>JAWZYU010000034.1:44534000-45134000 GCA_038380435.1 Ryuthela nishihirai | reverse complement strand
GTGAGCCTTATATTAATATTTATAGAATCCCATGTTATAAATTTAATATTACTAGCAGTTGATAGTTTTGTGATCATAATACCAAGCATGCAACTGGGAGACATGAGTTGAGTTCCTAACAAAACTAGTTTTTTCACAAAAAAAAATGAAAATTGAAATTTTTCATTTTATTAATCCTGTTGTTGAGTCAATAAAATAATAAGATTTTTTTTAAAAAAGTATGCTAGTAGGAAAAAATTAGATGTGTCAACTTATCAATTCCCACATATTTAAAAAAATATAGCTTTTCGAATTTCTTGACGTAACATTGCATGACAATAAATAGATATATTTTTTAACTACAGAAAAGGAGTGCAAACTACTCAAATGATGCCCAATCCCTATTTTTCTTCATGAAATTGATTGCCCACCATTTACAGTTCCTTTTTCAGGTTCCAGATATTGCAAATGAACTGTCAGTACACAAGGTGCTTTCTAACAGGACTACAGGTTGTTTGATCATAAAGTTAATGATTTCTTTTTATTTGCCCACAAGTCGCAAATCAGAGATGATCATTTCATAAAAAAGTCTCAAAGACTTTGCTTTATGACTTATTATCTTTATGGTAGTATGCCATTGGAAGAATTTAGGTTAGCCAGTGTAGCTAGATGTATTTTAAATGATGGTCTACAGGCTGGAAATAATTTTAAGTTAGAGATGATGCCACTAGATTACCAGACCAAGAGTCTCAACATCTTGAGATGACTAGTATCTGGTGTTAACTGCCAGGTGGACAGCACTAACAGCTCTCCAACTTGCTTCATCCACAGGAAGGAGAATTTTAAAGTGAACACTTTCTATAGGCTTTGAGAGAGAGGACTCTAAGCAAGATAACCAGTGGTATATGTTTCCTCAATTTTTTCACACAAGAGCTTTCTGAATTTGTCTTAGTAATATGTGTATGATAATCAGGAACTATGGTGACTCTTCCTTGCATCAAATGAGTCAAGATTCAGCCTCACTGGTTCTTGATGAATATTCACATGGAGAAAATATGGGACATGGTATCAACCCTCTAACATCAGGAAAGGGATCAATATGGAGGTGGTGGTTTATTGATCTAAGCAGGCATCAACATCAATGGCAGCATCAACCTCCACATGTTTGATAGAGAATTCCTTGACTGTTCAGAAGTATCAGGATGAGATTCTAAATTTATGTTCACTCATTTGCAGGTGCAGTGGACTTTGGATTCATTTTAATAAATAATAAAAGATGCAACACTATCTTGAATGTGAGGATACTGAACTTATGGAGTGGCCTGCAAAATTTCCAAATCTTGATCCTATTGAATATTTTGGGTTGTCTTAGGGAGATGGACTGCCAGTCTCAGTCTTCCTCCCAGAAGCCTTCATAATATTTGGGTAGCCTTTTGCATCAGTGGACTTGACTACCTTCAGAAATAATTGGAGACATTGTTGACAGTATGAGGAGGTAGTGTGAGTTCTGCATTACTGTCAAGGCTGAACACACCTCTTATTAATATGAGTTTTCATTCATCTTTCATTTATTTTCATATTGTTATGTAACTATGATAATAAATAAACAAATATTTATCTTACTATCATATTATAATGTAGAATTTTAAACTTGAGGTGCACTTTAGGTCTGGTCTTTGTATTAATGTCCTAAATTCTTAGCAGCTTTGTTGGATATGTTTAACTGCTTGTAGGATTTCCATGGCACATTCATGTATTTAATTTTTTTGTTTCACTGTATATTTTAACAGACTGCGATTTTATCACTGTCATTTATATTTTATCTGATCTGGGTCTTTTACAGCTGGGTCAGTTTTATTTTTCTATACATCTTCTGTTGTTTTACTTGTTATTTCTACATTTGTTCTTTATTGTTTTACACTTTTTTATAATTAGCTTGTTTTTAACTTTTGGTTGAGGGTATCCATGACTTTTTTTCTATTTACCTTTTACTGTTTATCATGTGTTTAGTGCAGCAAGGCCTCAGTTGCCCTTGTGCCATAAAACCTTCAAACAACCAATCTATGACACATTTATGTGACATTACTTCATTAAGAGAACTTTAGCCATGTGAGTAATACAAATGCTTAATTAACAACTGACTCACACCAAATGTGTGCACTTTAGCGGTACTCTATTGTGCATTGTTTTATTGATGATTAATATGTGGGAAAAATTGGTAATAAAAATATAGTGAATAAATTAGCCAAAGTTTAAGAATTTTACCCATTATATTTTCTAAAAGGAAGTATTTTCTAAAAGGAAGTATATTTCTAAAAGGAAGTCACAGTACTGATTTAAAGTTAATAAATTTACTCTATATCACTGTAATGATTGGAAAAGTTGAGACAATTAGTTGGAGTTATTATCTACGAAATTCCAACTTACATAGATTTCAACTACATATTGTGTTTCTCAGTGCCACTTCCAAATTGATGTCAACCCTGCAAAAGAATTCCCAACAAGAACATATGTGAACTCTTAATAAGTGGACTCTATTACCCATCATAGAACAATAGACTTGCCTATTATCACATGTCATCCTAAGAAAAAACCAAAATAATTTCATAGATAATAATTCCAACTAAGTATCTCAGTTTTTCCTACCATTACAGTGATATTGACTAAATTTGTCATTTATATTTTCTATTTGATTATTAGAATGCAATTAAAGTGCAATTTATTAGAAATGATCTATGTAAATGCTTTTAATACATTTCTTTTATTGTATTTATATAGGAAGAAAAGGAAGATCTGGAAGAAATGAAATCTTTGTTACGACTAAAATGTTAGTATTAAAGCTGAACATTAGATTTTATTTATTTTAATATTAGAAAGTTATTTTAAATTATTTATTATTTTAATTTTATTATTTAGAATTTTTTTTAATTTAGAAATTATTTTAAATTTTAGAAAGAGGCAGTTAATAAATTGCAGAATCTGATGATATAAATGAATGTTTTGTTATGTCTAAGTGCTCCTAAATGCATATACAGTACATATAATAATATTTATAAATAAATATTGTCAGCTTCTTTAAAATTCAATTGATATCTGGTTAGAAATTAGAGATAGGTCCAAATTTTCTAGTCCAGTGCTGACTAAACTGACTGAGGGAAATTTATCTACTCAGTTTGAAATCATCCAAATTACATCCCAAGAAGTGCATCCCAATTACAGATTTAGTACAATGATTGTCACTGCAATGGATGATGAAAGGTAAGTAAAAAGACTCTAAGAGAACAAATTTGTATGTGTTTGTTTCTGAATAAGTTCTTGAATAAATGAATAATTCTCAATAACATTTTATAAACATGAGTTAGAAAATGCAGAAAAATCTAACCAACCAGCCATTTTTACCACAAGCCAGAGTAAAGGCATATATCAATGTGGGATGGGGAGAGCAAAAATATTTTCTTGTTTTTATGTGCATTAAAAAAAGGATATGCATTGAAGTTAATGATACTGCATTCAGTTTAAAAGTAGACATTACTTCCCTTGAAAATATTTTGCTATTGTAATTTTTCCTACTTTGAACAGCAGAAAATTCACTCACGGTTAGCAAGTAGATTTCCCCAGCCTTGATTGTAATGCATTTATTTATTTATTTATTTATTTATATATTTATTAAGAAAATGAACCCTTTATGGTATAATGTTTTCTTAAAATTTCATTACTGCTATAAATTTAAAATTTAGAGGATTCTCAATTTTACTGAGCTGAAGAATGTTGAAGATAAAAAAAACACAAAAGAGCATCTTACAAATATTTTCCTGGCAGCTGTTGAATAATTTGCATTATGACTTCCCTTGCCATTAATTTTATGATGAAAATTTACAGGTATGGATTAGTAGTTTTAATGAAGATGTTTCAATAAATTTTGGGTGTCAAGAAATCATGATATCTAAGAAAAGGTCTGATACCTTACCTTTTTTGGTAGTATTGCCTATCCATTTGATTCAAATATTCAACTCAGAGTATTTGAAGTAATTTCGTGGCCAAATGTAGAGGGAAGTTCAGCACATACTACAGAAGAACATATACAACCAACTAAAATTTAATTCTAGATTTTATATTCAGGCATTTTATGTTTGTATCTATGCATTTTGTGCAACTACAGTGTATTTTTTCTTCATTTAACATTTATAATTTTCAGTTTTAGCATTATCATATATGTTACTTAATCACAAAGAATCCAAAGTATTCCTTACTTTGAATATAATTAGGAAATAAGAAATTATTCATAAGGATACTCAAAGTATTGCAAAGCATACTGATGGCTATCTAAGGGCATAAAATTTGGAGGTGGCTACTATTTCTAGACTAGATTTGTGTATCCATAAGTACAAGAAAAATAAATTGTTGCCACTATTGCTGAATTTTTCATTCTGTTTTCCTTTATATATGAATGCAAAAGTCAAAGAATAAACATAAATAATTTTCATATATTTCAACTTTCTTATCTCTATATTGCTAAATGTTACATGGTGTACTAAGAGGGTATTCACATGCCCAATTTTTCTTTATTTTTTTTATAGAAGGAAAAAAAGTGATGATCTGTAACAATAAGAACATAATAATTGTTGCAAATTATATATAAAATGAAAAAAAAAAAACTGGATAGCATTAATATTCAAATAGCAGTAATTGGATGAGTTTTTAGTGTTGTAGATAATCAAATCTATTAAAAAAACCTAGATAGTTAAATTATCTAATTTGCATTGTGATCAGGAAATTTTTTTATTGATGATTTCAGAAAGCAAGTATTTTGAATGAAATATATATATATATGGGAAATGAATTAATAGTTTGTTTATTCGATATAAAAGATTTCAGTCTGAACACATTTTATCCTGCAGAATAATTAACTCTTACAGTAATCCACTATTTTAGATGACTAAATTATAATTTCAAAAAATTGTATTTCCTATTATGTCATAAAAATGTAAAACAAATTTAGATTTTTGCCTTTAATCTATTAACTGATTAGAGAATGAAGCTCATATGATAAGTGGGTTGTTTTGAATGGTATTTAATTAATATCAGAATTTTCTGTGTAACAAATCAGCACTTTAGCGTCGATTTAAATCTTAGAGGAAAAATTGTCTTGAGCCAGGTGGGATATGAACTCACGACCTCCTGATAACGTCAGGTGCTCTGGACCACTGAGCTACCGGCCACCAATCAAGATCTCTAATTTGAATCTAATCTTAATTTGATCGGCGGCCGGTAGCTCAGTGGTTCAGAGCACCTGACATGTTATCAGGAGGTCGTGGGTTCGTATCCCACCCAACTCAAGACAATTTTTCCTCTAAGATTTAAATCGACGCTAAAGTGCTGATTTGTTACTTGATTGAATACATCGAGCTTATTTCATTATTTAATTTTCTGTGTTTTATAGATATTCAAAAACATACAAAATCACGAATGTGGAGTGCCCTGGAAGTTAAGAATACAAAGAGTAAGACTTTTTTCAGTACTGTATCATTTTTGCATGAAAGAATTAAATGATTAGGAAATAAGAATATCTTTTGTTAAAGAATTACTATGTTTCATGTGTATGTATTGTGAATTTAAATTTTAATTTAATTTCACTATATGTAAATATTTCAGCAGAATCGCTTTATACCTATTTTTAAGTAAGGTATTGAAATTTCTTTTCGAACTGCTGATATTTTTTCAGTCTGTTTTCTCAAAAAATGATAAATAAGAACAATAGTTCAACACATTTAGCAAAATCTAACATACAATAATGTTATACTGAGCAATTGCATACAGCTACTTTAGATGATGGCAGGCATTACCACACCTATTTCAAAACAGATTGACCATACATTTAACAAAAACATTTGTGAAAAGATATGGGAAGTCTTCAGGACTGCTTTAAATATTTCTGTAGTTTATTCCTGTGAGAAAGGAACTGCTTAAAGGTTGTTTGGCTTTGGAAATACTGCCATCCTTTGAATAAAATGTTAAGCTTTTTTCCCATATGCAAAACAAGTCTTACAGTATGTTTATTATAAAGAATACTAATCCCCCTTGGCAACAGGTTTCCATCAGCCCATATTGACCAAAAAAAGGCAAACATTGTCTTTTTCTAACAACAAGTATGGTATGAAAGTATACCTGCTATGCCATTCCAGCAAGACATTTTTCAGTAGTGTTGCAATTAATAATTTCTGTTACATTTTAATGCTCTCTCAACTAAGCATTTGATTAAAAACAAAAGCAGATCCTTATTAAGAAAAATTCTTCAATTTTTAATTACATTACTAGAGTTTAACCCTTTAGATACCAAGCTGTTTGAAAACAGTATACTTAGATTCCATTGCTGCTGATAGGAAGTGCCAAGTGGAAGTAAGTAGTGCTTTCTCTCTCTGAACAATTAGTAAGGGTACTGGTTAAAGAGAGCACAACTAGATAGAAAGGCAACTCCAACCAAAGCCATCTGTGGGGGAGTTATTAAATGTTTACAAACAATATATGTTCACATATGCCATAGCTGTCTGGGTTCAGTTTTAATTACTGGCAGAATTGGATTTGTGATTGGTGAAAATGGATTTGTGTGTTTGTCATTTCAAATTCTTATTTAACTCTTACTCAATTTGTTGTGAGGCATATTATTCATCTCTGAGAAATGCATATATATCATATAATCTTTTGTCTCATAAATGTATTTTTGTATTTAATTAATTGAAAATTCTAACGTTTTGAGAATCACAGAAGGCAATTTAATGGGAGCGATTGAGCACAGGCCTTCACAAATTTAGGCAATGGGGGGGGGGGGGAGTATTTTTTTTTTTTTTTTTGTTAAATTCATGATTTTTTTTTAAAATCAATTTACCAATCGACAGGGGGGGGAAATCAATGGTTGCCTGTTAAAACAATATGACTTACAGGAAGAAAAATCTTTATTTTGTAACTACCAAACATCACTTATTTCCTATTGCATTTTGGATCAGGAACACTACAATTTTATCTCTATTGTCATGGATATCATAGAACCAAAATTGCCATATATCCTGTAATCTTTGATTATATTTCATAAATTTTAAAGAGTACTCTGAATCTCCAAAAAAAATGCTCTTTTAAAAAATGCTTAAATTTGGCATGTGGGTTTAGGTAATGCAAGTTGAGTGATGAAAATTAAAACATAAGTGAAAAATTTATTTTTCTTTCTAAAAAATTTGCTTTAATTAAAAAAATTTAAATCAGTTTTAAAACATTATACTGGATAACAGCCCATTTTTTTCACGCATCTTATACTTTTTTTTTCAATAGGTCCTGCCATCCTCTCAGATCTTCTACTTTGGCATATAAACTGATAGGCTCCTGTCAGACCTCTGTGGCAAGCAGCTGCTTGAGGGGGTATTTATTTATTTTTATTTAAGGTCAAAATCCACAAACAAAATGGAATCAAGGTTTTAGATACATTTATTTCAGATTTAAAAGCCCTCGATCTTTGCTATTCATGAAAAACATAGGAAGAAATAGAAAATACTGTGGCACTGTACTTTCATCACCATGCACTTCACTTTATTACTCCTGTAAGATGACTTCAGGAATGATGCATATGCATGATTTTCCACACATAGCTATGCTTTGAAGCATACTGGTAAGAAATAAAATATAATTTCACCACTGCTGTACACACTAATTGAGGCAGAGATCTGTTTTACCTGTGACCAGCTGTTGAGCCTAATTAAATCTACTTTATATTTAACAAAAGCATACTGTATTGCAAAATAGTATATTGATTAGGAAATGAAAATGTTAAAAATTTCAAGCAGTGTGCAAATTTCCTCTAGTTTTGCAATAGCCTATTATGTACACTTAATAGGCTAAAAAACATTTAGCTTATTATGTGTTACTCAGATGTAAAATAACAACCCAACCTAATGTGACTAGCTAGTGAAGACTTCCCATATAGTTGCTGAATTGTTAAAAATAAATTAAAAAATAAATTACCTTTCAAGCAGCTGCTCATTACAGCATCTGATAGGAACCTATCAGTATAATATGCCATAAAAGAGATCTGTGAGGAAGATAAGATCTCAGCAGAAAGACAACACAGAAGAGAAACAGCTATACTTGATCCAGAGCTCGAACCAGGTTCTTTTAATTAATCCTTTTAATCCTTTAATCAGTAGCTTTAATCAGTCACCTACAAACATATATAATTTTCATGTTTTAAAGTATTATGGTTTGAGAGTCCAGCATTCTGAACTGTTTCTTAATAAACAATTATATTTGCCATATTGAGCCATTAGTTAGTGTATCCATCAGCAGCTTGCAACAACAGAGAGAACAAGAAGGAACAGGTGGCATGTGACCAAACTGTTACATCTAAGTTTATCACTGTCTATTTCATCAGTATTTTGCACTCATGTCTCATGAGTTTTATGTTGAAGAATCTAGCTATAATGACAGATATTAATTTTTTTCTACATCTTTTGTATTTTGTTCTTACTCATTGACTGCTGATTTATATTATTTCGTGTTCTCTAATGTAATTGTTTTCTGTCTTGGGTTTGAAATTTAGTTTGGTCATTTAGGTGTCTGTTTTTTATTCTTATGAATTCAAGAGTTAAGCTAACTGATATGATCAATAAAAGTTACCTCCTAACTCCTTTGATGATTGCCAACCAATATATTTATGATGATTATGCTTCCCATCTTTGAATGTGTATATATAATTTTAAGTGTGATTCAACATTGTTTTGAAATTCTTTATTTCAAAATTCTTTACATGGGAACCTTATTAACTAGTCGGGTTGTTTTACCTCTGAGCAGCACTTTTTTGCACACAATGGGCTAAATGGCCAGGTCACAAGGACCCCGAAGGCTCAGAGAAGGTTGGGGGAGGGGACCCACTGGAACAGCTGTTAGGAGACAGATGGTAGCCTCCCTTCAAGGCCATCCAGTGTTTTCTTTCACATGCACAGGGTTTGCCTCTCTCATACACTGAACCACGGCTTAACATTATATCCGATGGACAGAGGCCTTTCCAAGCCCATCGGTGCAGGGTGGGGAGTTTGGCGGAGATAAATCTCAATGCTGACCCAGCTGGGACTCGAACCTGGGAACTGCAGATTACAAGCCTGGCACGTTACCAACTGAGTCACCCCTCCCCCTTTATTAACTAGATATCAGAAGGGGAACAAAAAAGTTGATTAATATGGGTGTCAAATTAGATTCCATTGTAGTTAGAGTAAAAGAAACTGGATGTGGGAAACGATTGTTGCCAAAGTTCCAATGTGTATTTATCAGTTCCTTTAGCAAAGAAACAGTATAAAAATTACATGCCCTGTTAACTAAGATTGCTAACAACCATAAATCTTATTCCATTTTAAAATAATATTTAAAATATTTTTCTTTTCAGAAACTTCACCAAAAATTATAAGTCCTTCTGCATTTTCCAAAAGTATGGAGCATTTTTTAAACAGAAGTAGATATTTTTGTGTAAGGTTTGGTATTCTGCAATTTTTATTCATATTTTATAATGTTTTTCTATATATATACATATATGCACACACATACAGTCAGACTGCATTACTGTGTTCCTAAATAGCATTCCCTTACATACAGCTACAACAAGTAAAAATGCTAAGATAACAAAGACCTAAAGCTCAGGATAAAGGTAAAGACTAACACTGGATAGCTGTTAAAATCAGTTGAGAATCTTTCATTAAATTACTAGTGAAAAATTCAAATCACTGTGCATCTTAGGTTGGAAATAATGTAAAATTGAATGTAAGAACTGCCCAAAATGAGAAAAAAGATCAGATGTATCCTATTACTTGTATGAAAATATTGTATGTATATATATGTAAAAAGATGTAAAAAAACTCAAATGCAATAATTTTGAATACACAACTATGTCTATAGATGACTACATGACTGAGTGAAAGGAATTCAGTAATCTTTTTGAGGCAAGGTTTAAACATAGAGTGATAGAGATCTGGTTTTCCTGTACATCTGCATTTCACCTCTGTAAAACCCTGGCAATTTCAAATTATCAAGATGTTTCAGGCCCTTCTGACCTGTGTTTAACAATGTATCTCATGGACCTCTTGGTGGGACTTCACATACCCCCTGAGAGTATATGAGTCCTAGGTTCAGAGCCATTGTTTTAATCCATCATTATAGAAACTGGCATTTGTCAAAGTTGCTTGATTGTATATATGTATCCAATAGGGCATTGTCTTTTACCCACTTACATGCTACCAGTTAGTTAACACCATTTTTTAATTAGGAACAATTATTCAGAAAGATATTTTCTTTGTCATAATAAAACATTAAATAATTTATTTTTAGCACAAATTTCAGGATTTAAATTTGTTTTTTTTTTCCATTTTTTTAAAAATTATTTTAATCCTTTGCACTCAAGGACGCCATCTTGGTTTTATTGTAAAGCTCACGGTTGCCATAGTGGCAACACGCTATGATCAGTCTGGGTGCCAACGTCCGTATCAGATGGTTGTGGTTTGTATCTGTGTATTATTATTCATAAATAATCTGCAACCCCTTCCTCATCCAGAAGATCATGGGGACTTGCTCCAAGGTCACTTCTGCCAGAATCACGGTTCATTTCCAATGGATCCCTTCCCACGTAGGGATACCTGGCAATGAGCTCGCTCATCACATTGTGAAGGAGGCACTGGAGAGTCAGAGGTGTGTAACTAATTACCCTCTCTCAGCGACTGCAAGAGTTCTGTCTCACAACTGATGAGCTAGTATCGTCTAGCCCAGTGGCAGAAGGACAGCAGCTGTTCCTCATTCAGGTATCTGGTTGACCCTTCTCTCACTGTTCCTATCCTCGGTAATCTCCACAGATCTGAGGAGACCCTCCTTCATTGTTTCCGAGTTGGTGTCATCTACAGTAACTCTATGCTTGACACTCTTGGCAGAGCTAACAGTCCAAACTGTGCCACTTGCAGCACACCTGAGACTGTATTCCACGTTCTACTCAACTGCTCCCGCTACAATGCCAAAAGAGAAGCTTTGTTCTGGGAGCTTCATGCTAGTGGAACCACTGACTACTCCATCACCTACCTCCCTTCTTGGTAATCACCACAATGTGAAGCTGCAGCGAACGTGCTTCCGACTGTTCACTGATTTCTTTCAGAACATTGGCCTCTTCTGCAAGTTCTAATGTTTTCTTTTTTTCTTTCTCCTAATTAGTACTTTTATTATCTGAGATGCAGTTTCTTCTGCATCCCGCTATCTTGCCCTTCTGTTCTGACTGGTGTAGGGAGCCCCTTATTGGAGGCTAATTTCACCAAAACTTACACCTTGAACCTTACCCATAAACATGGCAGATAAAATAAATACCAATGATAGAAGTTGTAGCATGATTGATAGCAGTGATGATGAATTTGTTTTTAACAACTTTTGTGGTGGATGGAGAGGATAGACTGACAATAAATTACATATCTTGCGTAATGAGATCGAGACTAGTTTGTTCCAATCGAAAAATGCCGGGTGGTAGACATGAAACCCACTTTTTTGTGATACATCTCAACTTACTAACTAAATATGTACAGTGACTGTTTTAAACAGTATCACACGTTAAAAAATTATAGTTGTAGTTTTTTGTATTTGTATATTTTTTATTGTTTTTTTTTTTGCATTTTTTTAATTTATTTTTTGTAAATTACTGTTATTTTTGTTCCTTAAATATGTACAAAACTCCTTATTAATAAAAGAATTTTTGCAGGCAAGTTTTTTTTATAATATTTATATTTAAAAAGTTTTAAGCTAAATATGAAAGAGCTATTTTTTATCAATATTTCTTCGAGTAACTGGTAATACCTATAAAAAAAAAAACTTTGAGTGCAAAGGGTTAAGTCTTTTATAATTATATATATGTTTGTTCTGTTATTATTTAAAATTCATTATTCTTGATATAACCTATTTCTGTTTGTTAATTACTTTATGATGAGATTTTATAATTAAGTTGTTTTGCTACTGTAAAAAAGTTAAAAACTAATGTGGTGTACAGGTTCACTTCATTGCTGGAAGTCTGGTGCTTTAAGGATTAAGATATGTATGCTCTTGACAACACTAGCATTTCCAAACAAAGAGAAAAATTCTTATGCTAGAACTTTAATTGAGTAATTAATATTCTGTTTATTTTTATTGTAGGCATTAGGTTGGTTGCTAATGTTTATCTTACTTTATGTAATTTAGAAAGTAATATGTCAACAGTATGATGATGAACTATGGACTTTGATTTTATTTAATAAACCTGGATTAAAGAAAAAAGACCAAGATACATACCTTCTTCATTATGCTCATATTCCTTTGGTTCTCTTCTCTGGTCTTAGAGCAGCCCATAGAGATATTTTACATAGGGTAAGCATTTGTTTTGTAAATAACTTGACATTGCTCTTAAGTTTAATTATACATATATATATAACAGCAATGTACGTTGATCAAGGACATACCCAGGGGAAGGGTTATATACCCATTTTGTTTTTTCACATTTTGTGCACATAGAGAAAATTTTGTTTTATGTAATTACTGTGTTTTAGAATTGTAAACTTTTGCTGTAGTAAAGAAAGCGTATTTCTATTTTACCTAACACATTGATAGCATTTATGCTCAGCAATCACATTGTTAATTACTGAATACTTTAATTCTTATAAGTGCATATAATCATTCCAGTTAAATAGTATTAGTTTTCATTAAAACCATATATATAGGAATGTATCATAATTATTTTTAGTTGATTTGCATTGTAATTAACATTTTATGTGTTTAATACTAATATTGTTTACTAAATATATACAGTATATCATTTGTATTTATCAATGTAGGCTCTTATACAAGTGTTTGAAGGTACAGAAATAAAGAAGCTCCCAATTAGTACTCGACGTGTTACTGCTCTTCTTCAACTTGGTTGGAAGAAATATCAGGAACTTGCATCAGCACCTCAACTAGTCCAAAAACAAATAAAAAAGCGGAAAGGTAAATTTTAACTACACTTTCCATCTGAAATTTCTATATGTTTTACCTGTTGCTGAATTCTCAAGCAGCACAAATATAGTGTTACAGGTGGAATGTCAAGTTACAAACCAGTGATACCAAGATTCAATTTCCCGTTCAGCACATGTTGAGATTTTCTCTGCTATCCCCTGCTCTTCCCTTGGTAAGAAAGGGGACACTAATGGGTATGGAAATGCCAACATCTTTTGGAAAAGAGATTAAAGATGACATTTGATGGCTTTGACAAGAGGTTTCAATCTGTCTCTAACAACTGTTTAGTAAATCTCCTTCCCCTATCCAGCAGTGAGCTCTTGTAACCTGACCATTTAGCTCATTTTGTGCAAAAATGTACCCTAAGGTGTAAACTAAGGTGTAAAACAACTGAACCCATTTTACAGACTGACATGTTTAAAAATAAATGCCTATCCTATACCACTTCATGCATCATAAGCTGTTATGCATAACTCATTACGGTTGGCCCCTGGGTTGGAGAGATATGGAACAAATGTTTTGGCAAATCCATAAACAAATCAACAAGCCAAAAGCAATAGGAAGAAATAAAATAGGTAAGTGAAGTATTTATTTTGTTTCTTCAAATGCCAAAGAAATCTTTTAATTTATGCATCTTATAAAAAGTCAACTATAGGCATATTAATCTGGCTGGTATTGACAAGACTCTGGATAGTCTGTCAGTGGCAACTATTCAGTGGTCTACTTAATCTTAACTTGTTTTGAGATATGATGTGATCAGACCATTTATTCTGTTCTGTCAAAAAATTGTTGAGATAAACATCCCCAAAATACAATATTGCTTAGGAGTAACAATATCCCAACTTTGGGAATGTTTATTACTGATTTTTCAAATAGCATTACAGATTTGTATAAAGTTCAAATCTATTAATAAAAATCATATCTGATCATGACTCTTAAATTTGTTCTCTTTGTTATTATAAAATAGAAAAAAAAATAAAATAAACCTCAAGCAGCTGCTTGCCACAGAGGTCTGACAGGAGCCTGTCAGTTTATATGCCACAGTAGAAGATCTGAGAGGATGGCAGGACCTCAGCAGAAAACAACACAAACATCCATGCCTTACTCGGGGCTCGAACCCAGGTCTAGGTTATTCAAATATATCTATAAGGGTAGGGGTGGCTCAGTCGGTAGCATACCAGGCTCGTAATCTGCAGTTCCCAGGTTCGAGTCCTAGCTGGGTCAGCTTTGAGATTTATCTCCGCAAAATTCCCCGCCCTGCCCTGGTCAGTAGGGGACAACGATGGGCTTGGAAAGGCGGCTGTCTGTCGGATGGGATGTTAAGCCGTGGCCCCGTGTGCGGGAGAGCCATACCCTGTGCACGTTAAAGTACACGCTGGATGGCCTTGACGGGAGGCTACCATCTATCTCCCAACAGCTGTTCCAGTGGGTCCCCTCCCCCAACCTTCTCTGAGCCTTCGGGGTCCATGTGACCTGGCCATTTAGCCCTGGTGTGCAAAAAAGTGCCGCTCAGAGGTAAAACAACCCAACCCAAATATATTTATAAATGCATCACTGCAAAAAAAATTAAATATTTGGTCATAATATTTGAATAATTAAATCAAATTAATTATGTTGTCAAACATGAAAAACATGCTGAACTGTAATTGTGTGAATGTTTGAAATTCAACAATAGTAAGTCACAGTTAGTCTTGTAATATTGTAACAATTGAAGAATTAGATGAAAAAAAAATTAGCTTCAATGAGAGTCAGACCAAGCAAATAACCTCCTGAAAACATATTTGGTGCTCATTTTTAAATAAGCTTTGTTTTTATTTCATCATCTGTAGACATTGAACTCTTTTGTTTTTAGAGATAAATGAAGAATTCTTTTTGGCTTGGATATGACACTAATAAAATATTAGAATTTTCATTTTTTGAATGTCCCAATAGTTTTAATTTTCACCATGTCAGAAACCGGCATATTGTAAATGATTCATACATGCTTCAAATCTGAAATTTGGATGTCATTACACGAGGTCTGGTGGATGGGGAAAAATGTACCTTTTTGTGTTAAGTAATAAAGGAAAATGTTTTTTTGATTAGATACTACTGTAAGGTGAACCATGCTGCAGCATGGTTCACCTTACTGCAGTGCTGCACAATTCCATGTATGTTAATGACATGACTAACATAAAATTAGTAGTACTCTGTGCTTCTACTCATGATGGTACATGTAATTCTCTAAAAAACAACTTTGCATGGATGAATGTTTCGTTTTAAGATCCGCACATATGAAATATTTTCATCAGCTATTAAGATATATAGAGTTCCAACCAAAAACTGTTAATTAATGTTTTAGGAATATATTAATTATTTTATGAGAATTAAGTGTTTGGTGAAAAGAATTTTAGAAGAATATTACAATGGTTTATATTCCAGAAGCATCTCCTAATAAATCTGTATACAACATTGCAAACAACCCTACTGCCTTAATTGTAACAATTTTATTTCCATTTTAAAAACTTTATAATCAATTCAATAGCTTATAAATATTTAGCTATGTTTAAATCCATTTTCTTTATGATCTCTTTAAAGTGTTGGAATAAACTGCTCATTCTCTGTTATTTTTATATATAATTCTGTATTTTATTTATTTTCAAATAAACTGTGCTGTGTAACTGAACATCTATCTCTGTTGGGTATTATAAATATTTTGCATTCTAATTCTGAAACATTTTCTGAAAGATTGTTTCCTTTTCTCTATCATACAATAAATAAGCAACAGTTCCTCATTACAACATGTTTACCCTTTTTATTACAGTAATATTATCATAATCATGTTGCAATCACAGAGAAAGGAATAAGAAGAAAAACCCTAAGCTTGTAAATGTGATGTGACAGCTCCTAAATGGCATCCATGTTGAGGCACCCAAACATCTTCAGTGAATGTTGTGTTTGCTATTAGAAAAAAAGTTGCAATTATAATTTTTCCAAAATATCCCAAAAAGGTGCTCCATCTAGATTACATTCTTAAAATTATCTTTAATATATCATGATTTAATGTTTTACTAGGGAAATACATTTATAAAAAGCTATTTCAGTGGAGGAGGGGGGGGGGGCGATAGAATGAGAACATTTTTCAAATATATACTAGGCCTCTACATTCTGGTATGATAACCATTATAATTATTCTCTACATTGGGTGGGTAAGTGAGTGTCAATCAGGATTTTGTTGGGTTGACCCCTGAATGGCACTTTTTTGTGCATAATGGGCTAAATGGCAAGGGCTCAAAGAAAGTTAGGGAAGGGGACCCACCGGACAGTTGTTGGGAGACATGATAGCCTCCATTCAAGATCATCCAGCATGTTCTTTAATGTGCATACAGTATGGTTCTCCTGCACACGGAGCCATGGCGGTCTTCCCAAGCCCATCAGTGTCCCCTATTGATCGAGGGCAGGGTGGAGAATTTAGTAGAGATACTCAGTGCTGGTCCAGTTGAGACTCAAACCTGGGAATTGCAGGTCATAAGCCTGGTGCACTGCCGACTGAGCCACCCATGCCCCTCAGTCAGGAAGGGAAGATTGTTTCTTGGGTGCTTCAACCTGGCTCACAGGTTTGCATTAGTAAGCTTGTTAGGACATCTCCTCTTTTTCCTTCCTCTGTGATTGCAACTGAATGCTTATGAGATAAAAATTGTAATGTATCTCTGTTTTAGATCTATTTGTGTTAACTGCATGCCAAAAAATAGCAATGTGTCTCTACTTTTGATCACGACCATTCACGATGTGAAGACAAATTCAACACATAACTTCACTAGTATGGGCAATGAATATATATGCCATGCATCTTGTTTATATAGACCTTAAGGTAGTATGATTCAGCACTGTTTTGATGCACAATAAACTTTATTAAATGTAAGGTTACAGTTTTAAACTTCAGGCTAAAGTGCATGAAGGAAATATAGTAGACTGTTGCTAATAGCAGAAGAAAGCCTTTTATCAATATCGCCCAGTGTGTTCTTAATATCCACAAGAGATGACTTTTCTGCACGTTTTAAGGAGTGGTCACATACTATATGTAAAAATGGAACCAAGGTATAAACTAGCAACGAACATTGTAGGTTTTTGTGTCTAAATTATACTAGCCATATAACTTCCAAGTGTTGCAATTAATATAAGTTAATTTTCAATTTTTAGAGCTTCCGCTATATAATCTGCTGTTGCAGCATTAACATATTCACCTTTTTTTCCAAAAGTGATGAATGCAAACAATATTTTTTATAATTTATAAAGATCATTTTTTTGATCCATCAGCTTTTTTGGTAATTGGCAGATTTGAAACTCTTGTTGCTAAATTGTGTACTAATCTGAACTTGTTCTGATCTGTTTTAACCTGAACTTAAAGGAAGTATCAGTCTTAGCTATTGGAGAACTACTAGTCATCTGGGACGCTACTTAAAATCTTTAATGTACCATAGTTTTGTGTCCAGACTGCCAACAAATGACTACAAGCGTATCAAGCACAAAGCCTGAAGGAACCCAAACACCAGTGAATTACTTCCATCTTTTAATTAGAGTTTGAACATTTTATGTTAAATTATGGGAAGGACTGGATACAAACCATACTAAGCTGTGAAATTTTGTTAGCAGTCCTACTTGTGTATTCCTTATTTGAAAACTACTTTGCACTCTTTTTTTATGTTTTGGAATCATATTTTTGATAACTTTAAAAGGAGAGGAAAAATTGTCTTGAGTGAAGTGGGATATTAATGCAAATTCTCTTGATAACATGGCAGGTGCTTGACTACTGAATTACAAGCTGCTGGCTGAGCCAGATTTCCTCTAACAGATAAACAGTATACCATGTATTCAATCAGTGGAATTGAAGAGTCTGATTGACAGCAGCATCAGTTAGCCATTTCCACATTGATGAGGAGAACCACTTGTTTCTGGGATTCATAATTTTGATAGCACCACACTGATCTAACATTATAAGTAGGAAACAGGTTTAGGGTGGTGGCTATAAAAATTATCATTCTTATTCACATTAAGTGTGTTGGGTTGTTTTACCTCTGAGCGGCACTTTTTTCCACACCATGGGCTAAATGGCCAGGTCACATGGACCCCGAAGACTCAGAGAAGGTTGGGGGAGGGGACCCACTGGAATAGCTGTTGGGAAACAGATGGTAGCCTCCTGTCAAGGCCATCCAGTGTGTTCTTTAAAGTGCACAGGGTATGGCTTAATGTCCCATCCGACGAATAGCAGCCTTTCCAAGCCCATTGGTGTCCCCTACTGACAGCGGACAGGGTGGGGAATTTTGTGGAGATAAATCTCGACGCTGACCCAGCTGGGACTCGAACCTGGGAACTGCAGATTACAAGCCTGGCATGCTACCGACTGAGCCATCCCGCCCCCACTTAAGTGTGTCCCCTGTTTAACATGCAAAAGACCAAGCGATGGTGACCCTTTATTTCTAGTCATATTAATTTCCATAGAGTGATTGATTACATTGCATATCTCTTTTATAGTTCTTGTTAGAAGAAATCTTACTTAGTAGTTGGTAGTTTTGCATATGCATAATTGTTTTCCACAATAAATTTATTTCTTCTCATTATGATTACTATTTTAGCGGAGGAAGAACCAGAGCTGCCTCAAAATGTAATTAATGAAAACATTACAGAAGATACATCTAAAAGAAAATACTTGAGCCAAGTTTTTGGGTCCTATGAACAACCAGAATTAGAAGTTGTAACATATAATGTAAGTTTTGTTTCTTTATTTTGCTACCTTTCCAGTAAACTTACATATTTGTCATTGGCTTTTTTCCATAATGTCTAAGTTTGTCTCATAAATCTGAACTTTTATGCAAAATTTTTAATTTGAGCTAATGGATGATGAGGGAAACTGCAAACAGTAGTATTTTATTAGCAATTATACAATGTAAAAAGTATTTATATTTCTTAAATTTAAATATTTGCTTTTTCTCAAAACCCTGTCTGAGATCTCTCGACACACAATATTCTTTAAAAGTTCCATTTTTTGTATTTAGTGTAGTTTCTTAAAACTTTGTTTTCCAATTATCTCTTAAAACAATTGCATTTCCCACCCATCCTGGGCATAAGAGGTCAACTCAATATCTATCCAACCCCCAAAAAATTTATATCTTAAAACACAAAAGTTGCGTTTACCTACCCCTGGGGGAATAGATCACTCGTTGCCAATGGAAATTTCATGACCTTCTAGCATAACTACATCATTTGCAGTTTTCAACTTTTTCTACCAGTAGAGAATTCAATTATAGCTTTTATTAGTGGTGCAGTTAACATACTATCTTTTGTCAACAACTCTTACATCATGGTATTATATAGGAAATGATTATTTGCCTCTAAAGATGTTGGAAAAGCAATTTTGATGAATCTGATGCTGAAAACAGTGATGATTACCATTACTAAAAATATAAGTAACAGTGAAACCAGTAAGGATGAAAACAGTATCTACTGCTAAAAAGTTATTGAATCGAAATGACAAGTTACTCTGGTGAACAGCTACATCACGATTACCAGATATGCTATCTTGTGAGCTGTGAAATAGTTCATCAACGTGAGTATGTGGTTACCAAAATAGAGCATTAAGAGAACAGCGTCATTACAATTAATAGGTATATTGCTCAGTGGTTTAATGGCTCTTCTGTTATCAAAAGGAAACTGCATAAAGAGTAGTTTGATAGGCATTTCCTAAACTTTCACTCCAACCATGTGAAAGTTCAAGCTAAGATTAAGTTCCCTTTTTTGAGCTGTTAAAATAATTAAATCATGCCATTAGTGAAGAAAATTCTATTTGAGGCCTTTAATAGTCTGCTAATGTTATCATCAAGATGAATGGAAGGAATTATGGTTGGAATTCCTGTCACAGCTTTCACTGTTAAAGGTATTGAAAAGAGAGAAGCTATGAAGTTTTTAAAAATATTTTTCTCCTATATAAATCTTTCTCTATTCATTGGTTAAAATAAATCTGAATGCAATTTATCTTCAGCAAAAAGTATTAAATGTTTACTGTGACTATCAATCATACCCAATAAGAAATATTTATTTTAAAGGTCCCATCAATTTCATATGTCTTATTTATGTTATTTAAGTTTGTATAACAAACTAAATTTAAGGAGTTGCTTACATTTTAAGGTCACTATCAACCCAACAAAGCAAAAATCAGCATTTTTATACAATGTGTTTTTTCTAGAGGTTAAGGAAATAGATCTTTCAGCAGTGGCACATGATTAAATTTTTGTCTTAATAAAATATAAACTTTTCCTGTGTAACAATAGGAAACAAATGGACTGTGTAAACAGAAACTTTGAACATTCCTACTCTAAAAGCAGTATTCCAATTGAACAAGTATTAAGAAAATCATTATAGCATGTGGTGATCAGATGGAACTTTCTCTGTGACATGAATATAAAAATCAGTAAGTTGTTTCAAATGCCAATGATGGACAGATATAGTAAAAAATAAGCTTTTTACTGCCACATTGACTATCTGCTTTCGAATATTTCACAGGTACATAGAACAAAATTGTTAATTAAAGATGATCTAATGCACTGCTACTGGAAGAATATACATTATCAACTGAGAAACAAATGTTGAAAATTTAAAACTTATCATTAAAAAAAGACATTGTTAGTAGCCTGTATATTTCTTTTACTAAGAACAAATTGTAAGTTTTTGGTCAAATTTAGTAAAAACTAAATAATTTAGTAAATTTTGAAAAAATTACTAAATTATTTCAAAAGTTAATATCTATTAGGCTATTGTACAGAGTTATTCATGCTTTTTAAGAAACTTGCTTAATTCAAATTCGGAAACTTTTCTGAGACATGTTTTAATATATACACTACAGGGGAAAAAATTGCAACACCTGGAAGGATTAATGCCATTTTTTTTAAACGCAGGCAGTTGTTAGCATACACTGAGATGTGCAATTGATTACATTATCAAAAAAAAAACAAAAAAAAACGGAAAATTACCACTTTACCGGGTAGGTAAAGTGGTATAATTGCACTGGTTTCCATAAATTAAGGAATATCCTTATATTAAGTCAATGGGAAGCTGACGTCAAAGCTCTATAACTTCTAAAATAAGTTTTTGTTTCGTTTTGAAAAATATGATAGCAGATAAAAGATCTCAATCAAATATATCAATATCTCGATTTTCAACACTATTCATTCAGTATTTAATGAGTTATGGAAGTCTGAATATTTAATAACAGCAATGCCAGTCTTCAGAAACTTACACAAAACTGAAGAATAATGAAAGAATTCTTTACACAAAGTTCTAAAATACAAACTTATTTTATTAAACACTTTGATACGATACTTATTACGAAGTTTTAATTAACTTCTGAAGTCAATTTTTGTGACTGCCATTGTTATCACTAAATATTCAAACTTCCATAACTCATTAAATACCGAACGAATATTGTTGAAAATCGAGATATTGATTTATTTGATTGAGATCTTTATCTGTAATCACATTTTTAAAAACAAAAAAAAACTTATTTTAGAAGTTATAGAGCTTTGATGTTAGCTTCCCATTGACTTAACATAGGGATATTCCTTAATTTATGGAAACCAGTGTAGTATGATGTTGAACCGCCCCTCACAGCAATGCACTCATGAACACAGTGGGAAAGGCTATCGTACAACTCTATAATGTCCTCCTGAGGGATAAAACACCAAATAGCATGCAGTCGCTGTTCCATTTCAGCAACAGTGGTTGGTGCACCTCTTGGGTGTTGGAGCTGTCAGCCCATCGTGTCCCAGATGTGTTCAATAAGTGAAAGGTCCAGGGAGCATTCTGACCATGGTAGTACCTGAACATTTTGCAGTGTAGATACTACAAACTAATGCAGGCTGTGTGGGGACAGGTGTTATCTTGCTGGTAACATATCATTGGGCAGTTAGAGATCCCCTTATAATGACCAGTTCTGACTGAGATGTCCAACTAATGGCACCCCATACCAAGATACCAGGTGCTGGCACTGTGTGACGATGTTACATGCACTGGGTGATATTCCTTTCCCTGGATGATGGCAAACACATTGCCTACCATCGTGCTGACCAAAACAAAAACGAGATTCATCACTAAACACCACGGTACTCCAATCTTGTTTGTTCCAGTTGTTTGAGGTGACACCACTGAAGATGTGCTTGCATGTGGCCGGATGATAGGCTTGCAATGAAAACCGTAAAACTCTGTTTACTGTCTGCCTGGTAGGCATTCAATGTGTTGCCAGTCCCTTTGCAGTTGCATTGTAATCATAAATCTGACATGCATGCCATGTGTCACAAATGGCAGTCCTGTCACTTCGTGGTCATAAGTTATCTTCCTGATCCTCGTTGCCATGTGCTGGATCCTTCTTAAACCCACTGGCACCATATGTGTACGATGGTGCTGGGATTGCAGCCAACAAGGTTGGCTACATCTCTGTAAGACAAGCCAGCTTCTCTAAGGCCGATGATTCTTCCACATTCAAAGTCTGTTCACTGTTGGAACAGCTGTCGATGTCTGCGTAAGGGCATTTTTAGCAGTTTAGAACAATTTCCACGGCATTTTGTCAACCACGGAGCTTTGGTTGCCTTTATCTGTGTTTGACTGCTCTGCACCTATCTTGTGCCTGTCCAATTGTTTCAATCGTTCTGCAAACTTTAATCATTTTCATGCTACATATACTACCACTTCCCATAACTTCTTGCAAGTATTGCATTTTTTATTTCCTGTAGTGTATATGGATTAATCATTTAAGATAATTTCTCAAAAAACAGTTGGCTATTTAAAAACTGAAATTTTGTGCTGAAAAGTTTTTGATAAGTATGACAAACTCATCAAAATTCATGAAAATCAAAAATTACTATTTTGGTGTAGTAAGCCATTTATTTGTTCTTACACTTTTAAGATTTTAACTGCCAGTGAATATTCACTCATTTCTCATAATTCAGATTATTGTATTTAAATAAACTTTATTTATGTATTTTATTTTAGACAAAAACAGACTTTTACGGTTTCCCAGAAGGTACCCCACCAGTTAAATCTTTTGTATGTAGAGTATCTTTGAAAGGACAGAATGTAGCAGAGGGAGTTCATCAACTTGTTAAACTTGGGATTGCAAATTATCCACTTCCTGAATATATAGCCAATGTACAAAGCTTCAGATGTAATACCTTTCGATTAACAGAGAATTCCTTGAATGATTCAGAACAGGATGACAGCTAAACACTTAATAACTGGATACAGCTCACCATATTTTGTGACATACAGTAGTGTTCTTATATTGTATTTTTTTTTTATCATTTATGCCTTTCAGTGTGCATATTTTATCCTGTAAATTCTTGTTATACACTAAATCATCAATTTTCAATTATTTAAGAAATGATAAAGTTAGAAATCTCAGTTATTTCAAGAAGTTTTGTTAACACTGCAATTTTATTAAATATTAGGAAAGCAATTCATGTGAACTTATCCTATTAAACTACAGATTTATAGCACTTACTCAGTTCACAGATGATTAAGTTGAATAAGTATTGTAAAAGTACACATTTCATAGAGAGACTCAAACTAAAATAGTTGTATATTTTGGATCAAAATTTTATTAATCTAAATGGCAATGTACTTTGATTTCTGGGTAGTAAACAAAATTATAAATATTTTCAAAAATCACTGAATCAAATGCCAAGAAGAAAAATATATACTTAATTATTTGATAAAGTTTGGTACTGCATTCTTTGCTTATCAAATGGTACTTTTCAGTCTTGATATCATTCACTTTTAAGAACATAAATATTTCTTTGTACCAAATGTCTATTTTTATTTTAGTCAACACCGATTTCAGGCTTCGGTTACAATTATATAGGCTAATGAATTTTATCATTTTAATTTTTTTGACTTTTGTTCCATTTTTAGCAAACCACTAGATAAAAATGCTGAAAATCATGAACATGTACAAAATGTAAATTTGTATATAATATTTGTGTGAAATATTGTGCTTAATACAATAAAATTGTGTAAAGAAATTGCATATATTTTCTTTGTGTTTTTAAACCCAAATATTTCCATTTTTTTAGTCTTATTTCCTTTGGAATTAAAATCTGTATATGTATACATTTCTTGAAAACTATTAGAGATTGTATTACTATTTAGAGATTGCCCTAGGGCTATCTGTGAACTTAGAAAAATAACATTGTCTTTGGCAATATGGGATGCTCGTTTACAAAGAAAATTTAATTATTTTCTGAATTTTGCATCTTTAACCCTTTGCACTCGAAGGTTTTTTCACTAAAAAGTTCATGAAATTTTTTACAACTAACAAAAATAAATCGTACATAAACAATGCAAAATCAAACTCATCTTCACTGCTACTAATTTCATCATTTGGTTCCATTTTTATAACCACTAAAAACAGACCAAGTTTAAAATAATTTTAAACACAATGTTGTACTATGAAGCACAGACAATAGATTTACACATCTAAAATGTAAAGAGAAAAGATATCTGTTTATAAAATAGTTATTGTCGCCTCTCAGTCACCAATCGAGTTGCATCAAACAAGTAGCGACTCTCGAGTGCAAAGGGTTAATACATACTAATGGGCGATTGTAAAAATATAAATAGTAATATCATCATCATCCTCAAGCAGCCATGGGCTACGGAGGTCCAACCAGACCGTGCAATTTAGCTCTCCAAGCAAGTCGATCCTGAGCTACATCTACTGCATCTGGCCACTGCACACCAATTCTAACAAGGTCCTGTTTGACATTGTCTGCCCACCGCATCCTAGGTCTCCCCTTCTTTCCGAGGCCTTTAGGCACACTGTTCATAACCCTATTCGCCAATCTATAATTATTCATACGGGCAACATGGCCAAACCAACGGAGTCTCTCTCTGCACAATATGCTGCTTAAAGGAGGTTGCAAACTCCTTTGCCTAACCTCATCATTAGTTACAAAGTTGAACCACCCAATGCCCAAGATACTGCGTAAGCATCTGGAATCAAAAGCATCTAGTTTCCTGTTATCTTGTTTACAAAGTGTCCAAGTTTCACTACCATAACTAACCCTAGAAAGAACCAAACTGTTATACAGTCTAATTTTAGTCTTTAGGTATATATGCCTATTTCTCTACACTCTCCGTAGATTCTTGAAAGTCCCGGCAGCAATCCCTATTCATCTGTTAATCTCATGCCGCACATCACCATTATCTGTTACATAGCTCCCAAGATAATTAAACTGTGACACCTGCTCAAGACTGCAACCATTCAGATTAACTGAATCACAGCCTGCCTGACCAATTTTCATCACTTTAGTTTTCTCTCTGTTTATAACCAAACCTACTCTACTACCAGTCTCATCAACAGCTCGAATGAAAGAGTTCATCTCATCAACATCATTTGCCAAAAGGGCTAAATCATCAGCATAATCTAAATCAGAAATTTTCGTATCTCCAGTCCATTTAAGGCCAAAATCTTTCCTTTGAAGTGAATTTCGCATAACATTATCAATAACTTAGCTAAAGAGAAAAGGAGACAAAATGCACCCTTGTCGAACACCAGAAGTAATGCTAAACCAGTTGCTACAAGACTTACCAACTCTCACACAGGACTCAGTGTTATTATAGAGAGCTTTCATTATGTTAACTAACTTGTCTGGTATACCATATGATCTCACAATCAACCACAAATTATGACGATCAACAGAGTCGAAAGCCTTTTTGAAATCAACAAAGCTAGCAACCAAAGGTTTCTGAAACTCTAAACATTTCTCAAGAATCTGCCTAAGTGAAAATATCTGATCCACACATCCCCTATCACTTCTGAATCCACATTGCTCATCACGCAATTGACTGTCAACCAGATTCTTAATTCTATTAAGCACAATCATGGAAAGAACTTTACCTGGAACAGAGAGTAGGCTGATACCCCTATAGTTATCACAAGAACTGTGATCACCTTTTTGAAAATAGGGATAACAATAATAGTAATATATGATGTCCTAAACAATGCAAATTCCTCATTTATTACTTAAATTCTGACCACATAGAGTTGAGGGGCAAATCAGTTTAAACCCCATGATCACCTAGGTATGATCGGTCTGGTCTTATTTCAGTTGCAAAACAACTAGGAAATTTAAAAAATCAAAATTAATGCTTTTTAGCTTAAAACGATATAATTTATTACTATATTAAAATACTGAAATTTATAAAAAGAAACATGTAAACATAAATTCTGTTTCTCAGTAAATTATCTGTTCTTCACCATTACATTTTACCATATATTGCATGTAGTTTACAATATTAGTTCATACTGAGAATCCTCCAAGAATTTAAATTAGCCTTTTAGGAGATTTGAAAAATATTAATCTTAATACTTCATATCTATTCAACTCAAAAAGAACAGTTTCTTAAAAAATAGTTTTCCCACCACTGCTGGGGGTAAAGGGACAAATTGTTAGTCATTATAGTCAATGTAAACCTCTTATCATCATACTCCAACACCACAATGGAAACTTTCTAGCGCAAATAGATCACTTGCAATTTTGAAATTTCCAAACTTTTTCCACCATTTGAGGGTGCAATTTAAACTTTGAGGCATTTGGAAAGTGAATCAGAATATTTCATCAATACCTATCCAATTAAAAAAAAAAGACTTTCTTTTTAGAGATAAACAATTATCTCTTTAAAAAAAAAAAGAGTATCCCCCTGAAGGTATTGGGTTGTTTTACCTCTGAGCGGCACTTTTTTGCACACCATGGGCTAAATGGCCAGGTCACATGGACCCCGAAGGCTCAGAGAAGGTTGGGGGAGGGGACCCACTGGAACAGCTGTTGGGAGACAGATGGTAGCCCCCCGTCGAGGCCATCCAGTGTGTTCTTTAACGTGCACAGGGTATGTCTCTCCCGCACACAGGGTCACGGCTTAACGTCCCATCCGACGGACGGCGGCCTTTCCAAGCCCATCGGTGTCCCCTACTGACCGTGGGCAGGGCGGGGAATTTTTGCGGAGATAAATCTTGATGCTGACCCAACTGGGACTCGAACCCGGGAACTACAGATTTTGAGCCGGGCCGCTACCGACTGAGCCACCCCCGCCCCTCCCCTGGAGGTAAAGGGACAAATTGTTGTCACTGAGAATGTCTTGATCTTCACATTTCACCAATATATACACCACTTGTAATATTCACTTAAAATTTTTGCCATTTGCAACTTTTCTATTGTTAGAGGGTGCATTTATAGCATCTGTGAGGTTCTGAAAACATTAATCTTAATATTTCATCAATACCTATCTTAACCTAAAAAGAATTTTCTATAAAAATAAAGTAGAATATCTAAAGACAGGCAACAAAACCTTAGCTTGTTTTAAGAAAAAGACGTAACTTAGCTCATTGTGATTGATATACAAATATATAATGTTTCAATTCAGATATTAAAATTAACAATCAAGACAATGGCATTTTACATGCTTATTGGAACTGAAACTTCCAGTAAGCATGTAAAATGCCATTGTCTTGGTTGTTAATTTTAATATCTGAATTGAAACATATATTTGTATATTACAGTGAGCTAAGTTACGCGTCTTCCTTCATCGGCTCTTTTGCCAAAAATAATCTTACACCCTCATTTAAATGTGTTCTCATGGTCATAATCTTGCGGGCATTTCCCAGATTAGGTTACTTGACTTTAAATTTTTTTTCTTCGAGACTTGAAACCTCCATTTTTCTTTGTTATTCCAGGTGTCTTTCAAATTCATATCTTACTCCATCCGTTAATATTCTAGGTCTTCCTTTCTTCATTCCTTCAGTTCCCATTTCTTATCAACCATTTCTTTGCTCTTCTTACCTATCCATATTATTTTGGTCTTTTAGCTTTAACCCTTCCCCAGAAAAAAAAAATTGGAATCACACAAGCCCTAATGTGTGCATAAAGAATAGCACACATTAGAACCTTTCCTGAAATTATTAACCAATACGGGTAATGTCATGTTATACAGCAAATTAAGAGCATTTATTCTGCACTATTAAGTGACAGAAATTCATCTCTTTAGTTTGCTTATGTTTTGCATTCATATGTGAATATACTTTCATCTTGTAGTTAATACTACAATGACTATTATACAGATGCATTTGGACTCTGCCTAACATGTTTATCATATCTTTCTGTGGTTTAAGGTTCAGAACAAATATACTATTGGGGATATTTTTAAAAGCAGTTTTGTTTCCTTGCTATGTGAGCATAGTGTCCTGATTATGGAGTAACCTTAAAATTGCTATGAATATGTTTCACAACTGCCAGTTTTTGTCTAACATTACTATCTGCTTCTGTTAAGAACTATTCATATATTACATGACACATGCTTGTCTTATTAACATACTAGCTTTTCATTTTCCAACTTATGATTCTTTCAATTTTCATACCAAATACTAATTTCAAAATTGGAAAGAAAGAAAATGATTTTTACTGGCTTTCACTTCTGAAATCATTGGTATTTGATATTCTCAGAAACATTAAATGAAATATGAACTTGAGATAATGTGCTTGCCAGATAACTTTGCAGTTAATTCATAATAGTATGTATAAAACTTTAATCTTTAGAAATGTACAAAGCATGACATTAAAAGAAGACTGAAAATTACGTGCAACTGCCATTTTATTCTCAAACTATATTACAATAGTGGTACCATAAATTATTATTGAAGGAGCTAAATATACGTATATTCCATTGGAATTTATTGAAACGTATCATATTCATTAGCCAAAAAACACAGAAATACTCTTTGCACCTTTATCACAGATTTGTTTAAATCTACAAAATATTACACTTTAAGTATGTTTGCAGAGTTTAAAGCAGGGTTCCCAAAACACATATTCCTCTAAATTTTGGGTATTGTTAAGCCTCTGTATTTGCTTGAGAAATACTTATATTTTGTGGTGAAAGAATCGATATTAAAACAAGACAGAAAAACAGTTTATAAAAATGGGGTGAATCCTTTATTCAAATACTATAAGATATCTGCCCATGAGTTACTCTAATTGAGGAACTTTTATTATCACATCATATACTTGGACACAGCTGCTCTTGAAACTAATGCTACAATATTTTAAATTGCATATTATTTCAATGGGTTGGGTTGTTTTACCTCTGAGCGGCACTTTTTTTGCACACCATGGGCTAAATGGCCAGGTCACATGGACCCCAAAGGCTCAGAGAAGGTTGGGGGAGGGGACCCACTGGAACAGCTGTTGGGAGACAGATGGTAGTCTCCCGTCGAGGCCATCCAACGTGTTCTTTAACGTGCACAGGGTATGGCTCTCCCGCACACGGGGCCACGGCTTAACGTCCCATCCGATGGACGGCGGCCTTTCCAAGCCCATCGGTGTCCCCTACTGACCGTGGGCAGGGCGGGGAATTTTGCAGAGATAAATCTCAATGCTAATCCAGCTGGGACTCGAACCTGGGAACTGCAGATTACGAGCCTGGCGTGCTACCGACTGAGCCACCCCCGCCACTTATTTCAATGGCCTATCAGAAGAGTATGTAATAGTGATTTGGTTCCTCAGAAACTAATAGTGGCTAGTTCATGGCCCTAATCGATAAAGCTTTGGGATCCCTGGTTTAAAGGTAGATCAAAGAAATTTTGATAAATAGGAAACACTATACACAGGATATAAATTACAAGGAATAAGTTACAATAAGAAATATATCACATGAACGAAAGGTATTTGTATTTTGCATCACTGGAGTTTCAAAATATAAAGGATGCATTTGAAAGGAAATTAATTTTTATTTAAAATAATGTTCATTATAAAGTTACACATTCTACAATGGAAGTTTTATACTTCATTAGCTCATACAATCTTAGATTTTGCTGTTCACAATAATTAAACTGCTTAAACACAAAATGAAATCGCTCTTCAAGCAGTCACATAATGTTGAGATCTCAGAATTGCAAGGTAATCAAGATAGAAAAATGGTTTGAATTGAATGTTACCACTGCTCAGCAGAAGACAAACATCAATCAGCATTTACAGAGATTCAATCTAAGAATCCAAAATTATTGTTTTATGAAGTGGAATTTTGCCTTTGCATAATTTTGTAATATATGTATAATTATGCAATTTCACCAAATTTTAATGCAATTTCATCTGTTTTTATAATTAATTTTATTCAGTCAGTGCTAAACTGTTGAATTTTTATATGCAATATGTTGAAATGATGAAAGATTTCTTGTAGTATTTAAAAGTTTTCTGGGTTGTGTTGTTTTACCTCTGAGCGGCACTTTTTTGCACACCATGGGCTAAATGGCCAGGTCACATGGACCCCGAAGGCTCAGAGAAGGTTGGGGGAGGGGACCCACTGGAACAGCTGTTGGGAGACAGATGGTAGCCTCCCATCAAGGCCATCCAGCGTGTTCTTTAACGTGCACAGGGTATGGCTCTCCCGCACACGGGGCCATGGCTTAACGTCCCATCCGACGGACGTCGGCCTTTCCAAGCCCATCAGTGTCCCCTACTGACCGTGGGCAGGGTGGGGAATTTTGCGGAGATAAATCTCAACGCTGACCCAGCTGGGACTCGAACCTGGGAACTACAGATTACGAGCCTGGCGCGCTACCGACTGAGCCACCCCCGCCCCTAAAAGTTTTCTGGAGTGGAACACTTTGAAACATTCACAATAGTGGAAGGCAACATAGCACTTCTTACATTTGTACAGACTTTTTTTCTTTCTTCATGAGCTAGTCTTAAAAAGCATTTTTTGGGTGGAGGGGAAGGTATAAATATTGTAAAATAGATCTAGTCTTGCTAGCAATATTCCATATTTTACCAACTTTCATAGTGCAATTGCATCTGATAATTGCAACTCATTCGTAAAAACAATTGCTTTAAGCATTCTGGGTTGTTTTACCTTTGAATGGCACTTTTATGCACAGAATGGGTGAAATGGCCAGGTAACAAGAATCCCAAATGCTCAGAGAAGGTTGAAGGGAAAGGGATACACTTGACAACTGTTAGGAGATAGATGGTTGCCTCCTGTCACAGCATCCAGTGTTCTTTGACATGCACAGGGTATGGCTCACCCGCACATGGAGCCATGGATTAACAACACATCTGATGGAGGCCTTTCCAAGCCCATTGGTCTCCCATTTCTGACCGACGGCAGTGTGGAGGTTAGTGGAGATAAACCTCAACTCTGGCACAGGTGGGTTGTGTTGTTTTACCTCTGAGCAGCACTTTTTTGCACATCATGGGCTAAATGGCCAGGTCACATGGACCCCGAAGGCTCAGAGAAGGTTGGGGGAGGGGACCCACTGGAACAGCTGTTGGGAGACAGATGGTAGCCTCCCGTCAAGGCCATCCAGCGTGTTCTTTAACATGCACAGGGTATGGCTCTCCTGCACACGGGGCCACGGCTTAACATCCCATCCGACGGACTGCGGCCTTTCCAAGCCCATCGGTGTCCCCTACTGACCGTGGGCAGGGCGGGGAATTTTGCGGAGATAAATCTCAACGCTGACCCAGCTGGGACTCGAACCTGGGAACTACAGATTACGAGCCTGGCGCGCTACCGACTAAGCCACCCCCGCCCCTGGCACAGGTGAAACTCAAACCTGGGAAATGCAGATTATGAGCTTGGTGTACTACCAACTGCCAGCCCTGTAAGCACTATACAATCGCTTGTCTATCATCTGCATCACATTCTATTGTTGTTTAATGCAAAAGGTCTGAGAAAACGTAAAACATTATCTGAAAATAACATTTTCCACTATTATAATATTATTTAAAGGTCAATTTAAACACATGCGGGACTTGAACCATTATAATTTCTTAACCGATTTAGTAATGATTTGTCATATTAAAATGTTTGTTTCTGACTGCTAAAAAAAGTAAAAAATTATGTATAACTCTTCCCTCTGACTTGGCTACAAATATATTATTAATATTTGGATACAAATATAAGTAATATTTATTTACTTATATTTGTAACCAAAGTATAAATAACCATAGGTAACAAAATACAATCATATTTTGGACATTCATATTTACAAACATTTGTTCAAATATTTTGGTAAGCTGCTATAATAAGAACTGTTAATACAATACTCTCTACTAAAATGCAATATAACAAAAAAATGTTCGTTTTATCGCTAATTTTATTTACATACTTTAATATTGCTAAGTAATTAAAAATTAATTAGTAAAACAAAAATGCACACAATTGTGACCCAAACTAGCTACCAATGAAATTCTTTGAAGCATTTATATTTCTTATATATTTACAACCATAACATTCATTCACACAGTTTTATTTCTCCAGTAAATGTGGCACAGAAATTTTCAGTGCTGTTGCAAGGAATCTGGAAGCCTCCTACAAGAGAGCAAAAGTGCATTCTTTCCATAAAAGCATTACAATTAATAACAGCTTCCCTGCAAAAGGAATGAGTATCTGATTCCTTAAAGCCACTGGTTTTTATGGGCTTGGCAGTGTAAATATAGCAAGTTATGCTTTCCTATTTAAAACTTGCATTTTTTGTTCATGTGCAGCTTTAATTGCATACCATTGTAATATGCTACTTCCGTAAATTGCACTGTATAAACAATTTGCTTAATTCACATCACCACCCTCTAATAAATAAGATAATGTATTTAACCATTCTGTTCATACAAAATGCTTGACTGTAGAGTGGAAAAAGGTAGTTAAACTTTTTTTTAATTCTCAGATTTCAGCTTTGATATTATTGCTGGTTTCTTTTCATATAAAATTCTTCATAAAGAATGATAGTTGGCACAAAAAAAAAACAGAATGGCATATGGCCATACTGCTGAGTCACAGACAATAAAATGTTTGTTTTAAAATTCATATATATATAAAAAGTAATTATATATTTTAGCTAGACAGTTTTGGAATTGAACACAACATACACATACACAATAGCAATCCACAATTTTAGTACACTCATAATAAAGAAAGGTGAGTATGTCAAAATGATTAAAACCTATTTTGTTAAATATGTTTAGTGCATAATGCAACATTACATTTATAACAAATGTGTTTTAATTAAAATAGTTTACTGGTACTTATCATTTAACTTTAAAATAACAGGTAAATACATCAAATTACTATTCTTGGCAATTTGATTCTACCCTATACAATAGTTTCCAAAACTTAAGCAACACACTTATTTTCAAATGTCATTTACTATACATTTTAGAAATATTGTGGTTGATCTTCTCAATGGTAAGAGCCAGGACCACTAATTCAATATGGAGTTTCCTTTTACTATAACTTTAATTTTTGCATTCTCAAGAAAAAAAAATGAGGGTTAACTTCTAAACAATAAAAGCTAGAATCACTAAAAACTACTCTCTAAACGCAGTAGCTGCTATACTAGTCATATGGCAACAGGAAAACAAAATCAGCTCACAGAATTTCAATTTATTCATACCAGGTTGGTTGATGTGTTCTTGGTCAATTTATTCATACCAGTGTTAGCATGGTTGATGTGTTCTTGGGACAGCCTCTTGAATTGTCAACAAGGAAAACTCAAAGTGTGTGCCATTCCTCCCAGGAGTTGGCGGTGGTGGGGCCTTCACATGTCCAGTATTGCTGCTTTTCATTTGTTGGTGATTAAGGTCTTGATCATGCTGTGATATTATTAATAGGCATTTGGCTCCATGATGAGAGTTGCTGTGGCATCAGTCACTGTGTACTTTTGAACTTTATGCTCCTATTAGTACACTTGAGTTGGTTGATTATACAAGATACCTGTGACTAGGTATTGCTATGTGTTTTTCATCTTGGCCAGCAACTTATCACTCACAACTACTCTATTGTATAATAAAACAAATAAGTGATCTGCAGCAGTACATAATTGTTACACATTAATAACAGAGTAAAGGAGATCTCAAAAAGTATGCCAATGAAATACAATTTTATATGAACAAAAATAAGACACTAAAGGGATGAGGTTTATGAGGTTACTTCACTGCTGGATCAACTACACTTCTTCGAGTTGCTGTACAATTTTATACACTTAAAATTTAAAAAATGTCTGGTGGGTATATGTGATCCATGGATTGCTGACTCTTGCTGTAGAGCATTCACAGAATGCTCAAGATATAAGTATTGCTACCCTCTAACCAGCTCCAAAATCTTATCAAGAACTAAAAAATGCTCTAGTGAACCAGTGGCCATTACCATCTCAACTTCTTGGTAGCCTCATAAATAGCATACATCACTTTGTGTCCTGTATTGCTGCTTGAGGGGGTATTTATTTTTTTTATTTATTGCAGCCAGGATGGCCATATCCCTTAGTGACTGTCATTGAACTCTACCCATTTCTCATGATCAGCAATTTGTTGGCGTGTATTTAGTTTTTCTGCTCACGCCTTAATAATATTCATTAAATAACACCCATATGCAAATTTTCAGTCACATATTTCAATATGTTCTTAGGATACCTTTTTTTTTTAAATGTTGCTTAAGTTTTGGAAACAAGTGTATTTCCATGGTATTCACTTCTGAAATATTTCAATAAATACTAAAAAAAATAAGACCATTTAATATAAACATATTTAAGCTAACTTTTCAGTGTAGAAGAAGGTTATTACTATAATAAAAAAGATGGTAAGTTTCAAAGTTTAGTTGTTTATTGACTTACTAATACTAAATTATTTACACCAGATGCAAACATTATATAAATGTATAAACTATTTCAGAATTTATTAATCACAGTTTAATTTTTATGTTAGCTTTTGAGTTATGCAATGCATGCATTGAGAATTATGCTTCTATATCTGACTGTAAAGTTTAAGAATATATAGATGAAAAAAGGTAAAACAAATTTTATATGCTTAGTTTTATTGATTGCCACTCTATGAATTTTGTTGCTGCATTTAATAACAAATTTTATATAAAGTTTTAGATGCTTTTGCCCTTTGAATATTTCCCATGATTTTCATCAGTAGAAAATATCGTGGGTTACTTGATCCAGAGTCTGTGCTGCTGTGTTTGTCAGCTCAGGCAATTTCATTTTATGCTGAGTTTGTGTTTCAGTATGAATTACACCAACAGAAGATTTGTTATTATTTTGAAGAGCAGCTTGCATTTGCATATCCATAATAAATCCATAAGGATCATTATCTGTATTAGTGTCAAAAGATGAAAAATCTGTCTGGATTTCTATTGACAGCTGATCTGCATGAAGAGCTTCATCTATATTAGGAAAGTCATCCCATGGAGTCTGAGTTTCTGTGTCTAAAAATTCTAGATCAGAAAATAAAAAGTCATCAGTTGTCTGAGTTTCCATGTTGGCAAGAACACTAGAGTAATCGAAAAGTGGAGACGAAGTTTGTGTTTGTATATGAGATAAAAGAGGAGGGTCATTTTTCTCATTCTGCTCAGTTTCTGATATCAGAGAGTTGTTAAATATTGAAGAGAGCACAGAATGATCTGTTTGATCTTTGGCACTCAGATTCGGCTCAGAGAGTTCCTCAATAGTTGTTTGGTTTCCTCTTGTACAGCTACTTCCATTCTGTGAGTTGAAAGAAAGATCTGAAGTTGTACCGCTGGAAAATAATTCTAAAAGTGGTATTTGATTAATTTCAGTATTTTCTGTCAAATTATTAGGTGAATTTTCTGACAGCTCAGTGATAATTTTAAATGCTGAATCACTTTTACTGTCCTTTGGTCTGTCTGCTGTCCAACTAAACTGGAATAAGTCATCATCTGTAAGGGTTTGTGAATCACATAAAACTTTAGAACTGCTTGCATCAGGGCTTGTTTGAGTACTTGCAGAATATTTACATAATTTACTCCATGGATCACAGACACTGTTAGCACCTTCAAATATGATAGTATCTAAATTTGACCATAGAGATTGGTCAGCATGTGGAATTGGTTCCATTAGCATTTCAGGATCAGTTGTTATGGCAACAGAATTTCGCCGAGACCTGCTCCCCGACGACTTCTTTTTCATTTTTATTAATGCACTTTCCATGGTTTGTGTTTGTGTGCTCTCTATTCTGACACACTGTTTGCGTACCCTTCCTGAACACTGTGAAGCTCGAGATTCCCTGCTTGTAAGCAAATCTGCACTTTCCATTGCCTTACTCACAATAAAATCACCATAAGTTTGTGTCTCTGCTGCTGCTTTTTTGTGGGTTTGTTTATCTTGAGCAGATGCACAAGCAGTCTGTAAACATCTTAAAGCATCTGAGAAATCATTATGTGATTCTTGTGATGAATTACATGATTCAGCATTATTCATACAAATTGGGCTACATGATGAAAGATCATTTTGAGTTTTATCAGTTGCAGAGATATTACTTTTGTTTTTTGTTGTAGTTTCACTTACTAAAGTAGGCATAGAAACTATAACTGGTGGTGCACATTTTGGAAGGATTGGTCGAGTATTATTAGATGTCTGAATGGTTGGTTTAGCTGGTGGAAGACTTGGTTGGTGTATAGCTGACTGTATCACAACCACTACAGGGATTATTAATGGCTGAACCTTCATATTCTTTGGTGGAGACCTTAAAAATATTAAACAATACTTATTAGTTTTATGGCAAAATTTATTAACATAATATACATTTTTCTAAAATTTTATAAGGAATTTATATTTGAAATATATAATTTTAATCATAAAAAAAAAAACATGAAATTTCAAAAACAATAATTAACATTTTTGCAGTGGCTATCATGCAATATTAAATCATAGGTTATGAATGCCCTACTGACATTCATACCAAAGTGCCCATATTGATTATCCAGTTACAAATGTTGCACAGTTTACTTCTCTTCTGCAAATAGTATAATGCAGGGTACTGCAAACATTGTTACTTATACTTAGTCACCATACAGTTATTTCTGCTGTCAATATAAGTTTTGAACTTAAAATATGCAACTATTCCTTCTTTTATAGTAAGGGGCTGGTAGAGAAATAGTCTAATAAATTTATGTGACAAACAGTAACAGCAGTCAGTAACAGTTTACCACAAAGGACCACACTTCAAACTACAGAAGCTTTAGATACCACCAGGCTGTCTTGTGGAAAAGTTTTAAACCACTTGTTTGAGTTGTGCAATGAGATAAGAATTTTTTTACTACATACACGATTTCATCTGAGTGAATGTTTCAATGATTTTTCATGGTTAGTTATGGTGGTGTACTTGGCTGATATTTTTGCCAGTTTAAATGGGCTAAATTTAAGCCTACAAAGAGTAGCTGTAACTATATTGAAAGTTGAAAATAAAGTAGAAGCTATTCTAAAAAATTTGACTTGTGGTCAAAATGTCTTCATAACTGCATATATGAGTCATTTCCAACACTCAAAGATTTTACTGAAACTTCCAACGAAGATCTCTCTGATGAACTAAGAAATATTTTCACTGAACTTTTACAGGAATTGAAAAACAGCTTCAGGAAATATTTTCCCCCTCCCAATTCTGGTGAAATCTGGATCAGAGATCCATTTAATACAAATGTCAGCGATGCCAAAAATTTAACTTCATCTGAAGAAGATAGTCTCATAGAGCTGTCATGTGACACCTCTTTGAAACTAAGTTTCAAACAACATAATCTGGCAGATTTTTGGTTTTGTCTAAGACCTGATTATACTAATCTAGCCATAAAAACATTGGAATATTTGATGCCACTTTGCACAACATATTTATGTGAATGGGCTTTCTCCATTCTTTTAATATATAAAATCAAAATACAGAAACCATTAGATGTAGAACCTGATCTAAGAATTCAATTTTCTTCCATTGAGCCAAACATTAGTATTATGATTTCACAAAAACAGCATTCATCCTCTGCGTTAACCATTTGAGAAATAAAGTCGGTCTCATTATGTTTCAGGTTCCAGGCTTCTCCGCATCGCCCAAACAAACGATTAATTTGTAAATTCATTTTATAAAGAAATACATAAATACAAGAATAGTAAATAATGTATAACTAAATTATTTGTAACAAATTTGTAAACAAATAAAACTTATTTTAATTATATGTAATTTTTCTCAAACAATGAAAACATGAATTGATAAGCAAGGGGTCCACAAAAAATATTTAAATGAAAAAGGGGTCCAAAGTTTGAGAACTGCTGTTTTAAGAGATAAAAAGAGACAAAGTGGAAACATTAGTCATTCTTTTGAATCAGCTAAAAAGCATAAAGAGAAATTAGAAAAGCAAAAGCAGTTTTAAAAGCTCAAGAGTAACAAAAATCAAATTACTTGTTGAGTGATTCATTTTTTCACCTTTCATTAAATCATTAAAAACTTTTAGAATGGAATGACAGCAATTAAGATTAAATTTGCAACTGCAAATTTTAACACAATAACAGTTACTTATGATGATCAAAAGCAAGGGGAAGATCTCAAGTCATATCAATTATAGACAAAGAAGAAATGGATATTTAACCCATTTCCTGGTAGCATGGATATTTAAATGCCACCACCATCCTTGGCAGGTTGCTTACTCTGAATGAGACCAAAATGGATGAAATCAAAAATAGTTTTGTAGCATCTACATTCAATGATGTAGAGTTAAGTTTTCACAATCCTATATTTAGTCATCATAGAGCAGGAGAAGGCAAAATAGAAACATGCACCAAATTGTCTAAAGATCCTTTGCCAGGGAACAGATGGAATTGCTTGAGCATTATATCATGTCACCACCAAAGAAATAGTTAAAATTGTTTTTTATTACTGATTATTTTTACAGCAATAGAATTACTTATTTTGAAACTTTTAATTACTTTTAACAAGTTATCTATTTTATGCAATGCAATTTTTTTTACCTTTTAGGTGCTTGTCGAACATGTGGAGGCAATGTATGTTGATTTCTTCTAGCATGGGTTAACAAAGATTCACGAGACATATAGTGAACACCACACGAGCACTTCCATTCTTTTCCACATGATGCTTCATGGTACTTTCTCCACCAATCAAGACCAAAGCCTTTTTGGCATTTTCCACAAATATATTTCTTTTCTGCATGCACTTTGGCAATATGCTGTGAAAGCAAATTAACAATGAATTATGACTTATATTTTAAATTAAAGGGCTTCTTTAGCTTTAAAATTATTTCAATACTACTGTAATGTTCTGAGTACCGATCAACATGTGTTTTTGGAAACACATATTAACTCATACAGAAATGGTAAGGGTTTGACAGAGTTTCAAATTACAAAAGCATCAAGCATGAGCTCTAATTATATTTAAATCTTAAACAATTTCTTAAAGTTACGCAATAATTTCAGTATTTTCATAAAAGTATACTTTAAAACATTATAAATACATATTTTAATTTTCTACCTTTTTTTATATTTATTTATTTTGATGCAAAAATTCTACAATTACAAAATGAAAACAACATAATATTGCAGTTAACTTATGCAAATTACCCAAAATAAGAGTAATAGTAGTAGTAGATCTCACTGAACAGAAATTTAGATAAGCATAAGTTTTTATTTTGGGTAAAATCTATTTTTCTTAAAATTGCACATGAACAATGATGGCCAATTCACTATAATAAACCATATAAAATACTATATGCTAAAAACTTACATGCCACACAGCTGTCACACTCACAAACATGAAATTTAAATTTTCAATGATATTTATAAAAATACATTCATTATAACTGTTTACAAAATAAAAGATTCATAAACTCACTACACTGAGGCATAAACACCTGTACTTTTAGCATATCAGTTAGTATACCAGTTATAACATTCAAAATCACAAATTTTCTATTAGTGGATATGTAAAAATATTTGTACATGGTTCATATCTGGTGGATATATCCATCTGTGATCTTATCTGTTTGATGCGGTTTGATTCAGGTGCAAGCTACATATTTTCAAAATTTTGGTTTCACATTTGTAGGATTGTTCCTCCTTTAATATTTGTTCAATGTGACTTCAGTTCCACATGTATCATACAGTAACAGATATTTTTAATACCTCAATAAAACTCCATGACAGGAAACTACAGTAATGCAAGCTTGTTAAATGTAAATTAAATATAACCTACTAAAAGTCAAAAAGTACAATAAATTTAATTCCTAACAAATTTTTCTCTCTTACTGCAAATGAATCTGAATTATATATATATTACACAAAATAACCAATTATTTTAATTAACCACTGATATATAAATATGACCTTGATTACAAAATTTTAAAAACAATTGACATTTAGTAATAAGTTATCACCTGCTGTTTACTACACAAATCTCCAAAAAATTAACTGGTTGTAAAATAGTTGTCAAACCACTATAAAAAAAAAAGAACCTTACCCACCACTTTCTTACAATGATATGAATAACTGATTCATACCTGATTCAGAAGTCGCTTGCTAACAAAATATTTTTCAGAACCATCAGCATAAACACAGCCTGACACTGGGCAATGAAAACATCTGTAACTTCTAGATACCTGCAAATGGCTTCCTTTGTTTTTCAACTGGAAATGAAATAGAAGCACACTTAACATGTGATTACAAATAATTTTTTGGCTATTTGACTAATCAAACAAACTAATTTCTATAACACAAATTTCAAAATCATGGGTTAACAAATACAGTAAACTCCCAGTTATCTGACTCAGGCATCCAAAATTCTCATCTAACTGGCATAAATTTCCAACTGAACATTTTAACTTGGTATGGCAAATTTCAATGCACACAGTATTCTCCCGGATATAACTGGTGCTGGCTTTGTCTTTCAGGCATTGTTGCATTCATGCTATGACACACAAGCACATTATGGCCATCCAGGGTGTTCTTTAATGTGCACTGGTTATGGCTCTCTCACACATGGTCCAATAGCTTAACATCTCATCCGAAGGATGGGAGCCATTCCAAGCTCATTAGTACTACAGACTGAGCCACCCCCCACCCCTTTTTATTATACAGAGATCAAAGCTGCTTCTAATACCAATGTTCTGTAACACCAACCTTTTTTTTTCTCATGTCATCAGTTAGTACAATTGGTTCATTTTTTGTGAGGTTCAAGTTTTAATGTGATGTAGAAATTTATTTACATTATTTTTGTAAAATTTTGTATAATGTTGCACACTTAGATAATTAGGAACTGTAGTTAAAATAATTATGAGCATTTTTTGTAGTAACAGACAATACCAAATGCTATCTTTTAGCATATAATCCCTCAAGATATGTCAGATGCATTCTTGTAAAACCAAGCATGTCTCAGGAATAGAAATTTTCCATATAACTTTATATTACAATGAATGATATGTTCTTAGTTCAAACATTTCAATGCAATTTTACATATAGTGGATATAGTTTATACATTTATATATATATACTAAAAATATGACAATTTAAACACACTAGGAAATATAAATAAAGTGTTACAAGTGCTTCTTCACAACTGAATTCCTTTGGATGAGATTGGTGCCTCTCACAATCTGGTGAGGGACAAGTGATATAAGGCATGAAAAATAACATGAAACTGATTCATCATATGAAGACTATGCATCTCAAATTGTGTCCTTAATTTTTCTGTGACACATTAATGAAAAGCATATCCACAGGAGAATATTTCAAGTTATATCTGTATTTAAAAAGATTATAATAAGAATCTGTTTTACTACTCTTATTATAAAAGAACATGTTATAAATGTTTTTTAAAAAATAAAATTAAACAATCTTCAAGCAACTCTTTGCCACAATCTGACAGGTTGGGTTGTTGGGTTGTTTTACCTCTGAGCGGCACTTTTTTGCACACCATGGGCTAAATGGCCAGGTCACATGGACCCCGAAGGCTCAGAGAAGGTTGGGGGAGGGGGACCCACTGGAACAGCTGTTGGGAGACAGATGGTAGCCTCCCGTCAAGGCCATCCAGCGTGTTCTTTAACGTGCACAGGGTATGGCTCTCCCGTACACGGGACCACGGCTTAACGTCCCATCCGACGGACGGTGGCCTTTCCAAGCCCATCGGTGTCCCCTACTGACCGTGGGCAGGGCGGGGAATTTTGCAATCTGACAGGAGCCTGTCAGCATAATAATATGTCATAGAGAATATCTGGTGGAAGTTCAACAGAAAGACAAGCATCAGGAAAATAAATTCCACACTTTATGAGGGGGCTCAAACCCTTTATTAAGCAGCCAAGCATGTTAGCCATTTGGCTTAAAAATGATGAGTAAAAAAATAAAATACAATTTTTTAAAGAGGGGGATTTTTGTTATTTTAGACAAAATACCTAGCACTACATTATATATAAGATGATAAGGTACTTATGCCAGTTTTATGGTTGACATATTTTGGCATCCTCCATATTTAAATATTTTGCTTTATGAAAATACAGCTTTCACAAAAATAATGACTATTATATACAGCTATTTTGAGTAATCTTGGATATTAACCCTTAAAAGTGCTGGATTATTTATTATTTCTGCTCAACATGAAAATTTAATGAGCTGCAGAATTTTATTCCGAAATGAAAAAACTGACAGAACTTGGTCATGTTATTGTACACAATGCAATTTGTTAATTTTCAAATTTAATTTGAAAAGAGCTTTAAAAGGGAAATTTCTTTTAGCAAAAATATAAAAATTTGCAGCAGAGTTCTCTGGGAACTGTAGTGTCTTCTGGCACTTTAAAGGTAATAGTGAAGGTGGGTTATTTCACCTTAACACAGGGTGTTGTACTCCTTGGTAAAATGCTTCTATTACTGGAGTAAATCATTTATCAAATTAAACATTTTTATGTGTTAAAATAACTTTTACTGGAAGAGAAAAGCAATTTTTCTATTAACAAGTTTTTACAGTAAAATAACCTTTCCAGAAAGAGAAATGCTTCTGGAAACAACAATCAGCTATTAGACTTGCATACACATATAATTCATTATTTTTATCATTTAAAATAACCTTTTTAAATCTTTATATATTGAGTGTTACTTTACCTGCTCAGTTTCCATAGTGAGTCATGTTCAAAGCAATGGAGTGTTTTATCTTGAAAAAGCTAATTAAGAGTTATAAGATAAAGTTCTTGCATCCCCTAAAAAAATAAGACACACATCAATTGTACAATAATTAATCTTTAAAAAATTCCAAACATTGATAGGTTTATACAACATTCCCATCATATTTAGAATTTTTCTGCATATTATGTTTCAATGGTTATGAGTATAAAAACTGCTAATAAATGCATGTAACAGAAATTATCATAAAAATGATAAGATACTTTTGTTGATAGCTAAAGGGTTTCATCAGCTCCTTATTACATTAGGAATACCTGTACTATTTTAGTGAATTTGTTATATATTTATATAAATGCACATAATACATTTGACACTTTAACTATCTCCTTGCTAATAGACCTTGGAATGTATGTGCATCTGGAGCATTAAAAAAAAGGGAGCCAAAAATCCAAAGTTTTTCTTAATTCAGTTTTCTTTAATTTGCACATTTTTATACTTTCTTAAATTGACTTAACTGAAATTTATATTTATCATTTCTATTCTATGAACCAATAATTTGTTTTTTCATATTGGTGGGCAGAAATATGAAATATTTTAAATCCTTAGATCCAATAAATAAATGAGCAGCAGTAGTATATTATATTCCCTTATTAAAATTAAAACCTAATTTTCAATACAAAATTTTGCAAGCAGCACTGATTATGAGATATAAGCTATTTACCACATCTCATGTAACTTCAAAATTAAAACTCATAAGAAAAAATAATAACTGCACAATACATAAAAAGGAAATAAATTAATACAAATCCTCATATTAACAACCCAATAAAATATATCAATATAATAAGAATTAAATGGATTCTAGGTCACTTTGAATAACTTTGCCAAAGAAGGCTTCCAATCTTAAAACTCAAAATTTCACCCCCAACTTTATTCTTTAAAATATATGAGAAACAAAATCTTCAAAATCAATTCTGACATCATTATGAAGCAACCACTGGGTTTACATTCAATGAGATAAAAAATATATGGGCAATTCAATTTACAAATTCTTCTGAGACAATAGATTCAAACATCTCCTGAGACAACCATAACAAACTATAGTAAAACCTCTAACTTTAATCTACTCCCTTAGAATGAAGAACTCTGTATGAAAAATTGCAGCTCCAATATTATGAACTTCCTAATAATTACAAAATATAAATTGTCTCTTATTCCACTAAAAATGAACCTCTACATATCAAAATTTAGAAATAAAAAGAAATTGTGAAGATGATAGAGCAAAACTGGTGCAATCCACAAACAGCAAAGTAAAAATTTGGACTTGAAGTATTGGAGTACTTCTTGTGTGCAGAAAAGACTGCCCACAACTGAAAGTTTCTATATAAGAAGGAACACAAGATGAGACCAAATACAAATCAATTAATGCACGAAAGTTTTCTTTAAAAAAAAAGGTTGTGGTGTGTTTGTTTATTGACATACATAGTTTTGTGTGTACCTTGTTGGATTTCATAACAATATATATAAAATAATACAAGCATTTTTACATATATCATTTAACAATATATTTGCGAATTGCTTTTTTTTTTTCTTTTTTTTTATTAGTAACAAAATATGTTAAAAATCATTATTAAAGACGTTTGTTTTCCACACCTGAAAATGTACCTTTTATTCAAATAAATAATTAAACATATTTTACATTTTGTTTATTATTGTATTTCCATTTCTATTATCTTATTGATGCACTATTGTTCCTAATGCACATATCCATTCCAATATTTTAAATATGGAAAAAGAACATCAGTAGAAAGTTGTACAAATTTTAATCATTAATAGGGAGAGCTCAATGTATAGAGATGCTCTATGTAAACTGCCACAGCATAAAGATTTACTTTTTTTTTTTTGATTTGCAACATATAGGACAGAGAAGAATCCTAGAAGTTACTCCTAGCTTTTACAGGCCTTTTCATACAAGGCCAAGCCCTACTAAGACCAAAGTCACTGCTGACCACTGCCTCAGTTAGAGCTAACACACTACACAAAGTTTGCCTGGCTGGAAGTCATTAGCTGCCGAACCACTATGCCAGTTAAAACCCTACCACTGCTAACCACTATGCTAGTTAAGGTTCCTATGAAAATGTTCATTGTCACAAGAATGACAAAATTTATATTGTTTATTGTGATAAAATGCTTTGTGCAAACGTTTTTTACAAAACTGTTAGTGTTGATAATTATAACCAATAATAATAATAATATTAAAATGAAGATAATGATGATCTTGAAAAACTCTCTGGACAAAGAACCTATTTACAACAAAGTATTGAAAATTTGGTCTCTTCAATTTCACTATTAAGAGATTTTATTTTAGCTTTATAACTGGCCACACTTTTTTAAATAGAACTTTGTTCAGAATACAAAACAGACTTATGCAGTCATTATAATAGTCCAAAACAGACCCACATAGTGTTCAACTGTGAAGAATAGAGTAATCGACAATTAGACTTCTTTAGAAACTAGGGAAAAATTAATATAATTTAATACACACTAAATAATATCCCAAGTCACTCAACAAAAGAAATTGGACAACAAGCCTGGATTCACAGTCAACTATCTAAAAGAAACAAGGCTCATTAGCAGAATATAAGTAATACACAATGTCTGACCAAATTATTATGAACATTGCATAAAGTACTCTGAAACATGTCAATGTATGAAAAATTTCTTACTGATATTAGTATTCAACATCACTACAAAGTCCTATAAAACCCATAAAGGCATGGTGGAAAGCAAAGTCAAGTGTAACATGGGTCAAAAGGCAGATCTGAGACTGAAAGGGGACTCATGGTTGGAGCCCAATGAGCAGGAGCATCTGTAACAGATGTGATGAAAGCAGAAAATTGCAGGCACAATATCCCAATTGTATGGAGAATGGCAACAATCTCAAAAAATGTTCTCCAATTGTGGCAAATGCAGGAAGAAAAAGGTTCTGACAGATGTGGGTAGGCATTTGTTTGCAAGAACTGTAAGGCAAAACAGAGCTGCTCCAGTTCATCAGCTGAGAGACATGACCACTAGCAGTACTTCAAAACCCATTTCAACGAGAACTATGTACTGAAAACTTTGAAAACTGGGAATTGTACCATGATACAAAAGCATTTCGTTTCTAAAAACAACAGGATTTGAAGATCTGATGGTGTATTGGAGCAGAACCTGATCAATGGAGGACTGGAAATGTATCATGTAAGATGAATCACTTTATACACTATTTTGAATGGATGACTGATACAGAGTGTGGTAACCCCATGAAGCAATGGACCTATCATGCTTAGCTCCTACTGTTCAAGGTGTTGGAGACAGTATGGTGTGGACAGCCTTTTCTTGGCTGGGTCCTCTGGTTTCTATGCATGGCCACATCATTATATCATCTATATAAAAAGATCTTGGATAATTAGGTATTGCCGTTTTTTAACCTAGTGTAGTTGGCAAATTCCAAGATGATAATGCACAGATTCATCACTTTCAATCATATAGTTGTGGCTTGAGGAACGTAAAATAAACATCACCTTCCATGGCCTGCACAACTGCCTGATCTTAATGCAATCAAAAACATATGGGAACAATTTGGAACATGCCATCCAAATGTAAAGACCTCTGCCCTCTTCACTTTGAGATGTTGAAGCCATTTTGCAAGAAGAATGGTTACAATTCTCTCCTACTCTATTTCAAAAGTATGTGGAAAGTAAGCCATTTTGAGCCTGGATTGTCATTCTGTCCAAAGAGGCTCAATGAAGTATTAAGTAGGTGTTTGTAATAATTTGGCCAAGCAGTCAATGGATGTATACAATAGTAAACAAAATGAAAAAACAAAGGCTCATTATAACAGATGACAAATGCTATAAAAATGCAGTTTAAATGAAATAATTTCTTGAATAATCTTCTATACATCACTTCAATCTGATGACAGATATAAATATATGAAAATCGTGATAATGATCAACTATTTTTTTTGCAGTAAGTTGTTTTCTGATTAGTTTGTGCCATCCTTTTGTATGTTCAGGAAGTGGTATTATCTTCTATAACTTTTGTAATATCATGAAATAAATTCATCTTCTTATGCTCTTAAGGACATTTTGACTTTCATAACATATTACGTTTATCTTAAAAGCATCATTTTCACATGAACATTTAACAACTTCCATGTTAATATCAGTGAAAAAGTGTGTGTATATATATATAAATGTAAACTTTTCTTCTCTTATTTCCTTATTTATTAACTTTCTCTTTCTTTTTAGCCTAAATCCTTGATATAAACAGCATTTCCAAATAAACTGTTTCAAGAATCAATATAATTTCTAATAAGTTCTAGCAAATTATTAAATGTTCTTACTAAAGGAGTTAATCACCCTAAGTTTCCAGAAAATGACAAAGTTGTGTTAAAAACCAACAAAAAAACTAAACTTTAAAAGCTTATCTGGAAGTAATTAATGAACTGACATACATACATACATACATACATACATACATACATACATACACACACATACATACTTACAGAATCCTCATGCTGCCATGGGCATAGGTCATGTTTTATGTCAAAAGTTGTGCATTTATTTCTAAAGAACAAACTAGATGAAATCAAAGATCAGAAAAAGGAAAGTAAAGATAGAATACACATTGAAGACCAACTGATAATTATAATGATAAATTTAAATATAATTATTGAAAACAGATTTATTCAATGTTTGACACATAAAGAGTTAGGAAATGTCACTTTCCTAGGAGTGCATGGTGTTTAGTAGCAATTACTCAGTAGTTTATGAAACTGCACCATTAAAATTTACAGTGAAATGAAGGAAACAAATTCTTTTTCAAGGATTATAGATGAATGAGTAAGTAAATATCATTAATTAATGGATTCTGAAAAAAATACCACAGAGGAGAAATTACAGGCTGAGATTCATTAGACCAGACAACCTTCTTCAAATCATTCAAGGTCTAGTTTTGATGCTCATGTGCCCATTGTAGGTGCTTTCGACAGTGAATCGAGGTTAGGAAGGGCACTCGGAGCGGCCTGCAGCCCCATTTTCAGCAGGGTTCAATGTATTGTGACACATTACACCCACCACCAGAATTCAAATTATGGGCATGTTGTGCCACAGTATCCCTCCTGTTGGCTCGTACCATATGGGATAGTCTTTACTCACCTCTACCATCAATGAGCCATGGTCAACCCATACTTGCTGGCAGTTGGTTTTTCCTTCCTCAGACCACTTTTTGAAGGTACTAACCATGGCTGACCATGAGCACCCCACAAGCATTGCCGTCTCGGAAATGCTCTGACCCTGTCGTCTGGCCATTAGAATTTGGCCTTTGTCAAACTCACTTAAGTCTGCTGCCTTTCCCATCTGTGTTATTTATACTGTTTCATGACCTTAACATGCGCCGTTGTTTATCTGCAGTTACTTTGATTTGCATAAAGACACGCTGGTCATAATGTTTTGGCTCTTCAATATATATCAACTTAGTGCAATTTGCATCCTATATGTAATATCATTTAAATAAAAGAAATCAGAATTTACAAAACAAAATTTAAACCAAGTATATAAACTGAAATGATAAAATTGAGTTGTGGAATGAGAATGTTAAGTAATGGAAATGTACAAAAACAAATTTTTGAATTGGCTGAATGAAGTTAACAATTTCAATTAATTATTAAGCCATGTAGTTACAAATTAATTATTAAATCATGTTGTTACTGTTAATTTCTATGATATATATATATTTGTTTTATATTCCCGAATGAGGTTTCTTAATCAGATACAAAATTTTGTAACTTTAATCAAATGTATGAACTATAGATAGGCAGAGTTAAAAAAAATCAGTAAGAAACAAGGGTGATAGTAAAAAGAATCCTGATGCTTTTTATTATTGAAATATTCTACTGTAGTTTTTACTGTAGTATTCTACCATAGAGAGTTGCAAGAAGTGGTTGTGTACCTAATAGGTATGATACGGAGAACACATTCCACCCACCTGGAGGGTTAAATAACCTTTATGTAAAAGTACAGGGCATCTGAAAAGTCACTGTGCAGTTAACCACATAATAGAGTTACTTTTCAAATGCATTATAATTTCAGATGGAAGAAAACAGTGGAAAGAAAAATAAGTGAAAATATTTTAGGGAATATTTGGGCAAAAGTTTAGCACCAAAGATTAACATTTGTGTGGGAAGAGCCTGTAAACATTATGTTACACAATATGGCTGACTGTGAATATAAAGGCTTTATGTGTTGGAAACAAAATGTACAATTCACACCATGTAATATCTCTAAATAATTTAGCATGGTCTGCATTTAAGGTTCAAGATGTTGTTAGTTCATGTGAAATTAGCCTCCAATGAGGAGCTCCCTACACCAGTCACAGCAGGTGGGTGAGAAGGCAGAAGAGACTGCCTCTCAACTATACTAAGAGTACTAATCTGAAAAAAGAAGAAAACATTAGACCTTGCAGAAGTGGCCAACGTTTGAAAGAAATCAGTGACAAGTCAGAAGCAGGTTCACTGCAGCTTCAGATTGTGGTGGTTACCAAGTAGGGAGGTAATGGAGTAGTCAGTGGTTCCGATAGCATGAAGCTCCTGGAACAAAGCTTCTCTTTCGGTATTGTAGCAGGAGCAGTTGAGCAGTTCATGACATACAGTCTCAGGTAAGCACTGCATGTGGCACAGTTTGGACTGTATGCTCTGCCAAGTGTGAAGTGTAGAGTTGCCTGTGGATGACACCAACTCGGAGACAATGAAGGAGGGTCTCCTCAGATCTGGGGAGGTTACCAACATTAGGAGCAGTGAGAGAAGGTGGTCCGCATTGTAACTGGTTATAGGTGCAAAGATCAATAGGATCACAATGCATTACATCAGCTATAGTTAAACACAACTTTGTATACCTGCAGTTTATGGCACTCAGCTCACTAGATGGCACCACAAGTAGTAACAACGTTCATTAAGGTGTTAAAGTGAATAAAGTACAGTAGCTTTTCACTGTATCAAACAATTTATTGGATTTATGTTGGTATGTTTCATGTGGTCTCTGGTTCTTTTTTTTTTAGGTCTAACCATCTAAAGTGAATTGAAGTTATGAATTTATTTTTAGGAAAGGTGGTAGATTATTCATATAATAGTTTTTTTTTAGTGCAATTTGGATTTAATTCCAATATATTTAGCATAAAGGTATCAATTTGGCCTCATGTAAGTACTGAAAGTTACAGAAGATTTAATATTTAGTTAATGTACATTCCCCATTATTGTGTTATGTGGAAATTGGAACAATTTCTTCTTTAACGATGTAAATAAAATAAAACAAATACCCCCCCAAGCAGCTGCTTGAAACAGAGGTCACTCTGGTTAAAATGACTGTCTCTGATGAGATTATCTTGTTCCGTTTTTTTAATAATGCAGATGGCAGTGCATTGTTTATGATAATTCATTTTTCTAAGGGCTTGTTATCTCTAATGGGATTATTCGTTCTGGGGATTTTTTTACACTACAGATTGGTGGTTATTGTTTATGATAATTCATGTTTTTTAGGCTTGGCTTGTTATCTCTGATGCCATTATTTAGTTCTGGGGGCTTTTTTATATTGTGGATCAGCAATATATTATTTACAATAATTTGTGTACTTTAAGCTTATTTTCTCTGATGGTATTTAGTTCCAAGGGCTTTTTAAACTGCAAACTGACAGTGAATTGTTTATGATCGTTCGTGTTCTTTAGGCTTCTTATCTCTGATGGGATTATTTCAATCCATGGTCTTTATACTGCAGATCGGCAGTGAATTGTTTACAGTTTTTTTGCCTGTTATAAGATTGGTTTGTTTGGGGGGAGGGGTGGAAGAGCAGTTCATTGTTTAATAGTAGGTTCACATTAAAATGGTTGTTTCCAATAATTTTGTTCTGGAGTTTTCTTAAATTGCAGAAAAGTAATTCGTTACTTAGCAGAATGAGCTTGTTAGAATAGCTATCTCCAATGAGATTATTGATTTTTGCAAGTTTTTCAAATTATGGAATGAACATTTGTTAGTGATAATGTTGAAACAAGCAGCCTCAGATGGTACTGACTTTCATGATATATGTATGGTTAAGAAAATAGATACTCTTACTTCTAGTGGTTTTCTTTTATTTTGAGAAACAAAATTTTATGCTTAGTAACAAGTGTTTATATTTTTAACTCAGTGTATTCTCCTTGTACAGTCTCTTCACTGCTAGTAATACAATAGTTTAAATTATTATTTGTAGAACTTTACAAGTTTAAATATTCTTTCTAATGTGATATTGAAACGAGTTTTTCATTTTTAAATTGCTTATTTTGGGGATTTTTTTTTACGGAAGTCCTTTTAGAAAACTTGGTATAATTCTGGAAAAATTAAATTTTTTCATCGCTATTAGTCAACACTAGGTGTCCGGAAGACGAGCATTCCATTAAGATGCAAGGTAGATAAGGCATTGCGTTTTGACGGAAATGAGTGCCGTTAAACTGCATGTTTGCTCACAACTGTCGCAACTTTTCCACTTTTGAAAAATATAGAAAAATATACAATTTTAAATTTAACCTTTTTTTTAAATTAGAAGCCTGGTTATAAAATCTGTCGCTTATGTGCGATACAAATACACACCCATTTGTGACGAAAGTCTCTTATTACCAGTAATCACTTGTTGGAACTTGAAATACGGTTATACAATTAGCAAAAATATATGTAACTTCAGTAATACTTTCCGCATTAATTTCGCTGCTGAGGTACATCTTAGCTATAATTGCTGCTATTCCTACTGTTGCCATTTTATGTGAAATCGCCTAAAGAGCAAGTAAACCGTTTTTTTTCTTCCCACAGCTTTGTAACCAGGTCAGGAAACTTTACATCTAACCAATACTAATATTTCACGTCGTGCTGAACAAGTATAAATAAACAATTATCAGAGAAAACACTTACATCTGAATATCCAATTATTTCCTTAAGTGAATTAGCATCGAGTTAGATCTAGTACATGCAAACATTAAATCACGCTGTCTACAACACAGATAATGCCAACTTTGTGAACATTATTTACCAAAAGGTATAAAAAAATGCGAATTCCTATAAAAATCTGAAAATCCTCAATATGATGACATTTGAATACAATATACCGAAATACCGAAAATGGATATTGAGAAAATCAGATTATTTTCCGCATTACACAAACTAAGGTCAGTGTGCAGGAAAGCCAGCTTTCATGTTCCCAGTTCAACGAAAGGAAGCCACTGCAAGGAGCCGTTCTATTGAGTTACAACTGTTACCGACTGTCGCCATATTGCTTCTACACGTAAGTATTTTAAATCGTTATTTTATTTATATTGGTTTCGAAACGGGAAGATTTTTATAAAATTTTCTCGTTTCTGTTAATGTAAATTAATAAAATAAAATTTTGTTACAAAGAAAAATCTGCAATTAAACTTTATTCTTATCCATTCCTTCTAGTCAGTAATATATAATGACTACACATAGATATACACAGAACTGACTAAAGAGAAGTCGCATTTGTTTTAAATTCATAATAAATAAGAACATCCTTATAAATGAAAATTAGCGTATAAAATTTTCGAGCAGTTAAGTGTCTCTTTTAGTTATCATTGTGTTTTTCCATAGCAATACTTTAGTCTCTATGTAATATATCAGTAAATGTAGACTGAATATTGCAATTTCGTTAAATATGGTTGTTACTACTGGGCCAGATCTAGGGAAGGGCAATGGGAAAGGGACAAGGACGTCACGGCTTATCCTTCGATAACCGGAATGGAGGTGAAAATATGTATTAAACTTATAAATTTTGCTAATGTTTCAAGAAATGTATTAAAACAACACCCATTTTGTAAACCATCATTTGATATCATTTTGTTGGCTAACTGTATATCACAACGTCGTTCGGGATCCATCCAATGCTTTCCTCCCCCAAATAACAGACATACACACGCTATTTAATTTTTTGATTGGCAGGTTTTGAATGTTGTATTATAAATCAAATAAGTTGGTCAGCTTATAATTCAAGATATATTTTGAGAAGGATGTTGGTGAATAATATATTCCATGTGTGAATCACAGTCAAGTTTTTCATTTGGTTTAGCGCAAACATGACCTAATTGCTATTGCGCCATAAAACTCCCAAACAATCAACGAAACCAATCATTTGGTACATTTCCATATTTGTTATTGAATTTAAAGTCTGTTTTACATACTAATATCAAATCCCATGTCACAAGTAATTATGTCATCAAGTAATCACTGTAATTATGTCATATATAATATTTACATGCAAAAAGTACAGGTCCACTTCATTTTTTCTGAGTGCTGGAGAGAACTTTCATATTCTAGGTTAAATATCCCATCTGATAGTTTCATTCTGATTTATTGCTATTATTACTGCTGATTTGAAATATCCCTTTTTGAGGGGGAATTGTTATTGTATTGTGTTTATTTAATATGCAATTTATTATGATATACGTTGAGAAGATCAAAATCAAGGCAAAAAAAGCAACAAAAATATTTATTAATAATGTACGGAAACAGAATATTTTGAGTTGCAAAAGATATTTCTATTTTATTGGACAGTATTTCTGGAAATCATAAATTTGATCATGGTGTTCAACATGTGTTTTGGAAAACACATTCAAATCAAAAATAAAAGCGAAAGGAAATAAAAAAGCTAAATAAATTCCTATACACCTAATAATAGTTTTTTCATCATCATCATCATCATCATCATCATCATCATCATCATCATCATCATCATCATCATCATCATCATCATCATCATTCTCAAGCAGCCATTGACTACGGAGGTCAAACCAGACCATGCAATTTAGTTCTCCAACCATATCTGTCCTGAGCTACATCTGCTGTATCTGGCCACTACACACCAAATTATAACAAGTCCCGTTTGACATTGTCTGCCCAGAGCATCCTAGGTCTCTCCCTCTTTCTGAGGCTTTTAGGCACACTGTTCATAACCCTTTCGCCAATCTATAATTATCCATAGAGGCAACATGGCCAAACCAACGAAGTCTTTCTCTGCACAATATGCTGTTTAAAGGAGGTTGCCGACTCCCTTGCCTAACCTCATTATTAATTACAAAGCTGAACTACCTAATGCTGAAGATACTGCGTAAGCATCAAGAATCAAAAGCATCAAGTTTCCTGTTATCTTATTTGCAAAGCGTCCAAGTTTCACTACCATAACTAACTCTAGAAAAACCAAACTATTATGTAGTTTGCAAGACACTTTTAAAAATGTAATGGTCAGATCCAATTTCAGCTCCCTTACATGCCATGGTCTTCCTAACAGAACTAACCCATTTGCTGTTAATTAATATACACAGTCGTATCAGAATAATATGACCACCCACGGAATCACAGTGTACCCGCACATGTCAAGGTCGACAACACAGAGATATAAGCGGCCAGCCAGAACAGATGAGTCATAGTGTGTAATGTGAGCACAATTGGCAGAGGAATTGATTTGATGGACGTTCAAAAAAGAATGATCATCAGCTATCATGCCAAGGGTGGATGCATCTCGGAAACAGCAACTGTAGGCTGTTCATGAGGTGCTGTAGTAAGGGTGTACCAAGAATGGACCGCTGGCACACCGATTACCTCCAGACGTCATAACTGTGGAACCCCGAAAGTCATGGACCCCAGAGGAGAACGTCGCCTCCGTCGACTGGTAAAGGGCAATCGACGTGCAACAGGGCAGCAATTGACCACTGGAATTAACGCTGGTGCCAGCGTTCTTTGAGTGTTATAATATAGAATTATTTTATTTACGCTGCATAAAGGCAGCCATGTTAACCAACGTCCATCGGCAATGACGCCAGCAGTTCGCGCAGGACTACTGTTATTTCTAAGTGGAAGAGTGGGAAAAGGTTTTCTTCTTTGATGAATATCTACAGAAGTGACGGCGGTGGTGGATACGACGTCAGTTTCACGAGAACCAACACTTGGACACGCTTGTCAGTCAAGTACAGGCCAGCGGTGGCAGTGTGCATGTCTGTGGGATGTTTTTTCTGGTATAACCTGGGACCGCTGATACTACTGGATGGGTCCCTGAACGCCAATGGCTACCTGTCCATCCTCATTGACCACATGCATCCCTTAATGTTGGTCCACATGCATCCCTTAATGGTGGTCATGGTGTCTAACAACAGGACAATGCGCCCTGCCATGTCGCTAAGGTGGTGTGTAACTGGTTCCAGGAACACAACAGCGATGTCTGCATTCTCCCTTGGCAGGCAAAATCGCCTGACCTCAATTCTACAAAGCAATTGTGAGACCATTTCGATCGACAGGTTAGGCGTGCAGACCCACAACACGTCATATCCGGAACCTCCTTGTTTATCCTTCATTCCTACCTCCGTGCTCTTATGGAATCGAAATGGGCATGTGTGCTTCTGACAACCTTCCAGGGCCTCATTGTGTCCATGACAAGCTGTCTCGCCGCTGTCATCCGGACCAAGGGTGTTATTCCCATTATTAGGTACGTGATCATATTATTCTGATATGACTGTGTATAATCAATCATATTCTTATGCATCCCATCAGGTGAAACCCATCTGTACTTATGTATATTTGCGGTGTTTGTAATAAGTGTTAGTTATTCTGAAACCATTGAGTTTACTTACCTGTAGGAGACGTTGCCCATTGCCATTGCAGCTACTAATACCAAAAGTGCCTATCACCCCTCCCCAAAGGTCAGAGGCAGTACCAACTTTGGCATTGAAGTCACCTAGAACAAGGGTAATATCTCCTTTCTTGACAGAATTCAAAATATCCTGAAGTTGTTCATAAAACCTATCCTTCTCATCCTCATTGGCATCCTCAGTGGGGGCATAACAACAGATAACATTCAAATATTTAATGCTTGACTGAAATTTTGCTGTAAGAAACCTTTCATTAATGCACTCATATCCTAGACGAGCTTCACTAGCGTGTCTGCTGAGCAGCAGACCTATGCCTTGGTGATGCTTACTATCGTCCCTCCCTGAAAAGAGAAATTTAGGTTTATTTTTAAGAATCTGACCTTTATTTGTCCATCTGGTCTCTTGCAATCCGAGAATATCTAAATTGTAATGGTGGAATTCTTGTGTGAGGACATCGAGAAAAAGCTCTGTGCAGAGTCTTTAGCTTTCTTAGTTTGGCAGGTTGTTTGAAGCTTTTTTTGCTTGTTGGATGGTAGCAATTTCCTTATTGTTAGGTGTGACAGCTAAATTTAATACAAGCATTAAAGACTTGAATGTTATCTGCTGTTATGCCCCCACTAAGGATACCGATGAGGATGAGAAGGAGAGGTTTTATTGGCAACATCAGGATATTTTGAATTCTGTCAAAAAATGAGATATTACCCATGTTCTAGGCGACTTCAATGCTAAAATTTGCACTGTACTGACCTTTGGGGAGAGGTGATAGGTCCCTTTGGTATTGGTAGCTGCAATAGCAATGGACAATGTCTCCTACAGGTAAGTAAATTTAATGGATTCAGAATAACTAACACTTATTACAAACACCGCAGGTTACATAAGTAGACTCGGGTTTCACCAGATGGGCTACATAAGAATATGATTGATTATATTATTATGAATTAAATTGATAGAAGTTGAGTATGAGTTCAAAAATATAACAGTTATAATTCTAAAATAATGTAATTTATTACAAAAATATGAATGAAAGCATTTATATAAATTAAAGTCATCCATCACAAATCTGTATCAGTATAAAAATAAATCTTCAGAAGAACTTAGCATCCTATTATTATTTACGTTCAAATCATAAAATAAGGCTTCTATCAATCGATGAGAAGTACAATCATATTCGTAAACAAATCTGCAATCTATCGAGAATGAACTTGCCAATTCTTGTAAACAAAACTAAATGTAACTATACATCAAGTAATGGGGGGAGGGGGTGGCTTAGTCGGTAGCGCGCCAGGCTCGTAATCTGTAGTTCCAAGGTTCGAGTCCCAGCTGGGTCAGCGTTGAGATTTATCTCCGCAAAATTCCCCGCCCTGCCCACGGTCAGTAGGGGACACCGATGGGCTTGGATAAGGCCGCTGTCCGTCGGATGGGACGTTAAGCCGTGGCCCCGTGTGCGGGAGAGCCATACCCTGTGCACGTTAAAGAACACGCTGGATGGCCTTGGCGGAAGGCTACCATCTGTCTCCCAACAGCTGTTCCAGTGGGTCCCCTCCCCCAACCTTCTCTGAGCCTTCGGGGTCCTTGTGACCTGGCCATTTCGCCCATGGTGTGCAAAAAAGTGCCGCTCAGAGGTAAAACAACCCAACATCAAGTGATGAACTCTTCCTACAGAAAAGTTGAAATCAGCTCTGTATATTCGATTAACATAAAATCTCCTGAGTCATATTCTTAAGTGTCCTAAACATCCTTATTTTTCTTGCCAGTCCACTAGTAGGATCAACACTAATAACTTATTTAATCTCCCACACACCACATAAAACATTTCTTCTTTAGATTATCGTACACTAAAATATTGTGCTCCCCCCCCCCCCTACCAACTTCTCTCACCACATGCAATTATTAATTGTTTGCACAAGGTTCGAGCGAAAGATAGCAAAATATCTCGCGGCACTGATTGCATAGAATGTCTAAGTAAACCTTATTATGCAGAATTCATTTAGCCTTAATATGCAGACTTCACCTGCAACTGGGGCGGGGGTGGCTCAGTCGGTAGCGCGCCAGGCTCGTAATCTGTAATTCCCAGGTTCGAGTCCCAGCTGGGTCAGCGTTGAGATTTATCTCCGCAAAATTCCTCGCCCTGGCCCACGGTCAGTAGGGGACACCGATGGGCTTGGAAAGGCCGCCGTCCGTCGGATGGTACGTTAAGCCGTGGCCCCGTGTGCGGGAGAGACATACCCTGTGCACGTTAAAGAACACGCTGGATGGCCTTGACGGGAGGCTACCATCTGTCTCCCAACAGCTGTTCCAGTGGGTCCCCTCCCCCCAACCTTCTCTGAGCCTTCGGGTTCCATGTGACCTGGCCATTTAGCCCATGGTGTGCAAAAAAGTGCCTCTCAGAGGTAAAACAACCCAACTCAATCACCTTTAACTGCTAGCAATGTATCAAATATTGACATACTTTGACTATTGCATACATAAAATAAAGTCAACTTACAGCACGACACTTCCTTGTGTAACATCTGGCACACTGGCGACTTACAAGTTCCAGTTTTCTTCAAGAGTAAGAGTATTAAAAGAATTTAGTCACGAAACTCAGCAGAGACTGAAAAGAGTTTCGTTTCATATTTGAAGCAAACGCCAACTGCTGTCAAGCGACCTCCTCTCTCACAGAATGCAGCAAGATGAAGGGCAGAGAGGACGTGCGATTCGGACTTTAATTTCTTGACCATTAATAACCTATTTTGGGCCGAAAAAGCTGAAAAGCTATTTTTGGCAATGATGAGCGTTGTCGCACATCATTGCGTCGATCCGAAATGATAAATTGACTCTGACTCATACTCAGTAGAACCAACTGCGTAATGGTTGCTGCAGAGACAAAAATACGAGTAATCTGGAAAGCTCGCCGTCTTCTTTGCCGTCCACTCCGGGTAATTTGGGTTGTTTTACCTCTGAGCGGCACTTTTTTGCACACCATGGGCTAAATGGCCAGGTCACATTGACCCCGAAGGCTCAGAGAAGGTTGGGAGAGGGGACCCACTGGAACAGCTGTTGGGAGACAGATGGTAGCCTCCCGTCAAGGCCATCCAGCGTGTTCTTTAACGTGCACAGGGTATGGCTCTTCCGCACACGGAGCCACGGCTTAACGTCTCATCCGACGGACGGCGGCCTTTCAAGCCCATCGGTGTCCCCTACTGACCGTGGGCAGGGCGGGGAATTTTGCGGAGATATATCTCAATGCTGACCCAGCTGGGACTCGAACCTGGGAACTACAGATTACGAGCCTGGCGCGCTACCGACTAAGCCACCCCCGCCCCCACTCCGGGTAGAACAGATCGTAATAAAAGGGAATTAAAATCCTAATATTGATAACTAAAAGCCCAAAAGCATATCCTTCATTACCTTTGTTTTAGGAAGCAAAAATCATGCCATTGCGAAATGATTGTTTTTTCGATTTTACAAAATATGCTTTTACTTTAGAAATCAGAGTATTAAAACTGATACCAATAATTATCAATTAAATAAATAATAAAAAAAAATAAATACCTCCTGAAGCAGCTGCTTGCCACAGAGGTCTGACAGGAGCCTGTCAGTTTATATGCCACAGTAGGAGATCTGAGAGGATGGCAGGACCTCAGCAGAAAAACCACACACACATCCATACCTAATCCGGGGCTCGAACCCAGGTCCCTTAGATCAGTAGCCAAGCGTGCTAACCACTCGGCAGGCATAATAAAAAAAACTCCCTTAAAAATGCTATTCCTCAAGATGGGTGAGTTATAACTCTTTGGAAAAATATACCATTTAAAATTTTTGGCTGACTTTTGATCATCTTTTTTGCATTTTATTTTTATGTTTTCATCGCATTTTACATATTTTTTTTCAATCATTTAGCTCAAATAAAATAAAAATGCATACAAAGTATTGTGCAAACCAGAGTATAGTAAGGGACGAATAATGTGGCGAATTTGAATATTATCTTCTCGCAGATTATTTAGTTAGAAGTGAATTAACCCCCCCCCCCCCCCACTAATGGGAGGAGAAAACCTTTATGTTTTATGAGATAATTGAAAACATTTTATTTGAATATTATCTTCTCGCAGATTGTTTAGTTAGAAGTGAATTAACTCCCCCCCCCCCCCCCCAACAACTAATGGAAGGAGAAAACCTTTATGTTTTATGAGATAATTGAAAACATTTTTCTGGGCTGGATAAGTATTAAAAAATGCTAATTGAAAGAATAAATGATCCCTCAAGCAGTTGTTTGTCAAAGAGGTCTGTCCTCGTCCGTATAGTACTCCAAAGAGCAGATCTGTGAGGAAGTTGAAATCTCAGTAGAAAGGCAACACAAAAAAAAGAATGAACATCCGTGCTTTATTCGGAGTAGGCGCCTTTGATTAGAGATGAGGTCGACATCAGCCCAACAGCCCAACGTGGGAAAAACATTTCTTTGACGCATCTTAAGACATATATACAGAAATCATATCAATAATCATTTATTTCATTTATTTTATTCTTATATTATTAATTATAATCATTCTGAGAAAAAAAAACTAAAATGTTGATGCTATTTAGAACGGAAAGTATTAGAGATATTCGGAGAAATTGGGGAGGGGGGGTGCTCAGTCGGTAGCGCGCCAGGCTCGTAATCTGTAGTTCCCAGGTTCGAGTCCCAGCTGGGTCAGCGTTGAGATTTATCTCCGCAAAAATTCCCCGCCCTGCCCACGGTCAGTAGGGGACACCGATGGGCTTGAAACGGCCGCCGTCCGTCGGATGGGACGTTAAGCCGTGGCCCCGTGTGCGGGAGAGCCATACCCTGTGCACGTTAAAGAACACGCTCGATGGCCTTGACGGGAGGCTACCATCTGTCTCCCAACAGTTGTTCCAGTGGGTCCCCTCCCCCAACCTTCTCTGAGCCTTCGGGGTCCATGTGACCTGGCCATTTAGCCCATGGTGTGCAAAAAAGTGCCGTTCAGAAGTAAAACAACACAACCCAACTCGGAGAAATTGGAAGTTCGTTGGTGACGTCATTATAAGTGCAAAGAGCCATTTATTGATTAAAGATAGAAAATACGTAAAAATAATCAAAAGCCGCGTGGTGCTTTTTTTATTACTAAAGAATGATTAATAGGTTAAAATTATAATAAAGCATTTTATGTTTCTTTTTTTTTTCACAATTGCAAAAAATATTGTAAATTTAATTATTCTAAACCCCAACCCTAACACATCTCTGAATAATTTCCATTAATTTTAATTTCAATCGTTAGAGGGCGCTAAATTTTTAAAATGACAAAACTTTTTGTTTTTGAAAACGGTTTTTTTATATTTACCGGAGGGAATTTGATTTACCAGTTAGAATAATGTTGCTTTGAATTCATCAGTTTTTAATTTCTTTATTAAAATCCTGGCAATTTACACTCTTGTCCGACAAAATTCCGAAGGTTTTCCTCTAACGTTTGACAGACCTTTGGAAACGCGAAAAAAAATGTAACAAATGGTTAATATTTGATTTATTGACCACTTGTTAAACCTAATATTCTCATTTTAAACAGTAGGTGGTGCTTCTTTCACTTCCCAATAGATGTCAGCACTGTCCAACTTAGAAAATTATTTACCTCAATGTTCTCGAAATGCAATGTTGCATATCTGGAACGTTTCCTTCTATAATAAAACACAATAGAGATGCAAGAAACGAGTTTTTTTTACTGCACTGATATATATATTCGAATTCCGGCCACTACCTGCCGTTCCTTTTAATGTTTCTGCTCTTGAGCACGTTTTTCAGTTTATTTTCTCTCGGGAGCTGTGCGACATGATAGAAGAATAGAACAGGCATCGATAGTGGAACGTTTAAGAATCTGTAAAGAGCACGTGCTTATGCCAAAGTTTTCTTTTTAAATATAAATATTATTAAAATGATATTTTGAACCTATTAAATCGTTTTTATTCTTTGTGTTTTCTGATTTCAGAACTATAATTGTGATTAATTATAATGATATTTTATTAAACAATTTTAAAGAAATCAAAAATAAGACTAAAAATTTTCTTCTAGGCACTAAATTTTAAATAAAAAATTTGAACCACCACAATGGAGCTTCCACTGAAATTCACCTAATTCGATGACATTGTTTTAAACTATATCTTATGTATTTTCATGTAACATTATTATTCTTCTCTCCTGCAGATAAGCAGATGCTTTGTTTAAACTTTTGTATAACTAACATGAATATGAATAAAGATTATTATTATTATTTAAAAAAAAATTCAATATCAAATTTGATGCAGATAAACAGATAAGCTATTTAGTTTGCGGGTCAAATTGTAAATGTATTTGTATTCTTTACTCTTATGAATAAAAATTATATTCTTTAAAAAAAAAAAAACCCTTCAGGGTGCATGTGACCTGGCCATTTAGCCCATGATGTTCAAAAAAGTGCCGCTTAGAGGTAAAACAACCCAACGTTAAAGAACATACTGGATGGCCTTGACGGGAGGCTACCATCTGTCTCCCAACAGCTGTTCCATTGGGTCCCTTTCCCCAGCCTTCGGGGTCGTTGTGACCTGGTCATTTAACCCAATGTGTCTTACCACACAATGGGTTAAATGACCAGGTCACAAGTGCTGCTCAGAGGTAAAATAACCCAACTTTAAAGAACACGCTGGATGGCCTTGACGGTAGGCTACCATCTGTCTCCCAACAGCTGTTCCAATGGGTCCCCTCCCCCAACCTTCTCTGAGCCTTCGGGGTCCATGTGACCTGGCTATTTAGCACATGGTGTGCAAAAAAGTGCCACTCAAAGGTAAAACAACCCAACGTTAAAGAACACGCTGGATGGCCTTGACGGGAGGCTACCATCTGTCTCCCAACAGCTGTTCCAGAGGGTCCCCTCCCCCAACCTTCTCTGAGACTTCGGGGTCCATGTGACCTGGCTATTTAGCACATGGTGTGCAAAAAAGTGCCGCTCAGAGGTAAAACAACCCAACGTTAAAGAACACGCTGGATGGCCTTGACGGGAGGCTACCATCTGTCTCCCAACAGCTGTTCCAGAGGGTCCCCTCCCCCAACCTTCTCTGAGCCTTCGGGGTCCATGTGACCTGGCTATTTAGCCCATGGTGTGCAAAAAAGCGCGGCTCAGAGGTAAAACAACCAACCCATAACCTATGAGATATGAGAACTGTCAAAAAGTCAACTATGCTGTCTCATAAACCTCCCTAGCTGACATTCGCTTTACGCCACTGATGATGGCCCCTAAGAACTTGAAGGACTCGCAACGACACATTACAAAAAATAGCAGGTTCTGAATTACATTACAATGAATATCAGGTGAAGAAAACAACTTAACAGCCCACAGCTCATTTAGGTTTCTGGGATGAAGATAATTCTTGTCATTTTCCATCTACGTAGACCAGATTTGCCCAACCAAGCAGGAGCCGTGACTCTTCTGGCACACGCAGCACTTGTCAGTGACACGTTTACTGAATATTTTCTCTTCCAAATTCAGTTCACTTTGGATGGCTTCTGGATGCGCTCCTGGGTGTCACGCGACACATTTCCAACATATGTGTCAGGTTGTGGAAAGAGGCTGGTCATCCCTGCCGTATTCTTGAATTCAAATTGAGAGAGGGAAAGGCTATTATTGTCCCATGTCCCGTGTTCCTCGTATCCTGAAGTTACAGATTTCTGCTTATAATATTATTGAACATAACCAATATTAATAAAATTATCTCTATTTAATGCTCCCACCAAATAATATTTTATATCATGCCACCCACTCTCTCTCTTCCTGTGGCAAAGTCTGTATTCAGCATCGCTGTAGATTAAGGCGTGCCGTTGTACAACAGGGCGTTTAATCCTCATGATGAAAATCCTTGAGAATAATCTGGGCAGAGTGACTTAGATTCTTATTGTTGTTTTGGGTTGTTTTACCTCTGAGCGGCACTTTTTTGCACACCATGGGCTAAATGGCCAGGTCGCATGGACCCCGAAGGCTCAGAGAAAGTTGGGGGAGGGGATCCACTGGAACAGTTGTTGGGAGGTAGATGGTAGCCTGCCGTCAAGACCATCCAGCGTGTTCTTTAACGTGCACACGGTATGGCTCTCCCGCACACAGGGCCACGGCTTAACGTCCCATCCGACGGACGGCGGCCTTTCCAAGCCCATCGGTGTCCCCTACTGACCGTGGGCAGGGCGGGGAATTTTGCGGAGATAAATCTCAACGCTGACCCAGCTGGGACTCAAACCTGGGAACTACAGATTACGAACCTGGCGCGCTACCGACTGAGCCATCCCTCCCCAATGACCAGGTGACAAAGACCCCGAAGGCTCAGAGAAGATTAAGAGAGGGACCCACTGGGACAGTTGTTGGGAGTCAGATGGTAGCCCCCCGTCAAGGCCACCCACAGGTTCTTTAAGGTGCACAGGATATGGCTCTCCTGCGCAGGTATCCATGGCTTAACGTACGACGGACGGTGGCTTATTCCAAGCCCATCGGTGTCCCCCTTCTGGCCAAGGACGGTGGGGGTTTAGTAAGGATAAATCTAAACGCTGCAAAGGTGGGACTCGAACCTGGGAACTATAGATTATTAATTAGGCGTGCTCCCGACTGAACCTTGCCGATCCCAATTGCAAGAGAGAATCCTGTACCCATTACAGAACACGTTGGATGGCCTTGACGGAACTCTTTCACCTGCCTTTGCAAAAGCTCTCCAGTAGATCTACTCCTTTTAATCTAGCTGTGAGCTCTTTGGGTCTTTTTGACCTGACCATTTATCTCATTATGTGCAAAAAAAGAACTGCAACTCAGAGATAAAACAAACCCAACCTCATGAAGATGAATAAATCTCGACAAACATTAACTACCATTGTTTACTAAAGATTTGAACCCGAGAACTTTGACCGAAGTTGAAGTGATAGTGATAGCACCATTACTGAAAGTTTTAGTTTCCAAGAACCGAATTTCTTGCCTTCTATTGGTTTCAAACTTTAGTTGATCTTTAATTCATTAGTGAAATGCATAAAAGTTATTAGTCTTAAAGCAAATACATTCTTCTGCAAATACAGTCGTAGAGATGCGGTTATCTTCATTTCCTTTTAGAGCGTTCTCAGAATAAATTTCTGCACAGGCAATGCTTATCTGGCATCTTTCTTGGCATGGCAAATATTTGGCCAGATTCCAGTGGTGGATGACTGTTGTCGATGGCGCTTCTTGTGATTCCTTTGGAAGGGAAAACTCCGAAGAAATTTTGTTGAAAAGAATAAACTAAACTGAAATGTCAGCTTACGATGCAGCTTACGAACTGAAATGTCAGCTTACGATGCAGCTTACGAACTGAAATGTCAGCTTACGATAACAGGAAATGAGGAGGGTGAAATTCCCCACCCTGCCCACGGTCAGTCGGGGACACCGATGGGCTTGGAAAGGCCGCCGTCCGTCAAATGAGACACTAAGCCATGACCCGTGAGGGAGATTTTTTTTTATTGTTGTTTTTCCTCTGAGCAGCACTTTTTTGCACACCATGGGCTAAATGGCCAGGTCACATGGACCCCGAAGGATTGGATTGGATTGGATTGTTTTACCTCTGAGCGGCACTTTTTTTGCACATCATGGGCTAAATGGCCAGGTCACATGGACCCCGAAGTCTCAGAGAAGGTTGGGGAAGGGGACCTACTGGAACAGCTGTTGGGAGACAGATGATAACCTCCCGTCAAGCCCATCCAGCGTGTTCTTTAACGTGCACAGGGTATGGCTCTCCCGCACACGGAGCCACGGCTTAACGTCCCATCCGACGGACGGCGGCCTTTCCAAACCCATCGATGTCCCCTGCTGACCGTGGGCAGGGCGGAGAATTTTGCGGAGATAAATCTCAACGCTGATCCAGCTGGGACTCAAACCTGGGAACTACAGATTACGAGCCTGGCGCGCTACCGACTGAGCCACACCCACCCCATGTGTGAGGGAGAACCCTACCCTGTGCACATTAAAGAACATGCTCTATGGCGTTGACAGGAGGCTACCATCTGTCTCCCAAAAGCTTTAAAGTGGTTCAGTTTCCCTACCTTCTCTGAGCCCTCGGGGTCCTTGTGACCTGACCATTTAGCCCATTTTGTTCATAAAAGTGCCGCTCTGAGGTAAAATAACTCAACCCTTGAAGAAGATCGTTTAACCTCATCATTCTTCATGCAATTATCAGTGGCTGAGTGTGAGTAGCAGTTATCAGACTAGGAGAGATTATGAAAGTGCGCATTTGAAATCACAGTTCAGCGATCTATCAACGCCTGTCAATCAGCCAATGATCGATGAGAACAATAGAAGTGTCATCCAATGATCTATGAGAAGAATTGTTTACTGCGCAGTTTCGTGGTCACGCTTGTTGCCATTTAAGCCTTTGATAATTTTGACTCTCGTTTAGTTGAGTGATAGCGGAATCAAGGGCGGAATCAAGACCATATCTGAAGCAAATCTCTCTTTCAATCTGGGAGGTGGTTGGCTCCGTCGGAAGCGCATCGGGCTCGTAATATGCAGTTCCCAGATTCGATTTCCAACTGTTTCAGGGTTGAGACTGATCTCTGCTAATCCTCCCCCCCCCCCTCCCCCAATAACATCGGTTAGAAAGGGGACACCACTGGTCTTGGAAAGACCGCCATCTGCCGGATGGGACGTAAACCAATGCTCCAGGGTGCAAGATAGCCATACCCTGTGCATCTTAAAATACCATCTGTCTCCTAACAGCCGCCCAGTGGGTCCCCTTGCCCAACTCTTCTTTGAGTCTCCGGAGTCTTTGTGACCTGGACATTTAGCCCATTGTGCGCACAAAATTGCTGCTCAGAGTTAAAACAACCCAAGTCCTTTAGTCCTTTTGTTTTTCACCATTAATTAATTTATTGTTAAATATTTCCCTGTCTGTTCCCTTTTAAACTTTTCAAAATGATCTTCAGCCAAGAAACACATTCACATACTCAACAAAGGACAGAGCAAATTGTCTCTTGCCAAGTGGGGCGGGGGTGGCTCAGTCGGTAGCGCGCCAGGCTCGTAATCTGTATAATCTGTAGTTCCCTGGTTCGAGTCCCAGCTGGGTCAGCGTTGACATTTATCTCCGCAAAATTCCCCGCCCTGCCCATGGTCAGTAGGGGACACCGATGGGCTTGGTAAAGGCGCCGTCCGTCGGATGGGACGTTAAGCCGTGGTCCGTGTGCGGGAGAGTCATACCCTGTGCACGTTAAAGAACACGCTGGATGGCCTTGACGGGAGGCTACCATCTGTCTCCCAACAGCAGTTCCAGTGGGTCTCCTCCCCCAACCTTCTCTGAGCCTTTGGGGTCCATGTGACCTGGCCATTTAGCCCATGGTGTGCAAAAAAGTGCCGCTCAGAGGTAAAACAACCCAACGTTAAAGAACACGCTGGATGGCCTTGACGGGAGGCTACCATCTGTCTCCCAACAGCTGTTCCAGTGGGTCCCCTCCCCCAACCTCTCTGGACTTCGGGGTCCATGTGACCTGGCCATTTAGTCCATGGTGTGCAAAAAAGTGCCGCTCAGAGGTAAAACAACCCAACGTTAAAGAACACGCTGGATGGCCTTGATGGGAGGCTACCATCTGTCTCCCAACAGCTGTTCCAGTGGGTCCCCTCCCCCAACCTTCTCTGAGCCTTCGAGGTCCATGTGACCTGGCCATTTAGCCCATTGTGTGCAAAAAAGTGCCGCTCAGAGGTAAAACAACCCAACCAACTCTTGCCAAGTGCCTCTCTTCTGTGGACAAGCAGATACTTGGGAGAGGCTTTATGGGAAGCTCTTCATTATGACGGAGATAATGTAAAACTATCGTTACAGAAACCATGACAAGGCATGAAAAATGCAAAAAAGGAAATGGTTCTCCCTTTTGAAAGGAAACGAGTCCCGAAGACCCCACCCTACGGGGTGGCTCAGTCGGTAGCGCGCCAGGCTCGTAATCTGTAGTTCCCAGGTTCGAGTCCCAGCTGGGTCAGCGTTTAGATTTATCTCCGCAAAATTCCCCGCCCTGTCCACGGTCACCAGGGGATACCATATGAGCTTGGAAAGGCCGCCGTCCGTCGGATGGGACGTTAAGCCGTGGTCCCGTGTGCGGGAGAGCCATACCCTGTGCACGTTAAAGAACACACTGAATGGCCTCGACGGGAGGCTACCATCTGTCTCCCAACAGCTGTTCTAGTGGGTCCCCTCACCCAACCTTCTCTGAGCCTTCGGGGTCCATGTGACCTGGCCATTTAGCCCATGGTGTGCAAAAAAGTGCCGCTCAGAGGTAAAACAACCCAACGTTAAAGAACACGCTGGATGGCCTTGACGGGAGGCTACCATCTGTCTCCCAACAGCTGTTCTAGTTGGTCCCCTCACCCAACCTTCTCTGAGCCTTCGGGGTCCATGTGACCTGGCCATTTAGCCCATGGTGTGCAAAAAAAGTGTCGCTCAGAGGTGACCAACCCAGGTTCGAGTTCCAACTGTTCCCGCGTCGTTTTGCATTGCTCAATTGTTTTTTCTTTTCAACCCTTTTTTAATGTTCCCTGTAGCTTTCTCATTGGCAACACGAAACAGAACATTCAGCAATGTACTACATGTATGTTTTTTGTACTTGGCAATGTGTATCTAATATTTTTCATATGTCATGAGCGATGCTAGTGTATATTTTTTGTACCGCCTCTCAACAGAATAATTTAAAATTATAAAATGTAAAAGTATTGTTCAGGGGTAAAACAGCCCAAGTAAGCAAGCAAATCCAACTTTCAATTGCTTTGATTCAAGATGTGCAAGACTGGAGATCCCATTGAATCTTTTCGTATTTCGCCATTTTCCGCTTGTTTCGGGTTGGGTTGTTTCACCTCTGAGCTGCATTTTTTTTGCACACCATGGGCTAAATGGCCAGGTCACATGGACCCCGAAGGCTCAGAGAAGGTTGGGGGAGGGGACCCACTGGAACAGCTGTTGGGAGACAGATGGTAGCCTCCCGTCAAGGCCATCCAGCGTGTTCTTTAACGTGCACAGGGTATGGCTCTCCCGCACATGGCCGCCACGGCTTAACGTCCCATATGACGGACGGCGGCCTTTACAAGCCCATCGGTGTCCCCTACTGACCGTGGGAAGGGCGGGGAATTTTGCGGAGATAAATCTCAACGCTGACCCAGCTGGGACTCGAACCTGGGAAGTACAGATTACGAGCCCGCTTGTTTCGGAATACAACTCGAACAGTTGAGATATTGGAGTATTTTGAAGGAGAAGTTGGGGGGGGGAGTTCAATCCACTCCCCCAAATGTGCACGTTTCAAAAATTGCTTCGCATTTTTATGCTTTCGAAACATTTGGCAGCTATTAAACATTGATGCAAAATGTACCACTGGTTTTTATTTACTTATTTGTTATTTCCTATGAAAAATTATTTACGTATTGATTGGTTATGTTTAAATTTTTTCCAAAAAATTCAAATCCCCCCCCCTCCCAATATATTTTCAAAATACGCTACTGGTTCAATTGATCGAAATTGATTGCAACACTCTTGAAAAACAAATTCAGCGTTACGAGAAAAATTGTCCTGCGCCAAGTGGGATATGAGCCGACGACCCCTGATAACATATCTTTATGACGTCGTGGAAGCGGAAGTCCCTCCCTTCATGGGACAAACATGTGATTGCATACTGATGCCGGAAGTTTCATGTCATTACAAAAGGAAATCTTGATCGGCTGCCGGTAGCCTGCACAACCAACATCAGATTGTCGACATTTCCTTAATAAAATATTAGAGAATATCTGTGGCAATGCGAATCGAAATATCTCTTTAAGGAAATTGTCTGTAAGAGAAGATGAAAATTTTACCTTAGAAACATGACATCTTCTCTTAGAGACAAATTGTGTATCCAGCGTTTTTAAGGAGGAAGTTGGGAAAATCTTGTTTCTAAGTTTTAAAGTTGGGAAATTCAGGGTTGGGTTGTTGGGTTGTTTTACCTCTGAGCGGCACTTTTTTTGCACACCATGGGCTAAATGGCCAGGTCACAAGGACCCCGAAGGCTCAGAGAAGGTTGGGGGAGGGGAACCACTGGAACAACTGTTGGGAGACAGATGGTAGCCTCCTGTCAAGGCCATCCAGCGTGTCCTTAACGTGCACAAGTTATGGCTCTCCCGCACACGTGGCCACGGCTAAACGTCCCATCCGACGTACGGCGGCTTTTCCAAGCCCATCGGTGTCCCCTACTGACCGTGGGCAGGGCGGGGGAGTTTTACGGAGATGTCTCAACGCTGACCCAGCTGGGACTCGAGCCTGGGAACTACAGATTACGAGCCTGGCGCGCTGCCGACACCGCCCTAGGGTCGCCAAAATGCATCCCTTCTGAAGCATTATTTGATTCATTCTGGGGCGGAGGTGGCTCAGTTGGTAGCGCGCCAGGCTCGTAATCTGTAGTTCCGAGGTTCGAGTCCCAGCTGGGTCAGCGTTGAGACATCTCCGTAAAACTCCCCGCCCTGCCCACGGTGAGTAGGGGACACCGATGGGCTTGGAAAGGCCGCCGTCCGTCGGATGGGACGTTAAGCCGTGGCCCCGTGTGCGGGAGAGCCATACCCTATGCACGTTAAAGAACACGCTGGATGGCCTTGACGGGAGGCTACCATCTGTCTCCCAACAGCTGTTCCAGTGGGTCCCCTCCCCCAACCTTCTCTGAGCCTTCGGGGTCCATGTGACCTGGCCATTTAGCCCATGGTGTGCAAAAAAGTGCCGCTCCTAGGTAAAACAACCCAACCCATGATTCATTCTGGTTGGTGGTTCGTATCAGTACCTTGATCATTCAAGAAGCGATATCATCTAGTCAGTGTCATCCTCCGTCCCTCCAAAAGCTACAGGGAAAACGCGTCACTGCTGCGGAGTTGATAAGGGCGCATCTGCAATGATGACTTACAGATGACTGCCGAAAGCGATAGTTCGGGCATGAGTCACTAACCGAAGATACGAACGCTGACAAAAGGAAGGGTGTTTTATTTTTCTAAAATCCTTCAAAGGTCATCTATAGAGAGTGACGAAAATATTACAGGAGGATGAAATCGACGGATTATAGTGCTTATTTAAAGAGCGCCGTTTGTGAATCATTACAATTTAGTGCTAAGATGCACTAACTTGATGACTCTAGCTTGATGACTCAGAGCCCCCTGGGATCAATGAATTGCATCAATGGCATCAATGCTTGTACTTTGATTCGCTGAATAAGAGAAAATCTTAGCCTAAGGCATCCCTGATTTATGATGTTTAGAATATTGAGAAACAGCACCGTAGATAAACGAAGTGTGCACGAGTCATAAATCGCCTTTCAAAGTGTGAAATAATAAATAAGCGACCTCCAGTAGCTGCTTTCCACAGAGGTCTGACAGGTTGTTTCACCTCTGAGGGGCAGTTTTTTTGCACACCATGGGCTATAATGGCCAGGTCACAAGGACCCCGAATGCTCAGAGAAGGTTGGGTGAGGGGATCCACTGAAACAGCTGTTGGGAGACAGATGGTAGCCTCCCGTCAAGGTAATCCAGCGTGTTCTTTAACGTTGCGTTGTTTTACCTCTGAGCTGCACTTTTTTGCACACCATGGGCTAAATGGCCTGGTCACATGGACCCCGAAAGTTGGAGGAGGGGACCCATTGGAACAGCTGTTGGAAGACAGATGGTAGCCTCCCGTCAAGGCCATCCAGCGTGTTCTTTAACGTGCACAGGGTATGGCTCTCCCGCACACGGGGCCACGGCTTAACGTCCCATCCGATGGACGGCGGCCTTTCCAAGCCCATCGGTGTCCCCTACTGGCCGTGGGCAGAACGGGGAGTTTTGCGGAGATAAATCTCAACGCTGACCCAGCTGGGACTCGAACCTGGGAACTACAGATTACGAGCCTGGCGCCCTACCGACTGAGCCACCCCCGCCCCTGTAGGGAATAGAATCGATTCAAGATATAAAAGATTTATCATAATTCATTATAACTAAGATAAAAAAACAACGACATATTTTTGCTCACTCTGCTAGATATTAAACGATTTTTTCCTTCCTTACAGGTAAAGCAACATTACAAAAAGGAAGATTCAGATTGACCTCGCTTACCTTGGCCTAGTTATTGACCTCCGAAATTTTAATACTTCGCAATAAAAGTTCGTCTTTGTTTTACAGTTTTTCAGTAAAGACTTCACCCATGGATGAAGTAGTTATCGGTTAGTCGTCATCTGCAAATCCTCACGCGTATTTAGGTCGCTTAAATAAGGAAATCACTTTTCCATATGGATTATGTGTGAGATGATTTTTTTGTTTGCGACTCGCAAATGGAAAACTGTTCAAGCGTTCAAATAATTATTTCTTTCGGGTGAATGCGATTAATCATCTTTATAGATAGAGAGATAGATTTTTCATTCGCTACTCTCAACACCAGTACAGTTCAATACAAAAATCCGCAACAAAAAACGTATTTTTACATAAAATTTTCCAGTTCAAAAGTTCATACACATGACTGATTAATATAAATTGTATTGTAAAGTATAAATTATAATCTATTTTATAGGTAGTTGTTTTTTAAGCAAACAAACTGAACAATATGAAAGAAGTAAATAGAGTACTCCACATGAGCTCGTGCGTGGAGAAGTTCACGAATATAACGTTTACAGAATTAGTTGCAAGAGTGTTATAAAATTTAAACTGAAGTTTCATCTCTTTATGGGTTGGGTTGTTTTACCTCTGAGCGGCACTTTTTTGCACACCATGGACTAAATGGCCAGGTCACATGGACCCCGAAGGCTCAGAGAAGGTTGGGGGAGGGGACCCACTGGAACAGCTGTTGGGAGACAGATGGTAGCCTCCCGTCAAGGCCATCCAGCGTGTTCTTTAACGTGCACAGGGTATGGCTCTCCCGCACACGGGGCCACGGCTTAACGTCCCATCCGACGGACGGCGACCTTTCCAAGACCATCGGTGTCCCCTACTGACCGTGGGCAGGGCGGGGAATTTTACGGAGATTTCATCTCTGTAGATATATATATATATTCATCGATCTTTTAACTAGTTTTTTTAGAACATATTTCGCAACAAACTTTGAGAGTTTAAATATTGCGCATTTTTTTTTGTACCATCGCAAGTACATTATATTTATAAAAAAATAACCGGACACTTCTAACGTTATGTGAATGGGAAAGCCACAGTCAAAACTTTGAAAACACGTTTTCTTATGGAAAAATGTTACTTGATAAAAAAAAAAAATTAAAGATTTCACTCAGATCTGTCGATATATCTGTGTTCTGCAATATTCTTTCATTATTTAAAGAATTATTTAATCTAAAACATTTAAATGTAACTTTTGCTAATCATGAAAATTTACTTCCAAAGATAAAACGCAACTGCTATAACAAATCATTCACAAACGTAAATGTAATATTTGAAATCTGTGTTTTCAATTTTCAAGAATTTGTAGCAAAAGTTTTTTCGGAAGAGTGTGGCAGTCTTCTATTAAATGTTTCAGCTTCAATAACAGTTTAAATATTAAGCGAATATTGTTGAAAATGGAGGTTTAGAAAGATTTGAGTGAGATTTTCAAATTATCTCCAGTGAAGTTTTTCTGTAAAAAGCTTATTTACAAAGATTGGTGGCTTTGAATGATGTGGCTTCCTATTTATCAAACTTCGAAGAGTGAGGTTAATATTTGTAATACAATGCATGCATTTTTAATTTTCATTTGAAATTTATAAACACTTTATGTAGCTTACGTCTTATTTTTTTCCTTCTCGAAACATCAGTTGTGTAGAGAAAAAATCTAAGAAAAGTTTTATCTGCACTCGAACATTTTTCATTTCCTTTAAAGAAACGCGTTTAGTAAAATGCCAATACGCTTTTACACACCTTACTCTATCTGACGTCGAGCGAGAGGTGTACATCAGCTGTTTATGGGCTTTGTAATACCCGTCAGCCAACTCCTCCCTGTCGTTAGGCTTGTCTGTGAGCGTATCAGTTCCCGGTATCCCCAAACGGGTCTCCTCCTGTGGCCTCGCGCGCCGTGCTCGAGCTCCGCACGTCAGCCTCTGCAGAGCAGCAACATGGCGGAGGACCGCAAGGAGACTCCGCGGTGTGAGCTCGATAGCAACGGGAGTTTGAAATTATCGTGTCTTTTGAGATCTTTTAATGCACCGATTAGTGAAGAGCAAGCGTGGGCTGTGTGTTTTCAAACGGCTAAGTGCATGGTAAATGAATGGAATTCTGACTCCAGTACGTGTTATTGCCTTTCTGACACGGGCCATGTTTTCATACATAAGGATGGCTCTATACACCGGTCAACTCTGAGACTACCAATAATAGGTGAGTGGTTTATTTCATATTACATAGAAGCTGATACAACGCTAGTTATTTGGTGTTTATATAGCCGCTTGTTTACTTGTAGTGACTCATTTACTGAATGTTCTGTATACGCGATATAGAATCAATCGCTTTAGGCTTAGCGCTGGATCGCTTGCATTGAAGGTTGCCGGTGGATCTTGACAGTTACTCTCGCAAAACAAGTTGTCAGACCAGAACCAAAGCATCTCTTAAATTTCCCGCAACCTGCTGCTTAGTTTGTTTGACGATTAAGGGGCTTTATCATCACCTACTTTAGAAGTGTGTAGCGATAAAATTACCGTTTATGTTACATGTTGTTTTATTGGGTGTTTCTCGAATGCGATGTACAGCGCCACACTGCATACGGGTATGTCTTCGAAGATCTGCACATTTTCGAGAATTTTAAATGGCCTCTAATAAATCGTTCTTCTTAATATTACATACGCTGGTTAGAATAATTCATTGTACGACTTATGTGGTTATAAAACAGCGTTAATTTTAAGAAAATAACGATTTGAAAGAGCATACCGAAAGACATTCAGTGGCACCATCTAAGCCTTGTTTAATGTCAGTGACATTTACCTGTCGTTTACTATTTTTGGATCAAAATATCGATGTAGTTATACATCATTGCTCTAATTATGCCATTTTATCATAAAGATCTTACTAAAGACTTGATTCTAGTCATTTAAAATATATAACGTGAAATATGTTGCGTGTAAATTGTATATCGTTTTAGAATGGCAGAGCTAGGTCACAAAACATTTAGGAATGGCGATTTTTATTGCATTTTTTCACAAAAATTCCATTATTTTGTGCCGTGAACTTAAGGAATTAATATTTAACTTAAATCTGCAGATTTTCTATCTACGTATTATGAAATTCCCTTTTTATAGGCCCGAAATGTAATATGGAGGAAATTTCATATTTAATGCAGAATGCTAAATTTTTATCATTTCTCATTAATTATCGCTTGTAAAAGTTCCGCTTTATTATCAAAATAACGAATAACGGTCATCACAACTTTGTGATGATACAAGTTAATTCACTGTTGAAAATGTTGAGTATAAAATATTAAACATTTTTTAAATAAAAAAAAATGGTGGAATAATTAGTGATGTAAAATGCCGACTGTAAAGTGTAATAAAGACCATCTTTCAAGTTTATATATGAAATCATAAAAACAAGGGTGACCTTGAATATGAAAGGTTTTTTTAAAAAAAAATATCATTGTCTTCCACAGAAGGAAAAATGTTTCAAGTTCTGTTTACAGTGTATATTTACTAAACCGAGCTTCTGTAAAATTTCGTCTAGAGGGAGACAAAAACAAGATTATAATGCGGCTTTTTTTTATTTATATATCATTTTTTCATATTCTGGTGATGTGCTATTACTTGTCCCACCCCATTAACAAGACCGTCATGCTTGAAATGCCACATAATAATATTGGTACTATTGCTATTGTTAATTTGAAAATGCTGTTTCTACATTTTTCGACCCTTACAAATGAAATCTATATTACCGTTGGCATTCACAGAGAAATATTCTGAAGAGTTGAAATGATGATAAATCCTCCTCCTTTGCACATGTTGTGAATATTGTTCGTTTTTAGCATGAGTAACTTTTCTTAGAAACCGGAATGTATTTCGACCTGTAAGTTCGTCATTGAAATCTTTGTTCCAACTGTGATGACATCGTATGTCTTTGAAGGTTAAAGGGATTTGAGTTCAATCTCCTGATAAGAGATTTATGTGTTTTGTATTGGGTTTTTGATGAGATCGCGATCTTTTCTATGACGTTTTATATGGACAGGGAAACATACATAAACAACACGTGACCAAACATGCCGATGAGTCAAACTCGCGTGGGGCGGCTCAGTCGGTAGCGTGTCAGGCGTGCAGTTCCCAGGTTCGAGTCCCAACTGGGTCAGCGTTGAGATTTATCTCCTCAAAATTTCCCGCCCTGCCCACATTCAGTAGGGGACACCGATGGGCTTGTTTTTTGATGATTTGGAAAGGCCGCCATCCGTCGGATGGGACGTTAAGCAGTGGCCCGTGTTGCTGGAGAGCCATACACAGTGCATTAAAGGACATCCTGAATGGCCTTGACGGGAGGCTACTATCTGTCTCCCAACAGCTGTTCCAGTGGGTCCCCTCTCCCAACCTTCTCTGAGCCTTCGGGGTCCATGTGACCTGGCCATTTAGCCCATGGTGTACAAAAAAGTGCCGCTCAGAGGTAAAACAACCCAACGTTAAAGAACACGCTGGATGGCCTTGACGGGAGGCTACCATCTGTCTCCCAACAGCTGTTCCAGTGGGTCCCCTCCCCCAACCTTCTATGAGCCTTCGGGGTCCACGTGACCTGGCCATTTAGCCCATGGTGTGCAAAAAAGTGCAGCTCAGAGGTAAAACAACCCAATGTTAAAGAACACGCTGGATGGCCTTGACGGGAGGCTACCATCTGTCTCCCAACAGCTGTTCCAGTGGGTCCCCTCTCCCAACCTTCTCTGAGCCTTTGGGGTCCATGTGACCTGGCCATTTATCTCGTGGTGTGCAAAAAAGTGCCACTCAGAGGTAAAACAACTTACCACCTACCTATTTATGATTTTGTGTTCAATAACCATGAACAAACCGAAAATCTTCCCTGAAAACGATTCATTTTCTCATCATGTGGGCTCACTAATGTGAATCTGTATAAAACGGCGAAACAGCAGACAAATGAATCCGGAGATGTTGCAGTAGAATCCTCTTTCGCACGTGGCCCTGGATTTCATCAGATCTTGGGGTATTCGATAGCGGAAATATTTCTTACCCAACCAAGTTTGTGACGGGAGACCGTATGCTAATACCGGAAGTAGGGCAGACCCGAAATGAGAGCTGTTGTATTCCTTAATGCTGTTGCAGGATGAACAGACGCACGACGTTAAACCGCTGGCTAACAAACCCACTACTTCAAAAAGTGATGTGATGCTTGTGTACAGGTTTAGAGAAGGCATTTAATGACGCTTCTTGATTTTTTTTTTTATTTAGTAAAACTTTTAGCTTCTTTTTATCTATTTATTGCTTTTCGATAGTCATTTTTGTCTATTGCCAGTTCGTGAATTTATCGAAATAATTGTTCCACCATAGCTTTTGGACGAACCTAATGTGTTCTGTGCCAAATGAAACTTTTATAGCCTTTGCCGGGAGTGTCATAGGCTATAAAAAAATTCACCTCCCATGCTTTCTTCCCCTCTAAAATGGGGGGGGGGATTTGGTTGGGTTGTTTTACCTCTGAGCGGCACTTTTTTTGCACACAATGGGCTAAATGGCCAGGTCACAAGGACCCCGAAGGCTCAGAGAAGGTTGGGGAGGGGACCCACTGGAACAGCTGTTGGGAGACAGATGGTAGCCTCCCGTCAAGGCCATCCAGCGTGTTCTCTAACGTGCACAGGGTATGGCTCTCCCGCATACGGGGCCACGGCTTAACGTCCCATCCGACGGACGGCGGCGTTTTCCAAGCACATCGGTGTCCCCTACTGACCGTGGGCAGGGCGGGGAATTTTGCGGAGATAAATCTCAACGCTGACCCAGCTGGGACTCGAACCTGGGAACTACAGATTACGAGCCTGGCGCGCTACCGACTGAGCCACCCCCGCCCCAGGGGGGGATAGGAAAATCGACTTTCTACTGTATTTTAGGGAATGCGAGGGCCTACAGTTACGACTTAGGTGTCAAATAAAAGCTCATACAAGGATCGTCATAGTCTACTTCAAATGCTCCCCGTGGATATTTTGCGCGAGTATACCTTAACAGGTTTTATCTCAAATTAAAGTTTGTGACGTTTCCAATGTCATGGAAACGTCACAAACTTAGAGCCAATGTCATGGGCTACTGTAAGCACAGCCACTCTCCCCTCAAAAAGGGAGCGGGGGTGGCTCAGTCGGTAGCGCGCCAGGCTCGTAATCTGTAGTTCCAGGTTCTAGTCCCAGCTGGGTCAGCGTTGAGATTTATCCGCAAAATTCAGCGCCCAGCCCCGGTCAGTAGGGGACACCGATGGGCTAGGAAAGACCGCCGTCCATTGGATGGGACGTTAAGCCGTGGCCCGTGTTTGGGACAGCCATACCCTGTGCACGTTAAAGAACACGCTGGTTGGCCTTGACGGGAGGCTACCATCTGTCTCCCAACAGCTGTTCCAGTGGGTCCCCTCCCCCAACATTCTCTGAGCCTTCGGGGTCAATGTGACCTGGCCATTTATCTCGTGGTGTGCAAAAAAGTGCCGCTCAGAGTTAAAACAACCCAAATCCCACTGCCTCGAAAAAGGTCTGCGCGAGCTTCCGAATATGGTGTGCTCAAATCAGTGTGAATGGTCATGTTTTTCACAAACCAGGGAGCACTGACCACAGATCTGAGAATTTTATTTTGGAAGCTCTAAAGCCTCCTGACATTGGTGTTGGTAGTAATACCCCACACTGGTGAGGCATATGTCAGGACTGGCCGCAAAAGAGTCTGAATAAAGAAATAATTTTTTTTTTGGAGGCAGTTTCGAGCTCCACCCTATCAGGGGTGCAAGCGTACAGTCGCTCAAAAAAATATCTGAACACTATGGTCGATTACAGAATTCAGAAAAAATATCTGGCAACGATTTTTTTAGAAATTAGTGATCTGGCAACCTTCGTGTCACGTGATTACAGAATTCAGGAAAAATATCTGGAGCGTGTACAGCAACTGTACACGCTCCAGTTACCGTTCACAGCAAACTGGAGCGTGTGCAGTTACTGCACACGCTCCAGTTTGCTGTGAACGGTAACTGCACACGCTCAATATTTCCGTGAGTGAGCCCTCACGATCTAGTATCAAAATAATATGACCACCTACAGTCGCTCAAAAAAGTATCCGAACACTATGGTCGATTACAGAATTCAGAAAAAATATCTGGCAACGATTTTTTTTATAAATTAGTGATCTGGCAACTTTCGTCTCACGTGACACGAAGGTTGCCAGATCACCATAGTGTTCGGATATTTTTTTGAGCGACTGTACATCTGAGAGGTAAAACAACCCAACCCACTTCAGTATATTGCAATCAGAGTATCACAACAATACAAAACTTTGGTTGCAATTCTATTAGTAGATGTTTAAACACAAAAAAAATATTTATTACACTGTATAAAATAAAATTTATATAATTTATTGTCCATGCCGTCCCATGGCCAAGTGGTTAGCGCGCTTGGCTACTGATCTAAGGGATCTGGGTTCGAGCCCCGGGTTAAGGCATGGATGTATGTGTCGTTTTTCTGCTGAGATCCTGCCATCCTCTCAGATCTTCTATTGTGGCATATAAGGTGGCATATCTTCTATTGATATATTCTATCTTATATATTCATATCTACATATATATTCTATCTTATCTATATTCATATATTATATTGTGGCATATAAGACAGGCTCCTGTCAGACCTCTGTGGCAAGCAGCTGCTTGAGGGGGTATTTATTTATTTTATTTTATTATCCTTAAGTAGTTCTGCCTTTTAATTTTATCCAAACGAATTATTTTTCCATTCAGATAAATTTCAGTTTAATCGAATCCAAGACCCGAGAACCTAATGCCAAAGTTGTTGTTTTTTATTCTCTTTAACAAGCATTGTTATCGTTTGTCACTGTTTTTTAAGGCTGTCCGATTTGTTACGAAGGCAGCAGTCGTTTTCTTAATCCATAAATGCCATTGGAGGATTTAAAAACGGATACAGACACTTTCCTGTAGAGAAAGATTTTCAACTCGTTTATTTTTTAACAAATATCATTTCGTAAAGTCTCCTGATAATAAGTGCTGTGCTCGTGACGTGCGGTACCATTGCACGAGATTTGTTTTTGGGGTCGTGCCAGTTAACGTTCGTCTGTAACAAGAAACCAGATATGTGTATTCTGCGCTTTAACGCACGGGGGGGGGGGCGTCAGCTGGATTATTTCACGAAGTAACTGGCAGGAAGTGAATGGCGATATCACATTTGCACTGAAGTTGGGTTGTTTTACCTCTGAGCGGCATTTTTTTACACACCATGGGCTAAATGGCCAGGTCACATGGACCCCGAAGGCTCAGAGAAGGTTGGGGGAAGGGACCCACTGGAACAGCTGTTGGGAGACAGATGGTAGCCTCCCGTCAAGGCCACCCAGCGTGTTCTTTAGCGTGCACAGGGTATGGCTCTCCCGCACACGGGGCCACGGCTTAACGTCCCATCCGACGGACGGCGGCCTTTCCAAGCCCATCGGTGTCCCCTACTGACCGTGGGCAGGGCGGGGAATTTTTGCGGAGATAAATCTCAACGCTGACCCAGCTGGGACTCGAACCTGGGAACTACAGATTACGAGCCTGGGGCGCTACCGACTGAGCCACCCCCGCCCCTATTTGCACTGAAGAGATGCCTTCGAGTTTCTTTTGGCCACCGAGAGGCACTTTTTACCGCAAGATGTGCTAAATGGCCAGGTCACAAGGACTCACTGGACAGATGGATGCCCCCTGTCAAGGACACCCGGCGTTCACTCACATGGAGCCACGGCTTAATGTCTAATCCGACGGACAGTCGATATTAGGTATTTCATTTGGCATTATGGTACATATCGGTGATAAAAGTAATCTATTTTTGGACTGATTCTGCAGTTTTTTTAATAGCAGCATGTAAATGTAGTAAGAAATATTCGTAAGCACCTCGTGGTCACTATATTAAGAAGAAACTCATTTTATGTGATTGGAGAGTCGGATTCGAACCGCGGTACTTCAATGTGGAAAAATGTGATTGAAATAAAGATCTCAATCAAATCTAAATCTATGTTTTCAACAGTAGTTTTTCAGGATTTAAAGAGCTCGATGTAAGGAGTAAGACCTGTACGGAGAGATAAGTAAGATCCAACTAAGACCAAGTAAGGGAGATGTAAGTGTGACTCTCGATGTAAGGGATAAGACTTGCTCTCGGTCAGTAAGGGTGACTCTCGATGTAAGGAGTAAGACCTGCTCTCGGTCAGTAAGGGTGACTCTCGATGTAAGGAGTAAGACCTGCTCTCGGTCAGTAAGGGATGGGCTTGGAAAAGCGTCGTCCATAGCCATACTCTGTGCAGGTTAAAGAACGTGCTGGAGAGTCTTGACGGAAGGCTACCATCTGTCTACCAACAGCTGTCCAGTGGGTACCCTCCCTCCCTGCCTTCTCTAAACCCTCGGGGTGCTTGTAACCTGACCATTAAGCCCATTGTGTGCAAAAAAAGTACTGCTCAGAGTACTGCTCAAAAGATATATTAAATTCAGATCTTTATCTGCAGTCACATTTATTTCATATAAAGATAATTTAGTAAGTTAATACCTGGGCTCCGAATCTGACTTACTGTTAACATTTCTTTTCCAACAATTATGCACAAATTTAAATGAAGACCGCGCTAGATCCAAAGTTTATCTCTACTGTTCCAGCGCGAGCCCAACACGAACATCTAGTATGGACGATAAGCATGAAATTGAACTCTAACCCCGCTGAATTCTGTGTAGATTAACTGCGATGATTCGTTACGCTTCTAGTAATCTGTATGGACCCACTTCCAAAAGGTCAGCCACGGTGTAAATCATGAACTTATCCGCGAACTTTACAATTATGTTTAGCCAGCTTCATTAGACGTTTGTGTCAGTTTTTTGCATGTGTTGTGTTACCTCTGAGCGGCACTTTTTTGCACACCATGGGCTAAATGGCTAGGTCACATGGACCCCGAAGGCTCAGAGAAGGTTGGGGGAGGGGACCCACTGGAACAGCTGTTGGGAGACAGATGGTAGCCTCCCGTCAAGGCCATCCAGCGTGTTCTTTAATGTGCACAGGGTATGTCTCTCCCGCACACGGGGCCACGGCTTAACGTCCCCTCCGACGGATGGCGGCCTTTCCAAGCCCATCGGTGACCCCTACTGACCGTGGGCAGGGCGGGGAATTTTGCGGAGATAAATCTCAACGCTGACCCAGGTTGGACTCGAACCTGGGAACTACAGATTACGAGCCTGGCGCGCTACCGACTGAGCCACCCCCGCCCCAGTTTTTTGCATAGTCTTCTATATATAGCAGTAGCGAGTGACCTTGTCTATAATGAATTGCTTAATAATGTCAAGTGGGAGTTAAAAAAATGGTCCCGGAGATATTTTTATCGGTGACATTTAAATATATTGGCTCGAGTGACCTCTTCCTGGCGTGAATCGAAGATGATCTTAGTTTCGCGTGTTTTCCATACCAGTGATCGTGTGATTGCAAAAACGCCCAAGTTTCAGAAATTCTGCAGTTCAAAATTAGTGGCGGGGAAGTTTGATTTTCTAAGATATATTTTGTGTCGTTGACAGAGAAACATGTCGCATTCATTTTGAAAAGAAAACACGTGATTCTGTGTCACTGTTAAGCATTTAGAGGTCCTTGATGCAATAATGGATAATGCCTTTTGTTCAAAGGTGTTTGGCTTAAGGCCATTAAATTCTAATAAGGAAGAATGGACTGCTTCCTGCTGTTTGTTTAATCACGCGATAATTTTGTTTTTGGCTGTCTAATTTCGAGTGCCATTTCTTCGATCATCGGGTTGAATTACCTCTGAGCAGCACTCTTTTGCACACAATGGACTAAATGGCCAGGTTACAAGGACCCCTAGGGCTCAGAGAAGTTTAGGAAAAGGGGACTACTGGAACAGCTGTTGGATCCTTGACGGGATGGTAGCTCCCGTCAAGGTCATCCAGCGTGTTTTTTAACGTGCACAGGGTATGGCTCTCCCGCACACTGTGGGCGGGGGTGGCTCAGTCGGTAGTGCGCCAGGCTCGTAATCTGTAGTTCCCAGGTTCGAGTCTCAGCTGGGTCAGCGTTGAGATTTATTTCCGAAAAATTCCCCGCCCTGCCCACGGTCAGTAGGGGACACCGATGGGCTTGGAAAGGCCGCCGTCCGTCGGATGGGACGTTAAGTCGTGGCCCGTGTGCGGGAGAGCCATACCCTGTGCACGTTAAAGAACACGCTAGATGGCCTTGACGGGAGGCTACCATCTGTCTCCCAACAGCTGTTCCAGTGGGTCCCCTCCCCCAACCTTCTCTGAGCCTTCGGGGTCCTTGTGACCTGGCCATTTAGCCCATGGTGTGCAAAAAAGTGCCGCTCAGAGGTAAAACAACCCAACCCAACAACCCGCACACTGCGTCACGGCTTAATATCGCATCTAAAGGAAGGCGGCTTTCCAAGCCCATCGGTGTCTTCTACTGACCGTGGGCAGGGCGGGGAGTTTTGCGAAGATGAATCTCAACACCAGCTTTGGGATTCGAACCGGGAAACTACATATTATGAACCTGGCGCGCTACCGACTGAGCCACCCCCGCCCCGAATACAGTCTGAGATTCACAACTATTTCAAATTGAGTTTTTATGTTGTTGATTTTTTTTGTTACATTAAATGTATGTACCAGAGATAGCACTGGTTTCAACAAGGCAAACCAACCATCTTTTAGGTTAAGAGAATAAATTTGTTTTACATAAACTGCTTCCAATGCATAAATGCATATAGACTTACGAAAAACCCATCTCCCACCGCGACTACTGTAAATGGTATTGAGGCGCCAAGTTTTTTCTCAAGACTATCCAAAAAAAAACAGGTTCACCCCTAAAAAGAACTTGTGTTCACTATTTTCCTAAAAGATACGCGCCTGCATGCTACAGTTGAATCGAATGCAAAGACGACGCAGACTTTCTGCTAAGAGAGCTTCAAGTCTTTCTAACCATGTTCATCAGAGTTTCTGATGTTTCTGATGAAGATCATGCCAATGTGTGATTAAGCCAAATTTCTAAAGACTATTTTCCTCCAGATGAGACGGGGGTGGCTCAGTCGATAGCGCGCCAGGCTCGTAATCTGTAGTTCCCAGGTTCGAGTCCCAGCTGGGTCAGCGTTGAGATTTATCTCCGCAAAACACCGCCCTGCCCACGGTCAGTAGGGGACACCAATGGGGCTTGGAAAGACAGCCGTCCGTCTGATGGGACGTTAAGCCGTGGCCCCATGTGCGGGAGAGCCATACCCTGTGCACGTTAAAGAACACACTGGATGGCTTTGACAGGAGGCTACCATCTGTCCCCCAACAGCTGTTCCAGTGGGTCTCCTCCCCTAACCTTCTCTGAGCCTTCGGGGTCCATGTGACCTGGCCATTTAGCCCATGGTGTGCAAAAAAGTGCCGCTCAGAGGTAAAACAACCCAACACACTTGATGATTAATCGATCTCGATTGATGATGCCACCTTAAATGGCAATATTTTGTTCGCCGTGTAAGAGTACTCATACCTCTTTTCCAGCAAAACGTCTTCCCAAGACTTCAACTTTGAATGCTCCTGGGATATTATTACATCAGGGTAGAAAGGTTGTGGCAAGTTTATTGATGACTCACGATGTGTGTGTGACGTGGTGGCACGCACGGCCAGTGTCAGACTGCATGCATCTCCTAGAGCATGACTTCAGCTTCCCTTTTTGTCTTTTGGCACAATGGAATTGAGATTGGCCCTACGTTTGATAAAAGCTCTAGACAGGATTGGATCTGCGAAAAAATGAAATGGAGGGGGTGAAACGATTGGAGCGAACCGGGACGGAAATTTTTTTGTAAATGGTGTGATATCTGCTGATATATACAGATGATTTTGAGTAATTGGCTGACGTCTGACTGGCAGGGATCACTGATTCTAATTATGATACAGAAATGGTAGAGCGCTGAAATTTTGCACCTGGGGGTAATCAGGGTCGTAGATCTCGGGAAAAATTCGAAATTTGCCCTCCGTGTTTTTCAAGGCCAAATGGAGGTCACGTAAAGGTAGAGAACTAAAAAATGCTTCCTGGTGGTATTTTGAGTTATAAATCTTGGAAATGCTACGAAAGTTTTAATGCGATGAGTTCTTGAAGGGCGAATATAGATCTGTCTGTCTTAGAAAGCTAAAAATTGGTGCCTGGGGATATTTTGAGTAAAAGATCTCGGAAATTATGCCAAATTTCGGATGCGTTGGGTCCTTCGTGGTCAAATTGCGATATGCCGATTCTGGAGAGCTAAAAATTGGTGAATAGGACTGTCTCGGACAGTAGAAGTAAGAAATAAAAGGAATTTTCGGATCTGAGTTGTTTTACCTCTGAGCGACACTTTTTTGCACACCATGGGCCAAATGGCCAGGTCATATGGGCCCCGAAGGCTCAGAGAAGGTTGGGGGAAGGGACCCACTGGAACAGCTGTTGGGAGACAGATGGTAGCCTCCCGTCAAGACCTGGGCGGGGGTGGCTCAGTCGGTAGCGCGCCAGGCTCGTAATCTGTAGTTCCCAGGTTCGAGTCCCAGCTGGGTCAGCGTTGAGATTTATCTCCGCAAAATTCCCCGCCCTGCCCACGGTCAGTAGGGGACACCGATGGGCCTGGAAAGGCCGCCGTCCGTCGGATGGGACGTTAAGCCGTGGCCCCCTTGTGCGGGAGAGCCATACCCTGTGCACGTTAAAGAACACGCTGGATGGCGTTGACGGGAGGCTACCATCTGTCCCCCAACAGCTGTTCCAGTGGGTCCCCTCCTCCAGCCTTCTCTGAGCCTTCGGGGTCCATGTGACCTGGCCATTTAGCCGATGGTGGGCAAAAAAGTGCCGCTCAGAGGTAAAACAACCCAACCCAACCCGTCAAGACCATCTAGCGTGTTCTTAACGTGCACAGGGTATGGCTCTCCCACACGCGGGGCCACGGCTTAACGTCCCATCCGACGGACGGTGGCCTTTAAAGCCCGTCGGTGTCTCTTAATGACAGTGGGCAGGCGGGGAATTTTGCGAAGATAAATCTCAACGCTGGCCCAGCTGGGACTCGAACCTGAGAACAGCAGATTACGAGCCTGGCACGCTACCGACTGAGCCATTCCCGCCCCTTCGGATCCGGTGTCGCATTCAAGGTCAAATAGAGGTCGAAGTAACGGGCTAGAAATCAATTAGTGCGGAAGACGGCGCTTTCTTTTCTTTCTCTGAGCTGCATTTTTGCACATAATGGTCTAATGACCAGGTCACAAAGATCCCGAGAACTTAGAGCAGTTTGTAAACAACCCATGTTGGGTTGTTTACCTCTGAGTGGCACTTTTTTGCACACCATGGGCTAAATGGCCAGGTCACATGGACCCCGAAGGCTCAGAGAAGGTTGGGGGAGGGGACCCACTGGAACAGCTGTTAGGAGACAGATGGTACCTCCCGTTAAGGCCATCCAGCGTGTTCTTTAACGTGCACAGGGTATGTCTCTCCCGCACACGGGGTCACGGCTTAACGTCCCTTCCGACGGACGGCGGCCTTTCCAAGCCCATCGGTGTCCCCTACTGACCGTGGGCAGGGCGGGGGAAATTTTGCGGAGATAAATCTCAACGCTGACCCAGCTGGGACTCGAACCTGGTAAACAACCCATGTAAAACAACCCAACGTAGCAAGAGCTTATTAGAGCACTGCGAGAAATAGAGATGAGACAATTCCACTGAAACTTTCTCCGAACCATCTTAATACAACAAAGGAGGTAATTTTCTTGAGTGTTGCGATGGACCGTCGAGGAGGTTTTGCGGCCTCAATGTCCTTCTGTACATATTTGGTCGAGTCATTCTCTCCAATCATTCATCATCATCTTCCAAGATGGCCTTGGTGCACATCTTCTAAAGGTAAGTGGATTCTTGTTTGCTTTTGCTTTCTATAACTTTTATCTAATGGATATTTTTTTTTAGTAAATCGAGCGGTGCTTTTTTTTTCCAGCGATACAATTATGAAATTATTGGAGAAAGAGCGCAGGGTACCCGGAAGGGAGAATTCGCCTTCCGCGCGAGTAATTCGCAACTTTCCCATTCAGCATAATTCATCACGAATAAACGACCCTGAAACAATGCGGTTATCAATTACTTATTGCAGTTTTTACGATCGACCGAAGGCAAACTGATTGAGTCGTGATGTTGCACAAATGCTCGCCGTCCCCTTCGGCCGCAAACGAATTATTTGTACCTGTGACGTCAGTTCCTGCTATTCTGTGAGATTAGGACTCTGGCGACTGTTGCCAGTGGTTCACAATGCCTCAATAAAATAGCACGAATATTTTTGTTTGTTGTGAATTCTTGGCTGGATTTTGCCATTGTCTTGTTTGCAGTCGTAATTTCAGTTAATATATGCGAGAAGTGTCGAAAACATAAAATGCTCCGAATCAGTACTGAGTATCAAGTTAGTATTGTCAGAGCTGAGGAAATTCACCACGGAGGATGTTTTCTGGCTGATTTCCTTGGCGGGGCTTCTTTCCAAGTTAGGAAAAACTGCAGCGATCAAATATTCCCACAAGTGAATGCAACGCGTAATGGATGATTAAGAAAATGCAAATGTGCATTTTATTAGTACTCTTACAACCCAACGGGGCGGGGGTGGCTCAGTCGGTAGCGCGCCAGGCTCGTAATGTGTAGTTCCCAGGTTCGAGTCCCAGCTGGGTCAGCGTTGAGATTTATCTCCGCAAAATTCCCAGCCCTGTCCACGGTCAGTAGGGGACACCGATGGGCTTGGAAAGGCCGCCATCCGTCGGATGGGATGTTAAGCCGTGACCCCGAGTGTGGGAGAGCCATGCCCTGTGCACGTTAAAGAACACGCTGGATGGCCTTGACGGGAGGCTACCATCTGTCTCCCAACAGCTGTTCCAGTGGGTCCCCTCCCCAACCTTCTCTGAGCCTTCGGGGTCCATGTGACCTGGCCATTTAGTCCATGGTGTACAAAAAAGTGCCTCTCAGAGGTAAAACAACCCAACCCAACTTACAACCCAAAGAGAATTTTTAATATACCTTTAAAAACGTAAAATTTGCGTTTTACCACCCCCTCTGAAAGTTTAAGGGTAAAGGATTGCTGCCAATGGAAATTTCTTCACCGTCACACTCTGCCATTAAAATTTCAAATTTGTGGCATAAATAGATCGATAGCAATAGTCATTTAAAGTTTCCGGATTACATTTTCCACTGTTAGAGGCACTAGTAAAACTTGGGAGATTTTGAAATGTCGATTCGCATTTCGAATGTCTTCATCGATAAGAAAGAGCATTCTGGCTTCAAAATTTTCACCAATTTCATATCACAATTTTCAGCGTCCCTGTCATTAAACCCTATCAGTTGTGTGAAGCATGATCTCCCGTCGGTTCCTTGTCCTTTCTGACGCAGAGTCAAACTCGAATGCTCCCCTGGCCCCTTTTTACTGAGCTTTAGCTAGCGCGTGACTAAGTGTCGTCAGCTGTCGTTCTAGGCTAGTGGTCGCTGCGCTCGATCCGTGCAGTCAGTAACATAGACAGTGACCGTGACCTCCGACCACCTATGCTAGACGAGGAGCTGGTCAAAATGTGAATTGTAGAAAAGGATGACACAATGATTAGGAAAAAGGACGGAGACAGACTTTTAAAAGAGATTTAAAAAAAAAATGAAGTATTAGCGAAAATAATAAGTTTGCATTACTTTTTTAATTGTTTCACCTCTTTTAAATAACTCTATTTTTATCGACCGTAGTATAAAAGGACTGAAATGGAGACGGTTCTAGAATTTCAATAACTTGCCAACATCGTATCCCACAGTTTTTCTTTAGATTTTTACCCTTTGGAATGTGTATGGTAAACATTCAAAAGAGGGTTGGGTTGTTTTACCTCTGAGCAGCACTTTTTTGCACACCATGGGTTAAATGGCCAGGTCACATGGACCCCGAAGGCTCAGAGAAGGTTGGGGGAGGGGACCCACTGAAACAGCTGTTGGGAGACAGATGGTAGCCTCCCGTCAAGGCCATCCAGCGTGTTCTTTAACGTTGGGTTGTTTTACCTCTGAGCGGCACTTTTTTGCACACCATGGGCTAAATGGCCAGGTCACATGGACCCCGAAGGCTCAGAGAAGGTTGGGGGAGGGGACCCACTGAAACAGCTGTTGGGAAACAGATGGTAGCCTCCCGTCAAGGCCATCCAGCGTGTTCTTTAACGTTGGGTTGTTTTACCTCTAAGCGGCACTTTTTTGCACACCATGGGCTAAATGGCCAGGTCACCATGGACCCCGAAGGCTCAGAGAAGGTTGGGGGAGGGGACCTACTGGAACAGCTGTTGGGAGACAGATGGTAGCCTCCCGTCAAGGCCATCCAGCGTGTTCTTTAACGTTGGGTTGTTTTACCTCTGAGCGGCACTTTTTTGCACACCATGGGCTGAATGGCCAGGTCACATGGACCCCGATTGCTCAGAGAAGGTTGGGGGAGGGGACCCACTGGAACAGCTGTTGGGAGACAGATGATAGCCTCCCGTCAAGGCCATCCAGCGTGTTCTTTAACGTGCACAGGGTATGGCTCTCCCGCACATGGCGCCACGGCTTAACGTCCAATCCGACGGACGGCGGCCTTTCCAAGCCCATCGGTGTCCCCTTCTGACTGTGGGCAGGGCGGTGAATTTTGCGGAGATAAATCTCAACGTTTACCCAGCTGGGACTCGAACTTGGGAACTACAGAATACGAGCCTAGCGCGCTACCGACTGAGCCACCCCCGCCCCATTTAAAAGAGGGAAACATTAGGGAAGAAGAATGCAGTCACGAGCTTTCGAAACAGATTCGTTATTAGATATACAGAGTGATTCATCACCAATGTCATAACATGATTCATCATCATATCTCGCAAGTTATCTCTTTCCCTAAGTTTAGTAATATTAATTTGATCTCTACATTGAAACAGGACACATGCTTCGATTCGAACGTATAATAGAGTCACGAACGTTAATCCCTTTCTCTGATAGACACTTTAAACATTTGCTCTAGGTGTGCTTAAATAAAAAAAATACCCCCTCAAGCAGCTGCTTGCCACAGAGGTCTGACAGGAGCCTGTCAGTTTATATGCCATAGTAGAAATTTGTGAGGATGGCAGGACCTCAGCAGAAAAACAACACACATATCCATGCCTTACCGCCGGGGGTTCTTAGTTGGAAATAAGTAACTCTTTGCCAATGCGTTATCTCTCTTCTGGTAATAGAAGTGGTACGCATGGGTAAATTACGCATATTTGGAAGAATTTTTTTAAAAGACTAAGAATTTGTCATGTGATAAAATGCTTCACATGATAAAGTTGTATAGGTACTAAATGAATTTGCATAGTACAAGTAATAATGTCTATAGATGTTAGTAGCTGATGAATGGAATAGCAGATGAGGTTTTCACAATTAAGTATCCTAAATGGAATGGCTTATACACTGGGACTTCTTTTAAAAAAAGATTGATAAATTTGCTTTTTGATTTCGAAAAGTTTTTGAACTTGCACTTTCAAATCTGGGGAGGGGGTGGCTCAGTCGGTAGCGTGCCGGGCTAGTATTCTGTAGTTCCCAGGTTCGAGTCCCAGCTGAGTAAGCGTTGAGATTATCTCCGCAAAATTCCCCGCTCTGCCCACGGCCAGAAGGGGACACCGATGGGCTTGGAAAGGCCGCCGTCCGTCGGATGGGACGTTAAGCCGTGGCGCCATGTGCGGGAGAGTCATACCCTGTGCACGTTAAAGAACACGATGGATGGCTTTGGCGGGAGGTACCATATGTCTCCCAACAGCTGTTCCAGTGAGTACCCCCCTCAAACTTCTCTGAGCCTTTGGGGTCCATGTGACCTGGCCATGGTGTGCAAAAAGTGCCGTTCAGAGGTAAAACAACCCAACTTTCAAATCTATCACTGCCATCGAATGAAATATTTGTAAAGCGAATGAAAGAGTTTCGACATTTAATCAAATAAAAGAAAATAACACGAGCTGTTTATTCGAAGACTTCAAGGTCAGGCTTGAATTTCATTTAATCTCGACTGAGTTAACTAATCTCCTCGTTTTCCTGGAATGTCTTTTGCAACTCCTCTGCACCCTGTAAGGGAAGTAATCATCTCCGTTCGTCGGCAATTTGGGCTTAGGCTTCTGTTCCGGCTTTTGTCTTCACCTCCTGCTGACCACAGCGATCCCGGTTGTGATGGATCATTTTCATCCCACCATCCCTGCTGCCAGCTGTTGCTGCTGATCCCCCAGAAGCAGGCTTTGCCTCTGGCCTAGGGTTAGTGAAACTGGTTTCACCTCTTTACCACTTTGAGGATGCGATGGCCAATGTTGCTTGGCTTGCACGCTGTGGGATGTGTATTCCTTGGGGTTTGCTTTGACCTCGAATGCATCTGTGAAGAGACCGAGTTCTCTTCTTTTTAATCAACTGGCTGATGCTTCAGATGAACTCATGCTATGAAGAGATAATCGCTCCTTATGCCACTTGGTGCATTGCTTGCGGTTACTACGACTAACGCTGGTTTAGGTCTTTTTCTGTTAAGAGCTATCAGAGAGATGATATCTGAAAACTGGTATTAATGAAGAAAATATCGTTTAGAGATTCAAAAAGTATGCAAATGAACTAGTATTCGAGCGTTTGGGGTCATGGACATTCCAGGAGACCAAATGATGCATTTTCTCATCGTCCCTGGAATTAGAAAACGTATTTTAATATATATCAGACAATGAAAAATATCTATAAAACTTCAAAATAACGATTTTATCTCCTCGTTTTGGGGCGGGGGTAGCTCAGTCGGTAGCGCGCCAGGTTCGTAATCTGTAGTTCCCAGGTTCGAGTCCCAGCTGGGTCAGCGTTGAGATTTATCTCCGCAAAATTTCCCCGCCCTGCCCACGGTCAGTAGGGGACACCGATGGGATTGAAAAGGCCGCCGTCCGTCGGATGGGACGTTAAGCCGTGGCTCCGTGTGCGGGAGAGCCATACCCTGTGCACGTTAAAGAACACGCTGGATGGCCTTGACGGGAGGCTACCATCTGTCTCCCAACAGATGTTCCAGTGGGTCCCCTCCCCCAACCTTCTCTGAGCCTTCCTTGTGGCCTGGCCATTTAGCCCATGGTGTGCAAAAAAGTGCCGCTCAGAGGTAAAACAATCCAATCTCCTCGTTTTTTTTTTTTCGTTTTTTTTTTCTTCATGGCCAAAATTTTGCGAATAGCCCTACTTTGTGACGGCCCCCGAAATTTTGCAAGCATACGAAATTACAGAAGTAATGTGACAGGATCAAATATTATTTTGAAATCATAGCTATATCAAAATACTTCCAATACGGTATATTGCGGTATTTAACGTAAAAGTGTTTAAAAGCCTGTTTGTCTGGTTTGTCAATTGTCATGTGTTCGTATTTTGACAGAATAATATTTGTTTTAGGATGACATATCAGAGAAGGGGGTTCAGTTTCAACGAATTTTTTTTTATATTTTTCGTTCCAAATAAAAAAATTTTAATCTAGTTTTCAAATAATTATATTATCTTAAAATTTATAATAGTCTACAATATGAAGAATTAAAAAAATTTGTTTTGCTGCATGCATTTTTTGTATATAGGAGGTTTACGATTTGTTAATCGTGTGCTTTGCTCGAAAATTTGAGCCCAAATCATAGGAAGTATTATATTCTGTCAGAAATCCCAATGCGCTGGATTCGTGAATCACTCGGGATGCTGGGTTGGGTTGTTTTACCTCTGAGCGGCACTTTTTTGCACACCACGGGCTAAATGGCCAGGTCACAAGGACCCCGAAGGCTCAGAGAAGGTTGGGGGAGGAGACCCACTGGAACAAGCTGTTGGGAGACAGATGGTAGTCTCCCGTCAAGGCCATTCAGCGTGTTCTTTAACGTGCACAGGGTATGTCTCTCCCGCACACAGGGCCACGGCTTAACGTCCCATCCGACGGACGGCGGCCTTTCCAAGCCCATCGGTGTCCCCTACTGACCGTGGGCAGGGCGGGGAATATTGCGGACATAAATCTCAACGCTGACCCAGCTGGAACTCGAACCTGGGAACCACAGATTACGAGCCGGCGCGCTACCGACTGAGCCACCCCCGCCCCACACTCGGGATGCCTTAGAACGCTTAGAACAACATAATCTTATTGTATAATTCTTTTCTAACATATACAATAAGAGATTTGACAATGTGTCGTATTGTAGATACACCACAACATAATAGATCTTTTCATTTTGTTAAAATTTTCGAAATATTAAATTTAACAGTTTCATAATTAAATTTGAGATTTTTCTGTAAAAGATATAAAAATTTTGATTCCTGCATTTAAGGGTCATATTTTTCATGTTTAACTTGGTTTCTTGGTTAGGTTTCTGTGCCTACCCTTTAGTAGCTCTTAGATGGCACTTCGGTGCCTGGATTCGGGTTCGAGTCCCGGGGTGGTATAGTCGTTTCTCGTATCCTCTACATAAGCTGCGAATTTTGAGAGTCTAAGCATTACTGCACACAAAAAAAAAGAAGAAGAGGGGGGGGGGGATCAGTCGGTAGCCGGTCAGGTTCGTAATCTGCAGTTCCCAGGTTCTAGTCTCAGCTGGGCCCAGCGTTGAGATTTATCTCCGCAAAACTCCCCGCCTTTCCCACGGTCAGTGGAGAAAACCGATGTGCTTGGAAAGCCTGCCGTCCGTCGGATGGGACGTTAAGCCGTGGTTCCCTGTGCAGGAGACACGTACTCTCTGGACGTTAAAGAAGACGCTGAAAAGCCTTGACGGGAGTCTCCCTCTGTCTCCTAACAGCTGTCCAGTGAGCATCCTCCCCCATCCGTCTCTGAGCCTTCAGGATCTTTGTGATCTAGCCTTATTGCCCATTGTGTGCAAAAAAGTGCCGCTCAGAGGTAAAACAACCCAACGTTAAAGAACACGCTGGATGGCCTTGACGGGAAACTACCATCTGTCTCCCAACAGCTGTTCCACTGGGTCCCCTCCGACAACCTTCTCTGAGCCTTCGGGGTCCATGTGCCTGGCCATTTAGCCCATAGTATGCAAAAAAGTGCCGCTCAGAGGTAAAACAACCCAACGTTAAAGAACAAACTGGATGGCCTTGACGGGAGGCTACCATCTGTCTCCCAACAGCTGTTCCAGTGGGTCCCCTCCCCCAACCTGCTCTGAGCCTTCGTGGTCCATGTGACCTGGCCATTTAGCCCATGGTGTGCAAAAAAGTGCCGCTCAGAGGTAAAACAACCCAACAAATCTTTATCTCCCGTTTTTGTTTCTCTTCACGAATTCGTGAAAGTTTTTTCTTCATCAATTCCAAAGGCATAATAAGTTTTCTTTTCACAACGATTTATTCCTTTCTGATCCCACGCTTTGCCTCCGGTAAGATTGCCTCTATCTCATGAATTATGAAAATCGTAACAGTGGACAGAGAAGCTTTACAGCTACAGTTATATTTATTACAGTTCAAGAAGAAAAATTCCTTCACTAGGCAATCTGCAGCCCAGCCCTGGGTCTTGCCTCTCCGTACAGATTCTTGAACTAAGAGGGGGTCGCTATGATGGGAACATTCTTTGCGCCTGCTTGACTGCTTGCCGTCGAATCACCCGTCCGCAGACTGAAGTTACCATGGTGACGACAGTAGCACGCGAACACGTGTGCCGGAGAGCGATGACAGTCGAGGCATCCCAGAATGCGACTTATCAGAGTGACAGAGGCAATATCGATCAAAAGCGAATGGTCCGCATATTCACTGCGACCTGGTATTCTTTGCTGTTTACTTTCGCTGCTCACGTAGTTGGAGTCTAAGGACTTCTTTTTCGAAATGTTTTACATCCGATGTGATCGGATTCTTTTACTTGCGAGGTGTGCTTTGTTGTTGTGTTTCTTTTTTTTCAGTTTTACCAACTCTCGCTTAAATGGATAAGTGTGGGATTTCCCACATGTGTAATAAAATTGTTTTTTTTTACAGTGTTGTTTTGAAATTTGTTGAAGTCCTAAAAAAAAAAACCCGGAAGTAGCTAGTCTATTGTTATTGGTTACGTGGCCGAGTGGTTAGCGCGCTTGGCTACTGATCTACGGGACCTGGGTTCGAGCCCCGGGTAAGGCATGGATGCTCGTGTCGTTTTCTGTTGAGGTCCTGCCATCCTCTCAGATCTTCTACTGTGGCATATAAACTGACAGGCTCCTGTCAGACCCCTGTGGCAAGCAGCTGCTTGAGGGGGTGTTTATTTTTTTTTATAAATAGGTTGTGTATTTTTCAGGTTTTATTTTCTAATGAAACTCGAATGGTGGGAAATCGGGTTTTATTTCTTTTTAATAAATTAATCTGTTATCCAGCAATATTTTTGTTTAACTTTTTTATTTGATGGGCTAGAATAAAATCTGGTTTTTAGAAAATAGTATTTTTTTTTTCTGACGTAAAAAATTTATTTGATGCTTTTCTACTCCTTTGTTGAAACTTTTGTATAACTAGCATGAATGTTAATAAAGATTATTATTTAAAAGATGTAGATAATACAAAGTGACCTTTTCCTAACAGCTTTACAGTGGGTCCTCTTCACCTAACCTCAGGCTCGTAGTCTGCAGTTCCCAGGTTCGAGTCCCACCTGGGCCAGCGTTGAGATTTATCTCCACAAAACTTCCCTCCCACTGACCACGGTCTGTAAGGGACATCGATGGGCTTGGAAAGGCCGCCGTCCATCGGATGGGACGTTAAGTCGTGGCTCCGTGTGCGGGAGAGCCATATTCTGTGCACGTTAAAGAGAACGCTGGATGGCCTTGACGGGAGGCTACCATCTGTCTCCCAACAGCTGTTCCAGTGGGTCCCCTCCCCCAACCTTCTATGAGCCTTCGGGGTCCATGTGACCTGGCCATTTAGCCCATGGTGTGCAAAAAAGTGCCGCTCAGAGGTAAAACAACCCAACGTTAAAGAACACGCTGGATGGCCTTGACGGGAGGCTACCATCTGTCTCCCAACAGCTGTTCCAGTGGGTCCCCTCCACCAACCTTCTCTGAGCCTTCGGGGTCCATGTGACCTGGCCATTTAGCCCATGTTGTGCAAAAAAATGCCGCTCAGAGGTAAAACTACCCAACGTTATAGAACACGCTGGATGGCCTTGACGGGAGGCTACCATCTGACGCCCAACAGTTGTTCCAGTGGGTCTCCTCCCCCAACCTTCTCTGAGCCTTCGGGGTCTTTGTGACCTTGTCATTTAGCCCGTTGTATGCAAAAAAGTGCCGCTCAGAGATAAAACAAGCAATCAACTCGTGCAAAAAGATTGGAATTCGCTGCTCTAAATGTAATGTAAGCAATAAAAACATTTGTCATTAAATAGATTAAATCTACGTCGAACAGAATTACTTATATTCTGAAAATTTCTGATTTCCAAAAACGATTTCTGAGCAACATTTTTAAATTTTCAGTGTATGAGGAACATTGCACTTGTTAGCTGTAAAAAAAAATCGTTTAAATATTTTTGGTTTTGACAAATATATTTAATCATTGTAGTACCGAACGAAACCAACTTATGAATGATTATTTAAACGTAAATGTTTAACAGACTTTTGCAATCGGGTGCTTAACAGTTCGAATGTTTCACCAGATAATATCTGATCGTACTATCCGATAGCTTCGAGTTCAACGACGTGATTGTGATCTCTTGGCATGACTTTTTCAGTACCCTTCGGATGTATTTACATGACTGCGTTTGAATTATGACCAATGCCGAAGATAATTCAGATATTGATGGCTACTCGCCTGAAATTATCCAAAAAAAAGTTACGAGCGATTTGGATAACAATAATTGAGTATAGTGAAAAAGTGCTTCCATGTCAAGTTCAAGTTAGTCCTTATGCCGCGTGGAGCACGTTCTTCTGGGCTTTCAGCAGAACCATCGGCTTACATCAGAGGGGGAAAGATTGTCCTTTAATGGATCTTAGCTGTCTTCTCGTGGGAGTTTCTCACGGTCTGGCAGACGAAACGTTTTGGGCAGGATATTGGAGAAATGGGAATGATGTTTATGTGTAGCAGGGTCGCTTCCAAATGGAATTGGGCTGCTTTAAAATTAGAAATCATTTCAAATGTGAAAATAAGTTATCTCTGTGAAAAATAGAGTACTGAACAAGAACTTGTAAAGAAATAGCTAGGCGGAACTGAGTAGAGAGATTCGGCATTTTGATAGAATCTACACTTTTAAAAAGTATATGAAGTCTGGACTTGAGGTTTCCATCCATGAACTTGGGTAGGAGGAGGGGAATTTCCTCTTCCCCTAAAACTCCCAGCAATACTAAAAACACGTCCATTAACCCTTTCCCCTGAATTTGCCGACGTATTGGTTACCTTGGGCAATAAAACTACTGTATGTTGGATTGTTTTACTTCTGAGCGGTACTTTTTTTTACTGCACAGAATGGGCTAAATGGCAAGGTCAGAAGGACCCCAGGGGCTCAGAAAGTGTTTGGGAGGAGAGGACCCACTGGACAGCTGCTAGGAGACAGATGGTAGTCTCTAGTCAAGGCCATCCAGCGTGGTCTTTGACCTGCACAGGGTATCGCTGTAATGCACACTTCTCCACGCTTAACATTCCATCTGAATAACGGCAATCTTTCCAAGCCCATCGTTCTCATCTTACTCATATAGACAGGGTGGGGTTTTAGCGAAGATAAATATCGAAGCTAACCCAGGTGGGACTCGAACCTGAGAACTTTAAAATAGTAGCCTGGTGCGCTACATTGTGACAATTTTGTGTTGACCGAATCAGCCAGGGGCGGGGGTGGCTCAGTCGGTAGCGTGCCAGGCTCGTAATCTGTAGTTCCCAGGTTCGAGTCCCAGCTGGGTCAGCGTTGAGATTTATCTCCGCAAAATTTTCCCGCCCTGCCCACGGTCAGTAGGGGACACCGATGGGCTTGAAAAGGCCTCCGTCCGTCGGATGGGACGTTAAGCTGTGGCCCCTTGTGCGGGAGAGACATATCTTGTGCACGTTAAAGAACACGCTGGATGGCCTTGACGGGGGGCTACCATCTGTCTCCCAACAGCTGTTCCAGTGGGTCCCCTCCCTCAACCTTCTCTGAGCCTTCGGGGTCCATGTGATCTGGCCATTTAGCCCATGGTGTGCAAAAAAGTGCCGCTCAGAGGTAAAACAACCCAACCGAATCAGCCCGCCCCACTACAGTAGGTCCTCAGGCAATTTGCAGTTCGCAAATTCGACTATTCGCAGAAACAATTTTGAGGTTTAATTCACCGATTATTTTTCGGCCCTGCTACGAAAACTAGTTTTTGAAAAAATGTTCTCTGGCATTAATTTAAGATTTTTCCCAGTGATTTTCATTAAATTTAACAATCAGCTAAATTTTCTAACTTATAAATGTACCACTTGTTTTTGAAAAGGATGGTGACATTCTCATAAAACTTGTGATTGCTAAATGTGTGAATCTGTATTTTTCTTTGCTAGTAGAGAAGTATGACATCCACGGAAGCCATAAATACTGCATCTTGAAGGAAAATAAATAGTGCAAAGTGATTCGTTCAGCAAACAGGCTTAAATATTTCACTAAAAATACAATGCAAAACTTTTAAAGTAAACATTTAGCATTTCTAACTTCCTAAAATCAACATTTATTCATTCTTATCATTAAGTGATTTGCATGGTTGATTCTGCTGAAGTGTTCGTAAAGGTACAGTCGCTCAAAAAATATCTGAACACTATGGTTGATTACAGAATTCAGAAAAAATATCTGGCAACGATTTTTTTAGAAATCAGTGATCTGGCAACCTTCGTGTCACGTGATTACAGAATTCTGGAAAAATATCTGGAGCGTGTACAGCAACTGTACACGCACCAGTTACCGTTCACAGCAAACTGGAGCGTGTGCAGTTATTGCACACGCTCCAGTTTGCTGTGAACGGTAACTGCACACGCTCAATATTTCCGTGAGTGAGCCCACACAATCTAGTATCAAAATAATATGACCACCTACAGTCGCTCTAAAAAGTATCCGAACACCATGGTTGATTACAGAATTCAGAGAAAATATCTGGCAATGATTTTTTTAGAAATTAGTGATCTTGGCAACCTTCGTGTCACGTGAAAAAATATACCCTGAAGAAAAAATATCTGGCAACGATTTTTTCTGAATTCTGTAATCAACCATAGTGTTCGGATATTTTTTTGAGCCACTGTAGATATGAAAGTCGAATATGTATTATAAGTATTCGACTCTATTATCGAATATACAGGGTGAATCAGAAAAAGTGGACAAAACTTTACGGGGTGGTAGAACGCAGCTATACGAGCAATATTCGTCATAGAAAGTATGGGCGGAACGCAAACGGCGAGCCACTAGGTGGCGTTGGAAATGGTATAAAAGGGTCGGTCCTCGCACCCAACGGCATTTCTACCGTGGATTGCCGAGAGGATGGCTGGTTATACTAACCACGAAATGGCGGATATGCACTTTTTGAGCAATTTCTTTGAGCATGTACCTCAATTACATTCCTGTTAATAAAATGTTTTCTGAAGTATCTCCTCTCCTTCTTGTGTTCATTCTTTAAATGTGACAGTGGAAAAAATAAAAATAAATAAATACCCCCTCAAGCAGCAACTACCTTTTAACTTCTCACCGCTTGCGTTCCGACCATACATTCCATGACGAATATTGCTCGTATAGCTGCGTTCTACCACCCCGTAAAGTTTTGCCCACTTTTTCAGATTCACCCTGTATATATATTTTAGGTAAAAAATAATTTTGTTACTTAATTAGTTAATAAAATATAGCACTCTAAAATAAGGGTACTCCTATATAATGACTCTATACTCTCAAAATTTAACGGCACACTGATACTATATACAGCTACGAAACTTTTCATTTACTTTTATTTGTTAAAATGTGAAAAAAAAATGAGAATAGAAGGCACTCCGAAAAAGTCAAAAGTATGTTTTACCATATGGAAGAGAGTAAATGCTTCTAAGCTGAAACGCAGCACTGGATTTTATTGGTTTTCCAGCCATCAATCGAATAGCTGACATATGCAAGATTAAAAACTATACGCCATTCATATTAATTCTCGCTTTTGAGATATGAGATTTAAAGCCCCCCCCACACATATTAACTACATTTGGCAACGCAATGTCTGTAAGGTTTTAATAGTAAATACATATAGTATGTTGTTGACGCAGAAGTCAGTAAATCAATAGGGGCGGGGGTGGCTCAGTCGGTAGCGCGCCAGGCTCGTAATCTGTAGTTCCCAGGTTCGAGTCCCAGCTGGGTCAGCGTTCAGATTTATCTCCGCAAAATTCTCCGCCCTGCACACGGTCAGTAGGGGACACCGATGGGCTTGTAAAGGCCGCCGTCCGTCGGATGGGACGTTAAGCCGTGGCCCCGTGTGCGGGAGAGCCATACCCTGTTCACGTTAAAGAACACGCTGGATGGCCTTGACGGGGGGGCTACCATCTGTCTCCCAACAGCTGTTCCAGCGGGTCCCCTCCCCCAACCTTCTCTGAGCCTTCGGGGTTCATGTGACCTGGCCATTTAGCCCATGGTGTGCAAAAAAGTGCCGCTCAGAGGTAAAACAACCCAGTAAATCAATAAAGAATTTTGTGGGGAAAAAATGAGTTTTGCCGATGCGACGTCTCTTTAGATTCATACCAGAATGTTCTAAGCACTTAGTGGATAAATGACCGAGATGTCTTGAATCTAGAGACAAGTGGGTTCGAGATTGCACATCGGCAAAACTTTTTTCTCCGCAAAACTATCTGTAATGTGTGCCTGGATTGAAAAGATGAAATCTTCTGGGGAATTTAAAGGAGCATCACTTGTTGCACTTGCTGCTCAAAATCAAGTCAAAAAAGATGCGGATTGCAGTGTTTTCGTCAATACCTGAAATAGGAAAGCCATGACGAGATGAACACACTGGATGGCCTTGACGGGAGGCTACCATCTGTCTCCCAACAGCTGTTCCAGTGGGTCCCCTCCCCCAACCTTCTCTGAGCCTTTGGGGTCAATGTGACCTGGCCATTTAACCCATGGTGTGCAAAAAAGTGCCGCTCAGAGGTAAAACAACCCAACAACCATGACGAGATAACGCTATTGTTTATGGTCAAACATGAGTGATAATCTTCATGCAAAGTTGAGAGTTAGTATTCCTTAATGCGGTCAATGCATCGTCTGTATAGTAGACATTGCATTTTGAAAGTTCGTTGAGATTGTTGAATCTAGAACTCTCTTATCAATAAACTGCGGAAAATGTCTTATCTGAGAAACTAAACAGATGAGTAGTGTTTTAAACTCTGTCACAACGAAACATTGATGGCTTTCAGATTCAAACGTATTCACGTGCGATATCACAGTTTTCTTGTTTCTAGTTGATTAATGTTGATCTGAATGTTAGTAAGACTAAAAAAATGTTACTAAGACTTATTAATGAACTTGAGGCAAGTTATACGTCAGATCATTGACAGTGTTTTTATATTGTTATTAATTTCAGAAGGTTTGTAAATTACAGCGTATATATTTTATTATATTTTCATCGTGCAAAACATAAAATTATAAAAGTTTCCAGAAATTTCCAAGGGCAGTCAGTGTCTTATTACACGAGGAGGCATTGCTTTTAAAACAATTCAGAAAATATAATTAAAGAAGGGTTCGTATTGCCCTCATCATCATCCTCAAGCAGCCATGGGCTACGGAGGTCTAACCAGACCGTGCAGTTTAATTCTCCAAGTATATCTATCCTGAGCTACATCTGCTGCATCCGGCTACTGCACACCAATTTTAACAAGTTCTGTTTCACATTGTCTGCCCACCGCATCCTAGATCTCCCCCTCTTTCTGAGGCCTTTAGGCACACTGTTCATAACCCTATTCGCCAATCTATAATTATTCATACGGGCAACATGGCCAAACGCACGGAGTTTTTCTCTTTACAATATGCTGCTTAAAGGAGGTTGTAAACTCCTTTGCCTAACCTCATCATTAGTTACAAAGTTGAACCATCTAATGCCCAAGATACTGCGTAAGCATCTAGTTTCCTGTTATCTTGTTTACAAAGTGTCCAAGTTTCACTACCATAACTAACCCTAGAAAGAACCAAACTATTATACAGTCTAATTTTAGTCTTTAGGTGTATACGCCTATTTCTATATAATTTAAGCGTATTGCCCTAGCCGATATATAATATAAAAAAAAGCTGTAATATAAAATAACATTGTTCAAATTGTGAAAGTATTTAATGATACTTTATTTGCTAAGTAATGTGATATAAGAGACAGAATTATCGAAAACTTGATGTCACTGTTATTATTTATCACTGAATAATTTCCCTCTGTACTTTAGTACCTATTGGACGTGTAAACTAATGTTAGGAAAATTCCTGTTATGAAAGGAATGCAGAAACGAATTTAACGAAGCAAATTTTTAATAATATTGCAACTTTTTTTTCTCTTCAAGGATTCATTATTACTCTGACAGTGTTTATGTTGAGAAATGCATTTCCTTCAATCCGCTTTCAATAGACAAAGAAGTGAGTCGGTTATTGCTGAGAAAAGCGCAGCTGTAAAAAGAGCAAAAAAGAAAAAGAGTTCAGGACATGAGAGCTATTTAATAGAGAACAGAAGAAAATAACTGAATTACTACAGGTAGTAAATGTAGTTTTGACCCTTTGAGTTTCTGGAGCACTCTACAGACGAATGAATGCGTCCTTAGCGAGTGTTTGTTGCACAAAGCCTTTTGCAAAGATTAGCAGTTTGCAGATCATTAAAGTGCCATTACTGCATCCTTACGCGAGATACCATTTGCATATAACAAGCGTTTGTAAACTTTTGTTAGCCAGTTTATCTGGGGAAGCGATACATCATTTTTACCGTCCCGATTATTGCTGTTGATGTTTGTATCTGTTGTACTAATCTGTGTCTAGATGATTCATGGTGAGCAGTTGGAGAATGGAATTTACAGACAAAAGGAACTAGAATTGCTTGATAAGTTTTATAACAACCGTAAGTAGTATAGGTAGTATAGAAAATTTTGTTCTTGAAGAGGATTCTGGGAGGATGATGGGGTTAAAAAATTGCTAATGATCTTGTTAACGTCAACTAACCTTCTTGCTTTGAGTATTCTACCGACTTAAAACGTTATTTAGAAGATTTTTCGTCTTTAGTCCTAATCAGTATCAGGGGGCGGGGGTGGCTCAGTCGGTAGCGCGCCAGACTCGTAATCTGTAGTTCCCAGGTTCGAGACCCAGCTGGGTCAGCGTTGATATTTATCTCTGCAAAATTTCCCCGCCCTGCCCACGGTCAGTAGGGGACACCGATGGGCTTGAAAAGGCCGCCGTCCGTCGGATGGGACGTTAGGCCGTGGCCCCGTGTGCGGGAGAGCCCTACCCTGTGCACGTTAAAGAACACGCTGGATGACCTTGGCGGGAGGCTACCATCTGTCTCCCAACAGCTGTTCCAGTGGGTCCCCTCCCCCAACCTTCTCTGAGCCTTCGGGGTCCATGTGACCTGGCCATTTAGCCCATGGTGTGCAAAAAAGTGCCGCTCAGAGGTAAAACAACCCAACGTGAAAGAACACACTGGATATCCTTGACGGGAGGCTACCATCTGTCTCCCAACAGCTGTTCCAGTGGGTCCCCTCCCCCAACCTTCTCTGAGCCTTCGGGGTCCATGTGACCTGGCCATTTAGCCCATGGTGTGCAAAAAAGTGCCGCTCAGAGGTAAAACAACCCAACGTGAAAGAACACACTGGATATCCTTGACGGGAGGCTACCATCTGTCTCCCAACAGCTGTTCCAGTGGGTCCCCTCCCCCAACCTTCTCTGAGCCTTCGGGGTCCATGTGACCTGGCCATTTAGCTCATGGTGTGCAAAAAAGTGCCGCTCAGAGGTAAAACAACCCAACGTGAAAGAACACACTGGATATCCTTGACGGGAGGCTACCATCTGTCTCCCAACAGCTGTTCCAGTGGGTCCCCTCCCCCAACCTTCTCTGAGCCTTCGGGGTCCATGTGACCTGGCCATTTAGCTCATGGTGTGCAAAAAAGTGCCGCTCAGAGGTAAAACAACCCAACGTGAAAGAACACACTGGATATCCTTGACGGGAGGCTACCATCTGTCTCCCAACAGCTGTTCCAGTGGGTCCCCTCCCCCAACCTTCTCTGAGCCTTCGGGCTCCTTGTGGCCTGGCCATTTAGCCCATGGTGTGCAAAAAAGTGCCGCTCAGAGGTAAAACAACCCAACGTGAAAGAACACACTGGATATCCTTGACGGGAGGCTATCATCTGTCTCCCAACAGCTGTTCCAGTGGGTCCCCTCCCCCAACCTTCTCTGAGCCTTCGGGGTCCATGTGACCTGGCCATTTAGCTCATGGTGTGCAAAAAAGTGCCGCTCAGAGGTAAAACAACCCAACGTGAAAGAACACACTGGATATCCTTGACGGGAGGCTACCATCTGTCTCCCAACAGCTGTTCCAGTGGGTCCCCTCCCCCAACCTTCTCTGAGCCTTCGGGGTCCACATGACCTGGCCATTTAGCCCATGGTGTGCAAAAAAGTGCCGCTCAGAGGTAAAACAATCCAATCCTAAATCAGTATCTAAATTTTGGACGGTCTCTTTGAGGAAGACCTATGAAAATTTGGGTGACACAAATTATCACATCTATATAACTACTTGGAAAATTCTAGCAATACCTTTACAAGGGAGTTGATTTTGCGTTTCAGAGATCTGTAAGAATAAATTAAAAATTTATTCTAATAGACAAAACTGTATTTTTTAATGGAAATTTAAGGTTAATTCAAATCTTCAATCGTTTTCATTCAATACTTTTTTTCTTCATCAAATTTGATGCTTGGCGAGATTGTTGATTGGATTTAGTGTAAGAACTTTCACTGTTCTACGAACTTTTGAGGGGCGGGGGTGGCTCAGTCGGTAGCGCGCCAGGCTCGTAATCTGCAGTTTCCAGGTTCGAGCCCCAGCTGGGTCAGCGTTGAGATTTATCTACGCAAAACTCCACGCCCTGCCCACGGTCAGTAGGGGACACCGATGGGCTTGGAAAGGCCACCGTCCGTCGGATGGGACGTTAAGCCGTGGCTCTGTTTGCGAGAGAGCCATACCCTGTGCACGTTAAAGAACACACTGGATGGCCTTGACGGGAGGCTACCATCTGTCTCCCAACAGCTGTTCCAGTGGGTCCCCTCCCCCAACCTTCTCTGAGCCTTCGGGGTCCATGTGACCTGGCCATTTAGCCCATGGTGTGCAAAAAAGTGTCGCTCAGAGGTAAAACAACCCAACGTTAAAGAACACGCTGGATGCCCTTGACGGGAGGCTACCATCTGTCTCCCAACAGCTGTTCCAGTGGGTCCCCTCCCCCAACCTTCTCTGAGCCTTCGGGGTCCATGTGACCTGGCCATTTAGCCCATGGTGTGCAAAAAAGTGTCGCTCAGAGGTAAAACAACCCAACGTTAAAGAACACGCTGGATGGCCTTGACGGGAGGCTACCATCTGTCTCCCAACAGCTGTTCCAGTGGGTCCCCTCCCCCAACCTTCTCTGAGCCTTCGGGGTCCATGTGACCTGGCCATTTAGCCCATGGTGTGCAAAAAAGTGCCGCTCAGAGGTAAAACAACCCAACCCAACTCAAGATCTCTAATAACGAGAAGTATAAAGATAGAGATCGTGAGAAGCATCTCATGGATATTTTCTGTTAATATCACCCGAGATTAAACAGATTTTGGCACATCAAATATTCACGTGATTCAGTTTCGTTGGCTGAATGCCGATGCTTCAGTTGAGACACCAAAAGAAGAAATAAATGATGTAATTAATCAGAATTCTGTAAACCTGTGGCTACTTCAAGGTTATGTTGGCTTTGGCAGTGTTGTACACTAATTTAGTCCCCAACGGAATCGGTTGTCAAAATAAATCTACCTTCAGGGTTAGGAACGTCACAAAGAATTCAAAGAATGATCATAACTAAGACGTTCAGGATGGACTAGCTGTCTGTTTGAAGATAATACCAAGCCTTCATACCTTAGTGGAGATTCCCGGTTGTGCTTTTTCAACCACATCCGAGCCACTTAATCAGCACGCCTTTGGATAGAAAACATCCAGCAGTCACGTTTCAGCGATTATTTTCCCGTTTATTCTCTTTGTAACAGATCCGGAGCATTATCTTCAGTGTTACTGTTCAAAGCGAGCAGAAACGAGGAGTGAAATTTGTATGCCATCTACGCCTTCGAGACGTACTTGTTGGAGTAGCAGCTGCAGTGGGAGCGAAAGGGGACACCATCGGTCATGCATATACTGCTCAAGGTGAAGGACTCGTTGGATGGATGTCTTGCCAGGGAGCGAGCAGGGGTAATGCACCGGCGTAGGGCACACACATTAGTTCTCGGCTGTCAGCGTTGGGGGAGAGACTGTGGGTGGAATGGCGACCGGAGGAGGCGCGATCGATTCCTGCTCCGTAGTACACTCTCCTCCTCTCGTTTCCATGGACACTGAATATAGCAAGACCATTCAGTCCTTGCCGCCCCTTTACTGTTCATGCTGAGAAGGTCGTTTTCGAAGCAATGCCAGTTGACCTTTAATTAGGCACAAACAGATTCATCATATCCGACTAATCTGTAGTCGCTATTTATCATCTTGTGGATAACAGTTCGTGATTACTCTAATGCGTAATCAATTAGAATAAGTATTTGAACACTTTTTTTTCAAGGCAGGAGAAAATGGTCTTTTGTCGACTAGTGGCAAGGATAGTTATTGTTTCAAGCACTATCTCTTTCCTGTTGGGGGTGGGGGTGGCTCAGTCGGTAGCGCGCCAGGCTCGTAATCTGTAGTTCCCAGGTTTGAGCCCCAGCTGGATCGGCGTTGAGATTTATCTCCGCAAAATTTCCCCGCCCTGCCCACGGTCAGTAGGGGATACCGATGGACTTGGAAAGGCCGCCGTCCGTCGGATGGGACGTTAAGCCGTGGCTCCGTGTGCGGGAGAACCATACCCTGTGCACGTTAAAGAACACGCTGGATGGCCTTGACGGGAGGCTACCATCTGTCTCCCAACAGCTGTTCCAGTGGGTCCCCTCACCCAACCTTCTCTGAGCCTTCGGGGTCCTTGTGGCCTGGCCATTTAGCCCATGGTGTGCAAAAAAGTGCCGCTCAGAGGTAAAACAATCCAAACTCTTTCCTGTTGGAGTTAGACTAAACTGCGAGCAACTGTTTCAAATGTTTTCCTTCTATGTAATTGAACAGTAATTTTGTTTAATTATAGTTTTTTGGTGATTAAGCAAAATGTTTTGACCCTTAGTTAAAATCCGTCATATGGCAAAAGAATGTTAACGAGTGTTTTTTTCCTAGCATAGCTATTGGTCTTATTTTTATCTCTGGAGTGTCTTGATTGAGCTTTAACTACACACTTTGATTTTACATGGATTAGTTTGATTGGTTGTTTTGGAATTTTTCCCTGGAAGGAGGGGGAGGATGATAGCAAAGGGGGGAATGGAATGAGATTTTTAAGTCGAAATCTTGTTTCTTATTTGATTAATATCTGCAAATCATTATTATTATTTTTGAAATTAGAAATCCTTTTTAAGTGCCATGTTATGGGACAGTCATCAAGTTTTTTTTTAAGGAACTGTGATTTCTTTAGATGCGATTATCGGAACAGCTTTTAATCTTTAAATGTTTTTTTTTCCACTAGATTATTTTTCTTATGCTTGAATTTGTTACGACCAAGATTCTTGGGATGAATTATTTCATCATTTTTCGCATTGTTTTCCGTGAGTGCATTTCGCGAAACAAACTTTAAATGCAACTGCATTGCAAAACCGATTATTCGGATTAAAATTCAGAAGATTTCGATTATCGAATCTAACCCTCATCATCTAGTTGTGGTAGCGCGCCAGGCTCGTAATCTGTAGTTCCCAGGTTCGAGTCCCAGCTGGGCCAGCGTTGAGATTTATCTCCGCAAAAATTCCCCCGCCCTGCCCACGGTCAGTAGGGGACACCGATGGGCTTGGAAAGGCCACCGTCCGTCGGATGGGCGTTAAGCCGTGGCCCCGTGTGCGGGAGAGCCATACCCTGTGCACCTTAAAGAACACGCTGGATGGCCTTGACAGGAGGCTACCATCTGTCTCCCAACAGCTGTTCCAGTGGGTCCCCTCCCCCAACCTTCTCTGAGCCTTCGGGGTCCATGTGACCTGGCCATTTAGCCCATGGTGCGCAAAAAAGTGCCGCTCAGAGGTAAAACAACCCAACCCAACTCATCTAGTTGTTGTACCAAAGCCCCGACTTCTTATCCAATTAATTTTCGAAAGGAAGTGAGAGCACGTCAAAATCTTCGTGTGTCAGGATTGGGTTGTTTTACCTCTGAGCGACACTTTTTGCACCAACGAGTTAAATAGCCGGTTACAGGTACAGTCGCTCAAAAAAATATCCGACACTATGGTTGATTACAGAATTCAGAAAAAATATCTGGCAACGATTTTTTTAGAAATTAGTGATCTGGCAACCCTTCGTGTCACGTGATTACAGAATTCAGGAAAAATATCTGGAGCGTGTACAGTAACTGTTACCGTTCACAGCAAACTGCTCTCCAGCTCCAGTTACCGTTCACAGTAAACTCACAGTAAACTAAACGGTTTCACAGTAAACTAAAAAGTTCACAGTAAACTAAACGGCACTCCAGCTCCAGTTACCGTTCACAGCAAACTGGAGCGTGTGCAGTTACTGCACACCCTCCAGTCTGCTGTGAACGGTAACTGCACACTCTCAATATTTCCGTGAGTGAGCCCACACGATCTAGTATCAAAATAATATGACCACCTACAGTCGCTCAAAAAAGTATCCGAACACTATGGTTGATTACAGAATTCAGAAAAAATATCTGACAACGATTTTTTTAGAAATTAGTGATCTGGCAACCTTCGTGTATGTCTCCAGATCACTAATTTCTAAAAAAAATATCGTTGCCAGATATTTTTTCTGAATTCTGTAATCAAACAATAGTGTTCGGATTTATTTTAATATATATAATGCGTATGAATATATAGTGAAATGAATATTGAGCGTGTGCAGTTACCGTTCACAGCAAACTGGAGCGGTTGCGGTTAATGTTCACAGCACATTGGATCGTGTGAGCTCACAAAAACCTGGATCGTGTGGGCCCACTCACAGAAATATTGAGCGTGTGCAGTTACCGTTCACAGCAAAATGGAGCGGTTGCGGTTAATGTTCACAGCACATTGGATCGTGTGAGCTCACAAAAACCTGGATCGTGTGGGCCCACTCACAGAAATATTGAGCGTGTGCAGTTACCGTTCACAGCAAAATGGAGCGGTTGCGGTTAATGTTCACAGCACATTGGATCGTGTGGGCCCACTCACAGAAATATTGAGCGTGTGCAGTTACCGTTCACAGCAAAATGGAGCGGTTGCGGTTAATGTTCACAGCACATTGGATCTTGTGAGCTCACAAAGACCTAGATCGTGTGGGCCCACTCACAGAAATATTGAGCGTGTGCAGTTACCGTTCACAGCAAAATGGAGCGGTTGCGGTTAATGTTCACAGCACATTGGATCGTGTGAGCTCACAAAAACCTGGATCGTGTGGGCCCACTCACAGAAATATTGAGCGTGTGCAGTTACCGTTCACAGCAAAATGGAGCAGTTGCGGTTAATGTTCACAGCACATTGGATCGTGTGAGCTCACAAAAACCTGGATCGTGTGGGCCCACTCACAGAAATATTGAGCGTGTGCAGTTACCGTTCACAGCAAACTGGAGTGTTTGCAGTTACTGCACACGCTTCAGTTTGCTGTGAACGGTAACTGGAGCGTGTACAGTTGCTGTACACGTTCCAGATATTTTTTCTGAATTCTGTAATCAACCATAGTGTTCGGATATTTTTTTGAGCGACTGTACCCCAAAGGCTCAGAGAAGGTTGGGGGAAGGGGATGCACTGGATAACTGTTAGGGAACAGATGGTAACCTCCCGTCAAGGCCATCCAGCGTGTTCTTTAACGTGAACAGGGATGGCTCTCCACACATGGAGTCACTACGTCCCATCCCACGGACTGCGACCTTTCCAAGCCCATCGGTATCTCCTACGTGGGGGGGGGGGGGGTTGTGGAGGTGTGTTAAAGTGAAAAGAAAATGAAACAATTGTTATTTCTCTATAACATTTCGTTTCCTTGATTGAAATTTCCTTGCATGTCAATCTCTTCAGCTCACCGTAGAGAAGTGGAAACTTGGTGTGCGAGACATTTCAACAAATTATTAAATTTTGGAGAGAAATGCGCAGGCTTTGCAGCAATTTGTCCTTGGGCTTTACTCGAGTAATTCGTCCTTTTCAATGGCCACGAGGTATTCGTGCGGCTTGGGTGGAGCATCTCGAGAGAGATTAGTCATGCAAGGATGTCCCTCCTTGAAAATCATCCGAAAAATATGTCAAGATGAAATTTTGCTGTTGGCCATCTTATGAAAACGACGTTGTAAAGGCAAAAAAAAAGAGCAACTCTTCATTGTTTCCAGTTGGCGAGGACTTTGTCGCGATCAAGATCTTTTTTCTTTCTTTCGAATCTGTATGCAGGTCCTGCACATCCGACCTTGCATGCGTGTTTGCATGTGGCACTGCACAGGGCGGTGTCAGATCTATCTGCTGTTGTCACCGCCAGGAGACAGCATACGCCTTACACGAATGAAGAACATTCGTCAATTGTGCTACTCGCAACTGCTGATAACAGCCGACTTTGTTGAGGTATCTGATGTTGACTGAGAGCAGATCCAATTTTAGAGGAATATTGAATTGGAGGTGGGGATGCAGAATGCCGTTCCAGTTTTGCGTCAGACATTATTGTGGGTTGGGTTGTTTTACCTCTGAGCGGAACTTTTTTTGCACACAATGGGTAAATGGCCAGGTCACATGGACCCCGAAGGCTCAGAGAAGGTTGGGGGAGGGGACCCACTGAAACAGCTGTTGGGAGACAGATGGGTAGCCTCTAGTCAACGCCATCCAGCGTGTTCTTTAACGTTGGGTTGTTTTACCTCTGAGCGGCACTTTTTGGCACACCGTGGGCTAAGTGGCCAGGTAACAAGGACCCCGAAGGCTCAGTGAAGGTTGGGGGAGGGGACCCACTGGAACAGCTTTTGGGTGACAGATGGTAGCCTCCCGTCAAGGCCATCCAGCGTATTCTTTAACGTTGGGTAGTTTTACTTCTGAGCGACACTTTTTTGCACACCATGAGCTAAATGGCCAGGTCACAAGGACCACGAAGACTCAGATTAGGTTGGGAGAGGGGACCCACTGGAACATCTGTTGGGAGACAGATGGTAGCCTCCCGTCAAGGCCATCCAGCGTGTTCTTTAATGTACACAGGGTATGGCTCTCCAGCACGCGGAGCCACGTCTTAACGTCGCATCCGACGGACGGCGGCCTTCCAAGCCCATCGGTGTCCCCTTCTGACCTTGGGAAGGGCTGGGAATTTTGCGGAGATAAATCTCAACGCTGACCGTGGGCAGGGCTGGGAATTTTGCGGAGATAAATCTCAACGCTGACCCAGCTGGGACTCGAACGTGGGAACTGCAGATTACGAGCCTGGCGCGCTACCAACTGAGCCACCCCCGCCCCCTTTCAAAGAGTTATAAGCTTGTATTTAGCAAATTCAAAAATAAAATGTGAGCCCCAAATTAAAGCGTTGGAAAAAAACTTTCTCTCTTCGCTACATCCATTTAATACGACTGTTAAAATTACGAGCTGCTTCATTCTGTCTCTTAACTATCCATTGATCCACTTCCCCCAATCATCTCTGAGACATGGCTATTTAGACATGGTCATTGTGACATGGCTATTTAGCCCATTGTGGGCGCAGAAGTGCCATTCAGAGGAAAACAACCTAATTCAACCGTTCGATTTTGAATTCACTTAATATTTGTTACGAGTTTCTTTCTTGTTCCATTTAAAACAGGCATTAAATTTCTGTTGGGTTGGGTTGTTTTACCTCTGAGCGGCACTTTTTTGTACACAGTGGGCTAAATGGCCAGGTCACAAGGACCCCGAAGGCTCAGAGAAGGTTGAGGGAGGGTAACTCACTGAACAACTGTTAGGAGACAGATGATAGACTCCCGTCAAGGCCATCCAGCGTGTTCTTTAACGTGCATAGGGTATGGCTCTCCAGTATACTGGACACGGCTTAACGTCCCATCCGACGGACGACGGTCTTTCCAAGCCCATCTGTGTCCCCTACTGACCGAGGGCAAGGCGCGAAGTTTTGCGGAGACAAATCTCAACGCTGGCCCAGGCGGGACTCGAACCTGGAAATTGCAGATTACGAGTCCGGCGCGCTACCGACAGCATTAAATTTCTGTATCGTAATGTTTGGTATGAATGGTTTCTTTTTTTTTTCTTTAAAATATAATTAGGAAGAAAATATATCCCTTATAGGGTGTTTATTATCTGCCACTTGAGTACCAAATGGGATAAAGGCGCCATCTACTTTAGGTTGGAATACCCAAGTCAGTAATGTGGTCTTTATGGATTCACAAAATTCATATTCACAAAAAACATCATATTAGAAAAATCCATCTACTCTAAGCATCTGAGTTTGTTTTTAAATCTTTTTTTGAACGTGTAGGATAAAATCGTCCTTGCCAGCGACGAATTCGTGATGTCAAGAAGTTTGCCTTGTCTTTAAACAAGGGGCGGGGGTGGCTCAATCGGTAGCGCGCCAAGCTCGTAATCTGTAGTTCCCAGGTTCGAGTCCCAGCTGGGTCAGCGTTGAGATTTATCTCCGCAAAATTCCCCGCCCTGCCCACGGTCAGTAGGGGACACCGATGGGCTTGGAAAGGCCGCCGTCCGTCGGATGGGACGTTAAGCCGTGGCCCCGTGTGCGGGAGAGCCATACCCTGTGCACGTTAAAGAACACGCTGGATGGCCTTGACGGGAGGCTACCATCTGTCTCCCAACAGCTGTTCCAGTGGGTCCCCTTCCCCAACCTTCTCTGAGTCTTCGGGGTCCATGTGACCTGGCCATTTAGCCCATGGTGTGCAAAAAAGTGCCGCTCAGAGGTAAAACAACCCAACGTTAAAGAACACGCTGGATGGCCTTGACGGGAGGCTACCATCTGTCTCCCAAGATGTCTTGGACGGGAGTCCTTGACGGGAGGCTACCATCCCATGATGTCTTGGACAAGATGTCCTTGACGGGAGGCTACCATCTGTCTCCATTTACACAGCTGTTCCAGTGGGTCCCCTTCCCCAACCTTCTCTGAGCCTTCGGGGTCCATGTGACCTGGCCATTTAGCCCATGGTGTGCAAAAAAGTGCCGCTCAGAGGTAAAACAACCCAACCTCTTTAAACAAGGTGAGAGGGACTGTCCATGGTGACTAAGTGATGCTGATAAATGCGAAACAGAATGGTATATGCATTATGGAAAAAAAAATGTGTCTGTGTTATTTTCGCTAATTCGATAACAACGAGGAAGAAGGGCACGCGCAGTCCCGCTGGTTGTCTTCTTTTTTTATTTTCTTCATCCGACAGGTGAGGTTCATACATAAAGACGTGGAAGAGGCCGCTTCGCTCCGAGCATTGCTGAGGCGTTGTCAAGGTCCAGGTTTACAATGTGCTTACATGAGTCTGTCACTCCACGTTGTAGAACAGGAACCCGGAAACTAGCATGGGGCTCTGTGGGCCGTTGAAGGAGGGTGAGATGATGTCTCTTGTGATGGGGTTTCAAATCTTTCTGAATAACCAACTTACCGGTCATTCGAGCCATTCATATGTTTTGCATTTCGGGTTTTTCTTTCCCTTGCACACCATTTATGATAATAAACCGTAATTGGTTTTCTAGCCAAGTTTTGCGTTTCTTCTTTTTAAACCTGATCCTTTTAGTCATCTTGGAACAGGTTAACTTGTAAAGGTCGTCACGGGATGTGGTGAAATGTAGCCTCCAGGTGAGAATCATCAGTAGTGAGAGAGTTTAGACCTCGTTTGAGATAGAAACTAAAGAAGATTTTTAACATTTTTAATTACATTTCTCGCCGAAGATCTGTTTAAAAATAATGCAATTTCTTGCAGTTTTTTCAATTGAAAGAGCCAGACGACTACTCGCGAAAATTAATGTTGTGTTAAATATAGTGATTATTTTATTTAATTGAAAATGATTACAAGGTGCTCTGAGGTTTAATTTTCTAAACCTTAATGAGATTTGTCTTTGCTGATTTTTCTCTCACACTAGGCAGAGAAATTCCCGCCTGACTAGGTTAATGAATGTTCTAAGGATACTCAGGAAGCAGGCCAAATCAAATATTCGTGACGATGCGAAAGGAAGATGCTTTTCTTCCTGTTCCTCCTGTGATCATCTGACGAAGAACACAAAAACTCGCTTAAGGGTACGGCCACACAAGAAGACGTTTGTAGTCTAAAAATAATATCATTACCAATAACAGAATTTGTGTTTCAGATCAGGCCACACACGTTCCAGTTTGCTGTAAAGCCACCTCTGTTGTTAGGGTTGGGTTGTTTTACCTCTGAGTGGCACTTTTTTGCACACCATGGGCTAAATGGCCAGGTCACATGGACCCCGAAGGCTCAGAGAAGGTTGGGGGAGGGGACCCACTGGAACAGCTGTTGGGAGACAGATGGTAGCCTCCCGTCAAGGCCATCCAGCGTGTTCTTTAACGTTGGGTTGTTTTACCTCTGAGCAGCACTTTTTTGCACACCATGGGCTAAATGGCCAGGTCACATGGACCCCGAAGGCTCAGAGAAGGTTGGGGAAGGGGACCCACTGGAACAGCTGTTGGGAGACAGATGGTAGCCTCCCGTCAAGGCCATCCAGCGTGTTCTTTAACGTTGGGTTGTTTTACCTCTGAGCGGCACTTTTTTGCACACCATGGGCTAAATGGCCAGGTCACATGGACCCCGAAGGCTCAGAGAAGATTGGGGGAGGGGACCCACTGGAACAGCTGTTGGGAGACAGATGGTAGCCTCCCGTCAAGGCCATCCAGCGTGTTCTTTAACGTGCACAGGGTAGGGCTCTCCCGCACACGAGACCACGGCTTAACGTCCCATCCGACGGACGGCTGCCTTTCCAAGCCCATGCGGTGTCCCCTACTGACCGTGGGCAGGGCGGGGAATTTTGCGGAGATAAATCTTAACGCTGACCCAGCTGGGACTCGAACCTGGGAACTACAGATTACGAGCCTGGCGCGCTACCGACTGAGCCACCCCCGCCCCACCTCTGTTGTTAGTGATAGTTCTAAAACTGCAGAATGATGGAAACGTTCACACGTTAACCGGTTCAAACCGCCTCTCTGTGTGGCCTTTTCCTAAAGGTTATGAAGGTCGAAATATTTGTTGCAGATTTTGCGTGTTGACGGAACTGGGAGCAATCCACATCGGCCAGATCCCATGTCACAGAAATGGGATTTTTAGTGTGGTCGCTCCGCCTCCTCATTCAAATCGCATTAGAGATATAATTAGTTTTTATTTTCGCAACCGGTCTGCCAGAGTCTTGGGCTCAGGATTTGTAGATGTTCGTGGGATGCAATTGAGAGCTCTTCAAAGGGAAGTGGGGATCGGGGCAATTCGTTTCGTCAGAGAAATTATTTGTAATATCAGTTTTGAAGGTTGTTGGGTTGGGTTGTTTTACTGGAATTTTTTGCAATTTTAAATGGTTTTTGGCAGAACGCGCTAAGTTGTTAAATGTATTAGTTTCCATAACTCTTTAAGTAGTGAAAAGATATTGTTGAAAAATCGAGATTTAGATAGAATTGATTGAGCTTATTAATTTTTTTAGTCATATTTTCTGATAAAAAGCTTATTTAAGAAGTTACGGCGAGCATGGAATTTCCTTATCCATCAACACAACATTGGGGCGGGGTGGCTCAGTCGGTAGCGCGTCAGGCTCGTAATCTGTAGTTCCCAGGTTCGAGTCCCAGCTGGGTCAGCGTTGAGATTTATCTCCGCAAAATTCCCCGCCCTGCCCACGGTCAGTAGGGGACACCGATGGGTTTGGAAAGGCCGCCGTCCGTCGGATGGGACGTTAAGACGTGGCCCCGTGTGCGGGAGAGCCATACCCTGTGCACGTTAAAGAACACGCTGGATGGCCTTGACGGGAGGCTACCATCTGTCTCCCAACAGCTATTCCAGTGGGTCCCCTCCCCCAACCTTTTCTGAGCCTTCGGGGTCCATGTGACCTGGCCATTTAGCCCATGGTGTGCAAAAAGTGCCGCTCAGAGGTAAAACAACCCAACACAACATTGTCATGGAGTTTATAATAAAAAAAGTTGTTGCAGATGCATCCATACTTGATTTTATCGACAATCAAGTATTATTATCGAAAGCTTTATTCGCCTTTCAAGTGAATGCTGACGAAGAGACGAACTCTTATCTTAATTGGTCCGTGCTTGTCTAGGTCCCAGCTTGATGCATCTTCCCTCACCCCCCGAGACTGCGGGTTGAACAACTGGACAGCCAAGTTGCTCCTGTCTGGCCTGTGGGTAAGCAAGGCTTCTCTAACCGATCGATATGGACTTTCTCTGGACTCATTATAGACACACGTGCAAGGAAGTGACAGCACTCCCATCTTTAAGGTCGTGTCCGAAAGAGGCCTAAGATGAACTTGCGGTTTAATTTTTTTTATCGATGGATTACGTTCTCTTATTGAACCACTTAAGAAAAATGCAAATTATAGGCTTGTGTGAATGATCTCTCTACGTATTATGCAAGGCATGAACAGATAATTCTGGTGATTTAGATAAGCGAGAAATGTGGCGGAAGGCTTTCGAATCGTATAATGCAAACAACTTATACAAAGAGGGCAAGAAAAGTTCGACTGCTTTTGCTTGTTCCACCGCTTTGTACTTACGAATAATGGCGTTGCTTTAAAGATCTTTAGAAATTGTCTCCTTTGCATTCGATCTAAAGTTGTATCTCTTTAACTTTAAAGTCGGAAGTCTCTATTCCGTTCTGAGGAAGTCTGAACGTTCTATCGAAGACCCTGTAAAATATATATTTCGCATTTTTTGGCAGTGGATCCCAAACTGCCGCCCTGTTTAGATTTATCTCCGGTAACTCCTACACTGCCTTCGGTCAAAAAAAGGTCACGGATAGGCTTCAGAAGATCGCCCTCCATCGGATGGTGGGGCGGGGGTGGCTCAGTCGGTAGCGCGCCAGGCTCGTAATCTGTAGTTCCAGGTTCGAGTCCCAGCTGGGTCAGCGTTGAGATTTATCTCTGCAAAATTCTCCGCCCTGCCCACGGTCAGTAGGGGACACCGATGGGGCTTGGAAAGACAGCAGTCCGTCCAATGGGACGTTAAGCAGTGGCCCCATGTGCGGGAGAGCCATACCCTGCGCACGTTAAAGAACACGCTTGACGGAAGGCTACCATCTGTTTCCCAACAGCTGCTCCAGTGGGTAACCTCCCCCAACCTTCTCTTCGGGGTCCATGTGACCTGGCCATTTAGCCCATGGTGTGCAAAAAAGTGCCGCGTGAGAGCCATACCTTGTGCGCTTTAAAGAACACGCTGGATGGCCTTGACGGGAGGCTACCATCTGTCTCCCAACAGCTGTTCCAGTGGGTCCCCTCTCCCAACCTTCTCTGAGCCTTTGGGGTCCATGTGACCTGGCCATTGTGTGCAAAAAAGTGCCGCGTGAGAGCCATACCTTGTGCGCTTTAAAGAACACGCTGGATGGCCTTGACGGGAGGCTACCATCTGTCTCCCAACAGCTGTTCCAGTGGGTCCCCTCTCCCAACCTTCTCTGAGCCTTTGGGGTCCATGTGACCTGGCCATTGTGTGCAAAAAAGTGCCGCGTGAGAGCCATACCTTGTGCGCTTTAAAGAACACGCTGGATGGCCTTGACGGGAAGCTACCATCTGTCTCCCAACAGCTGTTCCAGTGGGTCCCCTCTCCCAACCTTCTCTGAGCCTTTGGGGTCCATGTGACCTGGCCATTTAGCCCATGGTGTGCAAAAAAGTGCCGCTCAGAGGTAAAACAACCCAACTCATCGGATGGAATGTTAAGCCGTGGCCCCTTGTGCGGGAGAACCATACACTGTGCATGCTAAAGAAACACTAGATGGCCTTGATGTGAGGCTACCATCTGTCTCCTTTTGTCAAGTGAGTCCCCTTCCTCCAACCTTCTCTGAGCTTTGGGGTTCGTATGACCTGCCATTTAGACCTTTGGGTGCAAAAAAAATGCCATTCAGAGGTAAACAACAGCTAAGTGTAAGAAAAAATGCCTTTTTTTTCATCTTTTGAATTTGAATACAGTTTGAGAATGCGATTTCTCCTGTTGAAGATATGTTAAGTTTCACTCCCTAAAATTGCTTCCCCGCCCTGCCCACTGTCAGTAGGGGACACCGACGTGCTTGGAAAGGCCGCCGTCCATCGTATGGACGTTAAGCCGTGGTCTCATGTGCGGGAGAGCCATACCCTGTGCACGTTAAAGAACACGCTGGATGGCCTTGACGGGAGGCTACCATCTGTCTCCCAACAGCTGTTCCAGTTCAAAGAGGTAAAACAACCCAACCCTAAAATTGCTTTATTTCCTATTTATTGAATTAACTTATTCTGCTGAGGTCCTGCCATCCTCACAGACCTTCTACTATGGCATATAAACTGACAGGCTACTGTCAGACCTCTGTGGCAAGTAGCTGCTTGAGGGTAATAGTATTCGGAGACCTTTTTACAAATGCCAAATTGTTACATATTATTATATGAGATATCCGCAATCAACACAACTTTATCAATAATCCACCTTTTGTTGCTTCATAACCGCCCCCTTCACTCCCATTAACCTTTGTTCATAGGCACACAACTCCGAAATAAATCATCGAGTATCAATAACGTTGGCGGTGATGTGTTGATGGCGAATGAGAGCAAGCCGGTCAATGCAACGTGCTCCTCCACCGGTCAGTGATCGAGAGCGAAAGGGAAGATTCTCCGAAGGAAGCGTCATCCTCGAAGAATATCCCCAAGTGGGCTGTTGGAGACTTAATCACGTTGAAGATGATATCAGACACGCCAAATATAGATCACCGGATGTAGTTAGGTGCAGACAAGTGGGCATTTCTATGCTCAGTATTTCGTTCTCATCATTTATTTTTGTGATCACGAAATATAAGTTGGTGCGACATTTACGATAGCGACCTTTAGTCTTTTTGAAATGCGCATCTTAAATGTCTGTTCGTGACGTCTGCTCGTTTAGAGCTACGTCGATTTCGTCTTTCACTATCGCTGATTTGTTTTCGATTCGTTTCTAAGATTACACGAAGCGCAACGTCCTTCGGCACTTGTTAGAAACGCAGTGGATTTCGCATAAACTAATTGCTGGCGCTTTTCGTAAGATTAAAAGTCCACAATTAATAGAAGATGGAAGACTGACTGCTGTTAGTAAATGAAGGTTGGGGGAGGAGACCCACTGGAACAGCTGTTGGGAGACAGATGGTAGCCTCCCGTCAAGGACATCCAGCGTGTTCTTTAACATTGGGTTGTTTTACCTCTGAGCGGCACTTTTTTGCACACCATGGGCTAAATGGCCAGGTCACATGGGTTGGGTTGGGTTGTTTTACCTCTGAGCGGCACTTTTTTGCACACCATGGGCTAAATGGCCAGGTCACATGGACCCCGAAGGCTCAGAGAAGGTTGGGGGAGGGGACCCACTGGAACAGCTGTTGGGAGACAGATGGTAGCCTCCCGTCAAGGCCATCCAGCGTGTTCTTTAACGTGCACAGGGTATGGCTCTCCCGCACACGGGGCCACGGCTTAACGTCCCATCCGACGGACGGCGGCCTTTCCAAGCCCATCGGTGTCCCCTACTGACCGTGGGCAAGGCGGGGAATTTTGCGGAAATAAATCTCAACGCTGACCCAGCTGGGACTCGAACCTGGGAACTACAGATTACGAGCCTGGCGCGCTACCGACTGAGCCACCCCCGCCCCACCAGGTCACATGGACCCCGAAGGCTCAGAGAAGGGTGGGGGAGGGGACCCACTGGAACAGCTGTTGGGAGACAGATGATAGCTTCCCGTCAAGGCCATCCAGCGTGTTCTTTAACGTGCACAGGGTATGGCTCTCCCGCACACGGGACCACGACTTAACGTCCCATCCGACGGACGGCGGCCTTTCCAAGCCCATCGGTGTCCCCTCCTGACCGTGGGCAGGGCGGGGAGTTTTGCGGAGATAAACCTCAACGCTGACCCAGCTGGGACTCGAACCTGAAAACTACAGATTACGAGCCAGGCGCGCTACCGACTGAGCTACCACCGTCCCAAATCTCGAAAGAATTGTCCGCCTTCGTCGAAAGGGTGGAAACGACTCTTCACATTAAAACACGCACGGTAATGTGCCATTTTTCCAGAGAATCAAGTGTCAGAAACATTCGTGTAAGAATGTCCGTTCCCGCCCAGAGTTGTTAGGGAAAGTTTCCATTCTACTCTAGAATGACTATTTTTCATCTTGCTTTTCTTCCATTTGCATGCCTGCTCAGAATCTGTCGTGCGCTCCAAAAAGTGAGCATCTGCGTTTTTTCGCAGCTGTTGCGAAGGGTTGAAATGCTGCCCCATTAAGTGAGCAGGGGGGAAACGGTCGTTTGGGGAAGAAGAGGCCAGCAGGGCTTGGCGGGGATCTCTTTGGAGGACGAAAGGAAATAAACTTCGGAACATAATTTTCTGTTGGTTCGAGAATCATCGTTTAAATACGGGTGAAGGAAATTGGATTTTTTCTTTTTCTTATCCGTTTAGCTCGCTTCCGGAATTTGAAAACAGGATGTGGGTCGCGTAATCAAGTAGCGTCGGTGACGTCAAATAGCGTCTGTTGTCTGAGGGCTTAAAATCACCGGATGAAAAAGAACGAATGCATTTGTTACACCGAAATAAACTGGTTTCGAAGTACGAACACCAGGTGTGCTTTATGTCGGATTCTCTAATGCAAAAAATGAGAAGAAAAAAAATGCAACTCTTTGGAGTTAATCTTTTTTGGGTCGTTCGGAAAAACGGCTATTGTTTCATTTTGTCGTCTGCCCCTCTATACAGGTTTTTTTTTTTTGTTAGACATAAATGAAAAATTCTTTTGTGGTAGGATGAGTACTACAAAAATGGTACGATTAGCATTTTTAGAATTTTCTACTGGTGTTAATTTTCATTGTTTGGGGGGGGGGGGAGCTCAGACGGTAGTGCGCCAGGCTCGTAATCTGCAGTTCCAGGTCCCATCTGGCCAGCGATGAGATTTATCTCCCCAAAACTCTCTGCCCTCTATCAGTAGAGGAAACCAGTGGGCTTGGAAAGGTCGCTGTGGCTCCGTGTTCAGGAGAGCCATACCCTGTGCACGTTAAAGAACACACTGGATGTCCTTGATGGGAGGCTATTATCTGTCTCCCAATAGTTGTTCCAATGAGTCCCTCTTCCAAAACTTCTCTGAGCCCTCGGGGTATTTATAACCTGGCCATTTAGCCCATTGTGTGCAAAAATGTGCCACTCAGAGGTAAAACAGCCCAACCCATTTTTTTAGGCACTATAAGTTTCAAAAATACTTTTTCATTGAAAACGACCATTCTCTTCGCCAGAGGTGATTGTACATTCAAGTTAAAAAAAAATATATAAATAAAAATAAATACCCCCTCAAGCAGCTGCTTGCCACAGAGGTCTGACAGGAGCCTATCAGTTTATATGCCATAATATAAGATCTGAGAGGATGGCAGGACCTCAGCAGAAAAAACAACATACCATGCCTTACCTGGGGCTCGAACCCAGGTCCCTTAGATCAGTAGCCAAGCGCGCTAACCATTCGTCCTTGAAACGACTAGTTAAAAAAAAGTCTCAATAATAATTCGTCTAAAATGCAGAGATATAGAAAAGTGTAAAGATGGTATATATATACTGCTCACAAAAATTAGGGGATGTTTCAAAATGAATATGAAGCGATGAAATATCCCCAAATTTTTGTGAACAGTATATATAATTTACAGCAGATAATCCTTTTTTTTTCTTATGTTTACATTTCACCTTTTCCTATATCCCCACTGTGACCTCGGTGAGAAAGGGTTGATTGGTGGGTTTGGAAAGGTCGCCGATCGACGGAAGCAGTATCCCCGTGTCCAGAAGAGTATGCAAATTAAAAGATTGCACTGGATGGCGTTGATGGGAAGTTTCCTTTACTATTTTGCAATGGATCCTCCTCATCCGCAATCAGATCCGCAATCAACGCGCTCAGAGAACGTTGGGGGAGGGAACAGCTGTTGGGAGACAGATGGTAGCCTCCCGGCAAGGCCATCCAGTGTTTTCTTTAACGTGCACAGGGTATGGCTCTCTCGCACACGGGCCACGGCTTAACGTACCATTTGACGGACGGTGTCCTTTCCAAACCTATTGGTGTCCCCTACTGACCGTGGGCAAGGCGGGGAAGTTTGTGGAAATAAGCGCTGACCCAGCTGGGACTCGAACCTGGGAACTACAGATTACGAGCCTGACGCACGACCAACTGAGCCACTCTCGTCCCTCAAGCGAAAGTGAAATTCAATGAAAAAGAAAATTAAAAAAAGTTAATAAATTAAAATTGAAAAAAAAAAAACTTACGAATTTCTTTACATCTTTGTAAGCGACAAATTTCCCAACGGAGCGGGGCGGGGGTGGCTCAGTCGGTAGTGCGCCAGGCTCGTAATCTGTAGTTCCCAGATTCGAGTCCCAGCTGGGTCAGCGTTGAGATTTATCTCCGCAAAATTCCCCGCCATGCCCACGGTCAGTAGGGGACAACAATGGGCTTGGAAAGGACGCCGTCCGTCGGATGGGACGTTAAGCCGTGACCCCGTCTGCGGGAGAGCCCTACCCTGTGCACGTTAAAGAACACGCTGGATGGCCTTGACGGGAGGCTACCATCTGTCTCCCAACAGCTGTTACAGTGAGTCCCTTCCCCCAACCTTCTCTGAGCCTTCGGGGTCCTTATGACCTGGCCATTTAGCCCATGGTCTGCAAAAAAGTGCCGCTCAGAGGTAAAACAACCCAAATCTCTGATCCTTCGGGGTCCATGTGACCTGGCCATTTAGCCCATGGTGTGCAAAAAAGTGCCGCTCAGAGGTAAAACAACCCAAATCTCTGACCCTTCGGGGTCCATGTGACCTGGCCATTTAGCCCATGGTCTTCAAAAAAGTGCCGCTCAGAGGTAAAACAACCGAAATCTCTGACCCTTCGGGGTCCATGTGACCTGGCCATTTAGCCCATGGTCTGCAAAAAAGTGCCGCTCAGAGGTAAAACAACCCAAATCTCTGATCCTTCGGGGTCCATGTGACCTGGCCATTTAGCCCATAATGTGCAAAAAAAGTGCCGCTCAGAGGTAAAACAACCCAACTCCCAACGCCATTCTTTCGTTTAGTTTCTTTTCCGTAAGTAATTTTTTTTCTTTTTCAATCTACAACGTAAATAATGAAAGAGACAAAAGCAAGCAGCACCTACAGCAGTTTAATCTCAGTGTTTTGAACCGCGCTCCTTCTATAATAAGCACTTGTTTCAAACGACACAGTAATCATCTTCAATTTGCAAATGCTTTCACTACTTTCTCATGTGAACATTCCTTAAGAGATGTAAGCGGGATTTATTTGGACGAAAACCTTGCCCCACTTCAGAAGTGAGCATGTCACTGTCGCTCTTCCCGCACAGCAGAGGAATTTTTTACTTTCGCACGCGCCATTCTCGGCCAAAAAGCGTCTTTTTTTTTTTTCTTTTGCTGATTAAGTAGCCAAACAGAAAGGCGAAAACCTCAGTTAGCACGCAACGAACGCAAAGGGCTAACACTGCACGCCAAAGCTGACCCAGATAAAATCTCTGTTTTGGAAAAAAAAAAATAATCTGATTCAAACGTGACTAAACCAAACAATAGTGGAGGAAGAAAAATTGCCTTTCAGAATGAATCATTTAATAGTAATTTGTCCGCCCTTGAGAAATGTTTAAATGTCGGGAAAAAGCGTTTATCAATACAGTGGCTAATATTTTGATTGGTTGACAGAGAATTGCACAAGTTCCGTCCAGTTAATGAGCTGATAAGGCGATCTTTCCCCACCCAGACGTGCTTACTTTGATTCATTAATATTTTGCACATAAACGTGCTGATGTCTTTTGAGAGATGTACTAATTACTTCGGTAATTAGAAACAGCGGATTTTCCCCTGAATCAATTCGCACTATTGTTATGCTAATAAGTGACGCTGAACCGGCAGCGAAACGAACTCTCTTATCTCTCGTTATTTTTCGGGTGGAAAAGAGAAAGTATTTTCACCCTCTTTTTTTTTATGCGTGCAATGATAATCTTTTCACTACAAACTTCCTTTTTATCATTTGGATGTTTTGGGGTATGGCAGAAAGAGCGAGCTTCTGCTCCAGAGAACACATCTTGTTTCTGCGTTTTAAAACTTGAGTGTTCAGGCCGATTCAAGACCATGTGGTGGGGGGGGGTATTGACTCCATTGGTAGCGCACCACGCTCGTAATATGCAGTTCCAAGGTTCGAGCTCCACCTGGGAAAACATTGAGATTTCCCTCTACTAAACCCCACCCGCCCCTCGGTGAGAAAGTAGTCACCATCTGTCGGAAGGGTTTGTTTCACCTCTTAACCGTCCTTTTTTTGCACACAGTGGACTAAATGGCCAGGTCACAAGGACCCCAATGACTCAGAGAAGGTTGGTGGGAGGGGCCCATTAAACCCCACTTCAGAGAAACAGGTAAGAGAGCCTGAGATGATGAGAGATTCAGAGAGACACCTGAGAGACAGATGATAGTCTCTCGTGAAAGCCATCCAACGTGTTCTTTAACGTGCACAGGGTATGGCTCTCCCACATACAATACCACGGCTTAATGTCCCATCCGACGGAAGCAGCTTTTTCAAGCCCTTGGGTGACCTTTTCTGATCCGAGAGTATGGTGGAAGTTTTGTGGAGATAAATTTCGACTCTGGCCCAGGCGGGACTCGAACCTGGGAACTTCAGATTACGAGACAGGCGCGCTACAAAGTGAGCCACCCCCACCCCATGTGCGGGAGAACCATATCCTGTACACGTTAAAGAACACACTGGATAGCCTTGACTGGAGCCTTTCACTTTTCTCCTAACAACTGTTCCAATGGATCCCTTCCCCAACTTTCTCTGATAAATTCCAGTCTATTCCCAAAGGTCTAATTCCAGTCTACTCTCCGAAGTAGTGTACAGGAATAGACTGAACTTCGGTGTCCTTGTGATCTGGCCATTGAGCTCATTGTGCGCAAAAATAGGGCCCCTCACAGGTGAAACAATCCAACCCAAATCATATTACAATATATTGTGTGCAAAAAAATTGGTAATGGAAAAATTTTGAGTTTAATAGTTCCATTTTTCCGAAAACATTTACAGGTATTTGCCGATAGTTTTCCGATAATTCTTTTTTGTTTAATGGTAGAAAGAATACCTACAAAAGTATGTTGCTATCTCAGTCGCCGAATAGTTGTGGTCGTTTTTTGTTTTGGAGCAGCAGATCCTAAGTTCGAATTTCTGATAAGAATGGATGTTTGTATTGCCCCCGTTCTGAGTTCTCCCCTCCCCTCATAAGCATTATCTGTGGCAAATTGCGCTCATCGACGACTATATAACATATAATTCCATGTTATTGCCTGTAGTAACGGGACGGGGGTGGCTCAGTCGTTAGCTCACTAGGCTCGTAATATGCAGTTCCCAGGTTCGAGTCCCAGCTGGGTCAGCGTTGAGATTTATCTCCGCAAATCTCCCCGCCCTGCCCACGATCAGTAGGGGACACCGATGAGCTTGGAAAGGGTGTCGTCCATCGGATGGAACGTGTGCGGAGATCCATATCCTGTGCACGTTGGGGGCGGGGATGGCTCAGTCGGTAGCCCGCCAGGCTCGTAATCGTAGTTCCCAGGTTCGAGTCCCAGCTGGGTCAGCGTTGAGATTTATCTCCGCAAAATTCCCCGCCTTGCCCATGGTCAGTAGGGGACACCAATGGGGCTTGGGAAGACAGCCGTCCGTCTGATGGGACGTTAAGCCGTGGCCCCATGTGCGGGAGAGCCATACCCTGCGCACGTTAAAGAACACGCTTGACGGGAGCTACCATCTGTTTCCCAACAGCTGTTCCAGTGGGTCCCCTCCCCCAAACTTCTCTGGGCCTTCGGGGTCCTTGTGACCTGGCCATTTAGCCCATGGTGTGCAAAAAAGTGCCGCTCAGAGATAAAACAACGTAACCCTGTAGTAACTTTCATGCAGAACTCGGTAATTTACTAAAATCTGTAATTGAAAATAAACTAAAGCTCTCAGTTAAATCTATTTCATTTTTGATTTCCCACAATATGCGTCCAGTAGTTATGGTAACTGAAATATTCATCTCGTTGTGAGAAAATAAATCGTTCAATATTGGCGAAAATTAACGTAATTATTAAGCGAACTGCAAAAGAAATTGTCTTGGACGCTTTAGTAAAATTTAGTATATTTGTTACTGCTTTCGTTTTTACTTAATTTTATTAAATTTACAGAGCAATTATTTAAACTGCCATTGCTGCTGTTAAATATTCAATTTCCGTGTTCAAAATATCGAACAAATATCGTTGGAAACAAATAATGTATTATTTTACAAGTCACAATGTTTAACCCCTTCAGACTACATATATGTACATTGCAATGCTATAAACGAAAAAATAATGCATTTTTTTAAACACAGGAAAAGTGCTGTGGTCATGCAATGTTTACATAGTTTAGACCATATCCTGTGCATTTTTTTTTCGTTTTTTCGTCCGTCGGACCAGCCTTATAGTGTACAGGGTTGGGTTGTTTTACCTCTGAGCGGCACTTTTTGTACACCATGGGCTAAATGGTCAGGTCACATGGACCCCGAAGGCTCAGAGAAGGTTGGGGGAGGGGACCCACTGGAACGGCTGTTGGGAGACAGATGGTAGCCTCCGTCAAGGCCATCCAGCGTGTTCTTTAACGTGCACAGAGTATGGCTCTCCCGCACACGGAGTAACGTCCCATCCGACGGACGGCGGCCTTTCCAAGCCCATCGGTGTCCCCTACTGACCGTGGGCAGGGCGGGGAATTTTGCGGAGGTAAATCTCAACGCTGACCCAGCTGGGACTCGAACCTGGGAACTACAAATTACGAGCCTGGCGCGCTACCGACTGAGCCACCCCCGCCCCATATAGTGTACAGGAATAGACTGGAATTTCGTGCGATCTATGGATATAATAGAAACTGTCGTACAATAACATTGGAGATAACTGTTGTGCCTCTGACACGCAACAGTTATTTATGTTTTGTTACATTTCACAGGTGATATTCGTTTGGTGTACTAATTATGACAAAATTCATAAAAATTATTGTTTTTACCTATTTTCTTCGCTGCTTTCTGAAATTTAAAAATTTTGCAACTTTTTTTTCGGACGATTTCAATATTATTCTATACATGCCGAATTTCAATAAGGATGTTATAATTTTTTTTTACATTGTTGTTCTTTTGGTCATAAATAAAGCACATTTAAAAGGAAACATTTTTCTTCTGTAACCAAGAATTCGGGTGTGAAGGAGTTAATAATGTACTTGTAATTTATTTATTTTTCTAATAAATAAACATGTTTTTTTTTTTTTGGGGGGGGGGGGAGCTCAGTCAGTAGGGCGCCAGGCTCTTAATCTACAATTCCCAGGTTCGAGTCCCAGCTGGACCACCGTTGAGATTTATCTCCTCAAAACTCCCCGCCCTACCCACGGTCAGTAGGGGACACCGATGGGCTTGGGAAGGCCGCCGTCCGTCGGATGGGACGTTTAGCCGTGGCCCAGTGTATGGGAGAGACATACCCTGTGCACGTTGAAGAACACGCTGGACGAGAAGCTACCACTGTCTCTCAACAGCTGTTCCAGTGGGTCCCCTCCCCCAACCTTCTCTGAGCCTTCGGAGTCCTTATGACTTGGCCATTTAACCTATGGTGTGCGAAAAAGTGCCGCTCAGAGGTAAAACAACTGAACATTTTTTTTTTAGAAATATATTTATATTCTTTTTATCGTTTTTTCCGTCTGAGCCGAGCAGCCAAAATCCTCTATTTCCCACAGGTCATTATTTTCAGTTTTTGCGATGTTTTCCATAAACGCAACCCCACAAACAGCGAGGTTCTACTGTATTTTTATCCAACATTTTTACACCAAAACGTCACGATTGTATAAGTTAGAAACATTTTTTTTTTGTATAAAGGAGAATCTCATTTTTTTTCCAATTTAATGAGGCACTAGGGAGGGTGATATCTTCGATTCTACCGTTCGCCAAGGATCTGTGACTAATACCTCATTGGAGATTGCAGTCTTGTTAGCACATGAAATGCATCCTTGTTGTTGAGCGCCAAAAAACAATAGTTATGCGAAGCAAATCAAGGCTATAGAGATCGTACCGCGATGCATAGAATCCAGTTTTAATGACTCGAGGCAAGATCCTTGAGGCTGATCCCATCTTAGCGGATGACATGCATAACGCTCGGATTTCATCTTGCGTCAAGACCCGGCTACGGAAGTTACACTTTTGCAGTGTTCGAACAGCGTTGTGCATTATTTAAAGGAAATTTTCTTCTTGATGTTAACGGCTATTGATATTTGATTAAGATTAATAATTAGGCTTAACTTTAGGTAAAGCAGATACACTTAATGTTGCAAGGGCACTAGTATTCAATTACGTCTCACTCCCAAACGTTTCTTCGAGTCTTAAATTCTCCCTCAAGCAGCTGCTTGTCACAGAAGCCTGTCGATATAATATGCCGTAGAGATCTGTAAGGAAGGCGAGTCCTCAGCAGATAGACAACACAAGTAAGAAAACATGCCTTACCTTGGTTTTACCGCTAAACAAGGGGCTGGGGTGATTCAGTCGATAGCTCGCCAGGTTCGTAATCTATAATTCCCAGGTTCGAGTCCCAACTGGGTCAGCGTTTATATCCGCAAATTTCCCCGCCTTACCCACGGTCAGTAGGGGACACCGATGGACTTGGAAAGGCCACCGCCCGTCGGGTGGGACGTTAAGCCGTGGCCCCGTGTACGGGAGAGCCATACCCTGTGCACGTTAAAGAACACGCTGGATGACCTTGACGGGAGGCTAACATCTGTCTCCCAACAGCTGTTCCAGTGGGTCCCCTCCCCCAACCTTCACTGAGCCTTCGGGGTCCTTGTGACCTGGCCATTTAGCCCATGGTGTGCAAAAAGTGCCGCTCAGAGGTAAAACAATCCAATCCTTTGGGATCCTTGTGACTTGGCCATATAGCCCATGGTGTGCAAAAATGTTGCGCTCAGAGGTAAAACAACCCAACCCAAAGCCCTTAATATAACCTCCGATTTTTTATAGTCTGTCCTTTGTACAGAAAAAAAACCTCACAGAATTTAAAATACACTATCAGTCTTCTCTTCGAAATGTAATCTCGGTTGTAAAATGAGATGAGACTATGTGAGTCATTAACCACTTCAATCTTCCTTAATATCAGAAAAACTTCGATCAATGGAAGCGACAAAAAAGTGCTAATGAATTGATCTAGTTTATTAAAAGCATCACTAATTTGGAGAGCTGAAGTTTGTTGCCCCTAATTCCTTCGCGTTTATATCAAAACCTGTCCTTACCTTTAGCCTAAGGAGAAGAGAGTTGGAGAATATTTTTTCTTCTGGGGCATTAAATTGCCGCACACGAGCAGTCGAGTCGTGGCCTTGTTGCCATCGGTCATAAAGGCGATCAACCGAGGTGGCCCATCTCGTCTGGGTTGATTTTCTCCTGTTCAAGAAATTCGTCATTTACTCATTCATGAAAAAATATTGCAAACCTGTAACCTCAACAATCGTAGATTTTTTTTTTCTATTAAAAGTAGATTATTCTTCAGGCAGAAAGCCTGTTAGAATAATACGATGTAGAGATCTGTGACAAAGGCGAGACCTCATCAGAAAGAATATATGCATGAGAAAAATATTCCATACTTTATCTGGGACTCTAACAGATCATTTTCATTCGAAGCGAGCTGGGCGGGGGTGGCCCAGTCGGTAGCGCTCCAGGCTCGTAATCTGTAATTTCCAGGTTCGAGTCTCAGCTGGGTCAGCGTTGAGATTTATCTCCGCAAATCTCCCCGCTCTGCCCACGGTCAGTAGGGGACACCGATGGACTTGGAAATGTCGCTGTCCGTCCAATGGGACATTAAGCCGTGGCCCCGTGTACGGGAGAGCCATACCCTGTGCACGTTAAAGAACACGCTGGATGGCCTTGACGGGAGTCTACCATCTGTCTCCCAACAGCCGTTCCAGTGGGTCTCCTCCCCCAACCTTCTCTGAGCCTTCGGGGTCCTTGTGACCTGGCCATTTAGCCCATGGTGTGCAAAAAAGTGCCGCTCAGAGGTAAAACAACCCAACTCATTCGGAGCGAAGCATGATACGCATTTAGCCACTAAATAATAATAATAATAATCTTTATTTTATTCCGCCAGTCAATACAATATACATTTACATAGCATAATTATCTAATAACAATTAATATATACATGAAAAAATTGAGAAGTGAAATAGCTGAGAAATATCAATTGCATCAGAAAAAGTAAATAACAATCATATTAAATATTGGTGTTTAATAGGAAAGGCGAAACAAAAAAGGAGAGCATAGTAAGCTGACGCTTATTTTTAGTTAATGCTCCCTATTTCCTTTAAAGTTCAATTATGACAACAGTAAAGTATACAATAATTCAAATAGCACAATAATTCAATAGTATAAAAGGTCAAATGGTTATAAGACATATTACACTGATACATAGAAGGTTTCATTGCTTTGTAAGTAGAAACGTTCTACATTTGATTTTAAATAATTTTAAAGATTTTGCATTTTTAACATCATCAGGAAATTCAAACCAAATTTTTACTGCATTGTATTTGATAGATCTCTGCCCAATTGACAATCGACACAAAGGTATACTCAGATCCTCTCTATGACGTGTTTCATAATTATGAAAATTCGAGACTCTGAAAATAGTCTTTAAATCTATCCAATTTAATCAATCTCATTGTAATCGAATACACAAAGTTTCCTGATATCAGTTTGTAATTATTATAGACATTAAGAATTTTAACCTCAGAAAATAAATGTGCCACGGGATCATAATATCTTTTACCAACAATATATCTAACAATTCTTTTCTGAAGACGATATATAGCATTCAGATTATAGTCAAAAGTATTACCCCAGACTAAGATTCCATATGTTATATAAGAATAAATGAAAGAGTAGTATAAATTTGTCAAAATTTGTTTGTTAACCAGATGACGTATTTTACCAATCATACCAATATTCCTTGACAGAGTGATTCTCAGCTGCTTTACGTGAAATGACCAGTTCAGATTTTCATCGATCCATATTCCTAAGAATTTATATTCAGTGCATCTCTTTAGCTTAATTTCATTAATCTTCACATCGAAACATTTCTCATCGATATTTTTGTTTTTATTTTTATAAATCATGTATTTGGATTTCTTGACATTTATTAATAAATTGTTATGTCTGCACCATTCAGATATAATATTTAGAGAGTAGTTAACACTGCTAATCAGGCTTGCAGAATCTTGGTTGAAATCGACAATGCTTGTATCATCAGCATATAATAACATCTTTGAATTAATGTGTAACTTTGCTAAGTCGTTAATGTAAAGTAGGAAAAGGATCGGACCAAGAATCGAACCTTGAGGCACACCTCTGTAAATAAAATGTTCATCTGATATACTACCATTTACTTCTACAAGAGCTTTCCTCTGAAATAAGTAGCTTCTTAACCAGTTATTTATTTTACCTCTCAGGCCATAAAATTCAATTTTCTTTAACAAAATTTCATGGTTAATACTGTCAAATGCTTTCGTAAAATCAAGATATACAGCTAATCCAATGTGACCTGCATCCAAATGATTGACAATATGCTCATATAAATCTGCAATGGCTGTCTGAGTAGATTTTTTATTTTGAAAACCATATTGTTGTTGTGTGATAATTTTCATATTATCTAGGAATTTAGTCATACGTGTACAAATTAGCTTTTCAAAGATTTTCGAGAAGATTGGCAAAATTGAAATTGGTCTGTAGTTTTCTATGTTTTCTTTATCACCTGATTTATGTATGGGAAGAATTCTGGCAATTTTCAGTTTATCCGGGAATACTTCGTTTATTATTGATAAATTAAATATATAGCACAAAGGTTCTTTTATTGTATGTATAATCTTTTTAATTACATTAATATTTATGTCATCTATACCTGGTGACTTATCAGCTCCTAGATCATTCACAATGTTACTGATCTCTTGAGTAACAATTGGCATGACATAAAATGTCTGGTCTATGCACTCAATTTGATATTTATATTTGCCATGAAATTTTTCAGTTTGATTCAGTATCAATTCGTTAACGGTATCATGAAAATAGCTATTGAAGGCATTGGACTTCGCATAGTCATCAGCAATAATTGCATCATCAGAAGAAATGTCTCCTACTATTGACTTACATTTATTTCTACCCAAAACATCGTTGAGATATTTCCATTTCTGTTTAGAATTTTTGCTAGAATCAAATCTACTGTTATAATAGGCGTTCTTTGTTTGCCTGATTTGGGCAGTAACGAAATTACGAAATTCTTTATATGCAGAACTGTCATCCTCTAAATGGGTTTCTTTTGCTTTTTTGTATAAATTATCTCTTCTAGTTATTAATTTTTTCAGATCTTTCGTCATCCAAGGAGCATATTTATTTGGCCTTTGGAACTTCTTAATACCCGTGGGCAAATATTTATTATAGTGATTTATAAAAATATTTATGAAATAATTATATGCTTCATTTACATCGCTGATTAAGTAAAGGAATTGCCAATCAATACGATTTAATTTATATTGCAATTGCAGAATATTATTGTCATTGATTTCTCTATATCTATAACTGCTAGGTAGCATTTGAAAATTTGTCCTTTGGACCAGAAAAAATGTGGGGAAATGATCTGTAATTTTTGACATCAGAACTCCATTTTGACAATCTGCATTCGAAATTCCATAATCAATTAGTGTAGAACTTTGATTTCCAACTCTAGTTGGTAATCCACTGTTTAAAACAAAACAATCATATGAATTAACTAGGTCTATTAAATTTAATACATTTTTATCTTGGTTCATAATATCAAGGTTATAGTCACCCATTAATATAAAGATCGATTTCAGTTTAAGTAATGAGTTTAAAACAAATTCTAGATGTGACAGAAATAATTGTACATCACCCTGAGGTGGTCGATAAATACTGCCCACAATCAGATTTCCTGATTTAGCAAGCAAAATCTCGTAATCATCAGTAATAACTGACAAATTGTTTAATATCTTGAAAGAAAAGCTTTCTCTGAAATAAAGTGCTACTCCTCCACCTTTGCGAGCCTCTCTTCCCAAACCTACACCAGTATAACCATTGATATGTGGAATATTGTTATTTTGCCATGTTTCCACAAATACAAGAGAATCAAATAGAAAACTACTACTTTCTAAAGTTACCAAGATCTCATCAAGGTTTTTATACAGACTTCTACAGTTGAGTGAGAAAATAGAAAAAGTTGATTTATTAAAGCAATTACCATAGATCAGACTGAGATTTTCAGACTGAACATAATTAGGTGTAGCCATTATAAGATGAAAGATATTTCACTGTGAACAAAAAAATATATATACTTACAATGATAACAAATCTCGTTCAGATTTAACAAGGCGGCATTGTGCTCCGTTTTCCTTTCTTAGAAATATTTTCCCATTTTTTACCCATATATATTTGTATTGTTTTTCTATTTTGACTTTTCTTGCCTTGTGGAAGAGATCTCTATAAAATCTTGACAAATGTTCGTTGAGGTAGATTATATGCTTTTCATTAACAATACCTACATCTTTGGTATTCAGATCACGATGTCCTTTTACTTTGTCAAGAAAAGCATCTCGTAGGGCTCGGTCTTTAAACTTTGCTAGTGTTAAAAAATAGTGTTAAAAAATAGTGTTAGTGATTAAGCTATGGTTTCGTGAAAGTATTATTTTCATGAGTTAGCTTTTTAAATAATAGGTACAACGATTTTATATCAATCAAAGTAGACTAAATATCTGATCATTAAAATCTTAACTCACTAACTGTAATCTAGGATTTGTGTTGTTTGGGAGAATATGCTACATTTTTTTTAAAGAATATAAGCAGATGAAAGTAAATTTTTAGGTTAAAATTGTCAACTAGCTGAGCAAAATTCGAAATACATTATAATATAAATAATACCCCCTCAAGTAGCTGCTTGCCACAGAGGTCTGACAGCAGCCTGTCAATTTATATGCCATAGTAGAAGATCTGTGAGGATGGCAGGACCTCAGCAGAAAAACACATACATCCATGCCTCACCCGGGTTCCTTTGATCAATAGCCAAACGTGCTAACCACTCGGCCATGGGACGTCTTGAAATATATAAGCGGTTTTTAATTTCAGTAATTCGTTGATGAAATTAATTAAAAAGTGGGAGAATAGGAATCTGATACAGTTAACTGAAGGTTAAAAAAATCCTGCGTCATTGAGGTTAAACGTCATTTAATTGCAGAAGCTCTAATAATTAACTCAATTAAAATTCCCGATTTGGCATCTAAGTTCTAAGAAGGCCAAGACACAAGGAGTGTATCTGGCATCAGTCAGCACAGAAACCCAGCAAGAAGCAGGTCGTCATAGTTTTCTACGTTTGTGTACACATAACGGAGGACGTGGATTGTCTATGGACAGTTATGGTTGATGGCCTATAAAAAGAGGTGAAAATGTGTTCTCTATGATTGGAATCGCCCCGCGAGAAAACAAAAATGACTGATGATCTTGACCTCGATAAAATTCGACGAAAAATCCCGAAGGAGTTCGCCCGAAACTCTCGCAAGGAAGAAGACCGAGGCGATAATTGAGGGCTTCGGATTGGTGTCAGGTTAATCACAGACGCTCCTCGGCACGCGAGGAAAGCACGAGTTCTCTGTTTTGGGAAACAACGCGAGCTTTAAAGACAGCTGAATTGGGTTGGGTTGTTTTACCTCTGAGCGGCACCTTTTTGCACACCATGGGCTAAATGGCCTGGTCACATGGACCCCGAAGGCTCAGAGAAAGTTGGGGGAGGGGACCCACTGGAACAGCTGTTGGGAGACATATGGTAGCCTCCCGTCAAGGCCATCCAGCGTGTTCTTTAACGTGCACAGGGTATGACTCTCCCGCACACGGGGCCACGGCTTAACGTCCCATCCGACGGACGGCGGCCTTTCCAAGCCCATCGGTGTCCCCTACTGACCGTGGGCAGGGCGGGGAATTTTGCGGAGATAAATCTCAACGCTGACCCAGCTGGGACTCGAACCTGGGAAATACAGATTACGAGCCTGGCGCGCTACCGACTGAGCCACCCCCGCCCCAAAGACAGCTGAAAGGTGCAATGTTTTTTGCTCACGTAAACAGCCAAATATGGCGGAGATCGAATAAAAATTAAATGCTCGTTTGAAACAGTTTTGTAAAATATTGTTGATAGAAACTTTCCGTGTTTTTTTTTTTCGTTTATATTATATTTTAAAGTATATTAAGGCCGCCGTCAATCGATGGGACGTTAAACTGTGGCTCCTTGTGCGGGAGAGAGCCATGGCCATTTAGTCTCGTAATCTGTAGTTCCCAGGTTAGTCCCAGCTGGGTCAGCGATGAGATTTATCTCCGCAAAACTCTCCGCCCTGCCCACGGTCAGTAGGGGACACCGATGGCCTTGGAAAGGCCGCCGTCCGTTGGATGGGACGTTAAGCCGTGGCCCCGTGTGCTGGAGAGAGCTATATCATGTTCACGTTAAAGAACACACTGGATGGCCTTGACGGGAGGCTACCATCTGTCTCCCAACAGCTGTTCCAGTGGGTCCCCTCCCCCAACCTTCTCTGAGCCGTCGGGGTCCTTGTGACCTGGCCATTTAGCCCATGGTGTGTAAAAAAAGTGCCGCTCAGAGGTAAAACAACCCAACGTTAAAGAACACGCTGGATGGCCTTGATGGGAGGCTACCATCTGTCTCCCAACAGCTGTTCCAGTGGGTCTCCTCCCCCAACCTTCTCTGAGCCGTCGGGGTCCTTGTGACCTGGCCATTTAGCCCATTGTGTGCAAAAAAAGGTGCGCTCAGAGGTAAAACAACCAAGACCGAGTAACACTGAATAAATCTGATAGTCTCATATAAAGATTAATTTGCATTTGGCAATTTTTTTAATGTACGTAGGAATGTTAATCGATGCAAAATCCTGTGTCATTATCTCTGACAGAAATTTATCCGTGTTTGCTTTTAATGATTTCACAGCGATGGGAAAAAAAACCAACAAATTAATAGTTTTATGGCATTCATTTACAATTTCTTTTCCATCGAATTTTTTATCTCTTTAGAAATTTACTTTTCACACCCAAAAAAAAATCTCTAATTTTTCCTTGTCTCATCGACGTTAACCGACTTGACGATCCAAGTACGAACCCGAATAGGCGTCGACATTCGATGCACGTGCCGCTCAACTGAAGCCCGGAAGTGGGGCATACATCACGAGGCATTAAACTGAGAGTGGATATTCGAAAAATGAGCGACGAGTGAGGTAGCATTTACTCGATGAAAGGCTGAAGAATAAAGAAGCCGCGCAGCGCCCTCTATCTGCCAGAGACGATTCTTTTCGGATTGGGGCACGCGCTCGTTAGTGGTATTGCTCATTAACTTCGATCCGCGTCCTGCGCCATTTTAAAGCCAAGGCATAGTCCTAGCGGCCCTCTCTGAATTTGCTCCGGAGGAGAATTCGTGGCTCCATGCACCGGGGCAACTCTTCCTCATTTAATAAAAAAAAAAGGAGGAAATTTCCTAGATGTCAGCGAAGGATGAAAAATTCCCGAATTGGTATTTTTCTGCCTTCGTTCTCATTTCGCCTCCTCCAACATCACTGACAGAAAAGAAAGATTTCATATTCGAATTGCTTCGAACTACTGATCTTCGAAGATTTTTTTTTATTTTGTTGGTTGCGCTAGGAGAGTCTTTAGATATTAAAATCATTTTCATTTTCGTAACTTTCTTCGTATCGTGATTGACAGTAAATTAACAGACTCCTATTTTACATTAAATCAATTCATTTTTGTCGTGTGGCATCGATTAATGCACATTATTATCGATATCAGATGTTTCTTCCTTCGAGCGTGGGGGCGGGGGTGGCTCAGTCGGTAGCGCGTCAGGCTCGTAATCTGTAGTTCCCAGGTTCGAGTCCCAACTGGGTCAGCGTTGAGATTCATCTCTGCAAAACTCCCCGTCCTGCCCACGGCCAGTAGGGGACCCGATGGGCTTGCAAAGGCCACCGTCCGTCGGATGGGACGTTAAGCAGTGGCCCTTGTGCAGGAGAGCCATAGCCTGTGTACTTTGAAGAACACGCTGGATGGCCTTGATGGGAGGCTACCATCTGTCTCCCAACAGCTGTTTCAGTGGGTCCCCTCCCCCAACCTACTCTGAGCTTCGGGATCCTTGTGACCTGGCCATTTAGCCCATGGTGTGCAAAAAAGTGCAGCTCAGAGGTAAAACAACCCAACGTTAAAGAACACGCTGGATGGCCTTGACGGGAGGCTACCATCTGTCTCCCAACAGCTGTTTCAGTGGGTCTCCTCCCCCAACCTTCTCTGAGCCTTCGGGGTCCACGTGACCTGGCCATTTAGCACATGGAGTGCAAAAAAGTGCCGCTCAGAAGTAAAACATCCCAACACAACCCGTCAAGGACAGCCAGCATGTTCTTTAACGTGCACAAGGTATGAATTTCCCACACACGGGGGTCATGGCTTAAGGTCCCATTCAATGAACAGCGGCCTTTCCAAACCCATAGGTGTTCCCTATTCATGGAACAAGAGTAGGAGTTATTTATTATTTTATTTGAGAGCGGTGAGTTTGGTGGAGAGAAATCTCAACACAGGCCAGGCAGGACTCGAACCTGGGAACTTCAGATTGCGAGCCTGGTGCACTACCGACGACCCCCCCCCCCCGGAATGGATGGTTATGTGTTCGTGTATTTTATGAGAAATGAGGAGAACTAACCTGATAGAATATCCATTTCCCCCCCCCTTCCATTTTGCACTTTATATATAGGATTTTATAATCCTCTAGACCAGCGGTTTCCAAACATTTTTTTGCCTAACACGCCCTCCCCCCCCCCCTTCCCTTTTACCAAGTATTATTTTCTTGGAAATCAAATAATGTCTCCTGTATAAAAATAATCTAAAAGTTATTTGCCCTGTATACAAATCGGATATTTTGAACCACGAGTTTCAATAGTTTTTTTATCGAAATAATTCATGGTTAATTGTGTTGAAGTATTCAGTTTTCTATTTAATCTGTTTCCTCAAAAAAAAAAAACTAAACACTCTTTTTCGGAACCACGATCTAAAACTTCTTGCTTACAGTGGTTTCCAGTTTATGATTATAAATTATTATTATCTTTAATTTTTATAAAATCTTCTCATGGTACTTCTATCGGCATAGGGGCGGGGGTGGCTCAGTCGGTAGCGAGCCAGGCTCGTAATCTGTAATTCCCAGGTTCGAGTCCCAGCTGGGTCAGCGTTGAGATTTATCTCCGCAAAATTCCCCGCCCTGCCCACGGTCAGTAGGGGACACCGATGTGCTTGGAAAACGCCGCCGTCCGTCGGATGGGACGTTAAGCCGTGGCCCCGTATGCGGGAGAGCCATACCCTGTGCACGTTAGAGAACACGCTGGATGGCCTTGACGGGAGGCTACCATCTGTCTCCCAACAGCTGTTCCATTGGGTCCCCTCCCCCAACCTTCTCTGAGCCTTCGGGGTCCATGTGACCAGGCCATTTAGCCCATGGTGTGCAAAAAAGTGCCGCTCAGAGGTAAAACAACTCAACGTTAAAGAACACCCTGGATGGCCTTGACGGGAGGCTACCATCTGTCTCCCAACAGCTGTTCCAGTGGGTCCCCTCCCCCAACCTTCTCTGAGCCTTCGGGGTCCATGTGACCAGGCCATTTAGCCCATGGTGTGCAAAAAAGTGCCGCTCAGAGGTAAAACAACTCAACGTTAAAGAACACCCTGGATGGCCTTGACGGGAGGCTACCATCTGTCTCCCAACAGCTGTTCCAGTGGGTCCCCTCCCCCAACCTTCTCTGAGCCTTCGGGGTCCATGTGACCAGGCCATTTAGCCCATGGTGTGCAAAAAAGTGCCGCTCAGAGGTAAAACAACCCAACTCTATCGGCATAACTGCCAGGTTTTGTGAAACCTATTATCAGGAAGTGTCAGTTTTTGAAACTCGTTTGAAAATGCTCGTTACTTTTGCTTCTGTGTATTTATTTCTCAGGAACTGTTCCCTTCCGGACTTCTTAATAACTACAGCTCAAAAGATAGGACCAAAAGGGTATCTACGTGTCTAGAATGCATTCTAATGCGACGTACGTGGGTCTATATTCTGTCGGCAAAATGAACGAAATTCCTGTTTTGATTCTGTTTGCCCTTTATCTTGATAACTCGAAATACTGTCATCAAATGTGATCGTTATCTCCTTTCTTTTTCTGGACAGTTTACAGTGCGCAGAGATGATGCGCATCGTGCTCCCTCGTCTCCCTTAACCCGCACGTTCATCTGCGGACAAGTATCCGCTGACCTCTCCCATGGTCGCTCTTTGCAGTTCGCCACAAAACGTTGAAAGGTCGCCGTGGCAACTGCAGTAAAACCGCTGCTGGAGGCTGCAGAGCCAGCCGTCCATCTCCATCTTGACGAGTTGCCGAGGTAACGGTTCCGGTCAGAATAGGGGAGGGAGGGAGAAGGGATCCTCTTGACTCCAGTTCCTGTTTGGCTGGCCCGGGTCAGGTGCGGCACGTTGCTTTCTGTAGCCCGGGGTTAGGGAAGGCTGCACAGACCCCTAGACTATGGTGTACGTCTTCTGAATGACTGTAAACGCCCTGGGACCTTTGGATTCCAGAGAAGGTGAACTTGGTACATCGCGGGGTGATTATTGTACGGAGACGTTGCGTGAACTCGAAATTTGCGATCGGCATCGGTTTCTACGGACCGAAGTATGCGAGGTCATTCTTAGAACGAGGGCCTCGTGAAAGCATCTCGGGTCTGGTGGGGCAATCGAGACAGGAGTGAAAACTGTCAAATTGGAATTTACGTTTCTCCTTTATTAAATCCAAGTGCAATCGGCGTAAAAATTGAAAAATAGATGGTTTTAGCAGACTCTAACATAAAATTTTATCACAAATTAGAAGTTGCATTTTTTTAAGCCACCATTTTTTTTGGAAAAGAGAGCCGAGATTGCGTTAGTTGGTAACGCGCAGGCTCGTAATCTAGCGTTCCCAGGTTCGAGAGTCAACAACATTGAGATTTAACTGCGTTAACTACCCCCCCCCCCACCTCCCCCTTTCATTTCCTCTGTTTGAAGGAGAACACCGATGTACTTGGAAAGGGACGTAACACGTGGTTCAGTGTACAGGAAAGCCATACCCTGTGCACTTTAAAGAACCTGTTGGATGGCCTTGATGATAAACGTCCATCGTCCTTTGTGACTTACCATTTAACCCATTATGTGTACAATAATAGGGTTCAGAGGTAAAACAACCCAATCCATTTCCAAAAGAACTCTTCCATTTGCTTGTTAGACAAAGGGAACCCAAATTCGCAGCTCTTGTATCTTGTAAAATTGCTTTTTATGGAGATGAGACTGACTGGAACTTGCCACAGAGGTCTGACAGGAGCGTGTCGGTTTTAATATGCCCAAGAGAAGATCTGTGAGGAAGGTGAGACCTCAACAGAAAGACAAAAAGGAACGTCTATGCCTTTATCAGGGTTGGGTTGTTTCACATCTGAAAGGCAATTTTTTGCCCAAAGTGGGCTAAATAGCCAAACCATAGGGTCCGAATGAGCTCATAGAATGTTGTGGAAGGGAACCCACTGGACAGCTGTTAGTAAACAGATGGAAAGCTCCCTTCAAGACCATCCAGTGTGCTCTTTTACGTGCAAAGGCTATAGATAGATAAGATCAAGTTTTATTACATACTGAAAAATACATTTACATAGACTGAAATTTTGAGTTATTAACAGATTCAATATTCCATTCGAGTTAAGGGGCGGGGGTGGCTCAGTCGGTAGCGCGCCAGGCTCGTAATCTGTAGTTCCCAGGTTCGAGTCCCAGCTGGGTCAGCGTTGAGATTTATCTCCGCAAAATTCCCCGCCCTGCCCACGGTCAGTAGGGGACACCGATGGGCTTGGAAAGGCCGCCGTCCGTCGGATGGGTTGGGTTGTTTTACCTCTGAGCAGCACTTTTTTGCACACCTTGGGCTAAATGGCCAGGTCACATGGACCCCGAAGGCTCAGAGAAGGTTGGGGGAGGGGACCCACTGGAACAGCTGTTGGGAGACAGATGGTAGCCTCCCGTCAAGGCCATCCTGCGTGTTCTTTAACGTGCAGAGGATATGGCTCTCCCGCACACGGGGCCACGGCTTAACGTCCCATCCGACGGACGGCGGCCTTTCCAAGCCCATCGGTGTCCCCTACTGACCGTGAGCAAGGCGGGGAGTTTTGCGGAGATAAATCTCAACGCTGACCCAGCTGGGACTCGAACCTGGGAACTACAGATTACGAGCCTGGCGCGCTACCGACTGAGCCCCCCCCCCCCGTCGGATGGGACGTTAAGCCGTGGCCCCGTGTGTGGGAGAGCCATACCCTGTGCACGTTAAAGAACACGCTGGATGGCCTTGACGGGAGGCTACCATCTGTCTCCCAACAGCTTTTCCAGTGGGTCCCCTCCCCCAACCTTCTCTGAACCTTCGGGGTCCATGTGACCTGGCCATTTAGCCCATGGTGTGCAAAAAAGTGTCGCTCAGAGGTAAAACAACCCAACCCATTCGAGTTAATACTCACTCGTCTGTGGTTTAATAACACGAACATTTTAATAGTAAAATGTCTACATTTAACAATAAAAATTTTCGTTATAAGTAGAGTCTTATTAAGTTTTACACATTAATAAATATCTGAGAAAGACATAATAAAAAATAAATACCCCCTCAAGCAGCTGCTTGCCACAGAGGTCTGACAGGAGCCTGTCAGTTTATATGCCACAGTAGAAGGTCTGAGAGGATGGCAGGACCTCAGCAGAAAAACGACACATACATCCATGCCTTACCTGGGGCTCGAACCCAGGTCCCTTAGATCAGTAGCCAAGCGCACTAACCACTCGGCCATCCATTTTAATAGTCTTACACTTTGAAATCATAAGTGATCCAATTTCTTAAAGCAACAGAATATTGTTTAACATTATGTATAAGCTTAAGATAATTGGGCAACATGTTATACAGTCTGTAAACCAAGAAAACATAATGTTTAGTAAAAATGTTTTTCTTAACCGGTACTTCAGTTAATAACATGTTTTCAAATATTCTCTTATGGACAGTAAATTTTCTAATTCTGCCAATATTCCAATTTTTGTTTAAATGTATTAAATAATTTGATGCATATAATTTGCGTAATTCTAAAACATCAAAGTATCTGTAACTCTCACTAACACTTTCCCTTCTTTTTTGCTTCAAAATACACTTTAAAATATGATTTTCAACAATTTCATTAATCTTTAAATATTTGTTAAATGTACTTTCCTATATGACAAATATGATTTAATCCATGAGTTATAAATTATTTTAAGCAAAGAAATATCAACAAAATTTCTGATATATTTTTGAGTTGGGTTGGGTTGTTTTACCTCTGAGCGGCACTTTTTGCACACCATGGGCTAAATGGCCAGGTCACATGGACCCCGAAGGCTCAGAGAAGGTTGGGGGAGGGGACCCACTGGGACAGCTGTTGGGAGACAGATGGTAGCCTCCCGTCAAGGCCATCCAGCGTGTTCTTTAACGTGCACAGGGTATGGCTCTCCCGCACACGGGGCCACGGCTTAACGTCCCATCCGACGGACGGCGGCCTTTCCAAGCCCATCGGTGTCCCCTACTGACCGTGGGCAGGGCGGGGAATTTTGCGGAGATAAATCTCAACGCTGACCCAGCTGGGACTCGAACCTGGGAACTGCAGATTACGAGCCTGGCGCGCTACCGACTGAGCCACCCCCGCCCCTACATTTTTGAGATAATGGCATTTATTCTTTCACAGACACTTTGTATAAGATCTTTCCATGTCATTTTCCTGTTCAACATGATTCTTAGGTATTTATAGCATTCAACATCCTCAAGGTAGGTAGCGCGCCAGGCTCGTAATCTGCAATTCCCAGGTTCGACTCCCAGCTGAGTCAGCGTTGAGATTTATCTCCGTAAAACTCCCCGCTCTGCCCACGGTCAGTAGGGGACACCGATGGGCTTGGAAAGGCCGCCGTCCGTCGGATGGGAGGTTAAGCCGTGGCTCCGTGTCTGGGAGAACCACACCCTGTGCACGTTAAAGAACACGCTGGATGGCCTTGACGGCAGGCAGCTATCTATCTCCCAACATCTGTTCAGTGGGTCCCCTCTCTCCAACTTTCTCTGAACCTTCGGGGACTTGTGGGGGCGGGGGTGGCACAGTCGGTAGCGCGCCAGGCTCGTAATCTGTAGTTCCCAGGTTCGAGTCCCAGCTGGGTCAGCGTTGAGATTTATCTCCGCAAAATTCCCCGCCCTGCCCACGGTCAGTAGGGGACACCGATGGGCTTGGAAAGGCCGCCGTCCGTCGGATGGGACGTGGCCCCGTGTGCGGTATAGCCATACCCTGTGCACGTTAAAAAACACGCTGGATGGCCTTGACGGGAGGCTACCATCTGTCTCCCAACAGCTGTTCCAGTGGGTCCCCTCCCCCAACTTTCTCTGAACCTTCGGGGTCCATGTGACCTGGCCATTTAGCCCATGGTGTGCAAAAAAGTGCCGCTCAGAGGTAAAACAACCCAACTCGGGGACTTGTGACCTGGCCATTTTAGCCCTTGTGTGCAAAAAAAGTGTCGCTCAGAGGTAAAACAACCCGATCCTAAATATTACGTAAGGACTATATTTTTGCTCTGATTTTTAGTGCCTTAAGTTGATATTGTGGATTAAACTAGTTAAAATCATTAAATTTCATTAAGTGCATCGCTTTTTACGTTTACGAATATTTAGGCTTTAAGTTTTTCTGTTCATTACGTACAACTGAATTTATTCGAAGAAATTGCTCTTAGTGTTAGGGGCAAACAGCCATTGACAACTTTCAACCGCTACTTGTCACTTTTCACAAGCAGCTTAGTAGAATGTCAGCAAGTTTTGACATCAGAGATAATCTTACGAATTGCAAGTCTTTTGAAGTGTTGATCACAGAGCAGTCGCTAGTAACGATTTCTGGAAACCGGATGACTTAATCTTCATCTCTCTCTCGTCTTGTCAGCGCTTTCGTCGGTGCAGAATTTCATTCTTCGGCAATTCCCTCATAAAAGGGCCCTAAACGTCTCTGCATGTTCATCATACGCCACGCGGGGAGCTCGCATCCATGTTGGATGCGATGAAAGTTTAATTAGGAAGGAAAGCAGTTGTTGAGTGTTTCTGCTGCCAGCTTAGCAGACTAGCAGCACAAAAGATCCTGTTTCGTGCTGACAAGCTGCTAAAACTCTCTCACAGCACCAATGCGCTGTTAATTACTTCCTAAATAAAACGATGATGCGTGAAAATGGAAAGTAGCTTCGGCTCTTTTTTTTTTCATGTTGTCCCAACAAAGGGCAATAAGTCTCTCTTCGTAATTACGAAAACGTTTTTTTGTCTGACAAAGGATGCTCACACAAAACGTAAAACATCTTTTATCAGCAAGGGTGATGGGACAGAATACCGTTGCGCCTATTCTCTGTCTCACTCTACTTGTTACAAAATCTCTACATTTTGTGTCCTGAAAAGGTTTCGAGCGTAGACAATGGAGAAAGGTTTTTAGTGATTCTTAAAGCTAATGAGGTGTAATTAAAAAGAGCGGCACTTTTTGTTTGCACACAATGAGCTAAATGGCCAGGTCACAAGGATCCCGAAGGCTCAGAGAAGGTTGTGGGAGGGGACCCACTGGAACAGCTATTGTGAGACAGATGGCAGCCTCCCGTCAAGGCCATCCAGTGTGCTCTTTAACGGGCACAAGGTATGGCTCTCTCGCACACGGGGCCACGGCTTAGCATCCCATCCGACGGACGGCGGCCTTTCCAAGCCCATCTGTGTCCCCTACTGACCGTGGGCAGGGCGGGAAATTTTGCGGAGATAAATCTCGACGCTGACTCAGCTGGGACTCGAACCTGGGAACTACAGATTACGAGCCTGGCGCGCTACCGACTGAGCCCCCCCCCCCACCCCCGAGAAAGAGTTGTTGGATTGTTTTATTGTTGAGCAACACTTTCGTACAACAGTGGTCTAAATGGCCAGTTACACAACGACCCCAATAGCTCAGAGCTGTATAGGGGGATCCACATTAGGAAACTGATGAAACTCTCTTATTAAGACCATCTCACCTGACGGGATGTACCATTTCAAATTTCATGAGAGAAAATATGTTTTTTTTTTTTTAATTTTGATCGAGCAGCTTTAGTTACTGTGAAGGCAATGAACTCTTGTTTATGAACTATTTTTAGTAAGATGAAAAGTATAGTGGAAGTTGATGGATTGCTTTAAGAGGAGGAGAGAACATTTTAGGGAATTTTTTTTTTCAAGCAGCCATCAGCTTTGCGCTGACGGAAAGCCTGTGAGTGCCGCCAACAGGTGAGACTAGACAAGATTTGCCATTCCTTAGCAGATTTCCGTCTCGTATTCCAACATTATTTTTGTTGTTGTTGGATTTTTTGTTGTTTATGATCACTAGAGCATTAAACGTCTCAATGATTTCATGAAAAGACATTTTTAATAAATTAGAATATCAGATACTTTTTTTTCCTTTTGATCGCTCTTTCTTTGAAGATATTAGAGCTTTGCACGAATGCGGATATCCACGGTTTTACCAACGGATATCCGCATTTGAAAGTTATCCGCGGATAAAAGATTAACAGAGCACGGATAAACAAAAATTAATGTTAACGAGGATGACGGATTAAGTCTCATATTTGATAAGATATGCAGAAACACGATCAAATATTACTGCATTATTTATGGCTGATAGGAGTAAAAGAACTACTTGAGATAATGATAAAAGAAATTATATAAGATGATTTGAAAATTCAATGATGATATTCACTCGGAAAAGAAAAAAAGTCTTTGGGTTGCACTTTTTTTGCACACAAATGAGTTAAATGGCCTGGTCACAAGGACTCCGAGAACTCAGAGAAAGTTGACGGGACCCACTGGACAGCTGTCTCCGCAAAACTCCCCGCCCTGCCCACGGTCAGTAGGGGACACCGATGGGCTTGGAAAGGCCGCCGTCCGTCGGATGGGACGTTAAGCCGTGGCCCCGTGTACGTTAAAGAACACACTGGATGGCTTTGACGGGAGGCTACTACCTGTCTCCCAACAGCTGTTCCAGTGGGTTCCTTCCCGCAACGTTCTCTGAGCCTTTGGGGTCAATGTGACCTGGCCATTTAGCCCACGTTGTGCAAAAAAGGGGCACTCAGAGGTAAAATAACCCAACCTGGACAGCTGTTAGGAGACAAATGATTGCCTCCCGTCAAGGCCATCCAACGTGTTCGTTAACGTGCATAGGGTATGGCTCTTCCGTACACGGAGCCATGGCTTAACGTCTCATCAGAAGGACGGGTGGCCTTTCCAAGCCCATCGGTGTTCCTTACCAACCGAGTACAGGGCGAGGAGTTTTGCGGAGATAAATCTTAACTCTGGCCATGGTGGGATTCGAACCTGGTAATTGTAGATTAGGAGTTGGTGCGCTACCCACTGAACCACCCTGCCCTCAAGCATTTTTGAAGTCATCGTCCAAGTCTCAGGAAACCCTGATCAAAATTCTAAGCCAGTGTGATCGAAAAGACGACTCCATTTTGATTTGTTTAGCTTTAAGGTTTTGGATATTGTTCCCTTACAGACCGCGGCGGTGATGGCTCAGTCGGTAGCGCGCCAGGCTCGTAATCTGCAGTTCCCAGGTTCCAGTACCAGCTGTGTCAGCTCTGTTCATTGAGATTTATCTCCGCAAAACTCCACGCGCTGCTCGCGATCAGTAGGGGACACCGATGGCTTGGAAAGGCTGATGTCCGTCGGATGGGACGTTAAGCCATGGTCCCGTGTGTGTGAGAGCCATATCCTGTGCACGTTGGATGGCCTTAACGCTGGATCACAAAATCACACGCTGGATGGCCTTAACGGGAGGCTACCGTCTGTCTCCCAACAGCTGTTCCAGTGGGTCCCCTCCCCCAACCTTCTGTGAAACCTCGGTGCCGCTCAGAGGTAAAACAACTCAACCCTTATAGACCAGTCGGTTACAGCACATTTGAATTACTTTAAATTCGGGGGCGGGGGTGGCTCAGTCGGTAGCGCGCCAAGCTCGTAATCTGTAGTTCTCAGGTTCGAGCCCCAGCTGGGTCAGCGTTGAGATTTATCTCCGCAAAATTCCCTGCCCTGCCCACGGTCAGTAGGGGACACCGATGGGCTTGGAAAGGCCGCCGTCCGTCGGATGGGACGTTAAGCCGTGGCCCCGTGTGCGGGAGAGACATACCCTGTGCACGTTAAAGAACATGCTGGATGGCCTTGACGGGGGGCTACCATCTGTCTCCCAACAGCTGTTCCAGTGGGTCCCCTCCCCCAACCTTCTCTGAGCCTTCGGGGTCCATGTGACCTGGCCATAAAGTCCATGGTGTGCAAAAAAGTGCCGCTCAGAGGTAAAACAACCCAATCCAACTTTAAATTCAAATTTTACGTACAGAACGGGAATAAATTTACCACTTCTGATTTTTTGCATGAATGATTCGTTCTTTCGCACGAGAAAAGTTAGAAATAGAAACGGAATTGCCCAATGCAGCTCTCTGCAGATTCAGAATGTGTTAAATCCTACAACTATGCTTATTTGAACTAGTTGTTAGTTCCATTTTTCCTTTGAGTGGGCTGTGCAAGAGTGTGAAAAAATTCTCTTGCGTTTCAAAAACCGACCTGTTGGCTGAAATCTGCATTTTTAACACGTAAGCACTCGAGAGCTATTTAATGATTGGTCCGTCCCATGGCCGAGTGGTTAGCGTGCTTGGCTACTGATCTAAGGGACCTGGGTTCGAGCCCTGGGTAAGGCATGGATGTATGTGTCGTTTTTCTGCTGAGGGCCTGCCATCCTCACAGACCTACTATGGCATATAAACTGACAGGCTCCTGTCAGACCTCTGAGGCAAGCAGCTGCTTGAGGGGGTATTTATTTTTATTTATTTTAAACCAACAGAATTTAATGGTCTTTCGCTTGCAACAGTCGGGCAGTATCGTTGGCCTAGGAGTTTATCGACGTGTTGAATTACCTTCGGTTGGATCTCATTTAAATTGCATTAATAATGTATCAGTGGAAGTCCTGTCGCCACACCCATCTCGAGACGAGCAGGTTGGACCTTGTTTTTCCCGTTCGCATTCTTTGCCTCTCGTGCTTAACAAATTATTCCGTCTTACTTCTCTCTCTTTTGCTGCGAACTCGAAGAATTACGATCATCAACCTGAAACCACGACTCGTCAGAATAACCCAGATATGGAAATTAAGGCTGGACATAAGAGAAACAGGTGTTGGAAAACGGCGCCGTATGATTTCTGCAGATGGGGCGAGGCCGTCGTCTACTATGTGTGAGTGCGTTGGCAGTGACCGCTGCAGTAAACAACCGTTGTTTACAGCAGGTCACTACCAGTCGCTCACGTGAGGAGGGTTACAACGCTTTGCGTTTCTCGAACTCTTCCTGTGCGCGACCAGTTTGCCTTCTCTCCTTCCTGAAGGCCTGATGAAAGATGAAGGCTCCTTTCGGCGTGCCGGTGGGCGGCTCGAAAGTGGGGCATGACAAGTCTTCCTCCGGCCATCACGATCGGGCTCTCGCCTCCAGTTACGTCGAAGTGCTTTGCCGCTCATTCTGCTAAATGGGGCTGGACTCTGTTCATTATTGTTGGGACTCTCTGGCATCGACGATACTCTGTTCTCTGTGAGTTCGTAATGTCTGCCACAGTATCAAGAAGTGTGATTTTTAATGGACCTTGCTTCGGAAGAATAGGGTTGGGTTGTTTTACCTCTGAGCGGCACTTTTTTGCACACCATGGGCTAAATGGCCAGGTCACATGGACCCCGAAGGCTCAGAGAAGGTTGGGGGAGGGGACCCACTGGAACAGCCGTTGAGAGACGGATGGTAGCCCCACGTCAAGGCCATCCAGCGTGTTCTTTAACGTGCACAGGGTATGGTTCTCCCGCACACGGAGCCACGGCTTAACGTCCCATCCGACGGACGGCGGCCTTTCCAAGCCCATCGGTGTCCCCTACTGACTGTGGGCAGGGGGGGGGGGAAATTTTGCGGAGATAAATCTCAACGCTGACCCACCTGGGAACTACAGATTACGAGCTTGGCGCGCTACCGACTGAGCCACCCCCGCCCACCTTGCTTCGGAAGAATAGAGTTACCTGCGGAGTTGGCCGCCATTAATTGCAACTTGCAGTAGGTGAAGGCTTTCAGAGTTGCGTTGGATTGTTTTACCTGTGGACAGTGTTTCTTTCTTTTGCACACAATGGGCTAAATGGCCAAGGCAGTACGACCCCGAGACTCAGCAAAGGTTGGGGGAGGAGATGACCCACTGGAGGGCTGTTGGGAGGCAGATGATAGCCTCCCATCAAGGCCATCCAGCGTGTTCTTTAATGTGCGCAGGGTATGACTCTCCCGCACGCGGAGGGGGTAGGGGTGGCTCAGTCGGTCACGCGTCAGGCTCGTAATCTGCAGTTCCCAGGTTCGAGTCTCAGCTGGGTCGGCGTTGAGACTTATCTCCGCAAAACTCTCCTCCCTTCCCACGGTCAGTAGGGGACACCGATGGGCTTGGAAAGGCCGCCGTCCGTCGGATGGGACTTTAAGCCGTGGCCCGCAGAAGAGAGCCGTACCCTGTGCACGTTAAAGAACACTCTGGATGGCCTTGACGGGAGGCTACCATCTGTCTCCCAACAGCTGTTCCAGTGTGTCCCCTCTCCGAACCTTCTCTGAGCCTTTGGGGTCCATGTGACTTGGCCATTTAGTCCATGGTGTGCAAAAGAGTGCCACTCAGAGGTAAAACAACCCAACCTGGACAGCTGTTAGGAGACAGATGGTTGCCTCCCGTCTTCCTCATCTGCAGTTTCCTAGTTCGAGTCCGAACCTCTGAGATTTATCTTTGCTAACCCCACCCCCCTAACATAATATTTCGCGAGAAAATTGAATGAAAGCTTAGACCTCCGCAAATGTAATGATTCGAATAATAGCATAAACCCTTATATCGTTTTATAAGTGTTTACATAAAAAATGCGAGATATTTATTAAAAGTTCTGTAGTTTCTGGTGCTTAAAATTAAAACCATATCTGCAGCTATGAAGGTGGACAGGACGCTAATAAGATACCAGGTGTTGTGACAGCGTTCTCAGAGAGATAGCGCGAGAGAAAGTTCAAATGAATTTTGCTTCTTATCGGTGACCTTTATACATGGATGAAGCTCAATCCATACGCGTTCCGGGGGCGGGGGTGGCTCAGTCGGTAGCGCGCAGGCTCGTAATCTGTAGTTCCCAGGTTCGAGTCCCAGCTGGGTCAGTGTTGAGATTTATCTCCGCAAAATTCCCCGCCCTGCCCACGGTCAGTAGGGGACACCGATGTGCTTGGAAAGGCCGCCGTCCGTCGGATGGGACGTTAAGCCCTGGTTCCGTGCATGAGAGAGCCATACCCTGTGCACGTTAAAGGACACGTTGGATGGCCTTGACGGGAGGCTACCATCTGTCTCCCAACAGCTGTTCCAGTGGGTCCCCTCCCCCAACCTTCTCTGAGCCTTCGGGGTCCTTGTGACCTGGCCATTTAGCCCATGGTGTGCAAAAAAGTGCCGCTCAGAGGTAAAACAACCCAACGTTAAAGAACACGCTGCATGGCCTTGACGGGAGGCTACCATCTGTCTCCCAACAGCTGTTCCAGTGGATCCCCTCCCCCAACCTTCTCTGAGCTTTCGGGGTCCATGTGACCTGGCCATTTAGCCCATGGTGTGCAAAAAAGTGCCGCTCAGTGGTAAAACAACCCAACGTTAAAGATCACGCTGGATGGCCTTGACGGGAGGCTACCATTTGTCTCCCAACAGCTGTTCCAGTGGATCCCCTCCCCCAACCTTCTCTGAGCTTTCGGGGTCTATGTGACCTGGCCATTTAGCCCATGGTGTGCAAAAAAGTGCCGCTCAGAGGTAAAACAACCCAACCTGTACGTCGAAATTTTAGCGACCTGAAAATAATGACAACTACTTTCATTCAGAAAAGGCTTGATTTAGACTTCTAACCTTTTTGAATCGGGCCATTGAGTAAGAAAGTCGCCGATGTCAGAGGAAGGAAACAACTTTCGCGTGATTGTTTTACAAGTTGTTTTGGTGAATCATCTGGGGTGGGCCCTCTGCTTAGTCATAGGAGGCAAAGCGAAAGTGGGTCTCAAGGACAGCAAACGCCAAGGAGGGACACCAAAAGGGACAAAAAAGTAGATCTTAACTTCTTGTACAGAAGAATACCAGGGTTTTATTAATCAATTTCTCTGTAGTTTTGGTAAGTTTTCTTAGATTTTTGTTTTCAAGGAAAAAGGAAATGTTCGAAGATTTTGCAAGTTTTTATTATTTATTTTCTTTCTAGTTTCATAAATGAGACATGCGCTGTAACATTCATAGATACTTTTAACGAGAAAAATCATTGAATTTTATTCTTTAGTAAATTATACCTTTGAAATCATCGTTATTTCTTTGGGTTGGGTTGTTTTACCTCTGAGCGGCACTTTTTTGCACACCATGGGCTAAATGGGCAGGTCACAAGGACCCCGAAGGCTCAGAGAAGGTTGGGGGAGGGGACCCACTGGAACAGCTGTTGGGAGACAGATTGTAGCCTCCCGTCAAGGCCATCCAGCGTGTTCTTTAACGTGCACAGGGTGTGGCTCTCCCTCACTCGGGGCCACGGCTTAACGTCCCATCCGACGGACGGCGGCCTTTCCAAGCCCATCGGTGTCCCCTACTGACCGTGGGCAGGGCGGGGAATTTTGCAGAGATAAATCTCAACGCTGACCCAGCTGGGACTCGAACCTGGGAACTACAGATTACGAGCCTGGCGCGCTACCGACTGAGCCACCCCCGCCCCAGTGTTATTTCTTTGAGTACCTTCATTATTTTTATACACCAAAATACAAAGTGATATGAAATATTTATGTAGGAAATTAATCATTTCGTTTTTATGTATATTTTATCTATTTCGTTACTATTAGAAGTGCATAGTGAATTGAATGAATAGCACCTTTTGTTTTGCTTTTCGTAGTTGCTTGTGTCCAATAGAATGCTGCCATTCTTTATGCATGGAGATGATTTTTTTTTTCGTTTATGACGATAATATCAACGAAAGGATACCCCTTTTTTTATTTTCTAATGCTTTTTGCTAGTCATTTTTCTTCATAACCGGATTTGTCAAAACGTTTTCTTCCTAACCCTGTGATCGACCTTAACGAATTATACTGTATATCAAAGTGTATGACGTGTGGAGGACCTTAGGCTAAAAGTCCACATCCCAAAAATAATGATGGATTTACCCTTTAACTCGGGAGTCCGACCATTACGCGTTATTATTGCCTGGTGTGATTACAAATGAATGTAACAATTTAAAAAGTTCTTTATAAAACTCCTAAACCGCAATTTGAACACATCATGGAGGCGGGGGGGGGGGGGGGGGGTGGCTCAGTCGGTAGCGCGCCAGGCTCGTAATCTGTAGTTCCCAGGTTCGAGTCCCAGCTGGGTCAGCGTTGAGATTTATCTCCGCAAAATTCCCCGCCCTACCCACGGTCAGTAGGGGACACCGATGGGCTTGGAAAGGCCGCCGTCCGTTGGATTGGACATTAAGCCGTGTCCCCGTGTGCGGGAGAGCCATACCCTGTGCACGTTAAAGAACACGCTGGATGGCCTTGACGGGAGGCTACCATCTGTCTCCCAACAGCTGTTCCAGTGGGTCCCCTTCCCCAACCTTCTCTGAGCCTTCGGGGTCCATGTGACCTGGCCATTTAGCCCATGGTGTGCAAAAAAAGTGTCGTTCAGAGGTAAAACAACCCAACCCAACCCCATGTACGGGAGAGCCATACCCTGCGCATGTTAAAGAACTGGATGGCCTTGACGGGAGGCTACCATCTGTCTCCCAACAGCTGTTCCAGTGGGTCCCCTCCCCCAACCTTCTCTGAGCCTTCGGGGTCCATGTGACCTGGCCATAAAGCCCATGGTGTGCAAAAAAGTGCCGCTCAGAGGTAAAACAACCCAACCCAACTGAACACATCATGAATGTTTTGAAAGAAGAAATGCTAATGTTAGTTTTAAATCATGAAAAGGTGCAGACTGCAATGCCTACATGCTGTCAAGCCGACAGATGAAGAAGTCGGTATTTTTTTTGCCGTGACTTTCAGGAATTGCTCGAGAACTGTCAAAGTCTGGCTGCAAAGTTAATCTTCTTTCATGAAATAACCTTTCACGTCAGTGGAAAGGTCAGACTTCACAATGCTAAAATTTGTGGCATTGAAAATCCTGCAGTCTTTTTATGGATTGTGGAAAGATTTAAATTTACTCTCAAAATATGTAGGCTTTGCTGGTTTTGCATTCATGGTATTCGTATATATAAATTTGAAGCCGATATAAGATTCATTTATAATCACCTTTTATGTCAAATGAAAGTTTTTATCTTAAACTATGCAAGAATTCCTTCCCCAAAGAGGTTGTTGTTGGGTTGTCTTACCTCTGAGCGGCACTTTTTTGCACACCATGGGCTAAATCGCCAGGTCACAAGGACCCTGAAGGCTCAGAGAAGGTTAGGGGAGTGGACCTACTGGAGCAGCTGTTTGGAGACAGATGGTAGCCTCCCGTCAAGGCCATCCAGCGTGTTCTTTAACGTTGGGTTGTTTTACCTCTGAGCGGCACTTTTTTGCACACCATGGGCTAAATGGCCAGGTCACAAGGACCCCGAAGGCTCAGAGAAGGTTAGGGGAGGGGACCCACTGGAACAGCTGTTGGGAGACAGATGGTAGCCTCCCGTCAAGGGCATCCAGCGTGTTCTTTAACGTTGGGTAGTTTTACCTCTGAGCGGCACTTTTTTGCACACCATGGGCTAAATGGCCAGGTCACAAGGACCCCGAAGGCTCAGAGAAGGTTAGGGGAGGAGACCCACTGGAACAGCTGTTTGGAGACAGATGGTAGCCTCCCGTCAAGGCCATCCAGCGTGTTCTTTAACGTGCATAGGGTATGGCTCTCCCACACACGGGTCCACGGCTTAACGTCCCTTCCGACGGACGGCGGCCTTTCCAAGCCCATCGGTGTCCCCTACTGACCGTGGGCAGGGCACGGAATTATGCGGAGATAACTAAAATGAAAGAGACATAGACAACGTAATTCCATGAAACAGATCAAAATGCAGAACAAAGACATAAGAGAATTACCATTGATTAAATCCATTATTCAATTCTTTTCAAAGGAAAATATAGTGCCTAAAACTAATAATATTTTCTATCTTCATATTTTCCTTTGATTTTGAATTATGAATTAAATAAGCCAAATGTTTTTTTTTTTTCTTTAGGGCATGAATAGATAGTTTTTTTTTTAAATCTATATTTCTCTCTCCTTTTTTTTCCCATTCATTTTTTCGCCAATGAATTTCAAGCTTCTTTGATGTGATGCATATAAAACTAACAAAACTGGTTTTTATTATTTCGTAAGAGGCCGTCTGCGTTTTAAATTACCTATTGAATATCTTGCTGCTTGTAATTAATAAGCTGTCTGTAACCAACTCTGTTGACAAGAGTGAAATCTGAAGTGGCTCTTAAGGGGGAATCGATTTTTTTTCCCTTCAATGCATTATTCTGTCTTCTGACGTCTTTTATGGTCGCTAGAGATTTGCCTTTTTTTTTTATCATGATGAAAGAGTTCGTCGTAAATCAGTTTCCACCCAACTCTTCCGCTGTTAGGCAGTCCTCTGCCATTAACCCTAGAGATGTGGAATGTGGTTTAAACTTAACGTTTGATAAAACAGATGAAAGTAACTAATAAGTGGAATTATTTGCATTTAAATTTGTTTTGCACTGAAGATATGTTGATTGTTTTTAAATGACATTTTGAAGTAAAGTCTTTAATGCTGACTTAATGAAACTGATTTGTCCAGAACTTGTTTTTTTGTGTGTGCTGTGTCGTCGTTATAATGTCGAAGCAATAGTACAAATATATTACATTCTGCTGCGTAGTCTATCTAATACAGGGGGCGGGGGTGGCTCAGTCGGTAGCGCGCCAGGCTCGTAATCTGTAGTTCCCAGGTTCGAGTCCCAGCTGGTTCAGCGTTGAGATTTATCTCCGCAAAATTCCCCGCCCTGCCCACGGTCAGTAGGGGACACCGATGGTCTTGGAAAGGCCGCCGTCCGTCGGATGGGACGTTAAGCCGTGGCGCCATGTGCGGGAGAGCCATACCCTGTGCACGTTAAAGAACACGCTGGATGGCTTTGACGGGAGGCTATCATCTGTCTCCCAACAGCTGTTCCAGTGGGTCCCCTCCCCCAACCTTCTCTGAGCCTTCGGGGTCCTTGTGACCTGGCCATTTAGCCCATGGTGTGCAAAAAAGTGCTGCTCAGAGGGGAGATAAACCCAACCCTATCTAATACAGTGGTTCGCAACGTGGGCCATACTACCACGCCATACTTCTAAGGGCCACATGGAATATTTTTCCCGATTAGCAGCGCCTATAAGGAGGGCACGGGGTTGTTTTACCTCTGAGTTGCACTTTTTTTTGCACACAATGGGCTAAATGGCCAGGTTACAAGGACCCCGAGGGCTCAGAGAAGTTTTGGGAGAGGGACTCATTGGAACAGCTGTTGAGAGACAGATAATAGCCTCCCATCAAGGACATCCAGTGTGTTCCTTAACATGTACATGATATGGCTCTCCTGCACACGGAGCCACGGCGTAACGTCCCATCCGAAGGACGGCGACCTTTCCAAGCCCACTGGTTTCCTCTACTGATAGAGGGCAGGGAGTTTTGGGGAGATAAATCTCAACGCTGGCCCAGGCGGGACTCGAACCTGGGAACTGCAGATTACGAGCCTGGCACGCTACCGACTGAGAAATACCCCACTAAAAGAGGGGCGGGGGTGGCTCAGTCGGTAGCGCGCCAGGCTCGTAATCTGTAGTTCCCAGGTTCGAGTCCCAGCTGGGTCAGCGTTGAGATTTATCTCCGCAAAATTCCCCGCCCTGCCCACGGTCAGTAGGGGACACCGATGGGCTTGGAAAGGCCGCCGTCCGTCGGATGGGACGTTAAGCCGTGGCCCCGTGTGCGGGAGAGCCATACCCTGTGCACGTTAAAGATCACGCTGGGTGGCCTTGACGGGAGGCTACCATCTGTTTCCCAACAGCTGTTCCAGTGGGTCCCCTCCCCCAACCTTCTCTGAGCCTTCGGGGTCCATGTGACCTGGCCATTTAGCCCATGGTGTGCAAAAAAAGTGCCGCTCAGAGGTAAAACAACCCAACCCCACTAAAAGAGAGGTAAATGAACAAGCTCAGAAGGGGGGGGGGAGCATATGGTTGAGAACACTCGTCTAATACACATCCACAATTTCCTATACCAAATTTTTTTTAAAGAATTATAAATATATATCTACTAGATTCTGATCATTCCATATAGAGTTACTTGAAAAAGTTGAAGATCGTAATATTTAGTTTTATCTCTTTTTGTGTTTTTACATATATATATATGAGTATTGTGTATTTTTTTCATATCACAAAGCCTTTCTCTAACAATCATCGACGCTCTACTGAGAAAGAAAGGAAAAAAAATGGGAAGAAGAATAAAAAATAACCGCCAAACGAATATCTGATAGGTTTAAATTCGGGGTGGGGAGGGGGTAGAAGCTTATTCAAGCTTTCGTGGGAAAAAAATACTTGAACACTGTCGCTACTTTTAAGGGGTTGAAAAAAAATATAACGTTATACTGAGTCATTGATGCTCTCATATGTTAACCAGTTTTGACCCACCCAGCGTTTTGAATGAGCGGCACCGTCGTAAAGGGCCGCTGCTCCGGAAGGGAGCTCGACTCTCTGTTTACCAACAGCCGTTTCTCTGGCGAGGGGGTGAGCGGTTAGCTGAAGTGTAGTTCCTGCTGCCGAGCTCACACCTGTTCCTCCGAGTGTGCAGGGAGCGTGAGAAGCAGCCAACCCCAAAGCCTCCGCTGGTCAAGTAGGCATGCAAGCGGAGAATGGCTTCCAGTCAACCTGTCGTGGGCTTCCCTGACGACGTCCATTGTCCTTGGGGACGTGGGACCCTGCCCCTGGTGGGCCGCGGTGGAAGCCGACTCTGCCTACACTATCTGTGGCGCCAAACCTCCCACGTGCTCGAGACGGGCGCGTCCAGATCCAGCCTTAAAGGCACATCACAATACCTTCCGTGTTACAAAAAATTCCGTTTCCAACAACGCTGTCTTCTAAACAGTATGTAATGGAAAGCGATTTGATTTGTTGATTTAAAAAAAAATTGTGAAAGCGTCTTTTTAGCCTCTTTGTGCAGACTTTTTTCCGAGAGTTTTAGCTATTTTTAGTAGTTTGTCATCTTGTTTCACATTTCTGTTTAAGATATTCTTCTCATTGCAGTTGGGGTGGGGGGGCTCAGTCGGTAGCGCGCCAGGCTCGTAATCTGTAGTTCCCAGGTTCGAGTCCCAGCTGGGTCAGCGTTGAGATTTATCTCCGCAAAAATTCCCCGCCCTGCCCACGGTCAGTAGGGGTCACCGATGGGCTTGGAAAGGCCACCGTCCGTCGGATGGGACGTTAAGCCGTGACCTCGTGTGCGGGAGAGCCGTTAAAGAACACGCTGGATGGCCTTGACGGGAGGCTACCATCTGTCTCCCAACAGCTGTTCCAGTGAGTCCCCTCCCCCAACCTTCTCTGAGCCTTCGGGGTCCATGTGACCTGGCCATTTAGCCCATGGTGTGCAAAAAAGTGCCGCTCAGAGGTAAAACAACCCAACCCAAACTTATTGCAGTTGGGGTTATTGAGAGTGGACTTTAAAGATTGGCGGAATTTATATTTTCATTAATGACAAAAATTATTACTTCCAAAAATTATAGAATATTAGGCATGATTTAATATTAATTATTAATGTGACGAGATTTTCAAACTAGGCCATGAAAGGACCTCGACTTGTGTGCTGGATAAGGCATGGATTTTTTTCGTTGTTGTGTTTCTTTTAAAGTTTTGCCTTCCTCACAGATCTTCTTTACGGAGTATATTGTACTAGCAGTGTTCTGTTGGGTTGGGTTGTTTTACCTCTGAGCGGCACTTTTTTGCACACCATGGGCTAAATGGCCAGGTCAAAAGGACCCCGAAGGCTCAGAGAAGGTTGGGGGAGGGGACCCACTGGAACAGCTACTGGAACAGCTGTTGGGAGACAGATGGTAGCTTCCCGTCAAGGCCATCCAGCGTGTTCTTTAACGTGCACAGGGTATGTATCTCCCGCACACGGGGCCACGGCTTAACGTCCCATCCGACGGACGGCGGCCTTTCCTAGCCCATCGGTGTCCCCTACTGACCGTGGGCAGGGCGGGGAATTTTGCGGAGATAAATCTCAACGCTGACCCTGCTGGGACTCGAACCCGGGAACGGGATTACGAGCCTGGCGCACTACCGACTGAGCCACCCCCACCCCAGCAGTGTTCTATCACACCTCCGCAGCAAAAAGACTGTCTGAGCAGTAATTCTATTTAATCAAAAAATTGTATTCCACATATCAATATTTAATAAACTGACAGGCTCCTGTCTGACCTCTGTGGCAAATAACTTTTTGTGGGGATATTTATTCATTTATTAACATTTATCGGATTTTTTTTCATTAATTTTTATTAAACGATTTTTAAGGAGTCACATAAGAAAAGTGACTCCTTAAAAATTATTTTTCTTATATAAAAGTCATTAAACACTAGAGTGCCGAAAAACAATATCTTGGGCTCACTTTGTTTTATAAATTGTTTATGTAGGAGTCGGATGTGACGTAAAAGCTGTGAACCGAAAAGTCATTAAGAGTGTTGAATCATCACAATCTCAATATTCGAAGTGGATCAACTGGTAGTGCCACAGCCCCGTAATTTGCAGTTCCAGGTTCGAATCCCAGCTGGGAAAGCATCAAGATTTATCTCCGCAAAATTCCCCGCCCTGTCCACGATCAGTAGGAGACACTGATGGGCTTGGAAAGGCCGCCGTCCGTCGGATGGGACATAAAGCCGTGGTTCCGTGTGCGGGAGAGCCATACCCATGCACTTTTAAAGAACACACTGGATGACCTTAACGGGAGGCTACCATCTGTCTCCCAACAGCTGTTCCAGTGGGTCTCCTTCCCCCAACATTTTCTGAGCCTTCGGAGTTTTGTGACCTGGCCATTTAGCCCAATGTGTGCAAAAAGTTTCTCTCAGAGGTAAAACAACCCATCTACGATCATCATCAGAACGAGATCAAAATAACCTATTGGTCATCAAGGCAATAGGAACAGCATCCATCACTTCGACGATTAAACCTCTAAAGCAGTGATTCCCAACCTTTTCTGGACCATCGCCCCCTTTAAAAGAGAACAAAAATTTCAACGCCCCCCTAGTCCATAATAGTTAATTTTATATGAATTAAAATATTGTTGCATATTATCTGTACCTAATTTATCTGTATATTTATCTATTAAAAATCATAATACCGCCCCCATGGAAGGCTCCAGCGCCCACTGGGGGGCGGTACCGCCCCCGTGGGGAATCTATGCTCTAAAGTAATGTTTCCCAAAGTGGGCTATACCGCCCCCGGGGGGGCGCTGGAACGACCCAGGGGGTGGATAGTAGCCTCGGGTGTAATTGGGAAGCGCTGGAAGCATAAAGAAAGGCGAAGATAAGAAAATTTCGAAAAACCGTTCGTACATGTTTCATCTGTTGTGTAACATAGAGTTACTTTATTTTCCAAATAAACACATAAAATTATCTTTCGTTATCTTAATTTTCTGTGTGTAATGCGAATGTTACTATGGTTGAGTTTAATAAGTAATTTTATAATTTCAAGCTTCAAGGTGTCTTATTTACAGCAACATCTTTCTTTATTATGTTGTAGGACGTAGGTAGAAATATAGATACCTAAAAGAACGCAAATTTGTCACTGCATCTTTCTGTTTGTTCGCTTAAAGAAGGTAGATTTCCAGGGGGCGCTGAGTAATTTTTTTTTCTGAAAAGGGGGCGATAGGACAAATAAGTTGGGGAACCTATGCTCTGAAGGAACCAAAAAACAACTCATAGTAAAACCATTAATTTAAATATAAACCAATACCAAGTAAAGATATTAGACATGCCTGAACACATTACGATACGTCACAGCATTGTTTTTTGGCAGTCCTCTTAACTGAAACACAAACTCCACTTTATGGAACTGCAACGACCGAAAAAGCGTGAATTTAAAGCAATTTTTTTAAATCTGTTATCAGTACATTTAAAAATACTCGGTTTTGAGGATCTGATGAGATGCTTTTAGTGTAAATCTTTTTTAGGTGGATGACACTTGGGTTCAAGGAAGACAGGGGGCGGGGGTGGCTCAGTCGGTAGCGCGCCAGGCTCGTAATCTGTAGTTCCAGGTTCGAGTCCCAGCTGGGTCAGCGTTGAGATTTATCTCCGCAAAATTCCCCGCCCTGCCCACGGTCAGTAGGGGACACCGATGGGCTTGGAAAGGCCGCCGTCCGTCGGATGGGACGTTAAGCCGTGGCCCCGTGTGCGGGAGAGCCATACCCTGTGCACATAAAGAACACGCTGGATGGCCTTGACGGGAGGCTACCATCTGTCTCCCAACAGCTGTTCCAGTGGGTCCCCTCCCCCAACCTTCTCTGAGCCTTCGGGGTCCATGTGACCTGGCCATTTATCCCATGGTGTGCAAAAAAGTGCCGCTTAGAGGTAAAACAACCCAACCCAAGGAAGACAGAACAGACAGACATTAGCAACGTTTAATCAATAATTCGAACTGTTGTTTTGACCTGTACTTCTCTTCCAAGTTAGTGACTACTAGTTTGCCAATCAGAAGTAGATGCTTTTTACCTTGAGTCAATCTTCCTGCTGATTGTGGAGAGCTACAATAAGTCGCTTGTAATATAAGCAAGACCTAGCGCCAACTCATTACCAACCCCATTCAGAAATCCATACTACTAAGATCTTAACTACTACTCTGATAATTTTGGAGTATAAAGAAGTAATCTTCTCAATCAACTGCAAGGCTGCAGTTGACAAGTTTTTTCACAGATGTTCAATCTGTCTGTCGGTTGTTCTCGAAATTGTGCATTGTGGTACGGTGTTATGTGACATTGAGCCACCGCAGGCAGCCGCTTGAGCTCACGTACGCGCACGCATCTAAGTGCGTAACTCACGTGCACAAAGAGGACTGACATCGCCCACGATCTGTCCTTGTTTTTCTCGCCCTGCCTCTGGGCGTCACGGCAGCTCCGCCTTTCGTCATGGCGGACTTCCCTCGGGTGCCCAACACCGTACTTCCCAACAGGAGCTACGCCGTTAGGAGCAGCGGTGCACAATGGTTGCCGTGGAAACCTACGCTCCATCCTTGCCGTCGTGGTTGTCATGGTAACCGAAACGGCAGATTGTGGTGCTGGTTGGAATACCCAGTTTTCAGAACTGCGATGAAATTGTTTGACTTTTTAAAAGAAATGGAAAAAACGGGGCTGAGCAGGAAGCAATATAATTTAAAATTAAAATATTAAATTATATTGCTGATCCACTGTTGCGACCAGAATTGAAATTGGTTTCATTATGCAGTGTAAAATCCTAAAAACCTTTGGTTCAAAGACCTACAATACAAGGCCCCAAACCAAACGACTTTGGGATTTAAGGGTTTCTGAATTTTTCTGGTTTGCGGGCAATATATGTAATTATATATGTATACATCTTTATATAGAGTGCCTTGCCAAAATATTAGAGAATTTCCCATGTTATGTGAATGGAAATCTAACTTCGAAGCTCTATAACTTCTAAAATATGCATTTAATGGGAAAAAAAATGTGACTGAAAATAAAGATCATAATCAGATTCATCTCGATTTTTAAACATATTCGTTCAGTATTTAAAAAATTATGTGAAGCTGGAATATTTCACAACAGTAACGAGTCATAAAAATTTACCTCAGAAATTTATTAAAACTTAAATAATAAGCATTGTTTTAAGTCATTTAATAAAATAAATAGGTATTTTAAAAGTTTTCTTAATGATTATTTCAATATTAGACAATTAGGATTTTTTTTGTACAAGATATTTTTTTCAGTATTCCAGTTTCTATAATAGCTCATTAAATATTAAACGAATATTGTTGAAAATCGAGATTTAAATAAATAGGATTATGATCTTTAATTTACTTTCGGTCACATTTTTCCATCAACTGCATATTTTATAAGTTATAGAGCTTTCAAGTTAGATTTAATTGTCATAACATTGAAATTCTCTAATATTTAATAGGATGGTGTATAATAAAAGTTTAAAATTGATAACAATAAAGAAAACCATCAAAATTCACCTAAATATATAGTCAAAATAAACAAAGAATTATCACTAAATTGCAGTATAACACGCAGTCTATTCAAAAGAAGAATTTCCTAAACAATTCATTGTAAATCAGATTCTTAATTTCTTGTCTCAGTGCATTACACAAAGTCCAAGACAATCCATAGCTAAGTAGTATTCTTTTTATAAATACCTCATATGTATCGTTTTTAATTAGTGTCTCGGAGAGTTTTATTGGTTGGATTGTTTTACCTCTGAGCGGCACTTTTTTGCACACCATGGGCTAAAGGGCCAGGTCACATGAATCCCGAAGATTGGGGGAGGGAACCCACTGGAACAGCTGTTGGGAGACAGATGGTAGCCTCCCGTCAAGGCCATCCAGTGTGTTCTTTAACGTTGGGTTCTTTTACCTCTGAGCGGCACTTTTTTGCACACCATGGGCTAAATGGCCAGGTCACATGAACCCCGAAGGCTCAGAGAAGGTTGGGGGAAGGAACCCACTGGAACAGCTGTTGGGAGACAGATGGTAGCCTCCCGTCAAGGCCATCCAGCGTGCTCTTTAACGTGCACAGAGTATGGCTCTCCCGCACACGGACACGACTTAACGTCCCATCCGACGGACGGCGGCCTTTCCAAGCCCATCGGTGTCCCCTACTGACCGTGGGCAGGGCGGGGGATTTTTGCGGATATAAATCTCAACGCTGACTCAGCTGGGACTCGAACCTGGGAACTACAGATTACGAGCCTGGAGCGCTACCGACTGAGCCACCCCCGCCCCAGGCGAGTTTTATGGGAAAGTAAACCAGTTCAAAAGCAGAAAATTCTACAAACTTATACTGATAGAGATAAATTATAGATAATATTCTCATTTTAACGAAAGAGAATTCAAAAGGAAACTTTGTCTTTTGTGATCTTTTTATTCCATATTGTACTTCTCATTCTGAAATAGAGACGTTCTGCGATGGCAGCCGATTTCACACTGTTAGCTAATACTTAGTGCATTAAAGAAGACTTTGGAAGATGATAAAGCCTCCGTTTCTAAGGCAACAAAATGAAGCGATTCAATTCGGTATGTTGATAACAGAGCGTTTCTCTAAATGGGAATCTCGTGGAAAGGAGTCTCACGTTCGAATGTAATTGCAGGTGTGTGGCCAGAATAGCAGCTTTGCGGGTGGCCGCACCGGCCAAACCTGCCTACCAAAGTGATCAGTAATTACCCATTATGCAGACTTCAAGGCAATTAAATGGGTAAAGCTTTGAAACCCCATCGCTGACTGTGTGGGGAGATAAGATTAGAAATATATATGTATGTCAATTGAATTCGCATCGTGTACTAATTAAGACTTAAATTTGTTGGCACGTGCTTAATTGTTGTTTAATAGCATTGTTTTTCGGATTTTTCTGTAAAGTTTTTTCTGGTCATTGATTACTTTACCAATTGATAGAATTTCTTTAAGATGATTCAGCTTGTTGCTTATCAATGACATCGAGAGTTGATGTCCTTGGATTGGGTAGAGTAAGGGTTCTCAACGTGGAGTACGCGGTAAAATTTTTTTGGGTACACCGTGAGAGCTCAACGGTCGCTAGATCTAGTCACAAAATCGCTAAGATGGCATTATTATACTATAACTATAATTTTATCTATCTATACAAGGGGTACGCCAGTTACATACACATTTCCAGGGGGTACGTGAAGCATAAAAGATTGAGAACCACTGATATATATGTTTTATTTTATTCCCATTGTTATACTATAACTATAGTTTTATCTATCTATACAAGGGGTACGCCAGTTGCATACACATTTCCAGAGGGTACGTGAAGTATAAAAGGTTGAGAACCACTGATATATATGTTTTATTTCATTCCCATTGTTAGACTATAACTATAGTTTTATCTATCTATACAAGGGGTACGCCAGTTACATACACATTTCCAGGGGGTACGTGAAGCATAAAAGATTGAGAACCACTGATATATATGTTTTATTTTATTCCCATTGTTATACTATAACTGTAGTTTTATCTATCTATACAAGGGGTACGCCAGTTACATACACATTTCCAGGGGGTACGTGAAGCATAAAAGGTTGAGAACCACTGATATATATGTTTTATTTTATTCCCATTGTTATACTATAACTATAGTTTTATCTATCTATACAAGGGGTACGCCAGTTACATACACATTTCCAGGGGGTACGTGAAGCATAAAAGGTTGAGAACCACTGATATATATGTTTTATTTTATTCCCATTGTTTATACTATAACTATAGTTTTATCTATCTATACAAGGGGTACGCCAGTTACATACACATTTCCAGGGGGTACGTGAAGCATAAAAGGTTGAGAACCACTGGTTTAGTGCGTACATCCTAATACACTTTGGTACGATTAATCTGTTTGGCATTCATAATTATATAGTTTGTACATAAATAAGGAAAAAGCTATATATAAAAATATCGATGATTTTCATCACTTCGCAGAAGAGAAATGAAAGTGCATCGTCCTCGTGGTGCAGCAGCCTGAGCTCGTGCAAGGCATGCAGAATATTAGACGCAGCAGACGGTTTGCGTACTCTGATTGCTGAACTATGCCAAGCATGCGCTGCAGCATCGGATTAAAGGAATGCCCTCCCTGCAGTTTCTATGGAAACCGCAGGATTCCGAATATGGCACTGGCGGAGCGATTCACATTTTTTTGTGCATCACTCTTCGAACGGGTGATTGAGATCTTGATTGGACGTGATGAAACCTTCTCCTCCTTTGGCAACAGAACTGAGGAAGAAGCTGAACTGCACCATGGATTGGGAGCTGGCATCTTTTCAGCACTAATTGCACGTACGATTATGATACGATATATAAAAAAAAACCGCCTACGCAAGCTTTAATCGAATTTTTTTAATAACGGGAAAAATAATTTCAATGACATAAAAAAAAATATCTGATTGACATGCGTTCTTCACCGAGAGTTCATCGAAGGTTTTTTTTATCACACCTGTGATGTTTCTGATAACTTGTATTCTAATTTGAAATGCATCATTAAAGTTTTTTTAAATATATACTATATTGCAAAAAGTAGCTGAGCATTTCCATGTTGTTTGAGTGAAAAAACTACATTTAAAAAAATTATATACAGTGGGTTGGGTTGTTTTACCTCTGAGCGGCACTTTTTTGCATACCATGGGCTAAATGCCCAGGTCACAAGGAACCCGAAGGCTCGGAGAAGGTTGGGGGAGGGGACCCACTGGAACAGCTATTAGGAGACAGATGGTAGCCTCCCGTCAAAGCCATCCAGCGTGTTCTTTAACGTGCAAAGGGTATGGTTCTCCCGCACACGGGGCCACGGCTTAACGTCCCATCCGATGGACGGCGGCCTTTCCAAGCCCATCGGTGTCCCCTACTGACCGTGGGCAGGGCAGGGAAATTTTGCGGAGATAAATCTCAGCGCTGACCCAGCTATGACTCGAACCTTGGAACTACAGATTACGAGCCTGGCGCGTTACCGACTGAGCCACCCCCGCCCCAATATATACAGTGGTGAAAGTAGATTTTATTTCTTACCGGTACGCTTCAAAGCATAGCTATGTGTGGAAAATCGCGCATTGTCACTTCACTGAAGCCATCTTACAGGGGTAATAAAGTAGCATATTCATCGCAATATCCTTCGTCACTATTCATGTCAGGTGACGAAGGGTATTGCCATGACCATTGATCAACACATTATCAATGGTCGTCGCAATACCCTATGTCAATTAACTTTAACTAATGAGTTTATATTAGTATTTATGTCATTAAATAATCTTCCTGTATTTCATAATTCTTATACTATTTAAAAACTGGTATGAAGGAATTGCAATATTTTAACCAGTACGTCCATACCGGTGCATACCGGCTAAATAGGGGGCGGGGGTGGCTCAGTCGGTAGCGCGCCAGGCTCGTAATCTGTAGTTCCCAGGTTCGAGTCCCAGCTGGGTCAGCGTTGAGATTTATCTCTGCAAAATTCCCCGCCCTGCCCACGGTCAGTAGGGGACACCAATGGGCTTGGAAAGGCCGCCATCCGTCGGATGGGACGTTAAGCCGTGGCCCCGTGTGCGGGAGAGCCATACCCTGTGCACGTTAAAGAACACGCTGGATGGACTTGACGGGAGGCTACCTTTTGTCTCCCAACAGCTGTTCCAGTGGGTCCCCTCCCCCAACCTTCTCTGAGCCTTCGGGGTCCATGTGACCTGGCCATTTAGCCCATGGTGTGCAAAAAAGTGCCGCTCAGAGGTAAAACAATCCAATCCAAACCGGCTAAATATCAGTCCTGCTAATAGGAATAATGAAGTCTAAAAAATATTAAATTTGTTCATATTTTAAGCATTTATGAAATATAAAAAAACTAAAATATAAGGGAAATGTTTGACGCTATAATGGAAATCCATCACTTTTTCCACCTCGATTGAGTCCTCGTTCCCCCCCCCCACACACACACATTAATTTTTTCCTGCTGTAGTAGTGTAATTGAAAATCGAGGAATTCTTTTTTTTACGAGGAAGAATGCGGTTTTATTAATTATAAATGATCAATTGAAAGACCACTGAAGTGTAACAGAAATCGTTAACTCTGCAACTACTGAAAAATGTTTAACCGGTACACCGTACCGTCAAATAATTTCTTTCCGGTACGGCGTACCGGCCTGCTTTCAACACGGATTATATATAATATATATTTTAAAAAAATGTTACTTGATATAAATAATTTGAAGACCAGACTCAAATCTCTCCAAATATCTTCCTCAATATTCGTTTAATGTTTAAAGAATTGTGGAATCTGAAACATTTAATTGTAACTTTTTCCTAGTCTTCAAAATCAGTTTGGTGAGACAAATGTTTCGGAAGAATGTGTGACAGCTGCGTTTTCAGCTAAATGTTCCAGCTTCAATAACTCTTTAAATATTAAGCAAATATTTGCGATTTAATGACATTTCAGTGAGAGCTTCAATTTATCACTAGTGAGGCCATTCATTGAAAAGTTTGTTTTAAAAGTTAGCATTGAATGGGACTTTCCATTCACATTTGGAAGTGTACGGAAATGTTTTTTTTTTAATATAGTGTATAAGTGCGGAAATCTAGAAAGGTTAAAATAAAAAATACTCCTCAAGCAGGTGCTTGCCACAGAGGTCTGACAGGAGCAGGGGTGGCTCAGTCGGTAGCGCGCCAGGCTCGTAATCTGTAGTTCCCAGGTTCGAGTCTCAGCTGGGTCAGCGTTGAGATTTATCTCCGCAAAATTCCCCTCCCTGCCCACGGTCAGTAAGGGACACCGATGGGCTTGGAAAGGCCGCCGTCCGTCGGATGGGACGTTAAGCCGTGGCCCCGTGTGCGGAAGAGCCATACCCTGTGCACGTTAAAGAACACGCTGGATGGCCTTGACGGCAGGCTACCATCTGTCTCCCAACAGCTGTTCCAGTGGGTCCCCTCCCCCAACCTTCTCTGAGCCTTCGGGATCCATGTGACCTGGCAATTTAGCCCATGGTGTGCAAAAAAGTGCCGCTCAAAGGTAAAACAACAACCCAACTGACAGGAGCCTGTTAATTTAATATGCCATAGTAGAGAGTCTGTGAAGATGGCGGGACCTCAGCAGAAAGACAATACAACACAAACATCCATGCCTTACCCGGGGCTCGAACCCAGGTCCATTTGATCAATAGCCAAGCGTGCTAACCACTCGGCCACGGTTATATACTTTAAAGAATTTAAATATTCAAGTAGGCACATACCCAGCATTAGTTTTGGGGAGGGTTACAGAATTTAGTATAAGTTTGAGATTTCGTATTAAAACGACCGGATTTTAGAGGAGGGTTCCCCTGGGCACGTCCCTGTATTCAAGTATAAGTTATCAGTATGTTTTATAAGTGCAAATATTTTCCTCTCTGTTTGAATGGGAATGCAGAGACAAAGTAGATTTCCATTTTCATTCTTACCATTCCTAGCGTTGGAATGTTCCCACTTTAAGCTTTTCTCCCCACACTAAGCGGGGGTGGCTCAGTCGGTGGCGCGACAGGCTCGTAATCTGTAGTTCCCAGGTTCGAGTCCCAGCTGGGTCAGCGTTGAGATTTATCTCCGCAAAATTCCCCGCCCTGCCCACGGTCAGTAGGGGACATCGATGGGCTTGGAAAGGCCGCCGTCCGTCGGATGGGACGTTAAGCCGTGGCCCCGTGTGCAGGAGAGCCATACCCTGTGCACGTTAAAGAACACGCTCGATGGCCTTGACGGGAGGCTACCATCTGTCTCCCAACAGCTGTTCCAGTGGGTCCCCTCCCCCAACCTTCTCTGAGCCTTCGGGGTCCTTGTGACCTCGCAATTTAGCCCATGGTGTGCAAAAAGGTGTACGGGAGAGCCATACGCTGTGCACGTTAAAGAACACGCTGGATGGTCTTGATGGGAGGCTACCATCTGTCTTCCAACAGCTGTTGCAATGGGTCCCCTCCCCCAACCTTCTCTGAGCCTTCGGGGGGTCCTTGTGACCTGGCCATTTAGCCCATGGTGTGCAAAAAAGTTCCGCTCAGAGGTAAAACAACCCAACCCAGTTTTGTTTCGCCGGTGCTGGTGCCCCACGTCGTCGGGTTATATTTAATTCCGCATTTGCAATAACACAAACGTGTACCTATGGCAAATAAACGAATAGCCCCAGTTGGAAGTGATAAACATGAGTCTGCAATAGAGCTATTGGTTGCACAACTAACTCTTGATGACTGTGGCCTGCTGACCTGAACTCGATCACTGTGCCTCCATTGTTACTTTTAACGCTTTACTGAGGATCCCCCTGCTGTCCGTTGCACTCTTCCATTGCAGCAGCAGTTGTTGTTGTTTTCCTTTCGGGTTCTGTGCAAATCATTTCTCGCACCACGTCCTTCTCCGCCACGCTTGAATAGCAATGTCGATACATGGACAACGCTTTCCCGCTTAAGTCTGTTCTCTGTGCATTCGCTGATAGCTGAAGTCTCAGGGATACATTTTCACCCATCGGTTGCATCCACTTACATAAAACGTTCACTTCGGTGAATACAGTCGCTCAAAAAAAATATCCGAACACTATGGTTGATTAGAGAATTTAGAAAAAATATCTGGCAACGTTTTTTTTTTGGAAATTAGTTTTATCTCCGCAAAATTCCCCGCCCTGCCCACGGTCTAGAGAACACCAATGGGCTTGGAAAGACCGCCGTCCGACGGATGTGACGTTAAGCCGTGGCTCTGTGTGCGGGACAGCCATACCATGTGCACGTTAAAGAACACCCTGGATGGCCTTGACGGAAGGTTACCATCTGTCTCCCAACAGCTGTCCCAGTGGGTCCCCTCCCCAAATCTTCTCTGAGCCATCGGGGTCCTTGTGACCTGGCCATTTAGCCCATGGTATGCAAAAAAGAGCCGCTCAGAGGTAAAACAACCCAACCTTGTTCCAGTCGATAGCGCGCCAGTCTCATAATATGCAGTTCTCTCAAGTGTTGAAATTTATTTCCACTAAAATCTCTTATTTCCCATTGGTGAGTTTAGAAAGGCCCCTTCCAACGGATGGGACGTTAAGCCGTGGCCCCGTGTGCGGGAAAGTCATACCCTGTGTACGTGAAATCACACGCTGGATGGCCTTGATGGGAGGCTACCATCTGTCTCCCAACTGCTGTCCAATGAGTCCCCTCCTCCAACCTTCTCTGAGCCTTCGGGATTCTTGTGACCTGGCCATTTAGCCCAGTGTGTGGAACAAAAATGCCGCTCAGAGGTAAAACAGCCGCCCAACCCAAGTTGCCGCACTGCTACCATAAATGTTTGTCTAATTCAACTAGGTGGTCGTACCGAAAAATGCAGGGGAGTTTTGTTTGCGAAAATATTCTAATTTCGAGTGACTTGGAGTGCTGTTACTACTTTTACCATCTTGTCTGTTGACAGTATTCATTAAAACTGATGACAACCTAATCCCTAGAGACACTATCGTAAAAATATAGTTTTTTTAACCTGTTTTTATTAACCCTTGATTCTTGCTGGTGGTGGGGGGTGGGGTCATTTAGGGTTGGGTTGTTTTACCTCTGAGCGGCACTTTTTTGCACACCATGGGCTAAATGGCCAGGTCACATGGACCCCGAAGGCTCAGAGAAGGTTGGGGGAGTGGACCCAGTGGAACAGCTGTTGGGAGACAGATGGTAGCCTCCCGTCAAGGCCATCCAGCGTGTTCTTTAACGTTGGGTTGTTTTACCTCTGAGCGGCACTTTTTTGCACACCATGGGCTAAATGGCCAGGTCACATGGACCCCGAAGGCTCAGAGAAGGTTGGGGGAGTGGACCCACTGGAACAGCTGTTGGGAGACAGATGGTAGCCTCCCGTCAAGGCCATCCAGCGTGTTCTTTAACGTGCACAGGGTATGGCTCTCCCACATACAGGGCCACGGCTTAACGTCCCATCCGACGGACGGCGGCCTTTCCAAGCCCATCGGTGTCCCCTACTGACCGTGGGCAGGGAATTTTGCGCAGATAAATCTCAACGCTGACCCAGCTGGGACTCGAACCTGGGAACTACAGATTACGAGCCTGGCGCGCTACCGACTGAGCCACCCCCGCCCCATGGTCATTTAGGTGTGATGAAATTACTGATCGTATTGCACAAGATAAAATTCTGGTGATCTAATTTTCTTCTAGGGGAACATCAGATTGAGTTTGGCGCGCTATTTGCTTCGTATTTTCGCATTTAAAATGTACTTATTAAATTTCAAAACTAGTCAACAAAAAGATCGAATAAAATCATAGCCAGATAAAAAAAATGCTCCCAAAATCTCTAGTCTCCTTAAGAGCAGAGAATGCTTTCCGAAACCGACATTTTTACGATCTCTGTCGTTCGTAGCTTGTTCTTTGACAGCCGCACTGAGACATCCCTCACCCTCCACGAAGTAAACTCTCCTGCCAGCCTCTAATTTACAGCATCAGTTCTATCTCGTTTCCTATCCCCCGCCACTGATCACCTAGCAACAGCAGCAGCAGCAGCGACCATCCCTGCAACCACCGCATCAGGTACATCATTACGCGGATCTTTCGACCCTCACCCGCCAATTTATCCGCATTTTCCTCTCCCGGGTTTCATTACCTTCGGCCGGCCACTCAAGGTTTGTGATCTCCTTGCCTCCCGCGCCCAAATGGCGTGGCAGAGCATCCATCACTCTTTCAAGGTAGCCTCAAATCCTCTCTAATAGGATCTCGGCCGCATCTGCGTCATTTCAGCATTGTTATTTACACGTGTGTGTTTGCATGTCCGCGCGATGTTACGGGTCCGGGGTCGACGACTTACGTCCACGTCGGTGTCTTGTGTCAACTGCAAGAGCATTGTCCTCAGTGTGGGGGCAGAGCTTGGTGGATGAAGATTTGTTATCGCTGATCAGACAATTGCTGGCTTCATAACGATTGATGAGTCTCGGTCATGAATTTCGAACTTCATCCTTTAAAAGAGGAATTTTTCTCGTATTTTTATTTCTTGAAGTAGCATCATAACAGTGAATTTGAATATACACTCAGTGGTCATTGAATTATGAACACTCCACTCCACATGGGGCGGGGGTGGCTCAGTCGGTAGCGCGCCAGGCTCGTAATCTGCAGTTCCCAGGTTCGAGTCCCAGCTGGGTCAGCGTTGAGATTTATCTCCGCAAAAATTCCCCGCCCTGCCCACGGTCAGTAGGGGACACCGATGGGCTTGGAAAGGCCGCCGTCCGTCGGATGGGACGTTAAGCCGTGGCCCCGTGTGCGGGAGAGCCATACCCTCTGCACGTTAAAGAACACGCTGGATGGCCTTGACGGGAGGCTACCATCTGTCTCCCAACAGCTGTTCCAGTGGGTCCCCTCCCCCAACCTTCTCTGAGCCTTCGGGGTCCATGTGACCTGGCCATTTAGCCCATGGTGTGCAAAAAAGTGCCGCTCAGAGGTAAAACAACCCAACCCAAACAACCTCCCGTCAAGGCCATCCAGCGTGTTCTTTAACGTTGGGTTGTTTTACCTCTGAGCGGCACTTTTTTGCACACCATGGGCTAAATGGCCAGGTCGCATGGACCCCGAAGGCTCAGAGAAGGTTGGGGGAGGGGACCCACTGGAACAGCTGTTGGGAGACAGATGGTAGCCACCCGTCAAGGCCATCCAGCGTGTTCTTTAACGTTGGGTTGTTTTACCTCTGAGCGGCACTTTTTTGCACACCATGGGCTAAATGGCCAGGTCACATGGACCCCGAAGGCTTCGAGAAAGTTGGGGGAGGGGACCCACTGGAACAGCTGTTGGGAGACAGATGGTAGCCTCCCATCAAGGCCATCCAGCGTGTTCTTTAACGTTGAGTTGTTTTACCTCTGAGCGGCACTTTTTTTGCACACCATGGGCTAAATGGCCAGGTCACATGGACCCCGAAGGCTCAGAGAAGGTTGGGGGAGGGGACCCACTGGAACAGCTGTTGGGAGACAGATGGTAGCCTCCCGTCAAGGCCATCCAGCGTGTTCTTTAACGTGCACAGGGTATGGCTCTCCCGTACACGGAGCCACGGTTTAACGTCCCATCCGACGGACGGCGGCCTTTCCAAGCCCATCGGTGTCCCCTACTGACCGTGGGCAGACCGGGGAATTTTGCGGAGATAAATCTCAACGCTAACCCAGCTGGGACTCGAACCTGGGAACTACAGATTACGAGCCTGGCGCGCTACCGACTGAGCCACCCGCGCCCCACCTTTAAAAGAGGAATTTTTCTCGAATTTTTATTTCTTGAAGTAGCATCATAACAGTGAAGTGTAACAAGAGTAAAAACCTGAAAGATATAAAGAATTACAGACCAATTTCTTTACTCTCAGTTTTCGCCAAGATTTTCGAGAAATTAATGCATAAATGTATATATAAATTTATATCAAACAGAAAGCTAATTATACCAGAACAATATGGTTTTCAACATGGCAAATCTACACAAGGTGCTATTATAGATACCTATGATTATATTGTTAATAATCTTGAACATCAGCGAGTTGGCTTCGCTGTATATTTAGATTTGTCTAAAGCATTCGATTGTGTGGATCATGAAATTCTCTTGGAAAAGATTAGACACTATGGGCTTCGGGGGAAAATAAATAATTGGCTTAAAAGCTACCTATTTCAAAGACCAGCGTTTGTACAAGTCAATAGGACTATATCTGAACAAATCAAATTCAATAGGGGAGTGCCACAGGATTCTGTGCTGGGACCTTTATTATTCCTTTGGTATATAAATGATATTCAATCACAAAAGGGAGCAGCTAAACTAGTTATGTATGCAGATGATATAAATGTCATTTCTTTCCATACTGATGTAAGAACTTTAGTAGAAGAAACAAATACTCTAATTAGAAATATGCATAAATGGATCACATATAATAAACTAGCTATAAATATTTCTAAAACAAAGTGTATGGTCTTTAAGAACAAGAATAAAAAACTGAATTATAACGAAATAAATATTTTGATGAATGATCAAAAGATTGAAATATGTGAATATATAAAATTTCTTGGACTCTGGGTAGATGCTAATTTAACTTGGAATTATCATATTAACCAGCTAAGAGCTACTATTTCAAAAAATATTGGATCGATTGGAAGGATTAAAAAATATGTAAATCAACAAACTTTGATAAATTTATATTATGCATTAGTGTACCCACATTTAATATATGTAATTAGTGTTTGGGGAGATACTAGTTCAGCCAATTTGAATAGTTTATTTTGTCTGCAAAAGAGAATTATGAGATATATTCTAAGATTAAATTTCAGAAATCCGGTACAACACTTGATGGCAGAGAATGGAATACTAAATATATATAATATTTACAAGTATGTTATGGGGAATATTGTATACAGAGTGAAGAATAAAATGACAGAGTACTCGGAACTTTACTGCTGCTTAGAAAGAACGAAGACTTTCAGTTATGATACTCGCCTTAAGAACAAGATCATGTTACCCCTTTATAAGAAATCTATAGGCCAGAGATCAATACGGTACATTGGCATTAAGATTTGGAATGACGAGATACCAGAGGATACTGCTGCAATGGAACAATATAGAACTTTTAAATTTAAATATAAACTACACTTATTATCAAGTCAATGATAGAGTCAGACCACAAAAATTCATGTGCTCAAATAAATGTATAAATGTATAAATTAAGGTCACCTGCATTGTTTTAAATTTAAGTGTATTTCAGGAAACATTTATTCAAAAGCTACGGCTTATTATGTTCTCCTTTTTCACCTGTGAACTTGTCTGTGTTTTATCTACCAATATATGTATGTTTGGGTGAAATAAACTTCAATTCAATTCAATTTGAATATACACTCAGTGGTCATTGAATTATGACCACTCCACGCCACGTTTTTATTTAGCGAGGATTTACAGAGGTCTGGCAGGAGCCTGTTAGTTTAATACGCCATAGTAGAAGGTTTGTGAGGATGGCGGGACCTCACCAGAAAGACAACACAAGCATCCCTGCCTTACCCGGGTTCGAACCCAGGTCTCTTTGATCAGTAGCCAATCGCACTAACCACTCACCCACGGTTATATATTTTAAAGAGTTTAAATATTCAAGTAGGCACTAAATAGTTGTAGTATTCGATTAGGCTCCTAAAATAAGCGTATTTTGTGAAAATGTGATTGAGGGTAACGTAAATATCCCAATCACATCGATCTAAATCTTGATTTTCAACAATATTCTCTCAGTATTTATGGGGCGGGGGTGGCTCAGTCGGTAGCGCGCCAGGCTCGTAATCTGTAGTTCCCAGGTTCGAGTCCCAGCTGGGTCAGCGTTGAGATTTATCTCAGCAAAATTTCCCGCCCTGCCCACGGTCAGTAGGGGACACCGATGGGCTTGGAAAGGCCGCCGTCCGTCTGATGGGACGTTAAGCCGTGGCCCCGTGTACGGGAGAGCCATACCCTGTGCACGTTAAAGAACACACTGGATGGCCTTGACGGGAGGCTACCATCTGTCTCCCAACAGCTGTTCCAGTGGGTCCCCTCCCCCAACCTTCTCTGAGCATTCGGGGTCCATGTGACCTGGCCATTTAGCCCATGGTGTGCAAAAAAGTGCCGCTCAGAGGTAAAGCAACCCAACCCAACAACACACACTTTCAAAACGAGTCAGTATCGGCCCATCCTGACCGTCCATCAGATGGGACGTTAAGCCGTGGCCCCGTGTGCGGAAGAGCCATACCCTGTGCACGTTAAAGAACACGCTGGATGGCCTTGACGGGAGGCTACCATCTGTCTCCCAACAGCTGTTCCAGTGGGTTCCCTACCCCAACCTTCTCTGAGCCTTCGGGGTCCTTGTGACCTGGCCATTTAGCCCATGGTGTGCAAAAAAAAATGTCGCTCAGAGGTAAAACAGCTCAACTCAAAAGTTGTAGAGCTTCCAAATTAGCCTCTTATTAACATTACAAGGGAAGTTGTGTGTGTGTGTGTGGGGGGGGGGGGGTGTCATAATTCAATGATCACTTAATGTATACGCCGTCTCGTGGCCGATTGGTTAGCGTGCTTGGCTATTAATCTAAATGACTGGGTTCGAGTCCCAGATTACGGCATGAATGTTCGTGTCGTTTTTCTGCTGAGATCGCATGCACCATTAACCCCAAATAACTCTTCTAGAATTATATTTGTTTTAGTGACAGATTAGTTACAACGTTTGTTTAGTGTGTTTTAATCTAAGTAAGGTAAATTGCGATTACTAGCAAAGCAGCTTCTCATGTGTTTAATGTTGTTGAAAATCAAGATTCGAATAAAAGAACTGGAGACAGTTGAATAAGGAGAAGTTCATTTTGCATTTAAACGATTCTTTGAGTTGTTTTACACCTGAGTGAGGCGTTTTTCCACACAATTGACTAAATGGGCAGGTCACAAGGATCCCAAAGGCTCAGAACTGAGTTGAAGAAAGGTCTTACTGTACAGCTGTTAGGAGACAGACTGAAGTTTCCCGTCAAGGCCATGCAGCGTGTACAGGGCGACGACTTAACGTTCCCATTCAACGAACGCCTGATCTTTCCAATTCATATCTGTCCCCATTAGTTTAATTACTTTATTGTCCTAGTTTGCTGGACACCAGTAAGTGCGCTTAGGTTCGAACTAGATAAGGCACGATTGCGTCGTCGTGTGCTCTCTCTAGTCTTGGCATCACCATCCTCAAATTCTGCACCAAGCGGATTTAAGAGACGGGAATATTTTTTGTCACAACTCTTTAGCAAATAGCGCGTGAGATTTCGTTTTTATCATTTTACCTCTTCCATAAGATGTTGCATTATATTCTAAAATTCTGAATCCGAAGTGATGATTCCGATAAAAGATGTTTATTAAAAGCAATCTCTAACTTGACGGGATTAGTCATCTTCACGCATTGCAAAACACAACGCTTCGCATCTTCTTGTCATTTCACACCACGTGGTGCATTACTGACTCAATTTCCACTCTGTCGACCATTTTTATGGTCTGTTAAAAAAGATCGTTTCCACTCTGTTAGCTCAGTGTAAGTCCTTTTCCTGTGATCTTAGGGGAAATGAAGTTGGTTTCTCGGCTTCCTGCTCTGCTGCTTCGCGACATGACTCTGCGGAGCATTAGCCACTAGCTGGTTGCTTCAATCTTTTCATTATCTATATATAATAGATTATTCTCACTCTTTTGTTTCTTCAAAGATCACATCAATAGGGTTGGGTTGGGTTACCTCTGAGCGGCACTTTTCTGCACACCATGGGCTAAATGGCCAGGTCACATGGACCCCTAAAGTTCAGAGAATGTTGGAGGAGGGGACCCAATAGAACAGTTGTTGAGAGACAGATGGTAGCCTCCCGTCAAGGCCATCCAGCGTGTTCTTTAACGTTGGGTTGTTTTACCTCTGAGAGGCACTTTTTTGCACACCATGGGCTAAATGGCCAGGTCACATGGACCCCGAAGGCTCAGAAAAGGGTTGGAGGAGGGGACCCACTGGAACAGCTGTTGGGAGACAGATGGTAGCCTCCGGTCAAGGCCATCCAACGTGTTCTTTAACGTGCACAGGGTATGGCTCTCTCGCACACGGTGCCACGGCTTAACGTCCCATCCGACGGACGGTGGCCTTTCCAAGCCCATCGGTGTCCCCTACTGACCGTATGCAGGGCGGGGAATTTTGCGGAGATAAATCTCAACGCTGACCCAGCTGGGACTCGAACCTGGGAACTACAGATTACGATCCTGGCGCGCTACCGACTGAGCCACCCCCACCCCCCATCAAAAAACAGATCACTACAGATCGATGCAAAAAAGAATCAGGCGTCTTTCTCTTTGAGAGTTGGAGAACAAATCCACTGACTGCTCACCGATGGGCTTGAAAAGACCGCCGTCCGTCGGATGGGACGTTAAGTCGTGGCCCCATGTGTGGGAATGCCATATCCTGTGCACGTTAAAGAACACGCTGGATGGCCTTGACGGGAGGCTATCATCTGTTTCCCAAAAGCTGTTCCAGTGGGTCCCTTCCCCCAACGTTCTCTGAGCCTTCGGGGTCCTTGTGACCATTTAGCCCATGGTGTGCAAAAAAGTGCCGCTCAGAGGTAAAACAACACAACCCACTGACTGCTCATTTGATTGGAAGATTTTTTCCCTAAAATTAAGATGGGGGGGGGGGGGTCATAATTCAGTGGTCACTTAGTGTATACGCCGTCTCGTGGCCGAGTGGTTAGCGCGCGTGGCTACCAATTTAAGGAACCTGGGTTTGAGTGGTCAGTAGCGCGCCTGGTTCGTAATTGCAGTTCCCAGTTTAGAGTCCGACTGTGCCTGCTTTAAGATTTATGCCTGCCCTCGGTGAGAAACGGTACACCAATATCCTTGGAGAACCCATCGTCCTTCTGGTGAGACGTAAAGTCATGATCCCTTGTCCAAAGTAGCGTTGTTTTGCCTATGAGCTGAATGGCCAGGTCACAGGGCTCAGGAAAGGTTGCAGGAAGGGGACCCATGGGATAGCTGTTAGGATACAGATGATAGTCTCCCATCAGGTCATCCAGCATGATCTTTATAGGAGACAGGTGATAGCCTCCCTTCAAGTCATCCAGCATGTTTTGCGAGGTTTGAGTCCACCTGGGCCAGCGTTGAGATTAATCTCCGTAAAACTTCCCGCACTGCCAGTGGTCAGTAGGGAACACCGACGTGCTTGGAAAAACCGCCACCCATAGGATGCGAGAGAGCCGTAGCCTGTACACGTTAAAGAGCACGTTAGATGGCCTTGACGGGAGCCAACCACTTGTGTCTTCCACAGCTGTTCCAGTGGGTTCCCTCCACCAACCTTCTCTGAGCCTTCGGGGTCCTTGTGACTTGGCCATTTCGCCCATAGTGTGCAAAAAAGTGCAGCTCAGAGGTTAAACAATCCAATCCAAATCAGAATGTTCTTTAACGTGCACAGGATATGGTTCTTCTGCACCCTGGGTTTATGTCCCATCGAACGGATCTGTGTTCAAGAGATCTCTATCATGTGCATGCTTAAAGATCATGCTGAATATCTTTGACGAAAGGCCCATCTGTCTCCTAAAAGTTGTCCAGTGAATCCTTTCAACCCTGGAGGTTTTTGTGACCTGCTTGTTTTGTCCATTGTGTGTAAAAAAAAAGTGCCGCTCAGAGGTAAAACAACTCGCCCCAACTATGATATGTGTTTGATTTGAAACCATCACTTTAAATAAGAAACCTTGTAGAAATATTGACGACCATCAATTATTTTTATTGAAGAAAATGAATCGATAGTGACCCTAATTTAAGGGGGCGGGGGTGGCTCTGTCGGTAGCGCGCCAGGCTCGTAATCTGTAGTTCCCAGGTTCGAGTCCAAGCTGGGTCAGCGTTAAGATTTATCTCCGCAAAATTCCCCGCCATGCCCACGGTCAGTAGGGGACACCGATGGGCTTGGAAAGGCCGCCGTCCGTCGGATGGGACGTTAAGCCGTGGCCCCGTGTATGGGAGAGTCATACCCTGTGGACGTTAAAGAACACGCTGGATGGCCTTGACGGGAGGCTACCATCTGTCTCCCAACAGTTGTTCCAGTGGGTCCCCTCCCCCAACCTTCTCTGAGCCTTCGGGGTCCATGTGACCTGGCCATTTAGCCCATGGTGTGCAAAAAAGTGCCGCTCAGAGGTAAAACAACCCAACCGACCCTAATTTACCTAGTTCCTCGAATGCAACCTATGGCGCCCCCTACTACGACTGACAGCATATCGGATGCCAAAAATTTCTGCACAAAGTATGGAAACAAAAGGAACAATAATTCGAGCTTATTTAAAGATTTGAAAGGGATTTTCTCCTCTTTCCCTTTGTGCCTACTGACACAATTCGTCGAAGCACAGAATCGCGTCAATCCTTCGGCAACAAATTGAGCCATAAGTGCACCGAACGTTATAAGTCCTGTTCATTACGGCATTCTTGCGACGAAATCGTCAGAACACCGCTCGGCGAAGCAAAAAGCAGGGTTTGGAAACCACAGCTCAATTCTATTTGCTTCTTTTTATCTGGCCTGACAGTGCCATTAGGCTGAAGTGAACCTGCACGTGTCGTGACATCAGGGGAAAAAATAACATCAAGAAAGAAAGAAATCCTGTCTTCGATTTTTGTCTCGAATATGATGATATTCTTTCGCACCGGACTCATCAGCGATGACCAGGCTTCTTACGAGAGAGTGATGACTTTTTGAATGGGAGGAAATCCTCCATGCTCCGATGCGCAGGTCCGGCTCCTAGGACTCAGATAAACGTCGCAAAGACGGTGATGCTTTCCTTCCCTTCCCATTGAGAAACATTGATTTTTATGTCCACTAATGCATAATCCTGTAATCATGGAATTTCATGATGACTCCGATAAAAGCATCACACGCGCTCTAGAAGGAGACACATTTGGAAAAATGAGTTCCTTGATCTCGTCCATATGTAATCAGCAGACTTTTTTGTTCCATTATTATTATTGGAATGATGTTGTTGGCTTTTTTTTTTTTCGAATAGTGTTTCGTAGATTATGATAGTTAAGAAAGATTAAGCGTGACGCATTGTATGTAAAAATTCTGGGTTCCATCTTTGGTCAAATGACTGAAAATTGTTTCTTGGCTGCGTGCGAGATTTGCGTCCGATTCTTATTTGTATGCGGATGGAACTAATGCTACACTTCCTGTCACCAAACGGAAGTTCGTTTTAAAAGTTTAAAAATGCTTTCCTCTCTCTCTCTCTTTGGAGGGGGGTGGCTCAGTCGGTAGCGAGCCAGGCTCGTAATCTGCAGGTCCCAGGTTCGAGTCCCAGCTGGGTCAGCTTTGAGATTTATCTCCTCAAAACTCCCCGCCCCTGCCCTCGGTCAGTAGGGGACACCGATAGGGTTGGAAAGACCGCCGTTCCTCAGACGGAGCATTAAGCCGCACCGATGGCTCCCGGTCAGCACGAAAAATATCACGAATTTTCGTTTGTTTTTCTAAAGTTCTCAAGAACTACATTTCGAAACTGGATGATGTGGAAACTTTTTTGCATTGAACTACTGGAACTGTTTATATGTAACATGGATATTGAATGTTTCCTCCTTTCTGACTTTCACACTTCTGGATTACTATAAAATTTTTTGTTTTGAGTTGTTTTCGTTTTTTTATGTATTATATTCAATGTGACGACTGATGTTTTCAATTGAAATTGTTTCTGTATGGAGATCTCACGAACGAGCCTACTCTTTTAAGACCTCAGAAGTTTTGTATACTGTTAAACATTATCTGAAATAAAAATTATCTATCTTTCTAATAAGCCAGAGTAGAAGGTCTGTGAAGATGGCAGAACCTCAGCAGAAAGACAGCACAAATGTTAATGCCTTACCCGGGGCTCGAACCCAGGTCCCTTTGATCAATAGCCAAGCGTGCTAACCACTAGGGTTGGGTTGTTTTACCTCTGAGCGGCACTTTTTTGCACACCATGGGGCTAAATGGCCAGGTCACATGGACCCTGAAGGCTCAGAGAAGGTTGGGGGAGGGGACCCACTGGAACAGCTGTTGGGAGACAGATGGTAGCCTCCCGTCAAGGCCATCCAGCGTGTTCTTTAACGTGCACAGGGTATGGCTCTCCCGCACAAGGGGCCACGGCTTAACGTCCCATCCGACGGACGGCGGCCTTTCCAAGCTCATCGGTGTCCCCTACTGACCGTGGCCAGGGCGGGGAGTTTTGCGGAGATAAATCTCAACGCTGACCCAGCTGGGACTCGAACCTGGGAACTACAGATTACGAGCCTGGCGTGCTACCGACTGAGCCACCCCCGCCCCATTAACCACTAGGCCAGGACGGCTATTGGTAATTATCCAACCCACAAAATGAATTTTTCATTTATCTGTTAAAAAGAGTTAAATATTTACAGACACACAGCAAAGTAAAAACAATAGTTTTCTTTTTAATCTAAAAGAAAACACCACCAAGACCTTGACGCCTCAAGCGGTACTTTCTTTGCTTGTTCATAGGACCGCTACTGAGTATGTTTACGGGGCACTGATCTGCATGAAATTCTCTCTTTGATGACTGAAATAACTCTTTTAGTAGATTAGTAGGAAAAAATGCCAAAACTACCCGTTTTCATTCGGCTGTTACCACTTGATTCCGCAGACATGATGGCCAGGAATTCGACAATTGCCTGCCATTGAAAATAACGCTGAAAGTGGATGCTGCTGTGTCTTGCTTCAGTTCCTGTCGGGAGTGTGGGAATGGGGGCGACCAACCACCAACTGCTGCCCGGAAGGGGATTGCTTCGGATGCGGTTGCCATAGCTGCCGTTCAGATGTGAGCATGCAATCGCGTTTTGTTTTCGCCCCACACATCTCTGCTGATTGTAAAACGAAACTTAATTTTTTCGTGAGCAGCCTTCATTTTTTTTTACTCTTCTTTCAATGAGATGTTAAAAGAGAAGAAAACTGCCCCCAAAATCGTATTAACCTTTTAAGTGCCAGGTGAAGTGCATACCATTCGTAGGGGGGGAGGGGTCTGAATCGGTAGCGCGCCAGGCTCGTAATCTGCAGTTTCCAGCTGGGTCAAGGTTGAGATTTATCTCCGCAGAACTCCCCCGCCCTGCTCACGGTCAATAGGGGGACACCAATGAACTTGGAAAGACCGCCGTCCGTCGATGAGACGTTAAGCCGTGGCCCGTATGCGGGAGAGCCATACCCTGTGCACGTTAAAGAACACGCTGGATGGCCTTGACGGGAGGCTACCATCTGTCTCCCAACAGCTGTTCCAGTAGGTCCCCTCCCCCAACCTTCTCTGAGCCTTCGGGGTCCATGTGACTTGGCCATTTAGCCCATGGTGTACAAAAAAGTGCCGCTCAGAGGTAAAACAACCCAACCCTGTGCACGTTATAGAACGTGTTGGATGGCCTTGACGGGAGACTACCATCTGTCTCTTTACTACTGCCTAGTGGTTCCCCTACCCATTAACCTTCTCTGAGTCCTCAGGGTCCTTGTGACCAGGCCATATAGTCCATTGTGTGCTAAGAAATACCCGTCAAAAGTAAAACAACCCACCAAGAATTTATTTGATCGACAACCCCCTAGTGGTTAAGATCAAGAACTACCAAATTCTGTATACGGTTACTTTCTATCATAATTTAAAACAACGTAAGGGTTTGGGTTTAACAGAAAAATGGAATATTCCTGGAACTGCCTCTTATGAAACCAAATCGAGTATAGTCCTCACATCTCAGGACACGGTAAAAGGAGATAATCAACCAAAAAAAATTATATGAACCTGGAAGAGTATTGAAAGAATAATTAATTATTTATGTTAAAATACAAGTATAACGAATGATACGAGTTTATAGGAAGAAGAATAAAAAAATGCACTTGATGAAATTCCCATTTAAGAACATTTATTTAAAGAAGAGGCAAATTTTAAAAATTCCCCTTTAGGTTTGTTCTTATTTTTTTTTAGTTAACGTTACACGTCTCTGGGGTGTTTAGTTGGACACCTCTACCCCAAAGCAATTTAAAAAAAACCAAAACACTTAGAAAATGTTAATGCAATAATAGCATTACTAATACACTTAGAAAAATACACAATGTAAAAAAAACTTGTATATATGACAAAAATATACCAAGGAAAAAATTCTTATATATACATATGACAAAAAGTTAGAAAATGTTCTTTGGCTGTATCAGATATTTATATCCTTTAGACATAAAAAACGAAATCCAAGTCCAGATTTATACTTGTACTCTATTACATAGCATTGATTCCCGAAGGGCGGGGGTGGCTCAGTCGGTAGCGCGCCAGGCTCGTAATCTGTAGTTCCCAGGTTCGAGTCCCAGCTGGGTCAGCGTTGAGATTTATCTCCGCAAAATTCCCCGCCCTGCCCACGGTCAGTAGGGGACACCGATGGGCTTGGAAAGGCCGCCGTCCGTCGGATGGGACGTTAAGCCGTGGCCCCGTGTGCGGGAGAGCCATACCCTGTGCACGTTAAAGAACACGCTGGATGGCCTTGACGGGAGGCTACCATCTGTCTCCCAACAGCTGTTCCAGTGGGTCCCCTCCCCCAACCTTCTCTGAGCCTTCGGGGTCCTTTGACCTGGCCATTTAGCACATGGTGTGCAAAAAAGTGCTGCTCAGAGGTAAAACAACCCAACCCAACCCATTGATTCCCGAAGAAAACCAATGGAATATAACTAATTTAGAAGAATTATCGGGATTCAAAATATTTTGTAATGTATATTCAGTTAGATTGCATTTGTAACGAAGTGCTTCATAAAAGGTTTTTCTGGCTTCATCATACTTTTCACAATTTAGCAACGCATGGGAAACAGGGGCGGGAGTGGCTCAGTCGGTAGCGCGCCAGGCTCGTAATCTGTAGTTCCCAGGTACGAGTCCCAGCTGGGTCAGCGTTGAGATTTATCTCCGCAAAATTCCCCGCCCTGCCCACGGTTAGTAGGGGACACCGATGGGCTTGAAAAGGCCGCCGTCCGTCGGATGGGACGTTAAGCCGTGGCCCCGTGTGCGGGAGAGCCATACCCTGTGCACGTTAAAGAACACGCGGGATGGCCTTGACGGGAGGCTACCATCTGTCTCCCAACAGCTGTTGCAGTGGATCCCCTCCCCCAACCTTCTCTGAGCCTTCGGGCTCCATGTGACCTGGCCATTTAGCCCATGGTGTGCAAAAAAGTGCCGCTCAGAGGTAAAACAACCCAACCCATGGGAAACAGTCTCTATAATTTGACAGATTTGCACAAATCGGACCGGCTCTTCTTGATTTTAAAAAGGTAGTTATTAAATGAAGCAGTATTTAACCGTAGTCTTATGATGTTGCTAATAAAAGTTTGTTTTTTTTACCAATGGAAAAAATGTTTAAAAGAATTAAGGATTCAACCAATAACACGTGACTTTTCTCAGTTTAATAAAAAAAAAAACAACGCTAAATTTAAAAAAGGGTACTTTTAACTGCAGATCTGGAATGAAACTGTCGAGTTGGGTTGTTTTAACTCTGAGCGGCACTTTTTTGCACACCATGGGCTAAATGACCAGGTCACATGGACCCCGAAGGCTCAGAGAAGGTTGGGGGAGGGGACCCACTGGAACATCTGTTGGGAGACAGATGGTAGCCTCCCGTCAAGGCCATCCAGCGTGTTCTTTAACGTGCACAGGGTGTGGCTCTCCCGCACACGGGGCCACGGCTTAACGTCCCATGCGACGGACGGCGGCCTTTCCAAGCCCATCGGTGTCCCCTACTGACCGTGGCCAGGGCGGGGAATTTTGCGGAGATAAATCTCAACGCTGACCCAGCTGGGACTCGAACCTGGGAACTACAGATTACGAGCCTGGCGCGCTACCGACTGAGCCCCCCCCCCCCAAACTGTCGAAGAAGGTATTTAAATACCAAACAAAATTTGTACTTCAGCCCATAAAGAGAAAAGAATGTTTCAAATGTAACTGGGACAAACAGTTCGTAGTGGCAGGTTCTTATCGGACCTGCGCTACGTGAGCCAATTTCTGTGTTGGAGCCCGCGCGTTCTCTCGCGTGCCTGCTTTGCCATTCACCGGCCACTAATTACATAATGGCTGGAGTGCACCAAGTTCTGTGGCTGCGTACACTTTGTATTCGCCACGAGGAAATAAAGAGCAAAAGTCGAATCTTGTGGTCTGTAGAGCGAGATCCTTCGCCGACGACCTTCACGGTCTGCGTAGGAAACTGGTCGAGAGGTCTTGGTCAAGGAAGCAGAAAGCCTTCTCGCATGACTCCAATTAAGTCATTGCTGCTTCGGGTGGAAAACTACAGAATGCGAAAGGGTGTACCTTTAAGATGGGGAGATTTGTTAGTAATCTTGTGCGTACATTACGAAACAGTTAAACCTTCAGATTTCTCGCTGCTCTGTCGTTTTTCTGCTGAGGTCCTGCCATCCTCTCAGACCTTCTGCTGTGGCTTATAAACTGACAGGCTCCTGTCAGACCTCTGTGGCAAGCAGTTGCTTGAGGGGGTATTTTTTTATATAAGACAGAAGCAAAGTATTTGTAGGATAGTTTTATTTTGGAAAAATCAGATGTTGATACCTTTATCTAAAGGTTAAGCACAAGTTATAGGTAAGGATTGCATTCTCTTCTGATGGCTTCCATCTGGCTCTTAACAGCTATTCAGTGGGTCCCCTTCCACTAGTCTTCTTTGAGCCCAATGGGTCCTTGTGACCTGACCATTTAGCCTATTCTGTTGGGTTGGATTGTTTTACCTCTGAGCGGCACTGTTTTGCACACAATGGGTGGGGCGGGGGTGGCTCAGTCGGTAGCGCGCCAGGCTCGTAATCTGTAGTTCCCAGGTTCGAGTCTCAGCTGGGTCAGCGTTGAGATTTATCTCCGCAAAATTCCCCGCCCTGCCCACGGTCAGTAGGGGACACCGATGGGCTTGGAAAGGCCGCCGTCCGTCGGATGGGACGTTAAGCCGTGGCCCCGTGTGCGGGAGAGCCATACCCTGTGCACGTTAAAGAACACGCTGGATGGCCTTGACGGGAGGCTACCATCTGTCTCCCAACAGCTGTTCCAGTGGGTCCCCTCTCCCAACCTTCTCTGAGCCTTCGGGGTCCATGTGACCTGGCCATTTAGCCCATGGTGTGCAAAAAAGTGCCGCTCAGAGGTAAAACAACCCAACCCAAACAACCATACCCTGTGCATGTTAAAGAACACGCTGGATGGCCTTGACGGGAGGCTACCATCTGTCTCCCAACAGCTGTTCCAGTGGGTCCCCTCCCCCAACCTTCTCTGAGCCTTCGGGGTCCATGTGACCTGGCCATTTAGCCCATGGTGTGCAAAAAAGTGCCGCTCAGAGGTAAAACAATCCAACCCAACCCACACAATGGGCTAAATGGACAGGTCACAAGGACCCCGAAAGCTCATAGAAGGCTGAGGGTGGGAGATGGTAGCCTTCCATCAAGACCATCCAGCGTGTTATTTAATGGGCACAGGATATTGCTCTCCTGCACACCGAGACACGGCTTAACGTCCCATCCGACTGACGGCGCCCTTTCCAAGTCTATCAGTGTCTGCTACTTACCGTAGCAGAGCGGGGACTTTTTGAGGAGCCCTTGCGTGCGAAAAAAGTGCGGCTCAGAGGTGAAACAACAACCCATTCCAGTCCACTTTTAACTCCTGATGTAAATCATGGTACTTCATTGGCCTGAAATGCAAATCCTGAATTCATTTGCAAGCATTGTTCCGCGAAGTGTCTGACTTTAGGTTATTTAATAATTATAATTATAACGAATTGTTCTATTAATTAATTGTCATTTGACATCATTCCATAGATGTGGGATAAGGATTTGTTTTTATATTGACTTAGAGTATAAATCTTTTCTGATAAAGCATTACAAGAGCATAATTAGCGGAATCACCGTAATAAATTCTCAATTAAGGATTGCATATCGATTATCGGTACCTGATGTCTTTTCCAGGGATCACTGAAAGACATTCTCGTTTTTTTCCCCCCTCTGGAGTTTTTATTTCTTTTGTCGTTGTGCGAGGAAAAGTAATGACTTGAGTGGACCAGAAACACGTTATGCAAATGAGCTAATTATCACAGTTCTGCGTCACTGGACGTCTTCTGATTTCTTATTCTGTCGCAGAAGAGAAGTCTAGAAATTTTAGTTCGGATTAGCATTAGAGTTTTTTTTATTTTTTTCATTACTCATCTTCGTAATCAACGTGCGAAATATTTGTCGCGAGCTAAAACCAGTTTCAAATAAAATGTCAATGTATTGCGTGTTTTTATAGCTTCACAGTGTTAGATTAAGTGGTATGCAACTACGTTATTTTATTTTTATCAGTTAAACCTGTAGTAAAAACTACTTATATCCAAATAACAAGCTAATAAATTGTGTAGAGAGGTATAAGAATTTATGGTAATTGTTTTGAACGTTACATTTAAAAAAAGACACGGTAATAATCCAAACTAAAAAACCTGATATATACACAAACACAATGCAAATAAGTGAACTAGACTTTAATTCTTTTTAGAAACTAATTTTAGCGTGTTTTGCTATTTTTTTTTATCGATAAACCATCGTCTTTGAAGAGTAAATCTTTTCATAAATAATTTTTTCTCTGACGTAAACTGAAAAGTTTTGTTTGTTGTGCTTTGCTGCTAGGTTTGATTTAGGGGCGGGGGTGGCTCAGTCGGTAGCGCGCCAGGCTCGTAATCTGTAGTTCCCGGATTCGAGTCCCAGCTGGGTCAGCGTTGAGATTTATCTCAGCAAAATTCCCCGCCCTGCCCACGGTCAATAGGGGACACCGATGGGCTTGGAAAGGCCGCCGTCCGTCGGATGGGACGTTAAGCCGTGGCCCCGTGTGCGGGAGAGCCATACCCTGTGCACATTAAAGAACACGCTCGATGGCCTTGACGGGAGTTGTTGTGTGTTGGGTTGTTTTACCTCTGAGCGGCACTTTTTTGCACACCATGTGCTAAATGGCCAGGTCACATGGATCCCGAAGGCTCAGAGAAGGTTGGGGGAGGGGACCCACTGGAACAGCTGTTGGGAGACAGATGATAGCCTCCCGTCAAGGCCATCCAGCCTGTTCTCTAACGTGCACAGGGTATGGCTCTCCCGCACACGGGCCACGGCTTAACGTCCCATCCGACGGACGGCGACCTTTCCAAGCCCATCGGTGTCCCCTACTGACCGTGGGCAGGGCAGGGAATTTTGCGGAGATAAATCTCAACGCTGACCCAGCTATGACTCGAACGTGGGAACTACAGATTACGAGCCTGGCGCGCTACCGATTGAGCCACCCCCGCCCTTGCTTTGACGGGAGCTACCATCTGTCTCCCAATAGCTGTTCCAGTGGGTCCCCTCCCCAAACCTTCTCTGAGCCTTCGGGGTCCATGTGACCTGGCCATTTAGCCTGTTGTGTGCAAAAATGTGCCCTCTCAGAGGTAAAACAACTCAACCTAGGTTTGATTTCTCATTAATGATGTGTGGTTAATCTCCTGAAATCTTGGAGAAGAGAAGAGATATTTTGAAAGATAACCTTTTTCTGCCTGGAGCCTCTTTTAGGAGCTGTCACTGACATGCTTAAATGTTCTGCTCCAGCCACAAAAAGCCTCACCTCTGGCCTCGCATAATAAGTAGGCATTGTATCTGTTAATGAAAGCAAACAAATCTTCCGCTTTGCCCGGTGCAAACATATTGACTTGTCATCGGTTATGCAAATTCAGGAGATGAGTGGGGTGATGAACTGCTTCCTTAATGGTGAACGTCTGATGATGGTAAATGAGTGGGTCAGGATTAGTAAAACTATGGTCTAATGGTTAGAGAGTTGCGCTTCAGGTTGCGTTGTGATGCCTAATGTCTTTCTCCGACTGTGGGAACGTGGTAACCATGGAAAGTCTGTATCGAAATGCCGTCCGTCGGATGGGACATTAAGCTGTGGCTCCGTGTGCGAGAGAGCCATACCTTGTGCACGTTAAAGAACACGCTGGATGGCCTTGACGGGAGGCTACTATCTGTCTCCCAACAACTGTCCTAGTGGGTCCCCTCTCCCAACCTTCTCTGAGCCTTCGGGGTCCTTGAGACCTGGCCATTTAGCCCATGGTGTGCAAAAAAGTGCCGCTCAGAGGTAAAACAACCCAACTTAAATATAACCAAACGGTAAAAAATGTAAGAAGTGGAAAAGTGATAAACAAGTTTTTCTCTTGTTGATTCATTTCCGAAATCATGAGAATCGATATGACGAACCTTCTTGAAAAGATGCTAACCAGGTCAGCAAGTTCAGAGTTCAATAAATTGAAACATTTATTTTTTTGGCAAGTCCAGTAAGACACACAGAACTAAAAATAGACTGAATGAATCGGTTTGGTGTCCTATAATCGACTCTTTCCTTTCTCGTGTCACCATTCTGCCGAGTATAAATTTCCGCATTTGCTGTAACGACCCCGTCAAGAAGCTATCATCGGTGCGAAGGCCCCTTCAACCCACGAGCAACAATACGCGTGAAACTTCAAGATCATTGCGTCATGTCCGATGGGTTAGAGGTGGCCGAAACCCACATTTAGCACTCGAGTGGGGCGACAGTTCAACTGGGCGGCCAGCAATTACGGGACAGCCTGGCGTCTCCCTGGTCACGTGCTGGCTATGTGCCACATACCTAGCCTTCGTCCCAATTCTCCTAACGCTCTCCGTATGTGTGTGGGTTTTCACCTGCAGGAGTTACTTGCCAAACTGTGTCAATTCTCTCTTGCTCTTCACTACACGCAGATCATTGTATTAGTTGGACCTATTATTGTCCCTCGTAAAAAAACGGTCTTTGTCGTCTAAAGATGTGATTTACAACTTCTTTTTTTTTCTGCCAGTTATTACTTTTAAAGGTCTTTGGTGTAACGTGCACGCATTCATGATTTTTATTGTGGTAATGCTCCATATTTGTTGGTCAGCTATTGGTCTGTCGTGGACTACAAATGATTTTGTAACCTTCTATCTCGAGTGTCTTTTTAGGTGCTCGAACGTTGCGTGATCCCTCGTTTATAACAATTGCTTTCCATAATTTTGAACTGGGATCTTTTTTTTTCATTAAGTTACATTATGATAGGAACAAAACATAACAAGTTTCTCGTGCTTAGCTGTTAGTTGGTGTCATTAAAGCTATGTTTATGCCTCGAAGGTTTAATTGTTCTTCTAAATGAAGTTGACCTGGAATTTCCGTTGTGTAATTGTACTAACAAGCATTTCACATTCTTTCGATTTATAAAATTTTTTTGAAATTCCCATTCAGGTGTCAAAAGTACTGTTCTTGTTTCACACAATTTTTTTAAAAATTAGAGGGATAATTTTATAGATTGGCGAATAGGGTTATGAACAGTGTGCCTAAAGGCCTCAGAAAGAGGGAGAGACCTAGGATGCGGTGGGCAGACAATGTCAAACAGGACCTTATTAGAATTGGTGTGCAGTGGCCAGATGCAGTAGATGTAGCTCAGGACAGATATGCTTGGAGAACTAAATTGCACGGTCTGGGACCTCCGTAGCCCATGGCTGTTTGAGGATGATGATGATAGAGGGTGGGGGAAGATTATATCAATCTAATTCAACGATATCAATTACATATTCAAAGCTACCTCCGAGTTTGCTTTTTACCAAAATAAAAAATATAACACTTGGATGAAAGAAATGTTTTTAGTTTTCGTATAATATCAGAAATTAACAAAGTTAGGAAATTTTCGAGTAAGAAAAGTAAGCTCAAGAACGAATTACCTCTGTTTTGTAAATTTAAGAATTGAATAACGCAGACAGACAGGGGTTGGGTTGTTTTACCTCTGAGCGGCACTTTTTTTGCACAACATGGGCTAAATGGCCAGGTCACATGGACCCCGAAGGCTCAGAGAAGGTTGGGGTAGTGGACCCACTGGAATAGCTGTTGGGAGACAGATGGTAGCCTCCCGTCAAGGCCATCCAGCGTGTTCTTTAACGTGCACAGGGTATAGCTCTCTCTCACACACACGGGACCACGGCTTAACGTCCCATCCGACGGACGGCGGCCTTTCCAAAGCCATTGGTGTCCCCTACTGACCGTGGGCAGGGCGGGGAATTTTGCGGAGATAAATCTCAACGCTGACCCAGCTGGGACTCGAACCTGGGAACTACAGATTACGAGCCTGGCGCGCTACCGACTGAGCTACTCCCGTCCCCTGACCTGTGAGTACAGATGTGGAACATACCATTGTCTTTAGCTAATATTTAGGTGTTACATGAGGCCTGTCAGAATTAGGTAATTCACTAGGTTGTCTGGTTCTGTCGCCGAAAAAATAATTAAATATCCCCTCAATCAACTGCTTGCCACAGAGGTCTGACAAGAGCTTGAAGGGGTACAAATTTCCCATTGGTCTCCTCTCAATAATATGTATCTACTCGTGGCTATTGGTCGCTAGTTTAAGTTAACAACCGCAAAACTCTTCACCTTACCCACGGTCAGTAGGGGACACCGATGGACTTGGAAAGGCCGCCGTCCGTCGTATGGGACGTTAAACAGTGGGACCATGTGTGGGAGAGCCATACCCTGTGCACTTTAAAGAACACGCTGGATGGCCTTGACGGTAGGCTACCATCTGTCTCCCTACAGCTGTTCCAGTGAGTCCCCTCCCCCAACCTTCTCTGAGCCTTCGGGGTCCATGTGACCTGGCCACTTAGCCCATGGTGTGCAAAAAAGTGCCGCTCAGAGGTAAAACAACCCAACAACAACTAAGGTAACAAATAAATGCTTTTATAAAAGCATCTTGTGGCCCTAAATGTTAACATAAGGAGACTCGTTACAGGAAAGATAACGTCGGCTCTTAGACGGGAATAAATGTATATTTTATATCAGTTTATTTTGTTATCGAATATATTTTTAATCTCTTATTTTTAGATTCCTATTCCCATTCTGAGTTATTCCTTCCTTGATCTTATCGAACAATGATGATTACAAAGAATCTTGGATTGAAACCACGTGATCATTTCTCTGCACAGAGGAACGGAAATAGCCCGCAATTCGTTTACCTGGTTTCTGGCACCACTTCCCCCAATTTTACGTGCCCGGCCTTTCTAAACCCTTACACGACGTGATAAATAATTCCCAGGCGATCGTGATCTGTACCGCGGGGTCAGGTTCGAGACCTCAACCCCATTTTGCCGAGCCTCTCGCAGTTGGTAAACAAGCTCCTGCGTTTGACGGGGGTGAGTGTTTCTCTGACGTCAGCCGTCAGTTTTCTCCTGACGTCTTGTCGTCGTTCGACCCGCTAAGAGATTTTCTGGCGGCGTTCGAAAGCGCTACCGTGACATCATCCGTCACTTCGGGTGAGGCCACCGAACTCGCCGAACGAACGCGGCGGCGGTCTCGTTCACTTCTTGAGGTTCACACGCGGTTTCAGAATTATTTTATTGTTGTTTCTTCTTGTCGTCCCGTGGCCGAGTGGTTAGCACGCTTGGCTACTGATCTACGGGACCTGGGTTCGAGCCCCGGGTAAGGCATGGATGTATGTGTTGTTTTTCTGTTGAGGTCCTGCCATCCTCTCAGATCTCCTACTGTGGCATATAAACTGACAGGCTCCTGTCAGACCTCTGTGGCAAGCAGCTGCTTGAGGGAGTATTTATTTAAGCCGTCCCGTGGCCGAGTGTTTAGCACGCTTGGCTACTGATCTACGGGACCTGGGTTCGAGCCCCGGGTAAGGCATGGATGTATGTGTTGTTTTTCTGTTGAGGTCCTGCCATCCTCTCAGATCTTCTACTGTGGCATATAAACTGACAGGCTCCTGTCAGACCTCTGTGGCAAGCAGCTGCTTGAGGGGGTATTTATTTAAGCCGTCCCGTGGCCGAGTGGTTAGCACGCTTGGCTACTGATCTAAAGGACCTGGGTTCGAGCCCCGGATTAGGCATGGATGTGTGTGTCGTTTTTCTGCTGAGGTCCTGCCATCCTCTCAGATCTCCTACTGTGGCATATAAACTGACAGGCTCCTGTCAGACCTCTGTGGCAAGCAGCTGCTTGAGGGAGTATTTATTTAAGCCGTCCCGTGGCCGAGTGGTTAGGACGCTTGGCTACTGATCTAAAGGACCTGGGTTCGAGCCCCGGATTAGGCATGGATGTGTGTGTCGTTTTTCTGCTGAGGTCCTGCCATCCTCTCAGATCTCCTACTGTGGCATATAAACTGACAGGCTCCTGTCAGACCTCTGTGGCAAGCAGCTGCTTGAGGGGGTATTTATTATTATTTTATTTATATGTTTCTTCTTGCCTGTTGTGAAGTAATTTGTAGTGATAATATTTTTCAACCAGCTTTCTTACTAAAGTAAATTTCAGTGGCTGTGCTGTGTTTTGTAGTAATAACGTATGGGAGTAATAATAATTATAATTAATAATAACCACTCCAGAGGGGTCAAGAGCGATCCCATCGGTAGCGCACCAGACTCGTAATCTGCTGCTCTCAGGTTCGAGTCCCAGCTGGGTAAGCGTTGAGATTTATCTCCACTAAACTTCCATCCTGCCTCGGTTAGCAGGGGACACCGACGGGTTTTTAAAGGCCACCATCTATCGAATGACACCTTAAGCTATGGCCCATTGTTCACCTAGATGAGGGGCGGGGGTGGCTCAGTCGGTAGCGCGCCAGGCTCGTAATCTGTAGTTCCCAGGTTCGAGTCCCAGCTGGGTCAGCGTTGAGATTTATCTCCGCAAAATTCCCCGCCCTGCCCACGCTCAGTAGGGGACACCGATGGGCTTGGAAAGGACGCCGTCCGTCGGATGGGACGTTAAGCCGTGGGACTGTGTGCAGGAGAGCTATATATTGTGCACGTTAAAGAACGCGATGGATAGTCTTCACGGGAGGCTACCATCTGTCTTCTGACAACTGTCCAGTGGGTCTCCCACCCCAACCTTCTCTGAGCCTTCGGTTGCCAATAGCTTAGTGGTCAGAGAACTTAACATGTTATCAAAAAGTAATAATTCGTATCCCGACTAGGTTGGGTTGTTTTACCTCTGAGCGGCACTTTTTTGCACACCATGGGCTAAATGGCCAGGTCACAAGGACCCCGAAGGCTCAGAGAATGTTGGGGGAGGGGACCCACTGGAACAACTGTTGGGAGACAGATCGTAGCCTCATGTCAAGGCCATCCAGCGTGTTCTTTAATGTTGGGTTGTTTTACCTCTGAGCGGCACTTTTTTGCACACCATGGGCTAAATGGCCAGGTCACAAGGACCCCGAAGGCTCAGAGATGGTTAGGGTAGGGGACCCACTGGAACAGCTGTTGGGAGACAGATGGTAGCCTCCCGTCAAGGCCACCCAGCGTGTTCTTTCACGTGCACAGGGTATGGCTCTCTCCCGCACACTAGGCCACGGCTTAAAGTCCCATCCGATGGACGGCGGCCTTTCCAAGCTCATTGGTATCACCTGCTGACCGGGGAGTTTTGCGGAGATAAATCTCAATGCTTGCCTAGGTAGGACTCGAACCTGGGAACTGCAGATTACGAGTCTGGCGCGCTACCGACTGAGCCACTTCCGCCCCATTTAAGCAAAGAATAACGCCTTGTTTATGTATTCTTGAAGCTGTAACCCGATGTTTCAGGTCGAGATGGTTTTCTCGTTTAAAAAGCAAAAGATGAGGCCAAATTCCAATCTTCATTTTAAATCTGATTTCATTTTTTCCTCATTTCTGATGTCAAGAAAAAAGGAAGAAAATTCAGTTGATATTTTAATGGTCTGTGTAGCAGCGTGCTGGTGACACAGTTGGATGTGGAGCCTCGCTGAGGTTAAGGTTATCTCTGCAATCAAGGTTACGCAGTAAAACTGCTTTAGGTGTGTGTGTGTGTCTGTAAAGAGTAGATTTAATGTTAATATCAAAAACTGTGTTTTATCTGAACAAGTTTAGCTCAGTTAAGTGGATAGTATGTCAGAGTATGAAAAAAAAAATGGAGGAGATTGCCCAGAATGAAGTGTGCCAAGAGACACCCGGGATCCGATTCTAACGTGACTTGCTTATCTGCAACCTCATGTAGCGAAGGTGGATTTCTACTTGAGGGGAAAAAATAGGTCAACTAAATGAAAATATTCCATTGCAACTAATAAATAATTTATAGTAATGTAAACGGTAACTCAGCTGATAAAAGAAGTAGCTGTATGATCGTTACAAACTCGACTTAACTAAATTCATGGACATGTTGGACGAGATTATATAGATTAAGAAAATGTTTTAACTAGTTCGTTGTTAGAAAAGTTGGGTTGGTTTGTTTTACCGCCCAAGTAAGTTTCTAAGTAGTTCCCAGGTTCGAGTCCCAGCTAGGTCAGCGTTGAGATTTATATTCGCAAAATTCCCTGCCCTGCCCACGGTCAGTAGGGGACACCGATGGGTTTGGAAAGGTCACCGTCCGTCTTCTAAGGCGTTAAGCCGTGGTTCCGTGTATAGGAGAGCCATACCCTGTGCACGTTAAAGAACACACTGGATGGCCTTGACAGGAGGCTACCATCTGTCTTCCAACAGCTGTTTCAGTGGGTCCTCTCCCCTAACCTTCTCTGAACCTTCGGGGTTCATGTGACCTTGCCATTTAGCCCATGGTGTGGAAAAAAGTGTCGCTCAGAGGTAAAACAGCCCAACGTTAAAGAACACGCTGGATGGCCTTGACGGGAGGCTACCATCTGTCTTCCAACAGCTGTTTCAGTGGGTCCTCTCCCCTAACCTTCTCTGAACCTTCGGGGTTCATGTGACCTTGCCATTTAGCCCATGGTGTGGAAAAAAGCTCAGAGGTAAAACAACCCAACAACAACCCAAATTCGAATCTTGACTGTGCCTGCGTTGACATTTTCTCAACTCATCCTGTTTAGTAGAATCGTTACAGTGTCAGTCTTCTAATATACAGGGTGAATCTGAAAAAGTGGGCAAAACTTTACGCGGTGGTAGAACGCAGCTATACGAGCAATATTCGTCATAGAATGTATGGTCGGAACGCAAGCGGTGAGAAGTTAAAAGGTAGTTTTCCACTGTCACATTTAAAGAATGAACACAAGAAGGAGAGGAGATATTTCAGAAAACATTTTATTAACAGGAATGTAATTGAGATACATGCTCAAAGAAATTGCTCAAAAGAGCTGCCGCCAGCTGTAATGCAGGCTTCACACCTGCGGGATAGGGACCGACGCACATTTGCGAAGACACCAGGCATTTCCCGAATATCGCCGGCAACAACGGCGATCCTGGCGACTAGATCCTTATCGGTTTCAATGGGGCACTCGTAGATTAGGCTTTTCATATGGCCCCACAGAAAAAAGTCCAAACACGAGAGATGTCCTCTCGGCAATCCACGGTAGAAATGCCGTTGGGTGCGAGGACCGACCCTTTTATACCATTTCCAACGCCACCTAGCGGCTCGCCGTTTGCGTTCCGCCCATACTTTCTATGACGAATATTGCTCGTATAGCTGCGTTCTACCACCCCGTAAAGTTTTGCCCACTTTTTCAGAATCACCCTGTATATAGAGAAGAATGTCTGTGTGTCTGTCCGCTTATGCACTCGGCCCCCAGCAGTGCTAGAGGCACCGAACTTTGTACGAACGTTACCTTCAGCCAAAGGAAGGGAATATAGGCTATATGGGTTGGGTTGTTTTACCTCTGAGCGGCACTTTTTTTGCACACCATGGGCTAAATGGCCAGGTCACATGGACCCCGAAGGTTGGGGGAGGGGACCAACTGGAACAGCTGTTGGGAGACAGATGGTAGCTTCCCGTCAAGACCATCCAGCGTGTTCTTTAACGTGCACAGGGTATGGCTCTCCCGCACACGGAGCCACGGCTTAACGTCCCATCCGACGGACGGCGGCCTTTCCAAACCCATCGGTGTTTCCTACTACTGAGCGTGGGCAGGGAGTTTTGCGGAGATAAATCTGAACGCTGACCCAGCTGGGACTCGAACCTAGGAACTACAGATTACGAGCCTGGCGCGCTACCGACTGAGCCACCCCGCCCCCCTATAGGCTATATGCGAACCCGCTGTGGTCAACCAAAAATGAGGTGGAAGGATTTGAATTTCTCAGAATTCCTATAGATAACTGTTGCCACCAATGAATTTGAAAGAAGGAATGCATCAATTAATTTATTTCTCATTACAAGTGATGAAGTCACTGTTCAGTTTGTTGAGCAAGGAGCACGAGCTTTTCTGTGGAAATTGAACTCGCTCTGATTAACCACTAGCTGAACACGAGATTCTTTGTTGAAATGAAAGCTCCCAAACCTAAGAATGCACATCAAACGTCAAAAAAATTCATTTGAAAGATATGTAAAAGTCAATTAACGTATATCTCATATATTAATTTATAAATATTCCAATTTTATATACGTACTGGACATAAAAATGGAAACAGTTCCATGTGATATCAATAGAATATCACGTTCAGAGCCCAACAACTTAAACATGGTTCTTAATGAAAAAATTACACAGTCGTATCAGAATAATGTGACCACCTACCATACATATACTATGTCTGAAGATAAATTAAACACCTCAATCAAATCAATCTAAATCTCTTATTTTTAAACCATATTTGTTCAATTTTCAAAATGTCATTTCCGTATGCTCAGAGGACTCCTTCTCCGAAAACGCATAGCGACGGGGATGGCTTACTCGGTAGCGCGCCAGGCTCGTAATCTGTAGTTTCCAGGTTCGAATCCCAGTTGGGTCAGCGTTGAGATTTATCTCCGCAAAATTCCCCGCCCTGCCCACCGTCAGTAGCGGACACCGATGGGCTTGGAAAAGCCGCCGTCCGTCGGATGGGACGTTAAGCCGTGGCCCCGTGTGCGGGAGAGCCATACCCTGTGCACGTTAAAGAACACGCTGGATGGCCTTGACGGGAGGCTTCCATCTGTCTCCCAACAGCTGTTCCAGTGGGTCTCCTCCCCCCAACCTTCTCTGAGCCTTCGGGGTCCTTGTGACCTGGCCATTTAGCCCATGGTGTGCAAAAAAGTGCCGCTCAGAGGTAAAACAACCCAACCCGAAAACGCATAAACAGATGTTTTTAGTAACTGAAATTGAGAGCTACTGAATCTTTTAGATATTCCAGATGTCGTAAGAGGTGGTACAAATTTGTCAGTACCTAGAATTTAAACTAATGTATAAATCAACATCTTGTAACATTTCTATTCAGTATCCTTATTACAATAACTTTATCGTATCTGTTTTCCATTCAAACCTAAGAGAAAAAAATATTGGTCAAGAAAATTTGAGCATTTCACTTAAGACTTGATGTGGAATAATGCATTAGCAAGAGGTTTGTTTAACTTAGCATATGCCGCGGAAGAGCGGCAAGGAGCAATCGATTTGTTCCATGGCCGAATGCCTTCGCTTCCGCAGCTCTTCCAAGAGAGGAGAGATCTGTCTCCCTTCAGACAGATGCTTTGCTTCGGAAGGAGGTTGGCAAAGGGAGCAAAGACCTCGCGAGGAGGATGGAGCGTTCTTCAGAGAGATGAGGAACGTCTTGCCATTTCGGAAACAATCTCTTCCTAGAAGTGCAATTCTGTTGCTGGCATTGTTCTCCGGATGATCCTTTAATAGAGCCGGAAGCCTTCTCTCTTCTGCTCGAAGACTTTAGACTGGAATTGAAAACGGGCTCGTAAAACCGCAGATTCGAAGAATTCGTCTAGAGCTTGTCAGAATTGAGATTTTCTACACTTTTCCACTTTTTCTTTGGTCAGAAGTTAAGCTTTTTTTTTAAAACAAAAACGACAGTCCTGAAAATTTTGTCTTTAAATGCTTCGTTTTTTTTTGATGCAATCAAATGTTTAGAACATCTTGGATGAATGTTTTCAGAAACGATTTGGGTTGTGTTGTTTTACCTCTGAGAGGCACTTTTTTTTTTTTGCACACCATGGGCTAAATGGCCAGGTCTCAAGGTCCCCGAAGGCTCAGAAAAGGTTGGGGGAGGGGACTCACTGGAACAGCTGTTGGGAGACAGATCGTATCCTCCCGTCAAGGCCATCCAGCGTGTTCTTTAACGTGCACAGAGTATGACTCTCCCGCACACGGGCTACGGCTTAACGTCCCATCCGACGGACGGTGGCCTTTCCAAGCCCATCGGTGTTCCCTACTGACCGTGGGAAGGGAATTTTGCGGAGATAAATCTCAACGCTGACCCAACTGGGACTCGAACCCAGGAACTGCAGCAGATTACGAGTCTGGCGCGCTACCGACTGAGCCACCTCCGCCCCAGAAGCGATTTGGATGTCGTCCGATCATTAAGATAAAATGATGTTGAAATTAATGATCAGCTTTTTTCTCACCCATAATTTTAGGAAATCACACTTTTAATTCCTTTGCCTTATTTTTAATTCATTTTTCCCCTTATTTCTAGCTTCTTAGAATTTCAGTATCAACCATAATACGTTTCTTTTTTTGATTCAAGAGTCATTTTAGGCCTCTATTCAATTATAGTAGTAATTTTCTGGGAGGGGTGTTTAGTCGGTACCGCGCCAGGCTCGTAATCTGCAGTTCCCAAGTTCGAGTCGCCCCTGGGCTAGTGTTGAGATATATCTACGCATAATTCCCCGCCCTGCCCACGGTCAGTAGGTGACACCGATGGGCTTGGAAAGGCCTCCGTCCGTCGGATGGGGCGTTAAGCCGTGTCCCCCTATGCCGGAGAGCCACACCATCTGCACATTAAAGAACACACTGGATGACCTTGACGGGAGGCTACCACTTGTATCCTAACTGTTGTCCAGTGGATCTCCGACCCCTTAACGTTCTCTGAGCTCTTGGAGTCCTTGTGACCTGACCATTTTTTAAATGCCGCCGTCCATCGGATGGGACGTTAAACCGTGGCCCCGTGTTCAGGAGAGCCATATCCTGTGCACGTTAAAGAACACGCTGGATGGCCTTGAAGGGAGGCTACCATCTGTCTCCCAACAGCTGTTCCAGTGGGTCCCCTCCCCCACCCTTCTCTGAGGCTTCGGGGTCCATGTGACCTGGCCATTTAGCCCATGGTGTGCAAAAAAGTGCCGCTCAGAGGTAAAACAACCCTTCCGTGTGAGAATCGACGTAGTTCTATGCCGTATTTTGTTTTTAGTTATCTGTATCATTGTTCTTAATAACTCGAACAAGGAGAAAGCTCTTTGAATTCCTCTCTCGGTTCAATCGAAGAATAAAAGAAGATATAATAGAACTGCAGTTGGGTTGTTTTACCTCTGAGCGGCACTTTTTTGTACACCATGGGCTAAATGGCCAGGTCACATGGACCCCGAAGGCTCAGAGAAGGTTGGGGGAGGGGACCCACTGGAACAGCTGTTGGGAGACAGATGGTAGCCTCCCGTCAAGGCCATCCAGCGTGCTCTTTAACCTGCACAGAGTATGGCTCTCCCGCACACGGACACGGCTTAACGTCCCATCCGACGGACGGCGGCCTTTCCAAGACCATCAGTGTCCCCTACTGACCGTGGGCAGGGCGGGGAATTTTGCGGAGATAAACCTCAACGCTGACCCAGCTGGGACTCGAACCTGGGAACTGCAGATTACGAGCCTGGCGCGCTACCGACTGAGCCACCCCGCCCCATAGAACTGCAGTCTGTCTGCTGCTTAATAATTACGTGGATGTGTTTAGTACTGATAGATTTAAAACTCTAAACACAGTGTTTAACAACTGAATGGGGGTTTTTTTGCACCGGATTTTTTCTTTTACTCTTTAAATCTGTTTCCTCTGTCTCTTGTTCCATTTCTAATGCTTTTCGTGCTCTTTAAAACCTCTGTTTAAATCTTCGCAGTTCATTAACTGACAGCCAGAAAAAAATGACTGTGAAGCTGGGATACAAAATTGGTTTTTGACTTGTTAAAAAGTCCAGTAGCATTTAAACAGACTTTGCCTAGCTGAACTGACAATACGGTCATAGTTTTCTCGTAGATTCCTTTGTAATGAAATTGTTAATATAAAATAATCAAGGCTTTGGGTTGGGTTGTTTTACCTCTGAGCGGCACTTTTTTTGCACACCATGGGGTAAATGGCCAGGTCACATGGACCCCGAAGGCTCAGAGAAGGTTGGGGGAGGGGACCCACTGGAACAGCTGTTGGGAGACAGATGGTAGCCTCCCGTCAAGGCCATCCAGCGTGTTCTTTAGCGTGCACAGGGTATGGCTCTCCCGCACACAGGACCACGGCTGAACGTCCCATCCGACGGACGGCGACCTTTCCAAGCCCATCGGTGTCCCCTACTGACCGCGGGCAACGCGGGGAATTTTGCGGAAATAAATCTCAACCCTGACCCAGCTGGGACTCGAACCTGGGAACTACAGATTACGAGCCTGGCGCGCTACCGACTGAGCCACCCCCGCCCCAATAATCAAGGCAATTCATGTTATTAAATTCGTTTATTTCCGTGTTATTTTAAAAAAGTGTTCGGCAAATTCTTCTTTTTTTTAACGCGACTTGTTTTTTTTTGATAAATTTTTTTGCTACAAAAAGTTTTGCTTAGGTGGGAACTTTAAAATTTCACTCTATTATATTAATTGGAGATCTTGTTTTGTAAGAAACAATATAACTAGGAAAAAAAATAAACTTTTATATTTTCTCAACTTACATTATTCTTGCTTGTTTGAAGCTTGTGCAACACTTTATTAAAGCAATTATATTGTGTGGATTTATACGAGAAGGAAAGGTTTAATTTGCGCAGATAATTTGTTTTTTATACTTCTATTTTTTGCATTGTCTAGTTCTTCTCCAAAGCTGTTTCGTTGCATTGTTCAGATTGCACCAAAATATATTAAAGATGTTTTAACCCTTTCACGACCAAGGGAAACATTTTTCCCCATTTTAAAATTGGTGATTGTCGTTATTTAATTATAACCTTATCTGCATTTTTTATACAGAATGTCAAAATAGAACGTATGCCGAACGCAATTACGTAAACGGGAACGTTTAGAAAACAAAAACAGAACTGTCAGGACGCATAATATATGTACTATGTGCAATGTCCATCTTTGCCTCACTACCAAAAGAAATTGCTTCGCAGAATATCATAATTAGCACATCATTTTGTATAGTAATTTTATTTCATAATTTTGTATTATTTTTAGTTAACATTTTGTTCTAATAAACCAATAAATAAAAGACATTGCATAATAAGCCTAACTATAATTTGTGTTACCTTTATAGTCCATTGGGAAAAATATTTCCCATAAAATTCCAAAAAAACTACACATTGTTATGTATTTTTCTTATGATTTTTATTTATTTTACGTCTAAACAAACTAAAATAAACAGTTACATACTAATATTTACTCTTAGAAACCTTATGGTCCTGAAAGGGTTAAATATATTTTTCAGATACCATTCTGTTTCTTTAATTTTAAAAAAATTCATCAGGAAACAACTGTTACGAATATTTTTGCACATTTTTCCAAAATTAATTATCTCCATTGATAAATGTAAAGTGTTTTAAGGTCCAATAATTTTTCTGCATTGTTTCTCAGCATAAATTAAAATCTTTCCGCAGTTCTTAAATTAGTGAATCGCAAACAAATAGATCTCGTTCAGTTTGTGGGTCTGGGATTGTCTCAATCAGTCGTGCTCCAGGATCACCTGATGTTTCCGGGTTCGGGCTCCCACCGCGAGTCTAGATTTTCCCGCTCACCCTTTTCTGCCTGAGGTGAGAAAGGAACACATTTCAAGGCCGCTCTCTTTGGAATAGGACGTCAACTCAGTTTGCAGGAGAGCCGTACCCTGTGCACACTGATGAACACACTCTTGATGGGAGACTTACATTAACCTCCTTGAACAACTATGCGTTGAATCTCCTTGTTCTTGGGGGTCTTTGTTACCTGGTTACTTAGCTCACTGTGTGCAAAATAACTATAATTTCTAAAAACATCGTTGCCAGATATTTTTTCTGAATTCTGTAAGCAACTGTAGTGTTCGGATATTTTTTAATGTATATAATGCGTATGAATATATAATGCAATGAATATGAAGCGTGTGCAGTTACCGTTCACAGCAAACTGGAGCGGTTGCGGTTAATGTTCACAGCACATTGGATCGTGTGAGCTCGCAAAGACCTGGATCGTGTGGGCTCACTCACGGAAATATTGAGCGTGTGCAGTTACCGTTCACAGCAAACTGGAGCGTATGCAGTTATCGTTCACAGCAAACTGGAGCGTGTGCAGTAACTGCACACTTTTTTTTTATTGTGAACGGTGACTGGAGCGTGTACAGTTGCTGTACACGCTCCAGATATTTTTCCTGAATTCTGTAATCACGTGACACGAAGGTTGCCAGAACCACTAATTTCTAAAAAAAATCGTTCCCAGATATTTTTTCTGAATTCTGTAATCAACCATAGTGTTGGGATACTTTTTTGAGCGACTGTACGCTTAAACAAATCCAGCCTGATTGGTTAAAGATTATAGCTATTCGATAGTATACGCTGTTAGAATTAAGATTTTCTTGACCAGTTGATAAGTTCTGCACATGGCGAAATAATTCAGATATAGTTTTCCTGCACACGGAGAGGTGGTGTTGGCTCAGTCGGTAGCGCGCCAGGCTCGTAATCTGTAGTTCCCAGGTTCGAGTCCCAGCTGGGTCAGCGTTGAGATTTATCTCCGCAAAATTCCCTGCCCTGCCCACGGTCAGTAGGGGACACCGATGGGCTTGAAAAGGCCGCCGTCCGTCGGATGGGACGTTAAGCCGTGGCCCCGTGTGCGGGAGAGCCATACCCTGTGCACGTTAAAGAACACGCTGGATGGCCTTGACGGGAGGCTACCATCTGTCTCCCAACAGCTGTTCCAGCGGGTCCCTTCCCCCAACTTTCTCTGAGCCTTCGGGGTCCATGTGACCTGGCCATTTAGCCCATGGTGTGCAAAAAAGTGCCGCTCCGAGGTAAAAACAACAACAACCTGCACACGGAGACCACGGCTTAACGTCCCATTCAACGGATGATGACCTTTCCAAACCCATCGGTGTTCCTTTCTGACGGAGGTCAGGACGGGAGGTGGGGGAGGTTAGCGGATAGTTATGTCGCGAAGCAGATAGCCTCTGTAGGTTTGTTTCTTGTTGGTGGAATGGTTCATCTTTTAGCTTGAAACATGTATTTATGTAAGGAAAGAATCTGTGTAACGATGATGATAATAATAATAATCATCGAGTCCTTCTCTGAGATGCTGAAAATGAACCGAAATGACCGTTAGAGTTATTTACACAAAGAAACTGAGATGCCGAAAAATCAAACAGAATCTTGGCATTTCTCTCGGTTAGTGGTTGAAATTCCGTAAAAAAAAAAGGGGGGGGGGCTCAGTCGGTAGTGCGCCAGGCTCGTAATCTGAAGTTCCCAGGTTCGAGTCCCAGCTGGGTCAGCGTTGATATTTATCTCCGCAAAAATTCCCCGCCCTGCCCACGGTCAGTAGGGGACACCGATGGGCTTGGAAAGGCCGCCGTCCGTCGTATGGGACGTTAAGCCGTGGCCTCGTGTGCGGGAGAGCCATACCCTGTGCCCGTTAAAGAACACGCTGGATGGCCTTGACGGGAGGCTACCATCTGTCTCCCAACAGCTGTTCCAGTGGGTCCCCTCCCCCAACTTTCTCTGAGCCTTCGGGGTCCATGTGACCTGGCCATTTAGCTCATGGTGTGCAAAAAAGTGCCGCTCAGAGGTAAAACAACCCAACCCGTAAAAAAAAACTCAAACTTATAAAGAGAAATGTTTTGACTGGGAAAAGCAAATGAAACGCAACCGAAATGTTACCTTTGGGACTAAAAAGACTGATGTTAGTGTTGGGTTGGGTTGTTTTACCTCTGAGCGGCACTTTTTTGCACACCATGGGCTAAATGGCCAGGTCACATGGACCCCGAAGGCTCAGAGAAGGTTGGGGGAGTTGACCCACTGGAACAGCTGTTGGGAGACAGATGGTAGCCTCCCGTCAAGGCCATCCAGCGTGTTCTTTAACGTGCACAGGGTATGGCTCTCTCTCTCACACACGGGGGCCACAGCTTAACGTCCCATCAGACGGACGGCGGCCTTTCCAAGCCCATCGGTGTCCCCTACTGACCGTGGGCAGGGCGGGGAATTTTGCGGAAATAAATCTCAACGCTGACCCAGCTGGGACTCGAACCTGGGAACTACACAAACTTATAAAGAGAAATGTTTTGACTGGGAAAAGCAAATGAAACGCAACCGAAATGTTACCCTTGGGACTAAAAAGACTGATGTTAGTGATCTTGCTTTTAAGTAAATCGCTCGTAAAACACAACCCTCCCCTCCAAATCCCCGCGACCTGAACTGCAATGATCATTTTCGCAGTACCACCGAGTGCAATAAGAAACGGCACAGCCCTCTCCCCCGTTCGAAGTCATCAGTCATTGTGGGCAGTGTGTGCTCAGCCCCATTCGACTATCCATTAACTACATATCCTAGTAATTAGTCGGGGCCTTTCCACCACTGCTCCATTGTCATTGAGGTTGTATTGATCCAGTTGCTTGCGTCACTACCACGTGGTCACTGCTCTTGGCCTCCTCGTCCTCTAGCTCGCGATGAATGGCTTTCTTTGACTTCTGCAGGCGAGGCTGCGGAAAAACATGACCTACAATGAATGGAAAATTATACGTAATTATTAAAAGTGGTGAACGTTTAGGAACGATTGTTCGGCATTAACTCCTGCTTCTACTAAATGGTATATAAATTCGTTACCTAGTTAATAACAAATGCAAATTAGGGTTATAAAAATCCTTGATGTAGTGTTAAGCCTTACCTGAAGGAGAAAACAAATGCATGAATAAAACAGGTTTTGAGCTGAAATATTGTTTGATGATTTTGAGAGTTTGAATGGTCAACAGTTACTAATATATGGCCAGAATATTATTACTCTGATCAAAGTTCTTCTGACCATATTTGGGGGGCCGGGGTGGCTTAGTCGGTAGCGCGCCAGTCTCGTAATCTGCAGTTCCCAGGTTCAAGTCCCAGCTGGGTCAGCGTTGAAATTTATCTCCGCAAAAATTCCCCCCCCCCTGCCCACGGTCAGTAGGGGACACCGATGGGCTTGGAAAGACCGCCGTCCGTCGAATGGGACGTTAAGTCGTGGCCCCGTGTTCGGGAGAGCCATACCCTGTGCACGTTAAAGAAACACGCTGGATGGCCTTGACGGGAGGCTACCATCTGTCTCCCAACAGCTGTTCCAGTGGGTCTCCTCTCCCAATCTTCTCTGAGCCTTCGGGGTCCTTGTGACCTGGCCATTTAGCTCATGGTGTGCAAAATAGTGCCGCTCAGAGGTAAAACAACCTAACCCATCATCATCATCTCACAAAACACAGATGTAGAGAGATTTTATACATTTGACCCGCAAGCTAATGGCTTATCTGCAGGAAATATTGATGAGCATTAGTTTTCATACATAAGTGAACATAGTAAAAAAAAGAACACAAAAGTCATATAGATACAGGTTTTCTCAGGATTACAGATCAACAGACATTCTTTAAATAGTTTTTAACCTTTAACTTAATCTCACTAAAATTAGTTAGGTATATGATTTCTCTTGATAACTGGTTCTTGTTCATTCAGAGAGGATAGAAAAGTACGAAGGGCAGGAAGAGATGGAGAAGCACATCTTGGAGATTCGGGATATATCGGTGATAGAATATCGATCGCGTTGCCTTTGTACCAAAACAATGCAATGCAGACTGGAGACAGACGGAAAAGCAGAGTCAGTTTTCACTATTAAAAATAATATGGAGGGAAAAGTTTAATGCAGTGATTTAGGCTTAGCTGACATAAGGCGGCTCAATCGGTAGAGCTCCGTACAATCTGCAGTTGTCAGGTTTAAAAACAAGTTCGGCGGAAAGTTGCGACCAATATTACCGTTGAAATAGTGTACTTGACATAAGTACAAAATCACAGTTCAGTAATCAATTATCCAGTTCTGCAGCTGTTAGGAGGAAAACCGCCATAAGATGATAAATAAAATCTCAACTATTGTAGCGTCACAGTCACAGTAATTAATAATTATTTATGATTGATTAAACTTGCGTAAGTAGAAATATAGTTATTTGTGCGAATCAGTACGCATATAACTCCATTCTTAAATGCTGCTAGTAATTAAGAGTTGTTTGATGCGATTTCAATCTGTGAGATGTGTTATTGAAATTCATGGTTTGCACGTAACCTTTTGTACGCAATAAGGTAGACAGTGAGTTAACCCTTTCAGGACCATAAGGTTTCTAAGAGTAAATATTAGTATGTAACTGTTTATTTTAGTTTGTTTAGACGTAAAATAAATAAAAATCGTAAGAAAAATACATAACAATGTGTAGTTTTTTTGGAATTTTATGGGAAATATTTTTCCCAATGGACTATAAAGGTAACACAAATTATAGGCTTATTATGCAATGTCTTTTATTTATTGCTTTATTAGAAAAAATGTGAACTAAAATAATACAAAATTATGAAATAAAATTACTATACAAAATGATGTGCTAATTATGATATTCTGCGAAGCAATTTCTTTTGGTAGTGAGGCAAAGATGGACATTGCACATAGTACATATATTATGCGTCCTGACAGTTCTGTTTTTGTTTTCTAAACGTTCCCGTTTACGTAATTGCGTTCGGCATATGTTCTATTTTGACATTCTGTATAAAAAATGCAGATAGGTTATAATTAAATACGACAATCACCAATTTTAAAATGGGGAAAAATGTTTCCCTTAGTCGTGAAAGGGTTAAGAATCCATAGAAACTGTGTCACCTGTTCATAGGTAATATTGAACGAATGACTCTGATTCAAAATAATTAAGATTCGAGTCAATTTTTGTCATCCGTTTCAATAAACGTCCAACGTTTGTATTTCTAAAGAGAGTTGTCTGGATGGCCTTGACGGGAGGCTACCATCTGTCTCCCAACAGCTGTTCCAGTGGGTCCCCTCCCCCAACCTTCTCTGAGCCTTCGGGGTTCATGTGACCTGGCCATTTAGCCCATTGTGTGCAAAAAAGTGCCGCTCAGAGGTAAAACAACCCAACCTAAAGAGATTTGTATTTATTAGTGACGTCACACCAAGCAGTAATGATTGGCTATCCTTTGAGTAGTAAGAAACGAGTCGCCTTTGGTGACTCGGTGAACGAAGCAGAACCTAAAGGGAAAGAGAGGGATTGTACTGGCTTTAAAAGGCTAGAGAGAGGGAGAGATTGCAGTGGCTTTAACATCATAAAGAGACTGAGGGATTATCGTTACTTTTGCAACATAGAGAGAATGAGAGGAATTTCGGTGGCTTTGACATTATAAAGTGGACGGATTGCAGTGGATTTCCCATCCTATATGAGAGTGATTGCAGTGACTTTTTCATCCTATAGAGAGTGATTGCAATGGCTTTTAGCATCCTAGATTATAGTGATTGCAGTGTATTTTAGTATCCTAGATGATAGTGATTGCAGTGGCTTAGCATCTTATATGATAGTGATTGCAGTGTATTTTAGCATCCTAGATGAGAGTGATTGCAGTGTATTTTAGCATCCTAGATGAGAGTAATTGTAGCGGCTTAGCATCCTAAATGAGAGTGATTGCATTGTATTTTAGCATCTTAGATGAGAGTAAGTGCAGTGGTATTTTAACATCCTAGATGAGGGTGATTGCAGTGACTTAGCATCCTAGATGATAATGATTGCAGTGTATTTTAGCATCCTAGATGATAGTGAGTGCAATGTATTTTAGATCCTAGATGACAGTGAGTGCAATGTATTTTAGCATCCTAGATGAGTGATTGCAGTGGCTTAGCATCTTAGATGAGAGTAATGCAGTAGCTTTCCCATTCTATAGAGAGTAATTGCAATGGCTTTTAGCATCCTAGATGACAGTGATTGCAGTGTGTTTTAGCATCCTAGATGACAACGATTGCAGCGGCTTAGCATCTAAAGGAGTGATATGGATTGCATTAATGAGTGGCTAACATCGGCAGGGAAAGATATGGATTGCAGTGGATTTATCATCCCACTCCGGGGCGGGGGTGGCTCAGTCGGTAGCGCGCCAGGCTCGTAATCTGTAGTTCCCAGGTTCGAGTCCCAGCTGGGTCAGACGGGGCCCAGACGAGCCTGGCCTTGACGGGAGGCTACCATCTGTCTCCCAACAGCTGTTCCAGTGGATTCCCTCCCCCAACCTTCTCTGAGCCTTCGGGGTCCATGTGACCTGGCCATTTACTCATGGTGTGCAAAAACGTGCCGCTCAGAGGTAAAACAACCCAACCCATCCCACTCCTACGAGTTGAATAACGACAGAGAGGACATTTGTAGGTCAGTGAGCGATAAATCACAAAAGTAGCGATATTTATGTAAATCAGAAAAGGAAATTGGCATGTTGCAAGATTTCGAAGTATTTTACCACCGCTGGATTCTGTTACTCACCGAGATGATGAATAGAGGTAAAGTTACAATATATCGATTTTGAATGTTGTTTGCTTTTAGAGTCCAAAACAAAGTTTCTTCCTTTATGACACTGAAACAACTTTAGTGAATGTCTTTATCTAACCTTTCACCTTCCTCTAGTAGACGCATTTTAACCACTATTATTTGCATCCCCTTCCTTTCCGTAAATAACACTAAGTGTACGTTTTAGGCCATACAATCGCAATTTGTTTTCCTTATTGATAGAAAACGATACAATTGTTTCTTATTTTCCCTATCATTCCGTGCCAGTCATGCATCTCCGTGATAACACCTTTCGTTCAAATGACAACTATGTAATTCAGAGTACGACTCTAGAATTGTTATATTTTTGCTCTTCTCTCACATCGTTACTGCTCTTGATTTGTCTTCTAAGCATATCACTCAGTGTTGTTACTTTTCCAAATTTCAGCTTTAAAACGTACACCTATATAGATGCCCTTTGTGTTTGGTTAATGGTGATAACGGTAGAGCTGACGGTGTCATTTGTAAGACTTAAGCATCGAGTTCCTATTGTACAGTTTCACGACAAGCAATTTCGTAGTCTTCGTAAGATTGGTTTTTTGCTTTCTCCACAGATTCGTAATGATTCGCAGCACGTCAACTTCCTGTTTCGAAGGGCGGGGGTGGCTCAGTCGGTAGCGCGCCAGGCTCGTAATCTGTAGTTCCCAGGTTCGAGTCCCAGCTGGGTCAGCGTTGAGATTTATCTCCGCAAAATTCCCCGCCCTGCCCACGGTCAGTAGAGGACACCGATTGGATTGGCCGCCGCCCGTCGGATGGGACGTTAAGCCGTGGTCCCGTGTGTGAGAGAGAGAGAGCCATACCCTGTGCACGTTAAAGAACACGCTGGATGGCCTTGACGGGAGGCTACCATCTGTCTCCCAACAGCTGTTCCAGTGGGTCCCCTCCCCCAACCTTCTCTGAGCCTTCGGGGTCCATGTGACCTGGCCATTTAGCCCATGGTGTGCAAAAAAGTGCCACTCAGAGGTAAAACAACCCAAATCCTGTTTCGAAAATAGGGCTGAACAACTACCATTGGCGAGATAAAAAAAAACACGAAGACGACCTTTTTGAGCAAAAGAGTTATCGATTGTAATAAAAATGAAGGGATATATTTATATAGTAAACAAAAGCGTAGGGGAGAAAACGCGAGTTGTTTGTCTTGTATTTTATGACATTTCTCATTTTAGAGCTATTTTCAAAGATGACCTAAAGGCGTAATTCGATAAGACAGAGATGATATCGAGGAAACAAATAAGTTGGAGCGTTCCCATTTAAGCTGAATGGACCCTTTTCACTGCGATGCTTTGCTTCAGGCGATCATTTTCCATATTTTTACGACTCACTAGACACAGATAATTTCTCGGGCAGCACGCGCGATCGCCGTAACCCATCATCTCGAACGGCGGAGAGGAAGAAACCTCTAGAGTTTTTACGAGCTTCAAGTGGATCCTTATCTCTGTCCTTTTGCTTAGTTAACTGTGTTATTTGCAATTGGGAATGATGGCCTGGGATGTAAAATAGCAACAACAGCATCATAGAAGTGTAGCATTTGTCTAGGTGGCTACACTAGCTTCCAGAGAAGACTTATTTATAGACAGATCTTTAAGTTCTTGCTTTCACACTTCGTAATCCCTTCGCATTCTAAACCTCATTACGAAAATAACGGGAAAATAAAAATTTGTTTCCGTGTATAACGTATTCACATCACTGTGGTCTTAACACGCTGGATGGCCTTGACGGGAGGCTACCATCTGTCTCCCAACAGCTGTTCCAGTTGGTCCCCTCCCTCAACCTTCTCTGAGCCTTCGGGGTCCATGTGACCTGGCCATTTAGTCCATAGTGTGCAAAAAAGTGCCGCTTAGAGGTAAAACAACTCAACGTTAAAGAACACGCTGGATGGCCTTGACGGGAGGCTACCATCTGTCTCCCAACAGCTGTTCCATTGAGTCCCCTTCCTCAACCTTCTCTGACCCTTCGGGGTCCATGTGACCTGGCCATTTAGTCCATGGTGTGCAAAAAAGTGCCGCTTAGAGGTAAAACAACCCAACGTTAAAGAACACGCTGGATGGCCTTGACGGGAGGCTACCATATGTCTCCCAACAGCTGTTCCAGTGGGTCCCCTCCCTCATCCTTCTCTGAGCCTTCGGGGTCTATGTGACCTGGCCCATGGTGTGCAAAAAAGTGCCGCTCAGAGGTAAAAAATCCAACCCACTGTGGTCTTGGATTCGTACTTTACGTTTTCATGCATTTCAATAAAGGTTCGTTTCTGAAACAGTAATTTCTGTTAATCATTATGATAGTTTCCATTATCGTTCTTATGTATTTCAAATAAGAAATAAAACTGTGTCGATTTATTCGCAAAGCAATTATTTTCAGGTATGGGGAAATCTCATCACTGATTTAAAATAGGTATTTAAATTTTACTGTACAATTTGTGAAGTTTATCCTACAATAAAATTTAAGTAGCATCAAACATTTTGTCAGACAACGTAAACTGTGCAGTAAATATGCCTAGGTGCAAAAAATCAATAAACTGTAAGTTGAGCCACCATAATGGAGCTTCCACTGAAAATTAAGTATTCGATGACGTTGTTTTAAACTATATCTTCTGTATTTCCATGTAACGTTATTATTCTTCTCTCCTGCAGATAAGCAGATGTTTTGCAGGTCATTTGTTTCAACTTTTTGTATAACTAACACGAATATGAACAAAGATTATTATTTAAAAAAACTTGATTTGCCAAAGGTTATTGTGGCTAGGTCAAGTTATCCTTTTCGCTTACTAATTAATATGTATCTCAAGTGTTAGGGGGAAGTTGGAATACGATTTTCACATTAGGTGTATTTGATAACCTTTCCTCGTTCTGGCGAACATTGTATTTTTGCTTCTTACAGAAATTCTGTGTATTTCTTTTTCGTTAATATATTGCACACTGTCCGAAGGACCTGTCTCATTTCAAGTGTTTCTCAATTTCGGTTTGTCGATCTTTTCCGCTAAATCTCATCGTTATTTTTTAAAGCTGAATTTTCATTATATACTGAGGAGTGTGGCTGTCAAAATTCTGTTGCAAAAATATGAAGAATGGAATGGAACTTTTAAACACAAAACAGTGAATTTGTATGTCAGCAAACAAAAGAAATACGTTTGTACTTTGATAAATTTATAAGATATAGCAGATACAATTTGTTTGCTAGAAACACATCTGAAGATCGATCTTTTTTAAGGTTTGGAAGCGTTTGTCCTGTTTATTCTCTTCGCCAAATTCAATTTTTTAATCTTCGCTCTACTTTCCTTTCAAGTAATAATTTTTCGAGATATTACGCTATCTACTATTAGTAGATAGCTGTAAGGACTGTTTACCATGCAGCTGTATACTTTACAAGATACGTCGAATTTTCCAGTAGATGACGTCAGAAATGCAAGCTACAGCTTTCTTATTAACTTCCTGCTTGCGACCTCTTTGTTTAACAGGATATAACCGGATTTCCCCTCAACAATGGGAAAGCTCGACCAATAAGATTTCAGTTTCTATGGTTACAGTTATTAAATTCAATCTTTCTACTCTAACGTTCTGTAACGGAAATTTGTTCCTTCACAGCCTGGCTTTGGTACTGAATACGTGTAATATGTATGCACATATTAAATATATCATTATTACTCAGATCTTTATTTTCAAACTTTAAATTATTATTTATTTATTTTACTATTAAGCATAAAACTATTAAATTAATTAACTATGACACTTCATTGAATAATGACAACTTCTATGTTTGATATGTATAATATTTAAAATATTCTCTTGTTTTTCTTTATACTTTTTGTATTGTTTTTAACTGAACCTGGTGTAGAAGGGCCTGGCCCTAACGTCACCATGGTTGTTAGGTGTATAAATTAATAAATGTATACGTCTTCGAGGCATTGCTACGCCTCTGTAACTTATCATTTATGTAACATTTTTTCTAGAAGACTGATGAAATGCTTCTATTAACCGGGGACGGGGGTGGCTCAGTCGGTAGCGCGCCAGGCTCGTAATCTTCGGAACCACTTTAAAGCTTTTGGGAGACAGATGGTAGCCTCCTGTCAACGCCATAGAGCATGTTCTTTAACGTGCACAGGGTAGGGTTCTCCCTCACACATGGGGCGGGAGTGGCTCAATCGGTAGCGCGCCAGGCTCGTAATCTGTAGTATCCAGGTTCGAGTCCCAGCTGGGTCAGCGTTGAGATTTATCTCCGCAAAATTCCCCGTCCTGCCCACGGTCAGTAGGGGACACCGATGGGCTTCGAAAGGCCGCCGTCCGTCGGATGGGACGTTAAGCCGTGGCCCCGTGTGCGGGAGAGCCATACCCTGTGCACGTTAAAGAACACGCTGGATGGACTTGACGGGAGGTTACCATCTGTCTCCCAACAGCTGTTCCAGTGGGTCCCCTCCCCCAACCTTCTCTGAGCCTTCGGGGTCCATGTGACCTGGCCATTTAGCCCATGGTGTGCAAAAAAGTGCCGCTCAGAGGTAAAACAACCCAACCCTTCTACTAACCAATCCGCTTTACAAGCTGTTAATTCACAGCCTCAAAATGCCTTTTGCTAAAACGTTTTGTTTGTTTCAATATAGATTGGCGCTATATCAAATGTATTTTTCTTCCGTGAGTTTTTTTTACGTTTTCTTGCAGTTGTTTTGTCCACCTACACGCTTCAAGAATTTATGTAAATGTGTTTGTGGGCCTCATTTTTCTCTTGCCAAAATAGTTTAACGCTGTCAAGTTCAGATACCAGTTTGAGACATCTCCCTCGGCTTCGGTTACGGTCTTTGAGATCGCCATGAAGGGAAAAAGAGGAAGCAGACAGGGCGGTCATGTGATACTTGTAACTCAGCAGCAGCAGCAGCGTAGGTCTTTCTTCAGTGGCCTCCACCTCAAACTGTTAAGCAAGGTCGGATGACACGTTGGGAAAAAAATGCATTTATTCGAATTTCAAGGATTAAGGTTAAGTTGCGTTTAAAGTAATGGATGCCAACTTCTTTTTGAGGTAATAAGCCATGAACTGTAAAGAACTTCGAGCACTGACGTAACATAAAGGGTGGCAGTGAGGGGCAAAAAGCCACGGCCCTAAAGCTTCTGCTATTTTATGGCCAGAAGCTTTAGGGCTTCTGGACCTAAAGCTTCTGGTAAGCTTAAAGCAAACTCACATCAAAATCTTAACGATCGAAAATTATCACAATTATGATAATTTCTATTTTTTTCATCCCATTGATTACAGCGAACTGTGATGATTATTTTTCGTAAGTGAAAACTAGGGAAAACGATTTTTTAAGAGTTTATTTCTTTTATTGATAAATTTTATTTATTTATTTTTATATGCATAAATTATTATACTTAATCTAAATCTTTTTTTTCCTTTTTAAAAGAAAAAATATATAATTAGATTTAAAAAGTCTTAGGCCTTCAAATCAACGGCAAAAGCTTTTAGGCGGAGGAGGGGGATAAGTTTGGGTTGGGTTGTTTGGGTTGTTTTACCTCTGAGCGGCACTTTTTTGCACACCATGGGCTAAATGGCCAGGTCACATGGACCCCGAAGGCTCAGAAAAGGTTGGGGGAGGGGACCCACTGGAACAGCTGTTGGGAGACAGATGGTAGCCTCCCGTCAAGGCCATCCAGCGTGTTCTTTAACGTGCACAAGGAATGACTCTCCCGCACACAGGGCCACGGCTTAACGTCCCATCCGACGGACGGCGGCCTTTCCAAGCACCATCGGTGTCCCCTACTGACCGTGGGAAGGGCGGGGGATTTTGCGGAGATAAATCTCAACGCTGACCCAGCTGGGACTCGAACCTGGGAACTGCAGATTACGAGCCGGGCGCGCTACCGACTGAGCCACCCCCGCCCCCAGGAAGTAAGTATTTTAATATAAAAAGTACACTCCACAACTGCAGAAAATATATATTTCTTCAATACGGAAAGAGGAAATTCCTCTGAAGCAAAAGTTATATATTTTTTTTCGCTACAGCAGCTGGAAAGACGTATTATTATAACACTCGTCTGAGCTGTCCCATTTGTGATTACATTTAGACTGAGTGATTTTGAATAATTTCTGACATTTAAATGACTTTTACGACACTGGTCCTACTTTTTTAAGAAAACTAATCCATAAGCAGTTTAAAGGATTCATTTTTGCACACTTTTGATCCAGTTTTGGGATTAAAAAATTCTGATTATGACGACTTAGAAAACTTCAAGATGTCTTACGACAACACTTAAAAACGCAAAAATAGGATTGACAAAAAGCATTGCTTTTAAAAATTATTTTATACGTTAAGGCTTTTTTGATATAGCTCTGTTTTTTTTAGCTCTGTTATGCTGAAAATAATCTAATTATATCGACTACATTATATGTGCTATTTCTCAAATACGCGAAGCATATATTTTATCAAAGCCAAAAAAACACATAAAAAGTATCTAAAGTAAACATTTTTACACAAATTAGAAAAAACATTTCTAAGTCAGTGGTGTAACTAGGTGAAGAAGGACCTATAGCCAAACTTATCCGTAGTTCCCAGGTTCGAGTCCCAGCTGGGTCAGCGTTGAGATTTATCTCCGCAAAATTCCTCGCCCTGCCCACCAGTAGGGGACACCGATGGGCTTGGAAAGGCCGCCGTCCGTCGGATGGGATGTTAAGCCGTAGCCCCGTGTGCGGGAGAGCCATACCCTGTGCACGTTAAAGAACACACTGGATGGCCTTTACGGGAGGCTACCATCTGTCTCTCAACAGCTGTTCCAGTGGGTTCCCTCCCCCAACCTTCTCTGAGCCTTCGGGGTCCTTGTGATCTGGCCATTTAGCCCATGGTGTGCAAAAAAGTGCCGCTCAGAGGTAAAACAACCCAACCTTACAACATAAAGAATGAAAGAAATCTTTATCTTTTTAAAAATTTAATTATGAAATGGATACTCGAGCAAAAGGTAGAAAATTTGTTATAGTAATTATGCCTTGCATGATTATAGTGTCTAAATACACATTTTGAGTCATAATAATGTTAAAGAGTTTATTATATGTCAGTGTTAAATAAGTTGGTAGTGTTGATTTACAATATTTTATGTTTTCTTAATCTAATATATCCACAAACGAGCTTTGGCTCATGGGGAGTTTTGAATTTTACACTTTCAAAATTGTCTATTTAACTTGGGAAAAGCAAAACATTTATTCCTTTTGTTATTGTAAGTTTTAAATTACATGTTTGTAATGTATCAAAAGTGTGAAATAAATTTGAATTGAATTGAAAAAAAAATTGTATCGAATTTATAAATCAATTTTTGAAAATTGTTTTCTCAGTTCTAATCGATGTAAAATTAGCAAAAAAAAAAAATTGTAAAAGATCTTGGAATAACTTAGCGTCGAAATCGTTGTAAGATAACAGAAAAATGTTTCGAAATTAGAATAATTTTAGTTGCTTAGATTTTACTGCATTGGCCACAAAAGAAGAAAACACAAAATTGAAGAAAAAAACATTGATTTTTTTCTACGTTCTTATGATCCCTAATGGACTGAATTTTAAGGTACTAAAAGTCATATATCGTATTTATCCTCAAAAGTATTTACCCTCATTCTAGTCATACCTATATCTCTGATCTAGAAAAAAAAAATAGAGGAGGGACTCATGGACCCGGAAAGAAGTAGGGGGGGGGGCAGCAAGAGGCTGGATTTCCATTGCAATAGAACATTTGCCACTCTGTTTTAAAAATCTTTAGAAATTTATTGCCTCCATTACCCTGACTAGTATTCTGTAAAGAAGCAGGTCTTCCCCCACACCCCACGGAGGTCGCTCAGTCGGTAGCGCGCCAGGCTCGTAATCTGTACTTCCCAGGTTCGAGTCCCAACTGGGTCAGCGTTGAGATTTATCTCCGCAAAGTTCCCCGCCCTGCCCACGGTCAGTAGGGGACACCGATGGGCTTGGAAAGGCCGCCGTCCGTCGGATGGGACTTTAAGCCCTGGCCCCGTGTGCGGGAGAGCCATACACTGTGCACGTTAAAGAACACGCTGGATGGCCTTGACGGTAGGCTACCATCTGTCTCCCAACAGCTGTTCCAGTGGGTCCCCTCCCCAACCTTCTCTGAGCCTTCGGAGTCCATGTGACCTGGCCATTATTTTGGTGTGCAAAAACGTGCCGCTCAGAGGTAAAACAATCCAACCCCCCACACCCCTAAATCCAGCCTTGAGTCTTACCCAGTTTTAAGGTAAAATCAGTTTTTCTCATTCACCTCATCACCGGGAAATAATCGTAATCCATTTCAGCAACAATCATATCTTATATTTGGGATAAAGTAATAGGAAACTCTTCTGCTCTTCTCTTTAGTCCGCGATCGGGTAAGAGCTTTAATTTAGGATTAATGTCTTAAAATGTCACGATTTTTTCCCCTTCATTTTAGCGCATTAAAGTACGAGAGAGATTGAGGATACTTCCACTCGATTTCTCCTTCCATTAGAGAATTCTCATATCGTTGCGTACAAGAAGAATCCGATAAGATCACAAAATAGGTTTTTAAGATAAATGGATTTCAAAATTTTGGAACATGGGAAAATTAATGTTATTTGTTTCCGTTCGATTTCTGTAGGAGGTTCGGCGAATGCTTATAAAGGTTTTGGTGGTTTTATGTTCTAACGGAATCGAAACTGTGGACTTAGAATAATAATAATAGCTCATTTTAATCCAATTCTGAACTTCACGGATTTTCCTTACCTTACCGTGATATAATAGTGGCTCTAATTTTTTTTAGAATAAAAAGGGCGGTTAAATAACACTTAATACATAATTCAGTAAATTACAGATTCGTAGTTCACATTTTATATAATATTAAAAAATAACGCATGACGTTTACTGTTCTTATATTTAAAAGCTTACGAAAAGCGGCGAATTTAAATATTCTTTACATTTAATAGTTTTTTAGTTTGTCGCGTATGCATGATTTTCACCCTTTTGCAGTGTTCTTGTAGTTTTTATTTTTCTGAAACTGGTTTTGTAGTCTTTTATAACAGGGATCGGTGAGAGATGCAAAATGGAACTTTTTTAGGTCTTTTGGTTAGATTTATGATTTCACCTTGTATTCATTTCTGTCGATTAAATGGGACGGGGGTGGCTCAGTCGGTAGCGCGCCAGGCTCGTAATCTGCAGTTTCCAGTTTCGATTCCCAGCTGGGTCAGCGTTGAGATTTATCTCCGCAAAATTCCCCGCCCTGCCCACGGTCAGTAGGGGACACCGATGGGCTTGGGAAGACCGCCGTCCGTCGGATGGGACGTTAAGCCGTGGCCCCGTGTGCGGGAGAGCCATACCCTGTGCACGCTAAAGAACACGCTAGATGGCCTTGACGGGAGGCTACCATCTGTCTCCCAACAGCTGTTCCAGTGGGTCCCCTAACCCCAACCTTCTCTGAGCCTTCGGGGTCCATGTGACCTGGCCATTTAGCCCATGGTGTGCAAAAAAGTGCCGCTCAGAGGTAAAACAACCCAAACAACCCTGTCGACTAAATAATTAGAGTGCCAACTTGATTAGAGTGCCATACCAAACTTCTAATAATTAATTTTATAATTTAAAAAATAAAAAACTTATTCTTGTTATTTCTTGGTAATCTCTTACATCAGTAATTTTAACTGAAACAATAACGTGGCCAAGGAACGAAACACTTTTAACCAAAGAACATGGACGACTTGTGTAATTCCTATTTATTTCATGCAACATCCGTGCGTTAGATGCAAATGCGTAACTCTAGTTATTCACGAAAAATCTTGTTATTCGTGACCTCACGTAAGTTATTTAGGCGATGTAATGTTATAAGTATATTCTGCAGTGTGTGTTGCTAAAGATAAATTATCAAAAGTGTAAATAAATAAATAAATAAATAAATACCCCCTCAAGCAGCTGCTTGCCACAGAGGTCTGACAGGAGACTGTCAGTTTATATGCCATAGTAGAAGGTCTGAGAGGATGGCAGGCCCTCAGCAGAAAAACAACACAAACAGCCATGCCTTACCCGGGGCTCGAACCCAGGTCCCTTAGATTAGTAGCCAAGCGTGCTAACCACTCGGCCGTACATTAATGGCTTAGCCAGCTAAAGTAAACTTTTCTTTCCTAACTAATATCTTATATGATCCATTTTTTTTTCATTCCATGCTTCATAGTGTTAGCGTACCATCGTGTAATGGAAGATTTCCGTGTAATTCGATTATTTCTGGCTTTTGACATGAAGCAGCAAACAAATAATTTACTTTGACACCACAGCCTGTAATACGGGCTTCACTGCAGTGAGAACAATGCTGCAGGAAAGTATACATCAATGGGGCAAACCATGCTTTGAACTTAAACGTGCTTTGTAAGTATTTCTACCATTTTTAATAAAAATGAAGCATAATAAAGCATTGTATAGTGAAATATGCTTTTTAGAGCTTGGAATTGCGTTTTACAGAATAATCTTTCAGATGCTCATCGGGAATTCTTCGTTCCTTAGATCAGTGGTTCTCAAACTTTTATGCTTCACGTACCCCCTGGAAATGTGTATGCAACTGGCGTACTCGTTGTATAGATAGATAAAACTATAGTTATATTATAACAATGGGAATAAAATAAAACATATATATCAGTGGTTCTCAACCTTTTATGTTTCACGTACCCCCTGGAAATGTGTATGTAACTGGCGTACCCCTTGTATAGATAGATAAAACTATAGTTATATTATAACAATGGGAATAAAATAAAACATATATATCAGTGGTTCTCAACCTTTTATGTTTCACGTACCCCCTGGAAATGTGTATGTAACTGGCGTACCCCTTGTATAGATAGATAAAACTATAGTTATAGTATAACAATGGGAATAAAATAAAACATATATATCAGTGGTTCTCAACCTTTTATGCTTCACGTACCCCCTGGAAATGTGTATGTAACTGGCGTGCCCCTTGTATAGATAGATAAAACTATAGTTATAGTATAACAATGGGAATAAAACATATATATCAGTGGTTCTCAACCTTTTATGCTTCACGTACCCCCTGGAAATGTGTATGTAACTGGCGTACCCCTTGTATAGATAGATAAAACTATAGTTATAGTATAACAATGGGAATGAAATAAAACATATATATCAGTGGTTCTCAACCTTTTATGTTTCACGTACCCCCTGGAAATGTGTATGTAACTGGCGTACCCCTTGTATAGATAGATAAAACTATAGTTATAGTATAACAATGGGAATAAGTTAAAACATATATATCAGTGGTTCTCAACCTTTTATGCTTCACGTACCCCCTGGAAATGTGTATGTAACTGGCGTACTCCTTGTATAGATAGATAAAACTATAGTTATAGTTGTTTGTTGTTGTTTTATCTCTGAGCGGCACTTTTTTGCACACCATGGGCTAAATGGCCAGGTCACATGGACCCCGAAGGTTTTTAGTTGTTGACATTGAAGACACTTAAAAGTCATTAGGGTTTCGTTGCAATGGATTGGGTTGTTTTACCTCTGAGCGGCATTTTTTGCACATCATGGGCTAAATGGCCAGGTCACAAGGACCCCGAAGGCTCAGAGAAGGTTGGGGGAGGGGGACCCACTGGAACAGCTGTTGGGAGACAGATGGTAGCTTCCCGTCAATCCATCCAGCGTGTTCTTTAACATTCACAGGGTATGGCTCTCCCGCACACGAGACCACGGATTAACGTCTCATCCGACGGACGGCAGCCTTTCCAAGCCCATCTGTGTACCCTACTGACCGTGGACAGGGCGCGGAGTTTTTCGGAGATAAGTCTCAACGCTGACCCAGCTGGGACTCGAACCTGGGAACTACAGATTACGAGCCTGGCGCGCTACCGATTGAGCCATCCCCGCCCCTTCGTTGCAATGAGTCGACAATAGTTCTGTCACGGAGTGAAAAAAATTAAATTTACAGAAATCACGGAAGCATAGTGTTCCGTTTACATAATGGAATAAAATATAAATATTACTTGCACTAAATATGAGACAACTTTCGTGTCAGGTAACATGAAAGTTGCCAGATCACTAATTTCTAAAAAAATCGTTGCCAAATATTTTTTTTGAATTCTGTAATCAACCACAGTGTTCTGATATTTTTTTTGAGCGACTGTACTAACGATCTCCAATAATAATCAGTATCAATCTGTTTGTTGAGGAATATTGGCATGATTATTGAAATGACATTTGATATTCTATTGCCGTAGTTTTGGAGATCAGTAACAGGATTACCGTACACGAAACTTTCAGAACAAAATGCAGATTTGGGTTGTTTTACCTCTGAGCGGCACTTTTTTGCACACCGTGGACTAAATGGCCAGGTCACAAGAACCCCGAAGGCTCAGAGAAGGATGGGGGAGGGGGCCCACTGCAATAGCTGTTGCGAGACAGATGGTAGTCTCCCGTCAAGGCCATCCAGCAAATTCTTTAACGTGCACAGGGTATGGCTCTCCCGCACATAGGGGCCACGGCTTAACGTCCCATCCGATGGACGGCGGCCTTTCCAAGCCCATCGGTGTCCCCTACTGACCGTGGGCAGGGCGAGGAATTTTGCGGAGATAAATCTCAACGCTGACCCAGCTGGGACTCGAACCTGGGAACTACAGATTACGAGCCTGACGCGCTACCGACTGAGCCACCCCCGCCCCCCCAACACGGTGGTAAATCGTAATGAGTTATATATAAAACTAAAAGCTTGGGGCGAAAGAATAGGTCACAAAAAACTGACCTCTATTTCTTTAGCGCTCGCCCACAAATGGGTTCCTTTTAAATATCGATAAAAAAATTCATTCTGGCATCCAATCTTCCTTCCAAAAGATACTATAAGTAATTATACTTTTTTTTGTTACTTAGGGCCCATAAAGAAATTTTTTTATTTTTTAAATTTATATATTACTTTTACTTCAATAAATTAACTAACGTATAGCACCCCACTACTTGCTTCTGACCATCTTTCAGACTTAAAAAATATTAAATTTTTCAAAGGGAGATTATAAGACAATTTAAAATTTTATATTTTTAAAGTTTAAAATTAATATTGAGAACCATTCGTTTCATTTTTATACGGAATTCGGACTAAATTTAAAAAATATTATGAAGGTAACATTTTTCTATGATGAATAGCATCAGATTGGCTTGACAAACGTGTTGGCAAGAAAACCTTATCAAGAGGGTTGGGTTGTTTTACCTCTGAGCGGCACTTTTTTGCACACCATGGGCTAAATGGCCAGGTCACATGGACCCCGAAGGCTCAGAGAAGGTTGGGGGAGGGGACCCACTGGAACAGCTGTTGGGAGACAGATGGTAGCCTCCCGTCAAGGCCATCCATCGTGTTCTCTAACGTGCACAGGGTATGGCTCTCCCGCACACGGCGCCACGGCTAAACTTCCCATCCGACGGACGGTGGCCTTTCCAAGCCCATCGGTGTCCCCTACTGACCGTGGGCAGGGCGGGGAATTTTGCGATGATAAATCTTAACGCTGACCCAGCTGGGACTCGAACCTGGGAACTACAGATTACGAGCCTGGCGCACTACCGACTGAGCCACCCCCGCCCCCCTTATCAAGAGGGAAATATATTTATCAACTACATTTTGCTTTTCATGCGCTTTGAAGAGCTGAATGTTATAAGGCTGCATTGAAACATCAGAAGAAGGCCCTCTCACTTCTTCTGAAATTCACTAAGACACAATTTTTCAAGAATCTCTAGTTATTAGTTTGAACACACTTTTTTTGCATATCCTTGAGAATTTAGAGAACTTTTTCTTAATTAAGATTCACCGCGAAGTTTCAAGTGATCTAGTAATCACAAGAGAATAACTCATCCAAGAATACAAAATTACGGAATTTTTTTCTTAGGGAGATATGCTGGAAAAACGCCAGCAGAAAAAAAAGAAAACGACATAAGAAAAAGTTATTAGATTGCAATGAAGGCGCGAAAAGAAATAGGCAATTGCTTCCAGGCGCGAGCTGTTCGGCAGAGAAGTTACTCGAAGCTCTTCTCGAGCGGAAGATGCTATCAGATATTTCTGGCTCTTCGGGATAACTACTACATGGACATTAACAACAACATAAAAAGAGACAGGAATAAGAGCACTGCGACTGTCAGAGCGCAGAAATCGATCTGGTATATAAAGATAGCAGCAAATAACTTTTGCGAAGACGTCGCATGCCGAATATAGTACAGTCGCTAAAAAACGTGACACGAAGGTTGCCAGATCACTAATTTCTAAAAAAATCATTGCCAGATATTTTTTCTGAATTCTGTAATCAACCATAGTGTTCGGGAATTTTTTAATATATATAATGCGTATGAATATATAATGCAATGAATATGGAGCGTGTGCAGTTACCGTTCACAGCAAAATGGAGCGGTTGCGGTTAATGTTCACAGCACATTGGATCGTGTGAGCTCACAAAAACCTGAATCGTGTGGGCCCACTCACGGAAATATTGAGTGTGTGCAGTAACTGCACACGCTCCAATTTGCTGTGAACGGTAACTGGAGCGTGTACGGTTGCTGTACACGCTCCAGGTATTTTTTCTGAATTCTGTAATCAACCATAGGGTTCGGATATTTTTTTGAGCGACTGTACGATCTGACACGGAAATTGAGGTGCAGGCTGCGCACACAACACAGACCAGAAGAGGATAAAGAAATATTTCTTTATAATATGCAAAATATTTCCACTTTCTCTTTAGAATGGAAAATATACGTATATTATAGACTGCTGACCTGTCAATAGAAACGTTTCATATTCCTGTTTCTTTTCTTCGTTTTCGATGTTCTTGAATTCGAAATACTTAAAGCATTCAGACTGATTTTGTTCTACTTTCAAGTCGTTTCAGAAATATAGATGATTTTGAAACTTTTTTCTGCTTTCAATTACTTATTATTAATAAAATTGGAACATAAAAGTAACTTTAACATCATTGCCTCAAAAAGAACGCCAATCACACAGGGCAGCATTTCATTGTACATGTTACACAAACGTACAATTATTGTAATTACATTATACTGCTAACACTAAATATACAGTAGTAATTGCTTGCATACAGATACATTTATCTAAGGTATGGGTTCTCAACGTTGGGTATGCGGTAAAAGTTTTTGGGGTACGCCGTGAGAGCTCAAAAGTATCTAGATATATTTTATATATATATATGCTTTATTTTATTCCCATTGTTATACTATAACTATCTCCGCAAAATTCCCCGCCCTGCCCACGGTCAGTAGGGGACACCGATGGGCTTGGAAAGGTCGCCGTCCGTCGGATGGAACGTTAAGCTGTGGCCCCGTGTGCGGGAGAGCCATACCCTGTGCACGTTAAAGAACACGCTGGATGGCCTTGACGGGAGGCTACCATCTGTCTCCCAACAGCTGTTCCAGTGGGTCCCCTCCCCCAACGTTCTCCGAGCCTTCGGGGTCCATGTGATCTGGCCATTTAGCCCATGGTGTGCAAAAAAGTGCCGCTCAGAGGTAAAACAACCCAACGTTAAAGAACACGCTGGATGGCCTTGACGGGAGGCTACCATCTGCCTCCCCAACAGCTGTTCCAGTGGGTCCCCTCCCCCAACCTTCTCTGAGCCTTCGGGGTCCATGTGACCTGGCCATTTAGCCCATGGTGTGCAAAAAAGTGCCGCTCAGAGGTAAAACAACCCAACGTTAAAGAACACGCTGGATGGCCTTGACGGGAGGCTACCATCTGTCTCCCAACAGCTGTTCCAGTGGGTCCCCTCCATAGTTTGAAAAAATTTCAATGTTATTTGATGTTTGATAACGATGTGTATTAATTGATTTGTTGTTATACCAATTCTGTGTTTCAATTAATATTTTAGATTTATTTGATTTTTTGTGTAATATAAAATGAAAAGGGGTAGTGATTGTATTATTAAGATGTTTTGCATGTTTAGCTAATAAATCTACATATTCGTTTGTATATTGTTTTTGGGTATTTTTTTAATAACTGTAGTGGTATTGTTTTTTTGTGTTTTTCAAAAATTCTATAATCTCTATATATTCATCTTTTATATCATCTAAGTTTTTTTTATCTATCTCATCTTTAAAGTTATTTCAATTAATTGTTTGTATTGTAGGTTTTGTATATTTAAAATTTTTATAAAATATGAAAATGGGTAAATGGTCGCTATTATAGTTGTCTTCAGAGATAGACCGTTGTAGATCTTTTAAAATTTTATTTGTGCATAATGTTAAATCTATTATGGATTCATTATTATTTCTATTTAAGCAAGTTGTATGTTTTTCATTCAATAATATAAAATTATTGTATTCTATGAATTTAAGTGTGTACTTTTATGTTCATTTCTGTATGAATACCATAGCTTATTATGGGTGTTAAAGTCCAATCTATCAAAAATATTTTCGCTATTTAAGAACGGTAGGTACTAAAACTGTAAATTTTATAACCTTTGGATTTCTTCATTATATAGCAAAAAGAGAGAAATTAATTGTCTTTCATTTATATCAATATACGATTTATTCACGTCATACAACAAGACTTAGGTTGGGTTGTTTTACCTCTGAGCGGCACTTGTTTGCACATCATGGGCTAAATGGCCAGGTCACATGGGCCCCGAAGGCTCAGAGAAGGTTGGGGGAGGAGACCCACTGGAACAGCTGTTGGGAGACAGATGGTAGCCTCCCGTCAAGGCCATCCAGCGTGTTCTTTAACGTGCATAGGGTATGGCTTTCCCGCACACGCGGCCACGGCTTAACGTTCCATCCTACGGACGGCGACCTTTCCAAGCCCATCGGTGTCCCCTACTGACCGTGGGCAGGGCGGGGAATTTTGCGGAGATAAATCTCAACGCTGATCCAGCTGGGACTCGAACCTGGGAACTACAGATTACGAGCCTGGCGCGCTACCGACTGAGCCACCCCCGCCCCAACAACAAGACTTAGTAAACACCATCTACAACCCATGATAGACTGGCCACAACCAAGATAGCAGCTGCTTATTATAGAATACATTGTAAGATGAGTTAACTACGGTAAATGGGAAATGATTGTGCCAGACAGCGCATAATTAGCTTTACGATCCTTGCAGGACTTTTAATTACCGACAGTTCGGTATCTTCCCTTCGTTCCTCTTCAGTGAGGGTTGGAATGGCTTGGCACGTCGCCAAGTTCAAGAGCAAAGGCATTTGACGTCGCTGGAAATGCATTATGCAGAACCGATGATAAAAGAGTCTTTTTTTGGCAATGGATTCTTTTTGGCTTTTATGCTTGATAACGCAAGGGTCGTCAGAATAAGAACCGTTCTCTTTAGGATTTATGACGTACTTTTACAAAATTATATACTGCAGTATTTTCTAATGCTTAACTTCATCCTGTCTTGATTGCAAATACGAAATAAATTATTAGGTTTCGTCTAAATTTACGTAAATGCTTAAATGTATAACTTTCATTTTTCCCCCGGTTTTTAATTGCATAAGTTTTCCAAGCTGTTAACTGAAGTATTCGTAATTTAATAAACAAAATGGAGGGACTATTTATCATAAGATTTCTAAATCTTTCCGCTAGGTGGCTCTTATAGACTCACTTTATTTCTCCCCATTATTCCTATTGTTATATATTATTGAAAAACGTTTTTAAATTCTTTGATTTTTTTTTTGTCCTGAGATTTGTTGTCTTGATAGAATGTTATGGGATGTGTATCTTCGTGCCTTTATATCCCATTCAGTAGAAAGTTGTTAATATCAAATATAAAATATATTTCAAGAAGGAGTAATGCTTGCAAGGGTTGGGTTGTTTTACCTCTGAGCGGCGCTTTTTTGCACACCATGGGCTAAATGGCCAGGTCACATGGACCCCGAAGGCTCATAGAAGGTTGGGGGAGGGGACCCACTGGAACAGCTGTTGGGAGACAGATGGTAGCCTCCCGTCAAGGCCATCCAGTGTGTTCTTTAACGTTGGGTTGTTTTACCTCTGAGCGGCACTTTTTTGCACACCATGGGCTAAATGGCCAGGTCACATGGACCCCGAAGGCTCAGAGAAGGTTGGGGGAGGGGACCCACTGGAACAGCTGTTGGGGGACAGATGGTAGTCTCCCGTCAAGGCCATCCAGCGTGTTCTTTAACGTGCACAGGGTATGGCTCTCCCGCACACGGGGCCCACGGCTTAACGTCCCATCCGACGGTCGGCGGCATTTCCAAGCCCATCGGTGTCCCCTACTGACCGTGGGCAGGGCGGGGAGTTTTGCGGAGATAAATCTCAACGCTAACCCAGCGGGGACTCGAACCTGGGAACTACAGATACGAGCCTGGCGCGCTACCGACTGAGCCACCCCCGCCCCAATGCTTGCAAGATAAAGATGGAATGTCGAAGGATTATAAATTGCAGTTGATAGTTTTTAACAGAATCTATGAGATAGTCGGATATAATTTTAAATCTTCGGAATGGGTTGGGTTGTTTTACCTCTGAGCGGCACTTTTTTGCACACCATGGGCTAAATGGCCAGGTCACAAGGACCCAGAAAGCTCAGAGAAGGTTGGGGGAGGGGACACATTCTCTTTGGAATGTATATATTTTCTAGAAGGAAGAGTAAGTCTCAACATATATGTATGGAGTATCAATTTTCAATCCGTTACTTATCCACCACTTATCCAATAGATTGGCATATATATATTATGTTATCATTTAAGAATCGAAATCTTATTTTAATATCGCTATTGAGTCGGAAATTGTAGCAGAAAAACTGACCAAAACGGGGGCGGGGGTGGCTCAGTCGATAGCGCACCAAGCTCGTAATCTGTAGTTTCCACGTTCGAGTCCCAGCTGGGTCAGCGTTGAGATTTATCTCCGCAAAATTCCTCGCTCTGTCCACTGTCAGTAGGGGACACCGATGGGCTTGAAAATGCCGCCGTCCATCGAATGGGACGTTAAGCTGTGGCCCGTGTATCGTAGAGTCATACCTTGTGCACTTTCAAGAACATGCTGAATGGCCTTGACGGGAAGGTACCATCTGTCTCCTAACAGCTCCCCCAACTTTCTCTGAGCCTTCGGGGTCCACGTGACCTGGTCATTTAGTCCATGGTGTGCAAAAAAAAAAGTGCTGCTCAGAGGTAAAACAACCCAACTGACGAAAACTAGTACACGTGCTAGGCAGGATTGCCAGTCAGGGAGGAATAGGGATTGGCTTAGTCGTAGCATGCCAATCTAGTAATCGGCAGTTCCCAAGTTCGAGTCCCAAATGTGCCCGAGTTGAAAATTTTCTCCACAGATACCCTTTCTGTCCTCGGGTGAGAAAGAAGACATCGATGAGATTGAAAAGGTCGCCTTGCGAGGGAACATTAAGCTGTGGATCCGTGTAGCTTGAGGGGCGGGGATGGCTTAGTCGGTGGCGCGCCAGGCACGTAATCTGTAGTTCCCAGGTTCGAGTCCCAGCTGGGTCAGCGTTGAGATTTATCTCCGCAAAATTCCCCGCCCTGCCCCCGGTCAGTAGGGGACACCAATGGGCTTGAAAAGGCCGCCGTCCGTCGGATGGGACGTTAAGCCGTGGCTCCGTGTGCGGGAGAGCCATACCCTATGCACGTTAAAGAACACGCTGGATGGCCTTGACGGGAGGCTACCATCTGTCTCCCAACAGCTGTTCCAGTGGGTCCCCTCCCCCAACCTTCTCTGAGCCTTCGGGGTCCATGTGAACTGGCCATTTAGCCGATGGTGTGCAAAAAAGTGCCGCTCAGAGGTAAAACAACCCAACCCGTGTAGCTTGAGATCCCTGCGCGCGTTAAATAACATGCTGGAAAGCTTTGATGAGAAACTTCTGTCTTTTGACAGCTTTTCGCTAGGGATCCCCTTCCCCAGACTTCTCCGCGACCTTGGGGTCCTTATAAGGTAGCCCCTTCAGCTCATTGTGTGTAAAAAAAATAAAGATTTCGCTCTGAGGTAAAATAACAAAATAATCTTCGAACTTTCCATAGTTCAACATTATCGATTAAAAATAAAACAAGCATTAACGGCTGTCGAAAATAATTATTGCTACATTTTATATTCAAAAGAAGAAATAATGTTAATTTCTTTACACTTTCGCACGATAAAGCCATTTTTCATTTTTGGCGGGGGTGGCTCAGTCGGTAGCGAGCCAGGTTCATAATCTGCAGTTCCCAAGTTCCAGTCGGGTCAGCGTCGAGATTTATCTCCGCAAAATTCCCCGCCCTGCCCACGGTCAGTAGAGAACACCGATGGGCTTGGAAAAGCAGCCATCCGTCGGATGGGACGTTAGGCTGTGGTCCGTGTGCAGAAGAGAGCCGTACCCTGTGCACGTTAAAGGACACGCTGGATGGCCTTGACGGGAGGCTACCATCTGTCTCTCAACAGCTGTTCCAGTGGGTCCCTTCCCCCAACTTTCTCTGAGCCTTTGGGGTCCATGTGACCTGGCCATTTAGCCCATGGTGTGCAAAAAAGTGCCGCTCAGAGGTAAAACAACCCAAAGCCATTGTTTCAGAAATAGATAAGTAGCGCGAGCATTTCTGTAGAAACGAATGCGTTCGAAATAGCACGAGTGGGACACGAGCAGTTTTGTGGCAGCGATAACATTCCAAAACCCTAGCTACGTCGAATAAATCTGCTAATCAATAAATATAGGCATTCCAAGCTTTTCTGATGACCCCATGCAAACACTAAGTTGTAATTCACGTATGCAAAGTGGCAAATTTTGGAATTAATTTAAATTAGAATTTTTCGTGGCCCACTGTGAGCGCTTATTGCTCCACATCGCATTAAAGGTGATTGGTTGGCTTAGATAAAGCGAAGCGGACTCGCACTTTTATTTTTACGACGCCGTTGCGGTGGCGTGTTTAACAGCGTGGAAAATGACGCTGGGACCGTGAGCAGCAGGTGCACCGTGATTCCCATGCTGTTTGCAAGACATCGAGACCCTTGACTCATCGGTAGCTTAGAGGCGACGAATAAATTGCCCTAAATGTGGATAGCATCGCTGGGACACAGATGGACATTTAACTGCTCGATTGAACATCAGAACTTCTCTTCGAACTTCCTTTTTTTCACATCTAGCCATTTCGAAAAGAGGTGAGCGGGGGTGGCTCAGTCGGTAGCGCGCCAGGTTCGTAATCTTCAGTTCCCACGTTCGAGTCCCAGCCGAGTCAGCGTTGAGATTTATCTCCCAAAATTCCCCACCCTGCCCACGATCAGTAGGGGACACCGATGGGCTTAGAAAGTCCGCCGTCCGTCGGATGTGATGTTAAGCCGTGGTCCCATGTGCGGGAGAGACATACCCTGTGCATGTTAAAGAACACGCTGGATGGCCTTGACGGGAGACTACCATCTGTCTTACAACAGCTGTTCAAGGAGGGTTTCTTCCCCCAACCTTCTCTGAGCCTTCGGGGTCCATGTGACCTGGCCATTTAGCCCATGGTGTGTAAAAAAGTGCCGCTCAGAGATAAAACAACTACTACTCGGTGTCCTGTCCAACATGACCGGACCAAAGTCAGTCAGCAGGGCCCTCAACCTCTGAGATTGAGGTCTTAACCTGTCCAACCGGGGCCCAAACCGGTCAGCAGAGCCTTCGACCTCGATAGGCCCTCAAGCCTCCCCCTCCCCCCACGAACAAGGTTGTTCCCTCTCTTTTTTTTGCACAAATTGTACTATTTGTAGCTGCACAACACAGCAACCACGGCAATCCCCTGTTCCGTCTTTCGACACTACTAAGTTGAATGGAAAGCCGCGACTATCTACTGTCGGAGGCAAGGCTACACCATATAGATGCATCTCATCCCCGACATCCTATGGCGAGCAGTCCTATAGAAGGAAAGCTCATCCATCGGTCAAATCCTGGAATTTACTCTGTTCTCCGGTTAGCCAAGAACAAGGATATGTAGATCCAAGTTCGCTCGGCACCCGGGGTGGAGATTCTTAGTGGAACCCAGACTTTGAAAAGGACCCTTGCCTATTAGGGGACCAATCCGTTCGGTAGAGCCCTTGAACTGCGCCACAGAGCGCCTGATTTTGAGGTCTTGGCACCGTCCAACCGGACCACTAAACCGTCAGCGATGCCTTCGACCTCGGTTGGTCTTGGCTCTGTCCAACCGGGGCCCATTCCGGTCAGCAGAGTCTTTGACCGGTTGCTGGGCCACAAGCCCCCCACCTCGACAAGGTGGTTTTTTTTTTTCACACATTCGTTCTATTTGTTGCGATCTTATGCAACCACGGCAATTCCCGATTCCGCCTATACGACACTACCAGTTATGAAAAGCCGTGCTATCTAGAGCCGGGGGCAAGGAATACGCCCTATAGGAGCACCTCAACCCCAGCCTCACATGGCAGCAGTCCTATAGAAGGAAAGCTGACCACCGGAAGAAACCTTACTTTAATGTGTTCCCCGGTTAGCCATGAACGAGGATATATAGATCCAAGTTCGATCCGCGTCCGGGGTGGAGACTCTTAGTAAGGCCCAGACTTTGAGGACTCGACCTACTGGGGCACAAATCTTTTCAGAAGAGTCCTCGAACAGCTCACCCAGAGCTCCTGATCGTTAGCGACTGAACCACACCCGCCGCCTGGAATTTTGGCAAAAGGTTAAGAGTTGAATAAGGATGTACAGTATTAAATATTAACTTGATAGATTTAAAAAGTGGTTTAGGTTGGGTTGGGTTGTTTTGCCTCTGAGCGGCACTTTTTTGCACACCATGGGCTAAATGGCCAGGTCACAATGGACCCCGAAGGTTGGGGGAGGGGACCCACTGGAACAACTGTTGGGAGACAGATGGTAGCCTCCCGTCAAGGCCATCCAGCGTGTTCTTTAACGTGCACAGGGTATGTCTCTCCCGCACACGGGGCCACGGCTTAACGTCCCATCCGACGGACGGCGGCCTTTTCAAGCCCATCGGTGTCCCCTACTGACCGTGGGCAGGGCGGGGGAATTTTGTGGATAAAAAAGTGGTTTAGAAATCGGTATTATAGATAAAACGTCTTTCTCTATTTGTAGCTACTTCATTCGCAAGTTCTGTTTGAGAAACACACCAACCGTTACCAGATCACCCATATTCCCAAAGACATTATTATATTAAATCGTCTCATTACGGTAGGGACCTGATTTTTTTAACACCACGGCGTCACCCAGGGGGTTGGGTTGTTTTACCTCTGAGCGGCACTTTTTGCACACCATGGGCTAAATGGCCATTTAGCCCATGGTGTGCGAAGCCTTCGGGGTCACATGGACCCCGAAGGCTCAGAAAAGGTTAGGGGAGGAGACCCACTGGAATAGCTGTTAGGAGACAGATGGCAGCCTCCCGTCAAAGCCATCCAGTGTGTTCTTTAACGTGCACAGAGTATGGCTCTCCCGCACACGGGGCCACGGCTGCCTTTTCAAGCCCATCGGTGTCCCCTACTGACAGTGGGCCGAGCGAGGAATTTTGCGGAGATAAATCTCAACGCTGGCCCGGCTGGGACTCGAACTTGGGAACTACAGATTACGAGTCTGGCACGCTACCCACTGAGCCACCCCCGCCCCTCATTCAGGGAGAACCCGCTTGGAAATATTGGAGAATTCGGCCAAGTATCTCGATAAGTACAGGGGGCCAAAAAATCAATCAAAACGGAAATGACACTCTCCATAATTTGCTTAGAAACGAAGATATGATAGCGCGTGGTGACTTAAAAAACGACACGAGCAACCCGTGGCAGTTCCTCTAGTTAGTGATTAAAAGATTGCGCACCGCAATGATTTGGTAGATTATTATCACTAGCTCCGAATTTTTAGCTGTCATCAAATTTTCATTTTACTGTAGAGATCTACTTCAAAGTTAAAATTTTTTGTCTGAATACGGAAAGACGGAAGTCCCAAAGGTATATTTCTTCAATGGTTGAGTACCTCAGCTAGATGCAACTAATAAATCCAACGGAATTAGCGAATAAATCCAGACTGATGTACTTTTGTTTTCCCACAGGTTTCTACGCGTCGCAGGATTTTTGCTTTTACTGCTGCTTTCACACAAACAAGGCGTTTCGGGAAACTTGTCTAGCAGATATAATGAATGTCTAAATTCGGATGAAATGTCGCCTCTTAACGGTCGGTAGTTGCGTACGACTTTTGATTTTATTTCCGATTCACAACAGTGCCCACTTCTGGGGCAGTTGGGTCAGGCCTGACGGAACTTCGTCCGAGAGAGAGAGATTTGAATCCGGAATTTGGTTTCTACTAAGCCAAAGGGAATAAAGGAGCATTGTTAGCTTTAGCAGAGGTGAAATCGGACAACCGTTTTATCGGGGGTAGGGGGGTGGGGGGGGTAAATATATTGAGTGACAAGACCCACTGGTTCCGCCTAAAGCACTACCAGTATAGAATAGGAAATGGGTTGGGTTGTTTTATCTCTGAGCGGCACTTTTTTGCACACCATGGGCTAAATGGCCAGGTCACATGGACCCCGAAGGCTCAGAGAAGGTTGGGGGAGGGGACCCACTGGAACAGCTGTTGGGAGACAGATGGTAGCCTCCCGTCAAGGCCATCCAGTGTGTTCTTTAACGTGCACAGGGTATGGCTCTCCCACACACGAGGCCACGGCTTAACGTCCCATCCGACGGACGGCGGCCTTTCCAAGCCCATCGGTGTCCCCTACTGACCGTGGGCAGGGCGGGGAATTTTGCGGAGATAAATCTCAACGCTGACCCAGCTGGGACTCGAACCTGGGAACTACAGATTACGAGCCTGGCGCGCTACCGACTGAGCCACCCCCGCCCCAGAGTGAACAGTACTATAGGAGTAAAGCTCAACCCACGGCACCGCCGCTGCAAAACCTGGATTTTAATCTATTCTATGGTTAGCCACAAACTAGGATATTTAGATCCAAGTTGACTCGGCTCCCATGGTGGGAACTCTTAGTCCGGCCCGATTTCTGGAACCCTGTCTGACATAACGGACCAAGTCAGTCAGCAGGGCCCCTAACAACTACCCTAAGTTTGAGGTCTTAGCCTGTCCAACCGGGTTTTAAACCAGTCAGCAGAGCCTTCAACCTCGAGGTCTTAGACTGTCCAACCGGGTTCCAAACCTGTCAGCAGAGCCTTCGACCTCGAGGTCTTAGCCTGTCCAACCGGGTTCCAAACCGGCCAGCAGAGCCTTCGACCTCGAGGTCTTAGCCTGTCCAACCGGGTTCAAAACCTGTCAGCAGAGCCTTCGACCTCGAGGTCTTAGCCTGTCCAACCGGGTTCCAAACCGGTCAGCAGAGCCTTCAACCTCGAGGTCTTAGACTGTCCAACCGGGTTCCAAACCTGTCAGCAGAGCCTTCGACCTCGAGGTCTTAGCCTGTCCAACCGGGTTCCAAACCGGCCAGCAGAGCCTTCGACCTCGAGGTCTTAGCCTGTCCAACCGGGTTCAAAACCTGTCAGCAGAGCCTTCGACCTCGAGGTCTTAGCCTGTCCAACCGGGTTCCAAACCGGTCAGCAGAGCCTTCAACCTCGAGGTCTTAGACTGTCCAACCGGGTTCCAAACCTGTCAGCAGAGCCTTCGACCTCGAGGTCTTAGCCTGTCCAACCGGGTTCCAAACCGGCCAGCAGAGCCTTCGACCTCGAGGTCTTAGCCTGTCCAACCGGGTTCCAAACCGGTCAACAGAGCCTTCGACCTCGATCGGCCCTCAAGCCCTTCCCCCCACCACGTCAAGGTGGGTTCCCTGTCGGGGGTATCGGAGGGGGGGGGGATTTTCTTGAATTATGAAATGTAGAACGTACACAAAGCCGGAGGCGTGGTGGCAGAGATTTATCTCCGCAAAACTCCCGCCATGCCCACGGTCAGTAGGGGGCAACCGTCCATCGGATGGGACGTTAATACATTACCCCTTTTGCGGGAGAGCCATACCCTGTGCACGTTAAAGAACACGCTGGATGACCTTGTTGGGAGGCTACAGTGTCCTAACAGCCTAACTTGCTGTGAGGAATCAGTGTCCTAACAGCTGTTCCAGTGGGTCTCCTCCCCAACCTTCTCTGAGCCTTCGGGGTCCTTATGATCTGACCATTTAACCCATGGTATGCAAAAAAGTGCCGCTCAGAGGTAAAATAATCCAACCCTAAATTATGAACGATTATTATTGAAAATCGAGATATGTATATATAGATTTAAGTTTTTTATCTTCAGTCATATTTTTTCGTTTAACAAGAACAGAGCTTCTAAGATAGAAGCTTAGAAGCTCTGTTCATGAATTACAGACATGGAATTTCTCAAATATTTTGTTAGGGTAATGCATTTGTCTTTGAACAATATTGAGTAATATTCTGATAAAGTAAGCTTTTCCGAGATCAGAAAGAAACTGACAAGGATTTTCAATGCAAACAATATATCCGCTACTCCAAATATTAAAAAAAAAGCAGTTTCGTGGCATTTTTTACATCTGTATAACAATCAAATGGAGCAGAACTTCTGTTAATAAACCATGGTATTTCCATTCACGATAGTTTGTTTCCAAATATTAAAAGAACTCTTCGCAGACTGCTATTTTACTAAGGCATCTTTTTTTGCTTAATTTTTTTCCTAGTTCTCTTAAAATTCCTTTTCATTTTTTTTTATCTTTCTCTGTGGATAGCGAAGTGAATCGGACCCTTACCAACCTCATCGAGTCTGGTGATGATGATGATTAATCAGGAAGTCGATCATCGACTCAGTTACCTGCGGCGTTTGCACGAACGAGTCAGTCGTAACTTCTGTAATATGTCCGTGATCTCATGACCTTGACCCAGGACTTATTTTTCAGGCTGTTAATTGATTCGAGAAATGTTCTCACAGGTGATAGAATTTTGACAGGTTTTTGTTTCGCTTTTAATATTAATCTCCATTGGCTGTGGACTTCTTCACAAATTGAATTAGGTGATGTCAACTGTCGCTTAACTTTAACACTTAAGATAATGACCTCTGCAAACGAAGCGAAACATCATCCTCATCAACTTCTCTTCAATCATCGTATGATCCTACCTCGAATTTTACTTTTAATCATCTGACATTGACGAAGTGTCCACCAAGTCTTATAATCTGTAGTTCCCAGGTTCGAGTCCCAGCTGGGTCAGCGTTGAGATTTATCTCCGCAAAATTCCTCGCCGTGCCCACGGTCAGTAGGGGACACCGATGGGCTTGGAAAGGCCGTCGTCTGTCGGATGGGACGTTAAGCCGTGGCCCCGTGTGCGGGAGAGACATACCCTGTGCACGTTAAAGAACACACTGGATGGCCTTGAAGGGAGGCTACCATCTGTCTCCCAACAGCTGTTCCAGTGGGTCCCCTCCCCCAACCTTCTCTGAGCCTTCGGAGTCCTTGTGACCTGGCCATTTAGCCCATGGTGTACAAAAATGTGCCGCTCAGAGGTAAAACAACCCAACACAACCCACCAAGTCTTATAATCCTGATACCACCACATCCAGACTCGTATACCTTTGATCAGCAGTCAAGTTCGCTAACAGCTCAGGCATCATAATGAATTAAATATTTTGCCTTTGTAAGAAAAATTATATACAGTCCTTTTTATTTTTTGTAGGAAAAAGGTGGTGATACCGTAGTCTTCTAACGGTAACTCCGTAGTCTTCTAAGAGTTTGTTGTTAGAGTCTGGAAGGGTTGACAAAAATGGCCCATGAAAAAATGTTAAAAACATGAATTTTAATATAATTTTATTTACTGGAAAGTTAGACCAAGAGTGCAAACTAATATTATAAAAAGTTAACAAAATCACCTTCAGACAAGTTTTAAGCTGCGATGCAATCTGCATCGCAGCTTAAAATTTGTCTGATTAAAACTGCTTAAAACTTGTCAAGACAGCTGATGCTTCCATCTTGGAGTTTTTTTCCGGAAAACCAGAAAGCCTGTAACGTTGAGTTGCAATATGATATCCATCCGCATATTCCAATGTTTATGACTGATGTACGCTGTTTAAAACAGGTGTCTCTAACGAGATTATTTGTTTTTGGGGCTTTTCTTAAGTACATTCCTTTGCGATAAGAGTTGTCAATGAAATCTACTATTTTTGGGACTTCTTTTAAGTGCGAAACTAGGGTTGTTTCTTTGGCGATAAGAATTGTTAATGAAATCTTGTTTTAATGAGATCATTTTCAGTGTGTTTTTTTAAGTGCAGAAACATGATTTTCTTCTTTATAGCGTTATATATATATACATATCCTCTAAAGAATGTCTGAAGGTAGATGCGGAACGGACTACTTTTACCATTCGGACTTTATTAAAACGAAATGGTGACTGAGGGCCCTAAACTGCATTTCTGCGAAGTTTTATAACAGACTCGAAATTATAGTCACGCCTTCAGAGGCGAAACATCTCGATTTTGCTCTTCGCTTTTGTTATCGACACTGGAATTGTAACCTAATCGAAAATGCGAGGTTATCATCTGTCTCTTAACAGCTGTCTAGTGGGTCCCCTCCCCCATCCTTCTCGGAGTCCCGTGACCTGGCCATATAGACCATTGTGTGCAAAAAAAAAGTTCCGCTCAGAGGTAAAACAACCCAACTTTTTTCTACATTCCTCGATTCCTTTAATGTTCGTTTTATAGTACCCTTTCTGGGCATTGTAGCCGTCCCATGGCCGAGTGGTTAGTACGCTTGGCTACTGATCTAAGGGACCTGGGTTCGAGCCCCGGGTAAGGCATCGATGTGTGTGTCGTTTTTTCTGATGAGGTCCTGCCATCCTCTCAGACCTTCTACTATGACATATAAACTGACAGGCTCCTGTCAGACCTCTGTGGCAAGCAGCTGCTTGAGGGGGTATTTTTTTTTCTGGGCACTAAAATTGTAATGACTGCTTATAGTTCTCTCTCTTAAAATGCATTACAAACACTTTTTGAAGGAATCTTCATTAAATAGGTGGAAAAAGATTTATTTAAAGTCAAAAATCCAGCCAAATTGGGGGCGGGGGTGGCTCAGTCGGTAGCGCGCCAGGCTCGTAATCTGTAGTTCCCAGGTTCGAGTCCCAGCTGGGTCAGCGTTGAGATTTATCTCCGCAAAATTCCCCGCCCTGCCCACGGTCAGTAGGGGACACCGATGGGCTTGGAAAGGCCGCCGTCCGTCGGATGGGACGTTAAGCCGTGGCCTCGTGTGTGGGAGAGCCATACCCTGTGCACGTTAAAGAACACACTGGATGGCCTTGACGGGAGGCTACCATCTGTCTCCCAACAGCTGTTCCAGTGGGTCCCCTCCTCCAACCTTCTCTGAGCAATCGGGGTCCATGTGACCTGGCCATTTAGCCCATGGTGTGCAAAATAGTGCCGCTCAGAGGTAAAACAATCCAACCCAGCCAAATTGTTACGAAGAAGTATGCAGATACTGTAGTTGGAAGTTCTAAATGTCATTATTTTATTCCGGACCGTAATGATCATGTTTCACATATTGTGATGCGCTTCAGTTTCATGTTTTCCGTTTCCCTTTGATTGCTGCAGCCATTTTAAGTGCATTATTTGCTATTAGATGGAGCACAGAACCGAATCTTTCTCCTCTTTCGTTATTTTGATGGATGATGACGATAGGAGAATTATCATTCCTTTCCCTTCATCCACTTTCGCATCATGAGATCCTTGCCATGTGATTGATTCCTTAGGAAAACAAAGGCCAGATCTGGTTGGCAAGAGAAAGTTGCAGCAATCGGCATGATTCTCCATTCGAAATACCCGGATCTCGTCTCCATCGATTGCTCCGTCATCACGGCCCGATGCTAATCATTCGAGAATCCTTGGTGCTCGTTTGTGTTATGAACCGTGATTAGCAGTGCCACTAAGCGCCGACGGAGGAAGTCGACCGGTCACGCTTCACGCTCACCTGCAGCATAAATTGGCCTCCGGATCGTCAGAAGCAACAGGAAGTGGATGCAGATGCTCTCGCTGCAGCTGAATTAATCGCTATCGTTTCGGATGCCGTCATTAGATGAGGTCGTGCCCCCCGACGAACACTTTCGTTGTTGTTGTTTTTTGGGCGTCGTTTTTTGTTCTTCTGGTTTTGCGTTGCGGTGGGCCCCGATGTAATAAGGCAGTTCATACAGAGCCAAAAGATGAGCGATAAGGGGGAAGATGCCACGCTTGCTCGGGTTAAGTAGCACGTGAGGGCTTTTCGACCCTATTGTCCTTGAAAGCCGAAAGGTTATCCGCATCTCTCTCACATCTTAACTTAACAGACTCTGAGAAATAAAGATAATAACGATGAAACCTTTGTGCTAAAAATGAGCACAAAGACTCATGTAATGTTGACTTAAAAGTGTTTTAGCATCATGTGAGTGAGTACAATGCAATAAAAAAATAAATTATTCCTCAAGCAGCCCACTTTGGAAGGAAGGACTGGCAAGAATCTTTTAAGATAGTACGCCAAAGAAAAGATTTGTGAGGAAGGCAAAACATCAGCAGAAAGAAATCCTTCCATAACTTACCTTTGCTTCACACCCACTAGTCACGCTAACCATTCGTGTTATGTATAACATTCGTTCCATTTTGTCACTTGTAGCTTCGGGTGAAATGTTAAGGAAATCATTTATAATTTTTTCCCCTCTAGATTTTGGGACGGGGAGGTGGTCAGTCGGTAGCGCGCCAGGCTCGTAATCTGCAGTTCCCAGGTTCGAGTCCAAGCTGGACCAGATTTGAGATTTATCTCCGCAAAATTCCCCGCCCTACCACAGTCAGTAGGAGTCCGTCAGTAACGGATGACTGACCGCCATTAGTCGGATGGGACGTTCAGTCGTGGCCCCGTGTGCGGGAGAGCCATACCCTGTGCACGTTAAAGAACACGCTGGATGGCCTTGACGGGAGGCTACCATCTGTCTCCCAACAGCTATTCCAGTGGGTCCCCTCCCCCAACCTTCTCTGAGCCTTCGGAGTCCTTGTGACCTGGCCATTTAGCCCATTGTGTGCAAAAAAGTTCCGCTCAGAGGTAAAACAACCCAACCTTTTAATTATCAAAGCGATGTGTCATTGCTTCATAAAACGCTACATGTACTCCATTAATACAAGAGAGTTCTCGAAGTCGATGAATAGTTTTTGGTGCTTTTGTGCTAAAAATAATTTTGATTGCAAAGGAAAGGGGCCAAGGGTTGGCTCAATCGATAACCCGATAATCTACAGCAGGGGTGTCCAAACTTTTGACTTCCTTGGGCCACATTGAGTGAAGATGAATTGTTTTGGGCCGCACGTAAAATATATAATATAGTTGATGTATATGAATAATAAAACTTTATTTATTTTCTTACGTTTTTTTATTATAAAATTAAAAAATGGCACTGTGGCATATAAACTGACAGGCGCCTGTCAGACCTCTGTGGCAAGCAGCTGCTTGAGGGGTATTTTTTTAATATAAAACTAGTGGGATATCAAATACTCGCTGAAAATCACATAATCATGTTGAAAGCTTATGTCGTAAACACGTAAACTTTACGACTTTGTGGGCCGCATTACTAGCTGTCCAGGGCCGCGGGTTGGACACGCCTGATCTACAGTTTCAGGTTTGAGTCCCAAGTGTGGCGTGGTGGCAGGGTTAGTGTGAGCGGAGATATATTATATCTCCGCTCACACTAACCCTGCTCTTGGTGACAGAGAACTTTTGAGATTTGCAAAGGAGTTTAAGTTGTGGCTCCGTGTACAGTGAGAGCCATACCTTGTGCACGTTAAAGAACACGCTGAGTGCTTTGACGGGAGGCTACCATTTGTCTCCCTACAGCTGTCCACCCTGCTCTTGGTGACAGAGAACTTTTGAGATTTGCAAAGGAGTTTAAGTTGTGGCTCCGTGTACAGTGAGAGCCATACCTTGTGCACGTTAAAGAACACGCTGAGTGCTTTGACGGGAGGCTACCATTTGTTTCCCTACAGCTGTCCAGTGGGTCCCTTTCCACTCGGGATCCTTGTGACTGTGCAGTATAGTCCGTTGTGTGCAAAAAAGTGCAGCTCAGAGGTAAAACAAAGAAACGGTTGTCGGATAAAATCTTAACACAGATACAGTGGGGACTCGAACCTGGTGTACTGCCGACCACAGCGAGTAAAGACTTCAACAGTTTTGTTGCTTGATGGCATCCATCAATCAAATCATATAAAAATTAAAGTTTGGTTATGATGACAACGCAATAATCTATCAACTAGAAAAGAAATTTCACTGCACTAATTTCACTGTTGATAAAACCTCACTTTTAAATAGTTTCTCTCTTGGATTGTTTCTTCTCCTCCCCCCTGGGGCGGGGGTGGCTCAGTCGGTAGCGCACCAGGCTCGTAATCTGTAGTTCCCAGGTTCGAGTCCCAACTGGGTCAGCGTTGAGATTTATCTCCGCAAAATTCCCGGCCTTGCCACGGTCAGTAGGGGACACCGATGGGCTTGGAAAGGACGCCGTCCGTCGGATGAGACGTTAAGCCGTGGCTCCGTGTGCGGGAGAGCCATACCCTGTGCACGTTAAAGAACACGCTGGATGGCCTTGACGGGAGGCTACCATCTGTCTCCCAACAGCTGTTCCAGTGGGTCCCCTCCCCCAACCTTCTCTGAGCCTTCGGGGTCCATGTGACCTGGCCATTTAGCCCATGGTGTGCAAAAAAGTGCCGCTCAGAGGTAAAACAACCCAACGTTAAAGAACACGCTGGATGGCCTTGACGGGAGGCTACCATCTGTTTCCCAACAGCTGTTCCAGTGGGTCCCCTCCCCCAACCTTCTCTGAGCCTTCGGGGTCCATGTGACCTGGCCACTTAGCCCATGGTATGCAAAAAAGTGCCGCTCAGAGGTAAAACAACCCAACCTTCTCTCCTCCCCCATTTCGAAATGCGATCTAATCGGGTAGATTTTATCTTTACGTCTATGAAGATCAGATATGGAGATGCATGAATGAATCAGCAAGGTAAAAAAAAATCTCAGATGAAGAGGTAAGCATCTGAGTTGCCCCCACACTATTAATAAAGTGGCTGTTCATTGTGTTCGGTAATGACCTTAACAAAAGGGTTCGAAGGCGAAGCGTGGCCAACATTGTCTGCAGTAATCAATTCACGGTCAACAGGATCAAGAACGTGTCCAATAGATAATAAGATAATAAAGGCAAAGGAGTTGTTACAAGGCATTGAAATCACTCGCCGCACTATTAAGCAGGCAAGATAATGTGGGCTGATTCTGCTCCTAACAATAATGGCATACTTTAACAAACCAATTGTTCTTCCATTGATAGAGATATTCAAAAAGGTTCAGATCGTTATAAGGTGAAAAGCTATTTTTAATCGGGTTGGGTTGTTTTACCTCTGAGCGGCACTTTTTTGCACACCATGGGCTAAATGGCCAGGTCACATGGACCCCGAAGGCTCAGAGAAGGTTGGGGGAGGGGACCCACTGGAACAGCTGTTGGGAGACAGATGGTAGCCTCCCGTCAAGGCCATCCAGCGTGTTCTTTAACGTGCACAGGGTATGGCTCTCCCGCACACGGGGCCACGGCTTAACGTCCCATCCGACGGACGGCGGCCTTTCCAAGGCCATCGGTGTCCCCTACTGACCGTGGGCAGGGCGGGGATTTTTTTTAATCGAAGCTTAACTGAAATTAATACAATTTTGCATTAATCCGTCTAAGACATCAAATTTACATCTAAGACCAACAGGGTCCCGCAAAATTCCCCGCACTGCCCACGGTCAGTAGGGGACACCGATCGGCTTGGAAAGGCCGCCATCCGTCGGATGGGACGTTAAGCCGTGGCCCCGTGTGCGGGAGAGCCATAACCCTGTGCACGTTAAAGAGCACGCTGGATGGCCTTGACGCGAGGCTACCATCTGTCTCCCAACAGCTGTTCCAGTGGGTCCCCTCCCCCAACCTTCTCCGAGCCTTCGGGTTCCTTGTGACCTGGCCATTTAGCCCATGGTGTGCAAAAAATTGCCTCTCAGAGATAAAACAACCCATCAGAGTCAGATGTTTAGCGCAAACAAATGTTTTTTCTAATCAGTTTTTATGGATATATATCCATCGCCTTCCATTTCGAAAGTTTATCGAAATTAGTAGCCTTCTTTTTCATCCTGTGACTAATTGGTTATTCACCAAACACTTCCATATTTAGGTTTAATTTTAATAGAAATCCATTTCAGAATTTATTACATACCTTCCTATTATTATTGTTGTTGTACTTGCATCCTAGGTCTCCCCCTTTTTCTCAAACCCTTAGGCATACTGTTCATAATCCTCTTTGCCAATCTGCAGCTATGCATACGGGCAACATGGCCAAACCAACGGAGTCTCTCTCTGCACAATATGCTGCTTAAAAGAGGTTGCAAACTCCTTTGCCTAACCTCATCATTAGTTACAAATTTGAACCACCTAATTCCCAAGATACTGCGTAAGCATCTAGAATCAAAGGCATAAAGTTTCTTGTTATCCTGATTACAAAGGGTCCATGTTTCGCTACCATAACTAACCTTAGAAAGAACCAAACTCTTATACAGCCTAATTTTAGTCTTTAAGTGTATACGCCTATTTTTCCATACTCTCCATAGATTCTTAAAAGTCCCAGCAATAATTCCTATTCATCTATTTATCTCATGCCGCACATCACCAATGTATATTAAAGAAAAATACTGGATGGTCTTAACGGAAGGCTTCTATCTGTCTCCTAACAGCAGTCCAACGGAACCTTTTCTCTCACCTTCTCTGAGCCCTTTGGGGTCTTTGTGACCTGGTCATGAGAAACTGTGCTTAAAAAAAAAGTGGTGCTCAGAGGTACAGTCGCTCAAAAAAATATCCGAACACCATGGTCGATTAGAGAATTCAGAAAAAATATCTGTCTCCCAACAGCAGTTCCAGTGGGTCACCTCTCCCAGCTTTCTCTGAGCCTTGGGGGTCCATGTGACCTGGCCATTTAGCCCATGGTGTGCAAAAAAAGTGCCTCTCAGAGGTAAAACAACCTAACCCATAAATTTAATTAGAACAGCCTTGTTTATGATGAATCTCAAGATGAAAGTTTGTTAGCTAGAGTTTCATGGCACCAAACAGAAGCCAAATTAGTATTATATCTAAGATAACTATGTTTTTTAGGCGGCAGTTTTATATTCTTAAAATAACCATATTCTTCTCAATGAGAAATAACTATTTTTATTTAATGATGTCGTTTTTTTTAATATATTTTCCATGCGCGTATGTTATTACCAATTTTACAAAAGTTTATGGCTGTTGTTGGGTTGTTTTACCTCTGAGCGACACTTTTTTGCACACAATGGGCTAAATGGCCAGGTCACAAGGATCCCGAATACTCAGAGGAGGTTGAGGGAAGGGGACCCAATGCACAGCTATTAAGAGACAGATGAAAACCTCCCGTCAAGACCTTCCAACATGTTCTTTAACGTCCGCAGGATATGGCTCCTGGGGCGGGGGTGGCTCAGTCGGTAGCGCGCCAGGCTCGTAATCTGTAGTTCCCAGGTTCGAGTCCCAGCTGGGTCAGCGTTCAGATTTATCTCCGCAAAAATTCCCCGCCCTGCCCACGGTCAGTAGGAGACACCGATGTGCTTGGAAAGGCCGCCGTCCGTCGGATGGGACGTTAAGCCGTGGCCCCGTGTGCGGGAGAGACATAACGTGTGCACGTTAAAGAACACGCTGGATGGCCTTGACGGGAGGCTACCATCTGTCTCCTAACAGCTGTTCCAGTGGTTCCCCTCCCCCAACCTTCTCTGAGCCTTCGGGGTCCATGTGACCTGGCCATTTAACCCATGGTGTGCAAAAAAGTGCCGCTCAGAGATAAAACAGCCCAAACAGGATATGGCTCCCCTACAGATGGCGCTACGGCTTTATTTCCCTTCTAACGGACGGCGCTCTTTCCAAGCCAACCGATTCCCCCTTCCTGACCAAAGGAAGGGTGTGGGTTAAACGGAGATAAATCTGAACGGTGGCCAGATGGGACTCGAACCTGGAAAATACAGATTACGAATCTGACGTGCCACCGACTGCGCCCCTCCCTCCTCAGTAAAGAGGCACTTGTGTCTCACTGGAGCATGTATTCTGTGAGAAAGTCTGTTTAAAATATGAATAACTTCTGCATTTTTTCAACATAGCATATTAAAAAAGAAATCTAGAATAAATATAAGACCAAGTGTTTATTTCTCCCTGAACGTAACCTACATGGCTCGATTTTGATTCGGAGCAAAATTTACCATAAAATGGTATCTAAACTTGTAAAGGCCGAGTTATATTTGCCACAATATTGCACGTTAATTGCAAGAAGTACAACTGGGGAATGCCGGAAATAATGTACGAGTTTTAGACTCTTGAGAATTCCTTGTTTTATCCTTTGCATTTTCGGAAACCCCAAATGAAGAGGCGATTTTTATAGTTCTAAAATAAATCGTTGTGGTATGGAAAACTGAGTTCAACTACTGATATCTTGTCTCTCTCTAAACGGGGGGCGGGGGTGGCTCAGTCGGTAGCGCGCCAGGCTCGTAATCTGTAGTTCCCAGGTTCGAGTCCCAGCTGGGTCAGCGTTGAGATTTATCTCCGCAAAATTCCCCGCCCTGCCCACGGTCAGTAGGGGACACCGATGGGCTTGGAAAGGCCGCCGTCCGTCGGATGGGACGTTAAGCCGTGGCTCCGTGTGCGGGAGAGACATACCCTGTGCACGTTAAAGAACACGCTGGATGGCCTTGATGGGAGGCTACCATCTGTCTCCCAACAGCTGTTCCAGTGGGTCCCCTCCCCCAACCTTCTCTGAGCCTTCGGGGTCCATGTGACCTGGCCATTTAGCCCATGGTGTGCAAAAAAGTGCCGCTCAGAGGTAAAACAACCCAACGTTAAAGAACACACTGGATGGCCTTGACGGGAGGCTACCATCTGTCTCCCAACAGCTGTTCCAGTGGGTCCCCTCCCCCAACCTTCTCTGAGCCTTCGGGGTCCATGTGACCTGGCCATTTAGCCCATGGTGTGCAAAAAAGTGCCACTTAGAGGTAAAACAACCCAACTCTCTAAACGGATATGAATTTGTGGTGGTGAAGAAATACTCTTCGCTCCTCCTGTGGATAAAGAAGAGAGGATTCTCGGCCATCACCATTCCCTGCATCGGCAGAATAACATCGCTCTTGGGAAACATTTCGGAGACGACGACGCCATACGATATGTCATAAAAAGTCTTGCCTTGAAGCTCTCTTTTGAAGCTCTGGAGAATTGAATATATATCTCTTTCTCGAAACTCTAAAAGCACAGAGTAGCTCGGCATTTTGTATTGGAAGATTTTAAAGTCGTCTTTAATCTTCTTGGCTTGTTGCAGAGTGCACCATTTTCTTGATAATACCGTGTAAACTCAGATTAAATAGATTTCGTTACCCGGTTTTCAAAGTAAATATAAAATAATAAATAAATACCCCCTCAAGTAGCTGCTTGCCACAGAGGTCTGACATGAGCCTGTCAGTTTATATGCCAACACAAACATCCATGCTTTACCCGAGGCTCGAACCCAGGTCCCTTAGATCAGTAGCCAAGCGCGCTAACCACTCATATATAAATGCAATAATTCTCACCTCCCCAAAATCCCACTCTGCCCACGGTCAGTAGGGGACACCGATGGGCTTGGAAAGACCGCCGACCGTCGGATGGGACGTTAAGCCGTGGCCCCGTGTGCGGGAGAGCCATACCCTGTGCACGTTAAAGAACACACTGGATGACCTTGACGGGACGCGACCATCTGTGACCCAACAGCTGTTCCAGTGGGTCCCTCCCCCAACCTTCTCTGACCTTCGGGGTCCTTTTGACCTGGCCATTTAGCCCATTGTGTGCAAAAAAGTGCCGCTCAGAGGTAAAACAACCCAACGTTAAAGAACACGCTGGATGGCCTTGACGGGAGGCTACCATCTGTCTCCCAACAGTTGTTCCAGTGGGTCCCTCCCCCAACCTTCTCTGACCTTCGGGGTCCTTTTGACCTGGCCATTTAGCCCATTGTGTGCAAAAATTTAGCCCATTGTGTGCAAATAAATAAATACCCCCTTCAAATGGCTCCAATTGAAGTGCCGCTCAGAGGTAAAACAACCCCACGTTAAAGAACACGCAAGTGGGTCCCTCCCCCAACCTTCTCTGAGCCTTCGGGGTCCTTGTGACCTGGCCATTTAGCCCATGGTGTGCAAAAAAGTGCCGCTCAGAGGTAAAACAACCCAACCCAAAATCCCATCCATGGAGAAATTTGTGGGGGCGTTTTCTTGAGATTTTTTTGTGCAGATAAATATAATATCGAATACTTCTCAGATTAATATAGCCTTCAATGAAAGGGGGGAGTTAGAAGAAGAAGAATTTGTCTCAAGAAGGTGTGTTTTAAACCATACCTCATACATGCCTATTTTATTCGAATTCCCAGATATATGGTGCGGCGGTGGCTCAGTCGGTAGCGCGCCAGGCTCGTAATCTGTAGTTCCCAGGTTCGAGTCCCAGCTGGGTCAGCGTTGAGATTTATCTCCGCAAAATTCCCCGCCCTGCCCACGGTCAGTAGGGGACACCGATGGGCTTGGAAAGGCCGCCGTCCGTCGGATGGGCGTTAAGCCGTGGCCCCGTGTGCCATACCCTGTGCACGTTAAAGAACACACTGGATGTCCTTGACGGGAGGCTACCATCTGTCTCCCAGCAGCTGTTCCAGTGGGTCCCCTCCCCCAACCTTCTCTGAGCCTTCGGGGTCCATGTGACCTGGCCATTTAGCCCATGGTGTGCAAAAAAAGCGCCGCGCAGAGGTAAAACAACCCAACAACCCAGATATATATTTCTCATTACAAAAATAATCTCATAAATGTTACATTTCTTTGTAATATTGGCAAAATATGTTCTGTTCCTTTTAATCTTTCATTAGTCATTTATAATTTTTTTCGACTTAAGGAAATATTTTATTCTGGTTAATTCCATATACATAATAAAAATGAAACAAAAATTTGACTTTATGGGGAAGAGAACTATATTATATCTGAAGTGTACATATCCTTTCAGAGTTTCAAATCATTTCCATGTTACACATGTGATGTCGAAAATGTTGCATCAGTTGGTGTTTATAGTTCTGTCGAGTCTTCAGTGCAAAGTGTGTAATTGGACTTGCGTATGAAAAGGTTTCTGATGACAATGCCCTCCTTCGGTCTTGGTTCAGGAAACTACTCATCCTAAGCAGGGATATCTCTGTAATTGGACTGGACGTGACGAGAAAGCATCCGACGTTTTTAAGCGTCGCTTTTCTGGATTTGTTTTTGCATCGGAAGTGAAGGTTGTCATACGGGGCGAGCGGCCTTGGTTTTGTTAGAGGCATTTTAATTGGCAGCTTTGTTAGAAGCTGTAAACTGGAGTTTATTGCCTTTTGGGGAGGAAGTGGAATTTAGTGAGTCATCGGATGTTTCGAACGTAATCTTAAAGTTATCAACGTCTTATATTCTTGCATGTAACGCTTTTTTTATCATTAACTCTGATATATTAGGGTGCGAGTGTGGCTCGCCCAGTAGCGCACCAGTTCGAGTCCCAGCTGAGCCAGCGTTGAGATTCATCTCTGCAAAACTCCCCGTCCTTTCCTATCTCGCCCTTCCCTCCGATTTTTTTCCGGATCCGGGCCTGATAGAACAACAATATATATGTTCTTAAATAAATATATTGTTAATATTTTACGTGATTATAAATCAGATTATTAAATCATGTTATTACGACTAAGGATTGATATAGAAGGAAAAATATAATAAATCGCGTCCCTTTTACATCTTTGTGTTTTTATTCTATATAAGTTGAAAAGGCGTTAATATGAATATACAAGGGCCGAATTTAGGGGGGACAAAGAGGGCTCACCTCCCCACCTAGATCTTGAGAATGCTAGTAAAAGTATCCTGACCTTGAGAATACTAGTAAGGGTTCCCCTGATCTTTAAAATTCTATTTTTTTTCCCTAGATCCTGGCCTGTACATGTACCTATATATATATTTATATTTTACTATATCTAATATATAAAGAAGAAAGTTTTTTGTTTATCTATGTGCAAAATATTAAACCTGTATTAACCGTATATTTCAATAAATTTTTGAAATACCACAAAAGCGGAGAAAGTCTACACCTGAGAACGACGTTCCAGTTCATTCCGACACGATCTTCCACTCCCCCCCCCCCCCAACTTCCTATTTTCCGTTTTTTTTTTCTAGATCCGAGCCTATATACTTAAAAATATAGACATAGATTCAGGAGAGCCATGTCCTCCGCACATTAAAGACCAAGCTACCAAGCTAGATGGCTTTAATGGAAGGTTTCCCACCTGTCTCTTAACAGCTGTCCAGCGGATCCTTTTCTCCAGTTTTCTCTGAGCCTTGGCTAATCTAGCCGTTTAATTCCTTTTGGTCAGAAAATAATATATCTTAGAGGAAAAAAATCAATTATTCTTCAATTATTCTCCAATCTTGGGTTTCGTATTAGCTGGTAATTTAGTCTATTTTGAAATTAAACATACACAAATCATTTTGAACGCATGGTTTGATCCTTTTGATTAGTATCGTAATGTAAGGGTTCTCAACGTAGAGTGCGCGGTAAAATTTAGCTTTAACAACGCCACCAAGTGTGTTCAAATGCCACCCAGTGTGTTCTTTAACGCGCACATGAAGCCACGGCTTCATGTGCGCGTTAAAGAACACACTGGGTGGCATTTGAGAGGAGGCTGTCATCTGTCTCCTAACAGCTGTCCAGAGGGTCTCCTCCCCCAACCTTCTCTGGGTCCTCGGGACCCCCTCGACTTCGGTATACGAATCCGCAAAGGAGTTTTTCTATTAACGTAGTGTATTGATGGCTTTCGCGAAATTTCCGTATTTAGCTCTTACCAGCAGCCCAGTTGGTCTCGTTGGGTTGTTTTACCTCTAATCGACACTTTTTTGCACACAATGGGCTAAATGGCCAGGTCACTTGGACCCCGAAGGCTCAGAGAAGGTTGGGGGAGGGGACCCACTGGAACTGCTGTTGGGAGACAGATGGTAGCCTCCCGTCAAGGCCATCCAGCGTGTTCTTTAACGTGCACAGGGTATGGCTCTCCCGCACACGGCAAAAACAGTGAGAAGATTGCAATTAATCCTTCTGGAACAAAATTTTAGGTCCAGGAATGAGGTCAGCTCTGGGGATATCTTTCCTGTTAGCTAAATCAGTTCCTTGTGTTAAATGATAAGCAATGACGTTGACTCAGCATTTATGACGGAGCTCAACTCTCTTGAAATCGCCAAGTTCGGAATCGATCTCTTATCTGTGATGCTGTGTCATTTCCGAAAAGGTAGCCAATGGCTTTGCTAACGGCGTGTTATCTTTTGCATGATGTCTTCTTGATAACATTGTAAGCCAGGCAACAACCACGATAGGTAGCCAGCAACGATAGTTATCCTTAATTGACGTATTATTTAAAAAAAACTGATGACAAAGAATGCTTACACGGGTTCAATTCAGCAAACGAAGAATGAATGAAGAGAAGAAAGATGAACTTCAATATTTGAATCATTTTTTCTTGAAAGCAAAGGCCTTGATAGATTAAAGCTGAGCCCATCGTTGTTTCTAATCTAAAGTGAACGTATTGTGATTTGCAGTGTATCAGATTTACGCTTTGCACGAATTGCTGTAAATGCATTATGTCAATATTTACCAAACTTGAGGAATTGGCTCAGTCTGTAGTGCTCCAGTCTCTTGAATCCCTACTGGGCCTGCGTTGACAATTTTCTTCGCTAATCCCGTTCTTCCCGCGGATTAGAGGGGCGGGGGTGGCTCAGTCGGTAGCTCGCCAGGCTCGTAATCTGTAGTTCCACGTTCGAGTCCCAGCTGAGTTAGCGTTGAGATTTATCTCCGCAAAATTCCCCGTCCTGCCCACGGTCAGTAGGGGACACCGATGGGCTTGGAAAGACCGCCGCCCGTCGGATGAGACGTTAAACCGTGGTCCCGTGTGTGAGAGAGCCATACCCTGTGCGTGTTAAAGAACACGCTGGATGGCCTTGACGGGAAGCTACCATCTGTCTCCAACTCTCAACAGCTGTTCCAGTGGGTCCCCTCCACCAACCTTCTCTGAGCCTTCGGGGTCCTTGTGACCTGGCCATTTAGCCCATGGTGGGCAAAAAAGTGCCGTTCAGAGGTAAACCAACCTAACCCGTGTGCACAAGAGCCATACCCTGTATACGTCACAGAACGTGCTGGATAGCCTTGAGGGGAGGTATCCATCTGTCTCCTAACGGCTGTTTAGCGAGTTCCCCTCCCCCAACATTCTCTGAGTCTTTGGTGTCCTTGTGACGTGGTCATTTAGCCCATAATAATAAACAACCCAACCCTTGTGATCTGACCATTTAGCCCATTGTGTGCAAAATGGTGCAGCTCAGAAGTTAAACGATCCAAACCAGCAACTCTTTGTAATAAAAATGCCAGCTCCACTTCGACCCAGGAGTGGAAAGATTTGACGTTTTAACTTTTTCGTTTACATTTTTTCATTTGTTGTTATTTAGTATTAGACTGGATGTGTTGTTTTAATGGTAATTCACTCTTTTCTAATCATCATTACATTAATCGAAATGTATTTCCTTTCAGATGGCACAACAAGACAGCTGGCAGCCTCAGAGTATATGGTGAGTAGATTTAACTTCCATTTTCTGATGCTTTATGCCACCGAATCGATTTTAGGAGAAAATAAATAATCAAATTTCTATTGTGATTTTCTCTCTCCAGTAATCCCATATTTGATTTTATCTGTGCCAATATTAATATTTTCTAATCTCTCTTCCACCGGGGGGTGGCTCAGTCTGTAGCGCGCAAGGCTCGTAATCTGTAGTTCCCAGGTTCGAGTCCCAGCTGGGTCAGCGTTGAGATTTATCTCCGCAAAATTTCCCCGCCCTGCCCACGGTCAGTAGGGGACACAGATGGGCTTGAAAAGGCCGCCGTCCGTCGGATGGGACGTTAAGCCGTGGCCACGTGTCGGGAGAGCCATACCCTGTGCACGTTAAAGAACACGCTGGATGGCGTTGACGGGAGGCCACCATCTGTCTCCCAACAGCTGTTCCAGTGGGTCCCCTCTCCCAACCTTCTCTGAGCCTTCGGGGTCCTTGTGGCCTGGTCATTTAGCCCATGGTGTGCAAAAAAGTGCCGCTCAGAGGTAAAACAACACAACGTTAAAGAACACGTTGGATGGCTTTGACGGGAGGCTACCATCTGTCTCCCAACAACTGTTCCAGTGGGTCCCCTCCCCCAACCTTCTCTGAGCCTTCGGGGTCCATGTGACCTGGCCATTTAGCCCATGGTGTGCAAAAAAGTGCCGCTCAGAGGTAAAACAACCCAACCCTATTCCACCGGCGGAGGGAAAACAGACCTTCGGGATTGGAAATGCAGTAGCTAGCTTTTTAAATATAGCTCTGTTAAATACCGAACCAATAATGCTGAAAATTGAGATTTAAATAGACTCGATAGTGATCTTTAATTTTCTCCTTCTGTCACATTTTTCCATTAAATGCATATTTTAGAAGTTGTTGGTTAGGTTGTTTTACCTCTGAGCGCACTTTTTTCTGCATGCAATAGGCTAAATGACCAGGTCACATGTGAATAATCAAATTGGGGTGGTAGCCTCCCGTCAAGGGCATCCAACGTGTTCCTTAATGTGCTCAATGTATGACTCTCCTGCACACGGAGCCACGGTTTAATGCCCCATCCGACGGACGGATTAGGTTGTTTACCTCCGAGCGGCACTTTTTTGCACACCATGGGCTAAATGGCCAGGTCACATGGACCCCGAAGGCTCAGAGAAGGTTGGGGAAGTGGACCCACTGGAACAGCTGTTGGGAGACAGATGGCAGCCTACCGTCAAGGCCATCCAGTGTGTTCTTTAACGTGCACAGGGTATGGCTCTCCCGCACACGGGGCCACGGCTTAATGCCCCATCCGACAGTAGCCTTTCCAAGCCCATTGGTGTCCCCTACTGACCGTGGGCAGAATACAGGGGAATTTTACAGAGATAAATCTCAACGCTAACCCAGCCGGGAGTCGAACCTGGAAACTGCAGATTACGAACCTGGTGCTCTACCAACTGAGACACCCCAAAGTGAAGGAGGCGAAGGTACTGCACGTGTAGACGAAGCTCAATATCCGAGAAGTAATTCGGGTTCTGTGGGCAGAGACGACCCCCAACCGGTAGAAATCCATCGACAGCTTGTGGCTGTGTAATGGGTTAAGATATCAGTGCGATACGTTAGGAAATGGTACCGTGAGTTAGAAAATGCTTATGTGACTGCAGTGGATGAGGATAGAAGCTGTCACGGGAGGGATATCCAGACCTTGCTCCGTTGGATTTTCACTTGTTTGGGAAGCTGAAGAAGCATCTCTGAGAACAACGCCATTAAAGATGGATGAGGATAGAAGCTGTCACGGGGAGAGCAATCCAGACCTTGTTCCGTTGGATTTTCACTTGTTTGGGAAGCTGAAGAAGCATCTCTGAGAACACCACCATTAAAGATGGATGAGGATAGAAGCTGTCACGAGGAAGGCAATCCAGACCTTGCTCCTCTGGATTTTCACTTGTTTGGGAAGCTGAAGAAGCATCTCTGAGGACTCATTCATTAAAGATGGATGAGGATAGAAGCTGTCACGAGGAAGGCAATCCAGACCTTGCTCCGTTGGATTTTCACTTGTTTGGGAAGCTGAAGAAGCATCTCTGATAACACCACCATTAAAGATGGATGAGGATAGAAGCTGTCACGGGGAGGGCAATCCAGACCTTGCTCCGTTGGATTTTCACTTGTTTGGGAAGCTGAAAAAGCATCTCTGAGAACACCACCATTAAAGATGAATGAGGATAGAAGCTGTCACGAGGAGGGCAATCCAGACCTTGCTCCGTTAGATTTTCACTTGTTTGGGAAGCTGAAGAAGCATCTCTGAGGACAACGCCATAAAAGAAGCTTCAGGAGCAGAATGCGTCCTTATATCGACAGGGCTTGTCTCAACGTATCTGTTGACTAGGCGGGAAAATAATACATGTGTATTAGGACATTTCCTATATATTGTCTTCGGTGTAATCACCTGCTCTCCGCAGAAACAGGGAACCTTTCTGTCTAACCCTCATATATTAGTTCATATATTATTTCTGTCTAACCCTCATAGTTAGTATTTGTTCTTATCTAGTCTCTTTTTGGAGTTAAGAGCAACGTACTTCAACTTACAAGGGTTCTGTGATCAGCCTGCATTACTGTAAAGCATGTTCTTCAGTTTATTTAGGTCAGGTTATTTAAGTTCAGGTTTATTCAAGATTTATTTAGCATCCATCCAACCAATTAACTGAGATTCCTTAATAATGAAGATGCTCGGAAATCAACAAATTTCTTCTCCACTGGAAATCTTCGTTGTTCTTTTCCCCCCAGCATTTAATCAGATTGAGAAGAATTAAAATTTCTTTTTCCCACGTAACATCCCACGAAGCAGCGAGCTGAATCAGAATCGAAACGCCAATCGAAGAATTCGATCAATGTGTTAAAGATGCAGTAACGAAAGCTGTGCATATTACCATTACCATATACCATTCCTCGATAAGATAATCTAATCCTGGTGTAAAGGTAGAGAATTTCATCTGTTTCGTGAGATCTTTAAAGGCTTAGGTGAATTTTAAGAAGGAACTTCGTCCACGGATGGATTGCGTTGATTTGTTAACACTCGTGAGCAGAAGGATTTCATTATCTCGTCTACATGAAGTTTTCCAGGTGTGAGAATTGATTCATCTGGCATATGGTGTTGTGATAGAGTGTGTTTATCAGAGAAGCAGTTGCTTTGATCTGTGTTATTTCTGCGATTCTCGCATCCGGACCGAGAGATCTGCGAAGGACATGGCTCAATCTCTGACACCACATTACTCACACGCACTGTTACGTGGGTCATTCTTCCGCTGCTCTCTCGTGCAGAATAGCGACATCGGGCCTCTCATCAAGGTCAGAGGATATTGACGGCGGCGGCGCGGAACACCAGGACGCCAGGAAGACCCTGCCGAGTGGAAAATTGCGCCGTGCGCCGGTCATTGACAATGGCGAGGATCCGACTGTGTTCCACTCCGAGCAGGTGGCCGACTGCAGTGACGACTTTGTGTTGTTGGGGATGGGAAACTTTCGCTGTTGGTGGCGGTATTCCAATAAAAGGGGCAGCTGTCTTTAAACTGGCGCACGTGGCCCTCAATTTGCCGGCAACTCGAAAGTTGCACATCACGACAATTGCTGGGGTTTCGGGTAAAATGTGTGAATGACTCCTAAAATTGGGAAAGGCATTAATTTAACCCTCTAAATGCTTGTTATCCTTTGCCTCAAGGTCCAGACTGACCAGTTTGTTCGTTTAAATCTAGTTTATAACCATTTTAACGTAAAGATCTGGTGAAATCATTCAGGTTGTAGTTCACCTTTATCCATAAGATCTTGTGAAAGGGAATGCACCTCAACACATTCCATTCGATAACTTAACAGCAAATTAAATCAAGTCACAAATGGGGCGAGGGTAGCTCAGTCGGTAGCGCGCCAGGCTCATAATCTGTAGTTCCCAGGTTCGAGTCCCAGCTGGGTCAGCGTTGAGACTTATCTCCGCAAAACTCCCCGCCCTGCTCACGGTCAGTAGGGGACATCGATGGGCTTGGAAAGGCCGCCGTCCGTCGGATGGGACGTTAAGCCGTGTCTGCGTGTGCGGGAGAGCCATACCCTGTGCACGTTAAAGAACACGCTGGATGGCCTTGACAGGAGGCTACCATCTGTCTCCCAACAGCTGTTCCAGTGGGTCCCCTCCCCCAACTTTCTCTGAGCCTTCGGAGTCCATGTGACCTAGCCATTTAGCCCATGGTGTGCAAAAAAGTGCCGCTCAGATGTAAAACAACCCAACGTTAAAGAACACGCTGGATGGCCTTGACGGGAGGCTACCATCTGTCTCCCAACAGCTGTTCCAGTGAGTCCCCTCCCCCAACCTTCTCTGAGCCTTCGGGGTCCATGTGACCTGGCCATTTAGCCCATGGTGTGCAAAAAAGTGCCGCTCAGAGGTAAAACAACCCAACCCAACCCAGTCACAAATTATTGCAACCTCCGAATATTTTCTGGATAGTTTACATCTTATAAGGCCGCATCAATGGGGGGCATACCCCCCCCCCAAAAAAAAGTCACACTACAATGGAAATCCAGTCTCTTGTGCCACCCCCCCCCCCTTTTTTTTCTCCCGTTTCGATGAGACATAAGGAACAATTGGCTGAAGTTTCATGAAACCAATTACAAGAAAAATATCCATATTGAATCGAGAAACGTGAACAACAGTGACAGAAGTCGTATAAAATGTCGTCACTGAGTGAGCCGAAACTTCTTTTCGACTGTTTTAAAATGCTTTTAACTTTGTTCTTTTTCAAGTATGGAAATTCAATTCGTCTATTTTTATTGTTAGCTTCAGTCATTAACAATGGCGAGGCGGCAACAAGGGCAAGGATTGGCTCAGTCGCTCGTACGACAGGCTCGTCATCTGTAGTCCCGAGGTTCGAGTCAAGCGTTGAGCTTTATATCTCCACCAACATCCACCTTGCCGTCAATGAGAACAATGACACCGGTGAGCTTGGAAAATCCGTCGTTCGTCGGAGGGGGCGTTTAGCCATATATGTGCACATTAAAGAACACGCTAGATGGCCTTGACGAGAGGATAGTATCTGTCTCCTAACAGCTGTCTAGTGGGTCTTGTTCCCTCAATCTTCTCTGAGTCCTTGGTGTCCTCGTGACCTGGTCTTTTAGCCCATTCTGTGTGAGTTGTGTTGGGTTGTTTTACCTCTGAGCGGCACTTTTTTGCACACCATGGGCTAAATGGCCAGATCACATGGACCCCGAAGGCTCAGAGAAGGTTGGGGGAGGGGACCCACTGGAACAGCTGTTGGCAGACAGATGGTAGCCTCCCGTCAAGGCCATCCAGCGTGTTCTTTAACGTGCACAGGGTATGTCTCTCCCGCACACGGAGCCACGGCTTAACGTCCTATCCGACGGACGGCGGCCTTTCCAAGCCCATAGGTATCCCCTACTGACCGTGGGCAGGGCGGGGAATTTTGCGGAAATAAATCTCGACGCTGACCCAGCTGGGACTCGAACCTGGGAACTACAGATTACGAGCCTGGCGCGCTACCGACTGAGCCACCCCTACCCCATTCTGTGTGAAAAAGTGCCTTTCAGAGGTAAACCAATCCAAACCAACTCATTCGCAATGTCGATCCACCATCTTATGTCGTTTATGGATTTGTGTGCATGATGATGATGATGATGATGCGCGAGTGTATAGTCTTAGAGCTTTCGCCTCATTCTCTAGAACAGGGGTTCTCAACTTGGGGTACACGGTAAAAAATTTTGGGGTACGCCGTGAGAGCTCAATAATCGCTAGATCTAGTAACAAAGTCGCTAAGTTGGCAACACTGCTCTGCAAAAATGTCATTTTTTGTGTTTATCGATATATGTAATTTATTAATGCAAAATTTAATGTTTATATGTTTTATTTTATTCCCATTGATATACTATAACTACAGTTTTATCTATCTATACAAGGGATACGCCAGTTACATACACATTTCCAGGGGGTAAGTGAAGCATAAAAGGTTGAGAACCACTGATATATATGTATTATTTTATTCCCATTGTTATACTATAACTATAGTTTTATCTATCTATACAAGGGCTACGCTAGTTACATACGCATTTCCAGGGGGTACGTGAAGCATAAAAGGTTGAGAAGCACTGATATATATGTTTTATTTTATTCCCATTGTTATGCTATAACTATAGTTTTATCTATCTATACAAGGGGTACGCCAGTTACATACACATTTCCAGGGGGTACGTGAAGCATAAAAGGTTGAGAACCACTGATATATATGTTTTATTTTATTCCCATTGTTATACTATAACTATAGTTTTATCTATCTATACAAGGGGTACGCGAGTTACATACACATTTCCAGAGGGTACATGAAGCATAAAAGGTTGAGAACCACTGATATATATGTTTTATTTTATTCCCATTGTTATACTATAACTATAGTTTTATCTATCTATACAAGGGGTACGTCAGTTACATACACATTTCCAGGGGGTACATGAAGCATAAAAGGTTGAGAACCACTGATATATATGTTTTATTTTATTCCCATTGTTATACTATAACTGTAGTTTTATCTATCTATACAAGGGGTACGCCAGTTACATACACATTTCCAGGGGGTACGTGAAGCATAAAAGGTTGAGAACCACTGATATATATGTTTTATTTTATTCCCATTGTTATACTATAACTATAGTTTTATCTATCTATACAAGGGGTACGCGAGTTACATACACATTTCCAGAGGGTACGTGAAGCATAAAAGGTTGAGAACCACTGATATATATGTTTTATTTTATTCCCATTGTTATACTATAACTGTAGTTTTATCTATCTATACAAGGGGTAGGCCAGTTACATACACATTTCCAGGGGGTACGTGAAGCATAAAAGGTTGAGAACCACTGATATATATGTTTTATTTTATTCCCATTGTTATACTATAACTATAGTTTTATCTATCTATACAAGGGGTACGCCAGTTACATACACATTTCCAGGGGGTACGTGAAGCATAAATGGTTGAGAACCACTGATATATATGTTTTATTTTATTCCCATTGTTATACTATAACTGTAGTTTTATCTATCTATACAAGGGGTAGGCCAGTTACATACACATTTCCAGGGGGTACGTGAAGCATAAAAGGTTGAGAACCACTGATATATATGTTTTATTTTATTCCCATTATTACACTATAACTATAGTTTTATCTATCTATGCAAGTGGTACGCCAGTTACATACACATTTCCAGGGGGTACGTGAAGCATAAATGGTTGAGAACCACTGATATATATGTTTTATTTTATTCCCATTGTTATACTATAACTATAGTTTTATCTTTCTATACAAGGGGTACGTGAAGCATAAACGGTTGAGAATCACTTCGTTAGAACATGGAATTTATGAAGAGATGTAGTAAAATGAGGCAAAAGATATATGATAACAATTTTATCCTTTCATATTTACAAGCAATGCAATTTTTTTAACCCACAAAAGGTATTGCAACTCGCCAGTGAACTGGCTGACCAACTCAAGCGACTAAGGTTTTGAAAGCCCACATGTTTGCAAAGAATGTTTTTAAAGGTCTTCTCGGAGAACCAAATTTGAAATAATCTATATAAAAATTTATCCTTCAAGCAGCTGCTTAACACAGAGATCTTACAAAAACTTCTTAGTATAATATGCTACAGAAAAGTTCTGTAATGTGATATTTCAGAAGAAAGAGAACACCGGAAAAGAAATATCCTTGCCTTATCCAAACCTCACAAGTTCAAAAAAACATATCTTTTACGAAATCACACGTTTCACTATTTTATCTAATACAGAAAAATCAACAAGTGTCAAATTTGAGGCCCTCCCGTGGCCGAGTGGTTAGCACGCTTGGCTACTGATCTAAGGGACCTGGGTTCGAGACCCGGGTAAAGCATGGATGTTTGTGTCGTTTTTCTGCTGAGGTCCTGCCATCCTCTCAGACCTTCTACTGTGGCATGTAAACTGAGTTTACATGTCATAGTCGAGTTATGTCATAGTAGAGTCATAATAACTAGAGTTATGTAACAGGCTTCTGTCAGACCACTGTAGTAAGCAGCTGCTTGAGAGGGTATTTTGAGCTTGAGGCCCTGAGTAAATGACCGTCATGAACCTCTCCCTTAAAAGCCCTGCTTCGTGGGGGGCGGGGGGGGGGGCTCAGTCGGTAGCGCGCTAGACTCGTAATCTGTAGTTCCTAGGTTCGAGTCCCAGCTGGGTCAGCGTTGAGATTTATCTCCGCAAAATTCCCCGCCCTGCCCACGGTCAGTAGGGGACACCGATGGGCTTGGAAAGGCTGCCGTCCGTCGGATGGGACGTTAAACCGTAGCCCATGTGCGGGAGAGCCATACCCTGTGCACGTTAAAGAACATGCCGGATGGCCTTGACGGGAGGCTACCATCTGTCTGCCAACAGCTGTTCCAGTGGGTCCCCTCCCCCAACCTTCTCTGAGTTGGGTTGGGTTGTTTTACCTCTGAGCGGCACTTTTTTGCACACCATGGGCTAAATGGCCAGGTCACATGGACCCCGAAGGCTCAGAGAAGGTTGGGGGAGGGGACCCACTGGAACAGCTGCTGGGAGAGAGATGGTAGCCTCCCGTCAAGACCATCCAGTGTGTTCTTTAACGTGCACAGGGTATGGCTCTCCCGCACACGGGGCCACGGCTTAACGTCCCATCCGACGGACGGCGGCCTTTCCAAGCCCATCGGTGTCCCCTACTGACCGTGGGCAGGGCAGGGAATTTTGCGGAGATAAATCTCAACGCTGACCCAGCTGGGACTCGAACCTGGGAACAGCCTTCGGGGTCCGTGTGACCTGGCCATTTAGCCCATGGTGTGCAAAAAAGTGCCGCTCAGAGGTAAAACAACCCAACCCTGCTTCGTAGTCCCCATAAATGCGCCGCCTATGTTCTTACGTAAACTTCTGCAATTGTCGGATTATAAGAGGAAAATTGAAAACGTCCATTCCTTTCTCAACCTGCCAATCAACGAAAACAAAAGACTTCGTTTCAAAATACTTCCTTTACTGAATTACACACATAACACTTCACATTTTCCAATTTTCCATTTGATCAGTAGTATTTCGTATATTATGCGATTGTTACCTAACGACGTAATGCCACCAATTGTTTTTTTTTTCCTCCGGGATTTGTTATTATGTATATCCTCCCAAACTAAAGGTTTAAAATTCCCAATTATTTTTTATCCGACTGCTTCCATTCAAGTTCTTTCTCACGCTATTGTTTTTAGCTGCAGCTGGTGTCCGATTGAGCCGTTTGCGTGGTAAATAATCACTTTCATTCATCAGGCAAGCAATGAGAACAACGACCGGCCTTTACCAGAAGGGTGAATAGGGCGGAAACATGAACGTAATGACTGGAGAACGAAGTTCCCCGTCCCACGTCGATCTGCGCGGTGCACTTTACCGGAGCAGTTTGTCTAGCTCTCTTCTCCTACACATCACAGACGGGGCGGGGGTGGCTCAGTAGGTAGCCCGCCAGGCTCGTAATCTGTAGTTCCCAGGTTCGAGTCCCAGCTGGGTCAGCGTTGAGATTTATCTCCGCAAAATTTCCCCGCCCTGCCCACGGTCAGTAGGGGACACCGATGGGCTTGGAAAGACCGCCGTCCGTCGGATGGGACGTTAAGCCGTGGTCCCGTGTGCGGGAGAGCCATACCCTGTGCACGTTAAAGAACACGCTGGATGGCCTTGACGGGAGGCTACCATCTGTCTCCCAACAACTGTTCCAGTGGGTCCCCTCCCCCAACCTTCTCTGAGACTTCGGGGTCCATGTGACCTGGCCATTTAGTCCATGGTGTGCAAAAAAGTGCCGCTCAGAGGTAAAACAACCCAACGTTAAAGAACACGCTGAATGGCCTTGACGGGAGGCTACCATCTGTCTCCCAACAGCTGTTCCAGTGGGTCCCCTCCCCCAACCTTCTCTGAGACTTCGGGGTCCATGTGACCTGGCCATTTAGCCCATGGTGTGCAAAAGAAGTGCCGCTCAGAGGTAAAACAACCCAACGTTAAAGAACACGCTGGATGGCCTTGATGGGAGGCTAGCATCTGTCTCCCAACAGCTGTTCCAGTGGGTCCCCTCCCCCAACCTTCTCTGAGCCTTCGGGGTCCATGTGACCTGGCCATTTAGCCCATGGTGTGCAAAAAAGTGCCGCTCAGAGGTAAAATAATCCAATCCAAACACTTCACTGACACAGCGGCTAAATAAATGAGAAAAAGCATCATCACTATGTTCTTATACCCTTCTGAACTCAAGATGAGGATTCAGTGAATTTGGGGGCAGGCGTTTCTTTCTCATTCGTCTTTCTTTCTCTCTGTCGGGAATATTGCTTGCATAGTCAGTGTAAGAACAAAGTAACGATTTACGGTACACTTTTTCCTTTTTGCGGGTTCGTCCGATGCAATGCTTAACCTCTTTTGTTCATGCCGCTCATGCGTAGAGGGGCAAACAAATGGAAGAAGCAACTTGTAAGAGAGAAAGAGACGTAATGCGACCTGCTGTATCAAAAGAGGAGGCAACGGAGGCTCAGGTCTGTCACTCGGATCTCTTAAGAAGGTCTCCGTTGTTAGCCCCTTGGGCCAGCTGGAGGCTGCTCTGCTCGCTCAACCGTACAAAAGTTAACTTCGTAGCACCAATGGATGATATTTCCGATTGCCTTCCCTGGAGGGATAGATGGATCGATGGATAAAGTGCAGCGAGGCCAACACTCTTGAACTCATTTTGGCCTTGCTGTCCTATCTAATTATGCGTTTGGAATTGCTTTTAGTTTTTCTTTCCCGTTGCCGTCATGGATACAAGAAGATGCAGTTTTCAGAATCCGTGGTGTGATTCTTCTTCGGAGAATTTTGCAATAAAAATCGGGAGTTGGTTTGTTTTACCTCTGAGCGCACTTTTTTGCACACCATGGGCTAAATGGCCAGGTCACATGGACCCCGAAGGCTCGGAAAAGGTTGGGGTAGGGGACCCACTAGAACAGCTGTTAGGAGACAGATGGTAGCCTCCCGTCAAGGCCATCCAGCCTGTTCTTTAACGTTGAGTTGTTTTACCTCTGAGCGGCACTTTTTTGCACACCATGGGCTAAATGGCCAGGTCACATGGACCCCGAAGGCTCAGAGAAGGTTGGGGTAGGGGACCCACTAGAAAATATCTATAGAACAGCTGTTAGGAGACAGATGGTAGCCCCCCCCCCCCTCCGTCAAGGCCATCCAGCGAGTTCTTTATCGTGCACAGATATGTCTCTCACGCACGGACCACGGCTTAACGTCCCATTCGATGGACGGCGGCCTTTCCAAGCCCATTGGTATCCCCCTACTGACCGTGGGCAGGGTGGGGAATTATTACGGAGAAGCTGACGCAGCTGGGACTCGAACTTGGGAACTACAGATTACGAGCCTTGCGCGCTACCGATTGAGCCACCACCGCCCCCTAAAAATCGGGAGTAGAAAATGCAGTAATGTTGGAAGCCTTTTGGTGTGACGTCCGGTTCTCTGTAGGATATTTTATTTTGCCTTTTTTGTCGGCCGTAAAGTTTTTTTTTTTGAATCGTTGTTCGAAATTTGGAAAGCAATGAATAAATGCATCGCTTTATCAGCAGCACGTGCTTCCGAGATTTAAATAGGATCAAGGAAAATTATCTCGATGGGAAATAAGAGGCTGCTGAATAGATATTTGAAATGAAGCTCCTGCCATCCTCTCAGATCTCCTACTGTGGCATATAAACTGACAGGCTCCTCTCAGACCTCTGTGGCAAGCAGCTGCTTGAGGGGGTATTTATTTATTTATTTATCAGCTTGGATATGCTTAATTTCAAAACGATAATCTCCTTCCTTCCAAGAAACAAGCACACAGCCAGAAAAGAAATGTATTTAAAATAATGAAGATTCTTAGCTGTCCCGTAGCCGAGTGGTTAGCGCGCTTGGTTGCTGATCAAAAGGACCTGGGTTCGAGCCTCGGATAAGGCATGAATGTTAGTGTTGTCTTTCTCCTAAGGTCTCGCCTTCCTGACAGACCTTTTACTAAGCCTTTTAAACTGACAGGCTCCTGTCAGACCTCTGTGGCGAGCAGCCGCTTGAGTGAGATATTTATTTTTTATTATTTATTATAATGAAGATTCATACGAGACATTTTGCGATCTCTCTTTTATCTTCCCCGATGGACTTGAAAGATCGTCTTCCGTCGGATGGGACGTTAAGCCGTGGTCCGTGCGCAGGAAAGTCCTATTCTTTGTGCACGTTAAAGAATACGCAGGATGGCCTTGACTAACAGCTGTCCAGCAGGTCCTCTTCCCCCAATTCTCTTCATTCCTTTTCTGGCCCTTGAAATCCTCCTGACCTGAACCTTTAGCTCATTGTGTGCAACAGAAGTGCCTTTTAGGTATAAAACATCTCAACCCAAATCTTCTTCCTACAGATTTACCAACGAAATGGGGGGGCGGGGGGGGGCTCAGTCGGTAGCTCGCCAGGCTCCTAATCTGTAGTTCCCAGGTTCGAGTCCCAGCTGGGTCAGCGTTGAGATTTATCTCCGCAAAATTCCCCGCCCTGCCCACGGTCAGTAGGGGACACCGATGGGCTTGGAAAGGCCGCCGTCCGTCGGATGGGACGTTAAGCCGTGGCCCCGTGTGCGGGAGAGCCATACTCTGTGCACGTTAAAGAACACACTGGATGGCCTTGACGGGAGGCTACCATCTGTCTCCCAACAACTGTTCCAGTGGGTCCCCTCCCCCAACCTTCTCTGAGCCTTCGGGGTCCATGTGACCTGGCCATTTAGCCCATGGTGTGCAAAAAAGTGCCGCTCAGAGGTAAAACAACCCAGCGTTAAAGAACACGCTGGATGGCCTTGACGGGAGGCTACCATCTGTCTCCCAACAGCTGTTCCAGTGGGTCCCCTCCCCCAACCTTCTCTGAGCCTTCGGGGTCCATGTGACCTGGCCATTTAGCCCATGGTATGCAAAAAAGTGCCGCTCAGAGGTAAAACAACCCAACGTTAAAGAACACGCTGGATGGCCTTGACGGGAGGCTACCATCTGTCTCCCAACAGCTGTTCCAGTGGGTCCCCTCCCCCAACCTTCTCTGAGCCTTCGGGGTCCATGTGACCTGGCCATTTAGCCCATGGTATGCAAAAAAGTGCCGCTCAGAGGTAAAACAACCCAACGTTAAAGAACACGCTGGATGGCCTTGACGGGAGGCTACCATCTGTCTCCCAACAGCTGTTCCAGTGGGTCCCCTCCCCCAACCTTCTCTGAGCCTTCGGGGTCCATGTGACCTGGCCATTTAGCCCATGGTATGCAAAAAAGTGCCGCTCAGAGGTAAAACAACCCAACGTTAAAGAACACGCTGGATGGCCTTGACGGGAGGCTACCATCTGTCTCCCAACAGCTGTTCCAGTGGGTCCCCTCCCCCAACCTTCTCTGAGCCTTCGGGGTCCATGTGACCTGGCCATTTAGCCCATGGTGTGCAAAAAAGTGCCGCTCAGAGGTAAAACAACCCAACAACCCAACCAACGAAATGTCAAATAACGTTAATTGATTATTTACTTAAACATAGGTTGCTTATTTCGATTTAATATTTAGTTTCAAATAAACAACAAATTAACACTCATATAATTCGTTTCGTTTAGCGTTTTTGTTTAATCTGCTAAAAATACCCCCCCCCCCTCTTCTTTTTTACAGAGATAATTTTATTATTGCCCAGCGAAGAAATAATTTGTCAACTTTATGATGATAATTCGACAAAATAATAGCAACTTTTTTATATAGTAGTGCATATGTGAACTTTGAAAATATGACTCTTTAACCCTATTAGTTACGAATTATTTTTGGTTCATCCAACCAATGTTTCGAGCATGATGCTCTTCGGATCCAAATAAATATATTTTGCGAAAAAAATTTTAAATAAAAATGAAAAAAAAAATACGAAATGAAGCAAAAATTAAAAAAAATTATTGATTGCAAATATAACACAAGCTGTAATATGAGAAACAATATACGGAAATGTACTTTATTTAACACTTGTGTGTATATATATAGATTTAAAATAGTTAAACCCTTTCAGTCCCCCCTACAGAAACCTAAAAAAAAAGAAAATTAATGCCTTGGCAATTGAGGGCGGGGGTGGCTCAGTCGGTAGCGCTCCAGGCTCGTAATCTGTAGTTCCCAGGTTCGAGTCCCAGCTGGGTCAGCATTGAGAATTACCTCCGCAAAATTCCCCGCCCTGCCCACTTTCAGTAGGGGACACCGATGGGCTTGGAAAGGCCGCCGTCCGTCGGATGGGACGTTAAGCCGTGGCCCCGTGTGCGGGAGAGTCATACCCTGTGCACGTTAAAGAACACGCTGGGTGGCCTTGACGGGAGGCTACCATCTGTCTCCCAACAGCTGTTCCAGTGGGTCCCCTCCCCCAACACTCTCTGAGCCTTCGGGGTCCATGTGACCTGGCCATTTAGCCCATAGTGTGCAGAAAAGTGCCGCTCAGAGGTAAAACAACCCAAGCCTTGGCAATTGACGTAGTATCTTTTTTTTATCACCATTTTTGTCTTATGCGTTTCTGCCCACATTTCGGCACCTAAAAAGTCTTGGACACATTGCCCTACTTACAAGAGTTCTTTTCGAAGTTTCATTGCTGATGCAACACCTTACAACAGAGGACAACTACTGCAAAGCTTTCACCTGAGTGTTGCATCAACTGCTGACCCCAGTTCCCAAATAAAAGACCTTGTTGGAAATAGAGCACGCTCTGCTGGTACTTGGCGAAACCAACCTTAAACATCTATTTCATGCGGCCTGGTTGCCAATCAATACGACAACAGGGCTTTTGTTCACAAAAGGCACTAAGAAAGGGAAGATGATTAATTTCTTTGTTTTTGTTTTGGAAAGGCCTTTTAGATGCATTTGTGCGGGACAGTTTTTACCTTTTTGTGTTATTAGATCACCTTGTTAGGCTCCGTAAAATTCCCCGTCCTGCCCACGGTCAGTAGGGGACACCGATGGGCTTGGAAAGGCCGCCGTCCGTCGGATGGGACGTTAAGCCGTAGCCCCGTGTGCAGGAGAGCCATACGCTGTGCACGTTAAAGAACACGCTGGATGGCCTTGACGGGAGGCTACCATTTGTCTCCCAACAGCTGTTCCAGTGGGTCCCCTCCCCCAACCTTCTCTGAGCCTTCGGGGTCAATGTGACCTGGCCATTTAGCCCATGGTGTGCAAAAAAGTGCCGCTCAGATGTAAAACAACCCAACGTTAAAGAACACGCTGGATGGCCTTGACGGGAGGTTACCATTTGTCTCCCAACAGCTGTTCCAGTGGGTCCCCTCCCTCAACTTTCTCGGGGTCCATGTGACCTGGCCATTTAGCCCATGGTGTGCAAAAAAGTGCCGCTCAGAGGTAAAACAATCCAACAATCCAACATTGTTAGGAAAAGCAAATATGTCCTTTAAATGAATGAAATGCGAACTTTAGCAGATTAAATGCAATTGACCAAAGTAAAACTTGCTCGTTGCATGATAGTTCCTTTCATATTATATTCTTAAGTAAAATAATGTTGTTAAATAATTATTTTCGGTATAAGAGGATACAGAAAAGACCACTTTTTATTGGCCCAAAAAATCAAGAGAAACTTCTAAGAGCACATTTTAATAATAAAATGTTTTACTTTACTGAAAGTACTTCGATGTTCTATCATTTATCATCCACACATGCACTTGGACCGTAAATCTCTGAATGATTTTCAATGTATGACCCTATTTGTGTGTTTAAAATTGTGTATTGATAAATACTGGTGGAAAGAAGTACAATAATTAGTTCAAATTGAATATCTTTCAGTAACTCCTTGAGTTGAGCCAAATGCATTTGTTATTATAGACTAGCCTTTTACACAAAAAAGCGGCACTTTGGGAGGTGCGGTGCTCAATCGATTAATTATACAGTATAAATAAAAAAAATATAGTTTGTTTGCTGTACTGAAAAGTATTCCTATGCTACGTATAGAAGCAACTGTGGAACTTCTGAGTTGGGTTGTTTTACCTCTGAGCGGCACTTTTTTGCACACAATGAGCTAAATGGCCAGGTCACATGGGCCCCAAAGGCTCAGAGAAGGTTGGGGGAGGGGACCCACTGGAACAGCTGTTGGGAGACAGATGGTAGCCTCCCGTCAAGGCCATCCAGCGTCTTCTTTAACGTGCACAGGGTATGGCTTTCCCGCACACGGAGTCACGTCTTAACGTCCCATCCGACGGACGGTGACCTGGCCATTTAGCCCATGGTGTGCAAAAAAGTGCCGCTCAGAGATAAAACAACCCAAACAACAACCCATTGTATGTAAAAAAAAAAAGTGCCCTCTCGTGAGTAAAACAACTCAACTGAAACATTTTTTTACGATTTGCAGAAATATAAGCACCGGAACATTGCTAAGGAAAAAAATTTTGTGTACACGGTATAATTATTGAATTTTGATTTCATTTGTGCTTTGAATTGTTAGACATTGTATGCTTAAAAAAAGCAATAAAAAAACTACGGTTATTGCCCTGTCTCAATGAGGTAACTGTTTCTACTATCGAGCCCCCTTTTACCCTTTATGTTCCAGATAATATTATCCTCGGGTAATAAAATGATGTACGTAGAAATTTTTGCGGGTCTAATAATCGTATTTTGAACTTGAGGTCTATAATCAGAACTCCGGAAAAGGAAAGAAAAAAACTCGTCAAGCAGCTCTATGTTGTCAAACGATCGTTAAAAAAGCTTCCATTGTAAATGGCTGTAGTTGCCATCTATGAAGTTGACGAGGTGACCGAAGGGCATCTCGGGATTCAAACCCAAGTATTTTCATTGTCATTTTAACTAATAGTACATTAAGCATGAGAAGAAAATATTTTAATCTGTATCTCTAATTGTTGCGTAGAAATGTTTATTTTGATTTTTGGAAATAATCGATAGATTGCTTAGCCGTCCCATGGCCGAGTGGTTAGCACGCTTGGCTACTGATCTAAGGGACCTGGGTTCGAGCCCCGGGTAAGGCATGGCTGTTTGTGTCGTTTTTCTGCTGAGGTCCTGCCATCCTCTCAGACCTTCTACTTTGGCATATAAACTGACAGGCTCCTGTCGGACCTCTGTGGCAAGCAGCTGCTTGAGGGGGTATTTATTTATTTTATTTATTGCTTACTTCAATCAAGCAATCTAAAAAAAGGCTTTGCAGAACTCGAATTGCATAGAAAAAGCACTTCGGGTTCTGTAAAGCCACGATTTCGAAAGTGGTCGGTGACACAGAAAACCTGGAGGCGGCATCGCTAGCTGTGGGTGGTAGGAGCGAGCTTTGCGTGCAGGTGAAGTGCTTGCTAAAGTTTAACTGGTTGTCAGGAGGTAGGCAGCTCACAGCGGATGATGATGAGGATGGGTGGGTGGAAATGAGGCAATGCAAAGCCTCCACATTTGCCCACATCTTACTTGCACGGCTAGTTGATTCCGGGCTGATGACTTCCAGCTACGGGAGCGGCTCGCAGTCGTCAGAAATGAGAAAAGTATTAACCCTTTGGATGCTGGTATAGCTCTCTCTCTAGAAGTTCGCTGCATCGATCGAGAGGTGGATGTTCCTTGCTACATTGAGCCCAAAAGCCATTGATGTAACTCTGTGCTATTTGTAGATTCAGCAGCCGTGTAGAGGAACAGCAACTTAAAGGTAGTGGCATACCTGTCGTCCAAGCAGCCCTTCAGATGCATGGCAATCCAGGCTTAAAGGAGCCCAAAAATCTGGTTGATTGGTGGCTTCGGGCACAGAATTTGAAGTAATGTTATTAACAAAAACGAAATAACCTTTCAACTCATAACATTTTCTGGATTTAGAATAAACAAAGGATATCATCATCATCCTCAAGCAGCCATGGGCTACGGAGGTCCAACCAGACCGTGCAATTTAGTTCTCCAAGCAAGTCTATCCTGAGCTACATCTACTGCATCTGGCCACTGCACACCAATCCTAACAAGGTCTTGTTTGACATTGTCTGCCCACCGCATCCTAGGTCTCCCCTTCTTTCTGAGGCCTCTAGGCACACTGTTCATAACCCTATTCGCCAATCTATAATTATTCATACGGGCAACATGGCCAAACCAACGGAGTCTCTCTCTGCACAATATGCTACTTAAAGGAGGTTGCAAACTCCTTTGCCTAATCTCATCATTAGTTACAAAGTTGAACCACCTAATGCCCAAGATACTGCGTAAGCATCTGGAATCAAAAGCATCTAGTTTCCTGTTATCTTGTTTACAAAGTGTCCAAGTTTCACTACCATAACTAACCCTAGAAAGAACCAAACTATTATACAGTCTAATTTTAGTCTTTAGGTGTAGGTGTCCAATTTGTATACAAAGGATATACAAATTGGATTATTTGACTCGGTCGATTTGCTCACTAGGCTCGTAATCTAATGTCCCAGGTTCGAATCCTAATTGTGCCTGAGTTGAAATTTGTCTCCACTAACCCCAACCTGTCTTCGAAAGGCTGCCGTCCGTCAGATGAGACGTTAATCCGTGGCTCCATGTGCAGAAGCCCTACCTGGCCTAGTGGTTAGCGTAACTGACTGCTATTGCAGCGGGCATGCACTTCTGTGAGTGTTTGTATGTTGTATTCCTTGTGAAAGTTGTTGGATTGGGTTGTTTTACCTCTGAGCGGCTCTTTTTTGCACACCATGGGCTAAATGGCCAGGTCACATGGACCCCGAAGGCTCAGAGAAGGTTGGGGGAGGGGGCCCCATCGGAACAGCTGTTAGGAGACAGATGGTAGCCTCCCGTCAAGGCCATCCAGCGTGTTCTTTAACGTGCACAAGGTATGGCTCTCCGGCTTACGGGGTCACGGTTTAACGTCCCATCCGACGGACGGCGTCCTTTCCAAGCCCATCGGTGTTCCCTACTGACCGTGGGCAGGGCGGGGAATTTTGCGGAGATAAATCTCAACGCTGACCCAGCTGGGACTTGAACCTGGAAATTGCAAATTACTGAGCCACCCCCGCCCCCTTGTGCAAGTGTTTCTATAGTGTACGGGAAACCAACGCAAGCGAAAAGCTCACCTGTTATCTTTTCTGTTTGTATAAAAAGTGCTTTACCCTGTATACGTTAAAGAACATGCTGAATGGCCTTGACAGGGAGGCCATCTGTCTCCTAACAGCTGCCCCGTGAGTTCCCTTCCCCAATGCAATGAAATCCAGTCTCCTCTGAATGGCAGCTCAGAAGTAAAACAACCCACCTAATTATAAGAATGTTATAACCGCTATCAGCCAGGTGAAAAGTAAAGTGAATAAAATAACAGGGAAAGAAATCATAGACTGCAAGAGTTATTACCACCCAATATCATGCCTTAAAGCTGGAGTTCCCAAACTTTGTGGTATCACGCCCCCTCCCCGTTTTTTTAATATTTGAGAATCCCTCATGCTTCCCCACCTCACATTTATCATCAGCCATGGGGCGGGGGTGGCTCAGTCGGTAGCACGCCAGGCTCGTAATCTGTAGTTCCCAGGTTCGAGTCCCAGCTGGGTCAGCTTTGAGATTTATTTCCGCAAAATTCCCCGCCCTGCCCACGGTCAGTAGGGGACACCGATGGGCTTGGAAAGGCCGCCGTCCGTCGGATGGGACATTAAGCCGTGGCCCCGGGTGCGGGAGAGCCCTATCCTGTGCACGTTAAAGAACACGCTGGATGGCCTTGACGGGAGGCTACCATCTGTCTCCCAACAGCCGTTCTAGTGGGTCCCCTCCCCCAACCTTCTCTGACCTTCGGGGTCCATGTGACCTGGCCATTTAGCCCATGGTGTGCAAAAAAGTGCTGTTCATAGGTAAAACAACCCAACGTTAAAGAACACGCTGGATGGCCTTGACGGGAGGCTACCATCTGTCTCCCAACAGCTGTTCCAGTGGGTCCCCTCCCCCAACCTTCTCTGAGCCTTCGGGGTCCATGTGACCTGGCCATTTAGCCCATGGTGTGCAAAAAAGTGCCGCTAAGAGGTAAAGCAACCCAAAACAACCCTATCATCAGCCAACTCCCCAGTGGAAACAATTTCAAATCATAATTAAAAAATAAATACAAAAAGTTTCACATCCTCGGACCCCATTGAAATGTTTTCACGCCTCCCATTTTAGAACCTCTGCCTTAAAATATCTAATTTTAACTTTTATTTACAAAGTTTTCCTTCCTAAAGAAAAAAACTGAATGCACTTTTTAGAAAACTGACGAGTTATTTAGTGATTTATTTTCGAAACTTACATTAACTTCATATTGACTGATCTTAAGAAATTTGAAATATCCAGATGGCATGGCATTGCCCACTGGAGTCTAACCTTTTTTGTTTTAACGAAGATAATAATTTCAAAATTTTGAAAATCTTTTAATCAGTAATAAGAATATTGATGTAATTAGGATACTGCAAATGTCGTGATGCTCTATATTCGGATACGGGCAATCAATCATCTCCTTCGTCGGATCTTTATCCCTCGATACTTTGGTGACTATCGATTTCTCATTTGGAAATCGATTTCGAATTTATCATTAAAGGAAAAAGAAACCATAGTTTAATTCATCATCATCATCAAGCAGCCATGGGCTACGGAGGTCCAACCAGATCATGCAATTTTGTTCTCCAAGCAAGTCTGTCCTGAGCTACATCTATTGCATCTGGCCACTGCACACCAATTCTAACAAGGTCCTGTTTGACATTGTCTGTTCCGCAAAATTCCCCGCCCTGCCCACGGTCAGTAGGGGACACCGATGGGCTTGGAAAGGCCGCCGTCCGTCGGATGGGACGTTAAGCCGTGACCCCGTATGCCGGAGAGCCATACCTTGTGCACGTTAAAGAACACGCTGGATGGCCTTGACGGGAGGCTACCATCTGTCTCCTAACAGCTGTTCCGATGGGGCCCCCTCCCCCAACCTTCTCTGAGCCTTCGGGGTCCATGTGACCTGGCCATTTAGCCCATGGTGTGCAAAAAAGAGCCGCTCAGAGGTAAAACAACCCAACCCTTGACATTGTCTGCCCACCGCATCCTAGGTCTCCCCTTCCTTCTGAGACCTCCAGGCACACTGTTCATATACCTATTCGCCAATCTATAATTATCCATACGGGCAACATGGCCAAACCAACGGAGTCTCTCTCTGCACAATATGCTGCTTAAAGGATGTTGCTAACGCCTTTGCCTAGCCTCATCATTAGTTACAAAGTTGAAGCACCTAATGCCCAAGATACTTTACTCAGTGCTAATTATTCTTAATTATCAACGAATGACAGATACTGAAATCAGTTAAACTGGATCGAGAGATCTTGAAAGTAGATGTTTTTATTTTTTTTTTATTCAACCAACTTGATTACTCGATTACAGTAGCCAGAGCTTAATGATGATCAAACTCCTTCTCTGTGGCCGCTGCTCTTCAAAGTTCCGCCTCTCTGTGAGCCTCTCTGCTCTCTTTCGCCTCTCTGTGAGCCTCTCTGCTCTCTTCCGCCTCTCTGTGGCCGCTGCTCTTCAAAGTTCCGCCTCTCTGTGAGCCTCTCTGCTCTCTTCCGCCTCTCTGTGAGCCTCTCTGCTCTTCAAAGTTCCGCCTCTCTCTGAGAGAGACCCGCCTCTCTGTGGCCGCTGCTCTTCAAAGTTCCGCCTCTCTGTGAGCCTCTCTCATCTCTGTGAGCCTCTCTGCTCTCTTCCGCCTCTCTGTGAGCCTCTCTGCTCTTCAAAGTTCCGCCTCTCTCTGAGAGAGACCGCCTCTCTGTGGCCGCTGCTCTTCAAGTTCAGCTTTAACAATTGTGCATAGATTTTTTTTAATCAACTCGATGATCTGAAAAGTGAGCAGACAATCTAAGGCTGCCCATCACAGCAAGGGAATTTACGATGCTATTTTCGTTTTTAAATAACTCGCCCAATAATTTCAATGTGAAAATATTCGTTAGCTTCTAATATAGAATTTGGTTGGCAACAGGCCCGCATCTATATAAAAAAAAAAACGGGCAGGGGGCGGCAATGGAGCCGGAAAAGGTAGAAGGGGTGTGTGCAACAGATTCGATTTCCATTGCAATGTAAAATTTTTCCTTTTCGTTAAATTTTCATTAACCCTTTCAGGACCATAAGGTCTCTAAGAGTAAATATTAGTATGTAACTGTTTATTTTAGTTTGTTTAGACGTAAAATAAATAAAAATCATAAGAAAAATACATAGCAATGTGTAGTTTTTTTGGAATTTTATGGGAAATATTTTTCCCAATGGACTATAAAGGTAACACAAATTATAGTTAGGCTTATTATGCAATGTCTTTTATTTATTGGTTTATTAGAACAAAATGTTAACTAAAATAATACAAAATTATGAAATAAAATTACTATACAAAATGATGTGCTAATTATGATATTCGGCGAAGCAATTTCTTTTGGTAGTGAGGCAAAGATGGACATTGCACAGATGCAACATTATTGCAAAGATGGACATGGACTAAACGTTCCCGTTTACGTAATTGCGTTCGGCATACGTTCTATTTTGACATTCTGTATAAAAAAATGCAGATAAGGTTATAATTAAATACGACAATCACCAATTTTAAAATAGGGAAAAATGTTTCCCTTAGTCGTGAAAGGGTTAAGTTCAATAATTTTTGGCTTCCATTTGGCACCTTATTAGTAGTCTAGGAGGAGGGAGCATGACTTTGCGAGATCCCCCTCCCAGGTCCGGTTCTGATTTGCATATCATAATATTATTCTCTCTTATGACCTATTACACTGTCAGCATCCTGTCAGCATTGTGGTCTAGCTGAGGGGAAAATTTCCAGCCAGTTGATACTTTCTTGCTTATTTCAAAGTATAGAGAAAGTGCTTAAAGGATATTGAGGAAATCCTGCTCAATTTTTTTGTTGTTGTTGTTATGGAGTAAGAATCTCTGCCTTAGAGATAAACAAACTGATCTGTTTTTTATGCATCATTTAGTAGTTTTTTTTTCTCTTCCTCGTTTTTTAAACACTTCTCGTGTTTTGCTTTTTCTTACTATGAAAAGGAGTTGGGGAATGGTTGGTAGAACCAAATCGTTGTTATATCTGCGAATGGCCTGGCAGTCGTAGAAACGGCTTTACTTATGGAACGGGTTTTCCATTACTGTAATGACATATGACACGGCCGTGACGAAGTATTCAACCCTTCGGGCCTGTCATCTCAATTTTGGTAGGCGTGATTTTGCCACTTCTTCTTCTGTAACTGAACTTCTCCTCTGGCCCTAATGGGAAACTTTCACCTTCAGTGTGTCATTCACCCGTAATATATTTTCCATTACAGCGATGAAATCCTGTGCTCAGTTCATTTTCGGTTTTATTGCTGGAAGTGCTGATGATTTTCGCTTCAACTCTTTCACGGTCGTGTTCTTGGGATTTGTAAATACTGTAGCCTTGCTTTACCTAAGGGGCGGGGGTGGCTCAGTCGGTAGCGCGCCAGGCTCGTAATCTGTAGTTCCCAGGTTCGAGTCCCAGCTGGGTCAGCATTGAGATTTATCTCCGCAAAATTCCCCGCCCTGCCCACGGTCAGTAGGGGACACCGATGGGCTTGGAAAGGCCGCCGTCCGTCGGATGGGACGTTAAGCCGTGTCCCCGTGTGCGGGAGAGCCATACCCTGTGCACGTTAAAGAACACGCTGGATGGCCTTGACGGGAGGCTACCATCTGTCTCCCAACAGCTGTTCCAGTGGGTTCCCTCCCCCAACATTCTCTGAGCCTTTGGGGTCATTGTGACCTGGCCATTAGCTCATTGTGTGCAAAAAAAAAGTGCCGCTCAGAGGTAAAACAACCCAAACCTAAACGTCTTCGGTCCTTGTGACTTGGCCATTTAGCCCATGGTGTGCAAAAAAGTGCCGCTCAGAGGTAAAACAACCCAACGTTAAAGAACACGCTGGATGGCCTTGACGGGAGGCTACCATCTGTCTCCCAACAGCTGTTCCAGTGGGTCCATTCCCCCAACCTTCTCTGAGCCTTCGGGGTCCTTGTGGCCTGGCCATTTAGCCCATGGTGTGCAAAAAAGTGCCGCTCAGAGGTAAAACAATCCAATCCAATGCTTTATAGCATTTACACTGATAACTTTATAAATTAGTCTTTAAGAATTCGAGTAGGCGGGGTGGCTCAGTCGGTAGTGCGCCAAGCTCGTAATCTGCATTCCCAGGTTCGAGTCCCAACTTTGCTAGCCTTGATATTTATTTCCGCTATTCCCTCTCCTTCCTTACCCTCTATAAGAAAGGGGGCACCGATGAGCTTAGAAACATCGCCGGATGGGACGTTTGGGTTGTTTTACCTCTGAGCGGCACTTTTTTTTTTGCACACAATGAGCTAATGGCCAGGTCACAATGACCCCGAAGGCTCAGAGAAGGTTGTGGGAGGGGACCCACTGGAACAGCTGTTGGGAGACAGATGGTAGCCTCCCGTCAAAGCCATCCAGCGTGTTCCTTAACGTGCATAGGGTATGGCTCTCTCGCACACGGGGCCACGGCTTAACGTCCCATCCGACGGACGACGGCCTTTCCAAGCCCATCGGTGTCCCCTACTGACCGTGGGCAGGGCGGGGAGTTTTGTGTAGATAAATCTCAACGCTGGGTCAGCTTGGACTCGAACCTGGGAACTGCACATTACGAGCCTGGCACGCTACTGACTGAGCCCAGCCCCGATGGAACATTTAAGGATGTGCAAGAGAGCAAATATCCTGGGCACGTTCAAGAACACGCTGAATAGCCTTGACGCTAGGCTATCATCTGTCTCCCAACAGCTGTTCCAGTGGGTCCCCTCCCCCAACCTTCTCTGAGCCTTCGGGGTCCCTGTGACCTGGCCATTTAGGGGCGGGGATGGCTCAGTCGGTAGCGCGCCAGGCTCGTAATCTGTAGTTCCCAGGTTCGAGTCCCAGCTGGGTCAGCGTTGAGATTTATCTCCGCAAAATTCCCCGCCCTGCCCACGGTCAGTAGGGGACACCGATGGGCTTGGAAAGGCCGCCGTCCGTCGGATGGGACGTTAAGCCGTGGCCCCGTGTGTGGGAGAGCCATACCCTGTGCACGTTAAAGAACACGCTGGATGGCCTTGACGGGAGGCTACCATCTGTCTCCCAACAGCTGTTCCGGTGGGTCCCCTCCCCCAACCTTCTCTGAGCCTTCGGGGTCCATGTGACCTGGCCATTTAGCCCATTGTGTGCAAAAAAGTGCCGCTCAGAGGTAAAACAACCAACCAACCAACCTGGCCATTTAGCCCATGGTGTGCAATGGTGTGCCGCTCAGAGGTAAAACAACCCAACTCAGAAGCTTATCATAGTTAAGCCACCACAACGTGAACCTTTCCCCGGTCTGTCCACCATTCCCATAACTGAATTCATTAGTGCCATTGCTCTTTATTGGGCATTCCTTCAAAGTAGTCACCTGGTTTCATTTTCTGTCCATGCTGGTTGAAAGTGAATCACTGACCCCGTGGTGTAATAAAATCTTAACTTTCATTTTAGTATCAGAAATCAAGTACACGCTAGTGAATAATGTTTCACATCTGTATATTGCAATCTCTGGAGTTAAGTACCCAGACTTCGCGCTGGCCTAAGTCTTAAACTGTACCATAATTTTAAATGAATAGTGCCAGTGAATTATGTGACCCTAAAACATATTTCCTTTTAGCCATTTTAAAAGGCTAGCTGAAGATCTCTAACATAAATTCTCAGAGAATTTCAATATCTAAAGGCCTCCAAGGAAAAACTAGGAGAGAGAGGTAATCCCAGCCTGAAAAAGTACCGCATCTGTTGCTCTATACAGTTATTATTTTTCCTTTGCAGCTGGTGTCTTCCTTGGGGCTTACCATCTTCTATGCCCTGGACTACGGGCTTTGCGATGATGAAGAGCGAAAACTTAGCCCTCCTCTGGAGCTTCTCATCGACCGGATGACCTCTGCCGACTCGGAGGCTGACAACGATGCCAATTCCAGTTCGGGGGATGACGGAGAATCTCAGAATGCCGACGAGGGAATTGAACAGGACTCCGGGGAGGATGATCGAATCGATACGGGGAGTGATGATGGCAAGCAGAAGAATGGCCTTACTCTCGTCAAAGTTATGGAGGTAAAGATTTACAGCTATCGCTCACTGAGATTGCTGCGATGTTTTTTTTTTATTCTGCTCTTTTATTTAATTTCAAAATTATTTTTTGTGTTCCGTTTTAAGGTTTCTATTCCTCTTTATCTGGGGGCGGGGGTGGCTCAGTCGGTAGCGCGCCAGGCTCGTAATCTGTAGTTCCCAGGTTCGAGTCCCAGCTGGGTAAGCGTTGAGATTTATCTCCGCAAAATTCCCCTCCCTTCCCACAATCAGTAGGGGGACACCAATGGGCTTGGAAAGGCCGCCGTACGTCGCATGGGACGTTAACCCATGGCCCCGTGTATGGGAGAGTCATGCCCTGTGCACGTTAAAGAACACGCTGGATAGCCTTGACGGGAGGCTCATACCCTGTGCACGTTAAAGAACACGCTGGATAGCCTTGACGGGAGGCTACCATCTGTCTTCCAAGAGCCGTTCCAGTGGGTCCACTCCCCCAACCTTCTCTGAGCCTTCGGGGTCCATATAACTTGGCCGTTTAGCCCAAGGTGTGCAAAAAAGTGCCGCTCAGAAGTAAAACAACCAACCAACCAACCTCTTTTTCTGCCTGTTCTAATTTCTTTAGTTTTTTTCTGATTTGTTAATAAAAGAAATCTAGAATTTTTTTATTTACAATTTCATTTTTTTATGATTTTTTTAAAGAATATTAAAACAATTGAATGCACTATTTGATCAATAAAGATCATATTGGTGTGACTAAGTGTGGATTGTTTTACCTCTGAGCGTCACTATTTTTCGCATAATGGCCTAAATGGCCAGGTTCACGAGAACCCCAAGGGCTCCGAGAATGCTGGGGGAAGGGAACCCACTGGGCACTGTTAATTGAGAAAGATAACCTCCTGTCAAGGTCATCTAGTGTGTTCTTTAACGTGCACAGGTTATGGCTCTCTTGCACAAGGAGCCAAGGCTTAATGTTCGCGTGGGGCGGGGGTGGCTCAGTCGGTAGCGCGTCAGGCTCATAATCTGTAGTTCCCAGGTTCGAGTCCCAGCTGGGTCAGCGTTGAGATTTATCTCCGCAAAATTCGCCGCCCTGCCCACGGTCAATAGGGGACACCGATGGGCTTGGAAAGGCCGCCGTCCGTCGGATGGGACGTTAAGCCGTGGCTCCGTGTGTGGGAGAGACATACCCTGTGCACGCTAAAGAACACACTGGATGGCCTTGACGGGAGGCTACCATCTGTCTCCCAACAGCTATTCCAGTGGGTCCCCTCCTCCAGCCTTCTCTGAGCCTTCGGGGTCCTTGTGACCTGGCCATTTAGCCCATTGTGTGCAAAAAAGTACCGCTCAGAGGTAAAACAACCCAACCCAACTTAATGTTCGCCTTCTCACCGATGGCAGGGTAGGATTAGCCGATGCGGCTATGATTGTATTGTGCGGAAATCAAATGGTTTTATGCCGTATGTTATTCGTAACTGCAAATTAACTTTTTTCGCCCTAGTTGGGTTGTTTTACCACCATCCGATAACACTGAAAATGCTGAAGAATTTAATCATTAAGTCTCACTTGCTCTTTCACAATATAGAATTTCACTTTCATCACAGAATAAATGAAGAACAGAAATTAAAATCTCCAGCCCAGTGGAAATAAGCATAAGACATATAAGCCCAGCTATAAATACACTAGTTTCTATAAATTAAGGAACAATTCTGTGTTATGTCAAGAGAAGCTTAATGTCAAAGCTCTATAACATTTTAAATAAGTTTTTTTGTCTTGAAACATGTGATTGCAGATAAAGATCTCAAACAAATAAATCAATATCTCGATTTTCAACAATATTCATTCAGTATTTAATGAGTTATGGAAGTTTGAATATTTAACAACAGCAATGCCAGTCCTAAGAAACTTATACAAAACTGAAGAATAATGAAAGAATTCTTTGCAGAAAATTCTAAAATACGAACTTATTTTATTAAACACTTTGATACAATACTTATTACTAAGTTTTGATTAACTTCTGAAGTCAATTTTTGTAGCCTGGCATTTTTATCGCTTGGTATCGCCTGGTGTTGTTTGATTAAAGAAAATAATGCTTAGTTTCTGACTGTAATTACATAATGTTTACGGCTTGCTTACGTTATCTATATTTGCTTTTGGCAACTTAACTACAAACATCCAGTACAAGGGAAGTGAAAAAAAATACTAAAAAAAAGTATCTTTTTCACTTATTCTCATAACATTTCCTTTTTTTGGCTGAAAGAATAAGAAAACACAAAGCTCCATGTTTACCAACTGCACAAATATGAGAAAAAAGAAATGCAGAAAAAGTTTTCGTATCTACAGAGCGATTAACTTTCTCTATTGACTTGAAACCAATTGCTCTTTGTTATTAGGTTGCTTTACCTCGGAGCATCAGTTTTTTGCACACAATGAACGTAATGTCAGAGTGACAAGGACCCCATAGACTCAGAGAAATTTGGACGAAGGAGACCCAATGGACGTTAAGAGATAGATGGTATAATTAATCAAGGCAATAAAATCTCCTTCAGCTGTTAAAAAAAATTAATTACAATTTTTATCTTAAAAATCGACAACATTGGCACCTGTTAGAAACTAACATGCTATTATTATCACCACCTAAAGATCTATAGGTCATATATATCTACTTATGAGTGTTGCAAACCTAAAAGGGACCACGTCCCCTTTTAGGTTTGCAACACTCATAAGTCATCAGGCTCGTAATCTACAGTTCCCAGGTTCGAGTCCCACTTGGGCCAGTGTCGAGATTTATCTTGCCTCAGTTTTTTTGTTCGGTGGAGCAATGATTGTTTTCAAAGCCCAAATACCTGTGTTGAATCCCGGAAAGTCATGAATATTTTCTTTAAGATTTGTCTTTTTGGTGATATCTTACTTTCCTCACAGCCGTCCCGTGGCCGAGTGGTTAGCGCGCTTGGCTACTGATCTACGGGACCTGTGTTCGAGCCCCGGATAAGGCATGGATGTATGTGTCGTTTTTCTGATGAGGATCCTGCCCTCCTCACAGATCTACTATGGCATATAAATTAACAGGCTCCTGTCAGACCTCTGTGGCAAGCAGCTGCTTGAGGGGGTATTTATTTTTATTTATTACTTTCCTCCAAAAACTTCTCGATAATATATTATGCTGATTAGCTAGTAACTTCTTGACAAATGATGTGCTTGAGAAATAATTTTTTAATGGAAAAATCCTGAATTGTTCGGAGAGGGGGTGGGGGGGGGCTCAGTCGGTAGCGCGCCAAGCTCGCAATCTGCAGTTCCCAGGTTCCAGTCCCGCCTGAGCCAGCGCTGAGATTTATCTCTGCAGAATTCCCCACTCTGCCATCAGTAGGGGACACCGATGGACTTGGAAATGCCGCAGTCCGTCTGATGGGACATTAAGCCATGGCTCAGTGTGTGTGAGAGAGAGCCATACCCTATGCACGTTCAAGAACACGCTGAATGGCCTTGGCGGGAGGCTACCATCAGTCTCCCAAAGTTGTTCAGTGAGTCCCCTCCCCCAACCTTTCTCTGAGCCTCCAGGATCCTTGTGACCCGGCCATTTAGTCCACTGTGTTTAAAAAAAGTGCCGCTCCGAGATAAACAACCAAACCCAGCCCTGAATAGTTCAGTTAAAATGTATGACAGACTAGCTTATGCGACTACATTGAGTCGAATCAATATCGCGTTGTTGATTTCCGACAGTATTATCCGAAAAAAGCAAAATAAAATTCTTAAGGAATCCCATCCCCACCCCTCAGAAATCAACTCTATTCGTCAGTAGTTACTCAAGACCAATCCGTGTTTCGCAACGATCGCTGAAACGTTAAAATGCAACTATTTAAAGGCAATGAAGATTTCTCGTATAGGGACAAAAGAATACAGCAAAATTGATTTATAAGTAAATAAAATGCTGAAAGAGGCAGAAGAGGGCAGCAGGAGAGAAGGCAACGTTAAGGTTGTCTGACTACACCTCAAGGGTGTCATTTCGTGCACAGCACACACAACAGGAAATAACGGTCAAAATAACAGTACCTAAATAAATCGCTAACACGTGAATGCCATTGCGTGCGAGAACAGGGCTTCTGTATTAAACATCACGCGAGGAAACACAGTCATGACTGAGTTGGCCTGACAGTGGAAGAGAAAAAGCCTTAACTAAAGCCGTCCTTGAGCGCATTCGAAAGTGACAAACACAACAATAGCAGACAGCGGAAGTGGAAATTCGAAAGTTCGACATTTTTCTATGGCAACAGCACAAAAATAAGTAGCTTTCACTGGGACATGATAGAAATCGGGATTTACCAAGTAACTTCCAAAGGGTAACAGAAATATTCAACGAACGAATTGTATTCGTCATTGGCACGCAAGCTGCATTTTGGAAAAGTTCGAATTTTTGCTGTGAATATGTTTGTGTAAGTGGCGCAACTTGTTTTAAGTCCTCAAGAAAAAAATTACGCCCATCTGTCAACTTTTTTATTATCATTAAGATTCTATGTGGTTGAAAGTTTACTATGTTCAACTTCCCATCTTCCTGTAGTATAACTACACTTGTTAACTCTACTTTTTTTTGTAGTTAATATGGAATTTTTATTGTTACTGGTATATGGTTTTAAAAATTGGAGGCTTTAAGTTTGTGGACTAAAAATTATGATTTCAAACCCGTGCGGAAAGAAGACTCTTTTGGTAAAGATATTATTAATATTAAGCATGAAATGGTTTAAAATTTCGATGTAAGCTTATCTTTGGTTTTGTGGTAAATTTTGTAAAAAATCTTGAAATCGGGTGGAAGGGAAAATTCCTCGAACAGAAATGCTCAACAGAATCAAAGCGTTCATGGACCAATAACTAGTTCATGATAAATCTGTTAAATCATCGGTCTTTTCTTGCTTCCCATTCAGGGCCAGACTTTGATCTTCTGAGGCCCTAAACTATGGCAAGTTTAAGAGGCATTAAAAATTTCAGTCGAAATATATATATTTTATTTGGATTAAAGTAAACGTTAAAAGCTAAATATGAAATTCACGTGGTGAAAGCTTTATTTATTTATTAAAGCATTAGTATCAATTATGACTGTAAAACTAAAATTGTGTTTGCATAATAGATTATTTTTTTTTTAATCATCATAACACAATGCTACTTAAAATGCATTTCTCTGAGGCCTTTTATATTGGGAGGCCTTAAACTATAGCAGAGTTAGCTTATGCATACATTTTGCCACTTCAGAGTTCTTATTCTTTTTATATTCATTTTTAGGCGTTCTCATTAAAAAATATATGTAACAGAATGCTTTTATGTTTTTGAAAAATAAAAAACAGAATGCTTTTTATTTTTGATCAATGGTCTGTTGCCAATCTGTTAACAGTCTAGCAATGGACTCTGCAGGTGAGAAAAAAATGAGTGGAGGTTAAAATAATCCAGAAGTTTTTATTGAATCAAATTAGGCTCCATTATTTAAACTAGAGATTTTTTTCTTCAATTCGTGTAGAATGTTATTATTACACATAATGTTTTCATTAAAACTAGGGGCAGGGGTGGCTCAGTTGGTAGTTTGCCAGGCTCATAATCTGCAGTTCCCAGGTTCGAGTCCCAGCTGGGTCAGCATTGAGTTTATCTCCACAAAATTCCCCGCCCTGCCCACAGTCAGTAGGAAACACCAATGGGCTTGGAAAGGCCACTGTGTGTCAGATGGGACATTAAGCCGTGGTCCCGTGTGCTGGAGAGCCATACCCTGTGCACATTAAAGAACACACTGAATGGCCTTGATGGGAGGCTACCATCTGTCTCCCAACAGCTGTTCCAGTGGGTCCCCTCCCCCAACCTTCAGAACCTTCTCTGAGTCTTCGAGGTCAATGTGACTTGGCCATTTAGCCCATGGTGTGCAAAATAAGTGCCACTCAGAGGTAAAACAACCCATTAAAACTAAATGGTTTTTTTTGTCCAATTTTTAACAAGAGGCTTGATGTAGAAGCAAAAATTTTACAATGGCTGTTTTGGCTGCAGCATGCCCCGTCTTTTACCATTTTGTCTGGCAACCTAACTGCTGTTTCATTACAATCCAGAGAGTGGGAAATACTCTGGATTGGAATTTGAACTCTTTTTGAGGACTCAAATGTAAATTTTCATTAATTATGGAATTCAGTCTAATATAAATAATTACAAAAATGTTACATTGGTTACTAGAAATATTTTTAAGTAATTCGATTTTTTTCCCAAGGAGAAAATTTTTGCATTTTTTTGTTTTTACTGAATATGAAAGAAATAAACAATTGTTTCAATTTTAAAATAAGCCAAAGCATTCAGTAAGGCATATATTTGTCAGATTGTGAGTTATTTATTGTAATATTAAAAATATAAAAATAAATACCCCCTCAAGGAGCTGCTTGCCACAGAGGTCTGACAGGAGCCTGTCAGTTTATATGCCATAGTAGAAGGTCTGAGAGGATGACAGGACCTCAGCAGAAAATGACACATCCATGTCTTATCCGGGGCTCGAACCCAGGCCCCTTAGATGAATAGCCAAGTGTGCTAATCACTCGACCATATTTAAAGGATTTTGCAGGTCTGGTTTAAATTTAATCAAACTTTCTTTATACTGAGCATATTTTCATCAGTAAATTTGTGATATGCATCTTACATTCTGATAAAATTGAGTTTCTTGCTGTAGATGTGTGCTGGTCATCTCTCCTGCCCAGGCCAAGCAGATTGCCATTATAAAGCTGTGTGCAGAGCACTAGTAGCAGAAGCTCTTGAGTTATCATCTTTTCTGGAGAAGATATCCAATGGTACTAAGGTAAATAGAAGTATTCAATTCTTTTTAAGTGAAACATTAATAGTTGTGTTATAATTAATATTAGTCCATAGAATTACAACCACTGCAATTCACCGAAATTATTACTGTTACATAAATAAGTTAGGCCAGTTAAGTTTACAACAAAAGTGATTTTTTTTTTTGCAATTCCCAAGGCTGTAAATGATCTATTTCTCCTAATATTTAGATTTAAGTATTATCGTATATTGGGCAACTAGTTCAGGAGCTTGAATTCAGACCAATTCTAAAAATATGATGATAATTCAATAATTATACAGAAAATTAAATGTGTAGGATTGCATTCATTTACCTCTGAGTGGCACTTTTTATCTTTTTTTTTTTTGACATAGTGGGTTAAATCGCCAGGCCACAAAAACTCCAAAGATTCAGAAAGGGTTGGGGAAGGGGATCTGCTGTACATCTGTTAAGAGATGGATGGAAGCCTCCCATTATTGCTTATATTGTCACAGAATTCTTTTCATGTGTTAATCGCAATTTAAAAATGTGGTGAGAGCGACTGACATCAAAGTACAGTTAAAGTTTGCTGCTCACTAACTGCCCAGTTTCTGCATGCAATAGAGCTGTTAATTATTTTTTTAAATATTTTGATTAATCATAAAAATATATATTTTTTAAACATATTTTTGCAGCTAATTGTATAAGAAAGATTCCAAGCTTTTCTAGTATGTAATGGCAACCTTATTTAGATATATTTATAAATATGGAATTTATTTACTGAGCCCTTTCATGAGTCTATTTTATGGTGACTTAAAATGATAGGCATTCTTCTAACTTCCATAGCAGGTAGTTGCCTGATAAAATTTATCAGCATGTAATTTATATATATATATCCATCTCTCGAACTTACTTCAATGCCAAGATTTGGAGTTTGGTAAAAGTTGTAATTATCTAAAACAGCTTTCTACCTTAAAGTGTACATTAACATAATTTTATTATATAATTTATTGTAATGTATAAATGTTTCGTACCAAAAACATTAGAGCATAAAGCAGAATATTTTATGTTTATTAAATGTTTCATACTAAAACCAAGAAAAAAAGTGATAAATTGATTAATTATATGGCAATCATTTTAAAGTATGAATTAATTTTTTACCAACAGGAACTTCTCCAGTCAGCTCCAGATGAATCAGACAGTGGAACAACTTTAGATAATCTTAAATTTCAAGATTGGGTATGATTTTTTTTTTATAGTTGATATTTGCTTTTCATAATAATTATTTGTTACCATTTCATTTAAATACTTGATTTTTATAACATTAGTAGTGTAGCCAGAATTTTTTAAGGTAAGCAAAGGGTTGAAAAATTTTAATGTTTTTGTTAATGTAAATTGATAAAGTAATGATTTGTTAAGATAACAAATTTCCTTTTTGTAAAAAAGTTATAAAAGCAGAGACAATTCAGTCTCCTTCAAAAAATCAGTCATATACAGATTTCTCCTCCATTTGCTGGATATTTTCACTGTTTACTATATCATAAAAACCATATGTTCTCTACAAGAGAGGTTCACAGAAAATCAGACAAATGTCAGCCAAAACAAGCTAATGACTGCTGCTGTGCTGGCAGTACAACACGCAGCTATCATAGACTGGGAGCACACCACACTGCTAGTACGTGCACTACATACCACGGAACTATCATTCACAAGGCTATTCGTATAATGACCTCGTTCATCCCCAATTGCAACCAAGACACTGGAGTCACCCTTCACAACATGTGGAAAGAAGTTCTTAATAGCTGTAATATCACCATATAGTTTCACTTCACTGAAGATGGAGCATTATTCTTGCTCCAAAAAACTTTTAATATGCAAATAGTATGAAGGATAAACTTAATAATTTTATTTCTCAACAACAGAGAACTTTGTTATTTTAATTATTTTTTGAGCAGGAAGGTCTTTTTAGTTGTGTATTTAAAGATTTAAAGTCCCAATTAGTAGATAAATGAACTAGCAGGTGATATCTTGGTGGTCTAAAACACCTGGCATGTAACTGGGAGACAATGGCTTCAAGTCCTATTTGTCAGTGACTCATTTTTTCTGAAAAAGTACATCTTCCCTATGGCTGTCTGTGAAAGCCTGACTAGGACACTGCTTGTTTTTTCCCCCCAAACCATTTTAGAGTCCTAAGGCTTTAGCTTGGTTAATCATTTAACTATTAAGAAAAAGGGGCCTACTGCCACTGCTAAGAGGAATTTGTTTCTGAATCTGATCTCTGATACAAATAGTTAAGATAGGTGTCTTTCCATGTTCACCATGACACTGTTTCTATTTTGAATAAAAATGCAGAAAAAAAAAGCATTTACTCTGCTCTTTATATTTATCAGCTTCTTTCACTGTACTACATATTGCTGTTGCAGGAATTCAAAACATCCAACCAATATGGTAAGTCTACTTCAGCAAAAGAACAGAAAGTGCACATTTTATCTTCATTTTCTATATTAATTTCTGCTTTTTCCTATCATTAAGTGGATCAAATTGGTAAAAAAATCAATAGAATTTTTTAAAATAAGTACAATGAACAACTCGCATACTCACAAATTCAAAATGGTGATTGTCATCATTCTGTGGCTGGTGGTGCACAAGAACTGCTGCTAAAAAACTCCATGAAAACAATGAAAGTGTAAAAATACTTTGACAATATGGAAGATAGTTATAATTGGAAAGCAATAGTGAGAAGTGGCATTGTTCAAAGCAATGATGATGAGATAGTATGCCTGTTCTGTAGCATGGGCCTGTTTCTTGTGTATATATTGTTCATATAAAATGAAGATTATAGTTCTTAAGAAAATTGTTTCATTTTAAGAAGAAAGCATGTATTTCCCCTGCATTTTCCAATCATTTTGATAATTTTTCAGGAATTTATTTTTTAATAACTGTGAGAATAGTGTTTTTTTTTTTATTATGACTGTGGATTTCAATAAATAATTTCAACTGAATGACACATATAATAATATTGCTTTTCTTTATGTATTTTAGGCTAGATTGTGGGTGCAAGTTATTCAAGAATTAAGACAAGGAGTAAAGCTAAAAAAAGTAGATGCTGGCCCACATCTTCATCCAATTGAATATGAACTCACTCCTTATGAAATGCTTTTGGATGACATTCGCTCTCGTCGATATAAACTCAACAAAGTCATGGTTAGTTTAAATTTGTTTTGTATATGTTCAAGTTGCCACAAGAAATTAACTGGTACTCAAACATAGTTTTTTTTACAACTAATATAATATGTAACTATATTTCTTTATAATAAACACTTTTTTTTTTTCAAAAAATTTCTTTATTGGAATATAATGTATGATATAGGTCTAAATTTTAGAATATTTTATGTGTTTCAAGAAATTTGGAATAATAGGGAAAAGCCAATTAATATAACTCCAATCAACAAAAATATTCACTTGGAATTATAAACCATAACACATTTGATGATGATAATAAATAACACAATATAAAGAGCACATGAAGCTTGGAGCTACTTCATACACATCAAAGTTAATACTGACAGAGCAACCTGAATTGATATTTTGAACTGAAATTGAGAGGAAATTTTCTGTAATAGCAGTCGGTAGTCATATAAGTAATGAAATACTATATGTGCTAAATTTTTGCATAAATTAGATTTAATAGTGTTTATAGTTCATATGTTTATATCAGGGAAATGCATATTCACTGTCACCAAAAAGTCAAAACTTATTTTCGTTTATATGCTGCCAACATATTGATCAAATGATCTCGATATATGATATTGAATTGCCTTTCACTAGTGAGAGGTTGTGTAACATAAATTAAGGTGATTAGAATATATATATACTAAAGATTGTATGATAGTTGTTATGTAAAACTATTTGAATTAATAATAGTAAGTATATTATTAAAATTCTAGTAGTTATGAAAAACTTTTTGATATATATTTTTTGTTGATATCTTAAAGCTTCCTTTAACCTCTTCCTCCCCTCTATCATGGGGCGGGGGTGGCTCAGTCGGTAGCGCACCAGGATCGTAATCTGTAGTTCCCAGGTTCAAGTCCCAGCTGGGTCAGCATTGAGATTTATCTCCGCAAAATTCCCCACCCTGCCCACGGTCAGTGGGGGACACTGATGTGCTTGGAAAGGCTGCCGTCCATCGGATGGGACGTTAAGCCGTGACCCTGTGTGCGGGAGAGACATACCCTGTGCACGTTAAAGAACACGCTGGATGGCCTTGACGGGAGGCTACCATCTGTCTCCCAACAGCTGTTCCAGTGGGTCCCCTCCCCCAACCTTCTCTGAGCCTTCGGGGTCCATGTGACCTGGCCATTTAGCCCATGGTGTGCAAAAAAGTGCCGCTCAGAGGTAAAACAACCCAACAACCAACCCATCCCCTCTATCACTCACCCTGTGGTATACGCTGGCCTTGAAATTGAAATTGAAATGTACCTATTGGGGCCACTAATAAGGAGCTGGACAAGCACTTGTATTGAAATGTACCTATTGGGACCACTAATAAGGAGCTGGACAAGCACTTGATTATTAACCTTGTTGAGGTCCCCTTGGTGGCAGAGTGGTTAGCACACTCAGTTATTGAAGCTCTGATTTATGTCAAAACTTTAAATTCAGTAATGTTTATGCAAGATATTGAGTTAGGATAGATATTTACTGTATACATATATGTATTGAATTCCTATTTATTTCAAAAAGTTGAAATTATTAACTACTCTAGTTTTTATAATATAAAAATACACTATATATTTCTACCCCAAAGCAGACACAAATTAACATCTTGTGCAAGTGTACTCAAGTAACTACATTGAAGTAAAACATATTAGTGACAATGAATTAAAAATTTGTACATAAATAGGAAACATAATTGACTCTTGAATGTTTTTAGGTCTTAAAAAACAGTCCTATGAAACTGCCTTTGAAAGTGGCTATATGTGTTATTTTCTTTCAATAATTGATTGTGAATGAGCTGTAATAAATTGAGCATATTTTTAAAGAATATGTTGTTCACTTTAATGTTTAATTATGTATCATGCTTTTAATATTTAGGTCAATGGAGATATCCCACCAAGAGTAAAGAAAGATGCCCATGCTCTTATATTAGAGTTTATCCGTTCTCGACCTCCTTTGGTTCCCGTAAGTTAGACATATTTGTTGTATTAAACAATAGTGTGAAAATATTTTGAAAACAATACTTAGTCCTCACTTGAATAGTTTAAGAAAAGTCTGTTGAGACCTGTGAAAAATATTTTTTTTCATGCCCACATGAAACAGAGAAACTTACAAGCTTCTTAAGTTTTACAGATTTAATTGCATATGGATATATATTCCACTATAGGAGTTACTAACACAACATATAATGATATGCTTGCTAAAATGGTAGATAGGTTTTCTAACCACTACACCAGTAAGGCTAACATCTAAGAATAAACAATAAATGTTCCATATACAGTTTGTTGTTTGACTTGAAGATAAAGGTAAAATGCTCATAATATATTAATTTTAACTCAGTGGTAAATACAGTGATTTTTTAACTAATAACACAGGTTCAACCAGGAGCTTCAAGGTTTGAATTTTGAACATATTAAGTAATACAGGCAATCAGATTAGCTGGGGAAAAAATTGTAGCTTGAGGTGATTGTCTGTAAAACACAAAAATGAAATATTGAACACATTTATTTTCTGAAAGAAATGCGAATTAAAAAAAAAACTGGAAAATATTACATAAACATAATTATGTGTCAGCATTTTTTCTTCATATTTGGCTATTGTATGTTTTTTTTACCTTCATTCCTAATGTGTTTTTGCCTCCACCTTTGTCTCTTTTCTTATTTTTTTTGCCTCTACTTGTGACTTGAAAAGACCAGAAATATTTTGAAAAAAATTAAAATTCTGATCTTTGCAGAATAATCTGCACCACATCCACCACCCTTGTGAGGGTGTTTTTTCACACTTGCTAATTTCCCTATTGATTTGATTATTACTTAACTATTTGCAATTTTTGATACTAAATTGTTTTTGTCCCATTCATTTTTGTTAAGTGAAAAAAAAATTATAATGTTATGTTTGATTGTATCAAGTTTTAGTTATTGATATAACTTGGTGACATTAATATAAATTGATATATTCCAGGTGTCTAAGCGCAAATTGCCACCCACACCTCCTAGACAATTAAGCTTGTATGAAAAATTGATGGCATCAATAAAACAGCAGCACAAGCTTAAGCCAACCCCCAGAGATATGGAAGGTACAGTAAAATATTTATTTTAAAGGCTGTTAATGTTAGAATTTTTTATCTGGTTATGAAATTTTTTTCTCAGATGGGCCAGGGTACAAAGATTTTTTTATTTTTAAAAACTTCATTATTCACCATGAAAAATATCCTAAAAATTGTTAATATTCAGTCTTCCACCATTAATATATATGGAAAAGTTTGATTGCTTACCATAACATTTGATTAATTAAGGTACTTCAAGAATTAATGGGGCAATTAATTGATTATAAGAGATAAATACATGAAGATATTTCCTGAAAGCCAGTTACAAATCTAGCTCATCTGAAACTTTGCATCTCACTGTAATGAGGTGTCTAAGGCCATATTCCTGTGTGTGAAATGCCATGCTCATGTCAGGATAAAGGTGGAAGTATATTTCCCATGAACTGTAGTATGTTTTATTTACAAATAACAGCTATCTATAGTCTACTAGTATACTTTCTAGGCTATTGGTATCAAAGAAGTTGGATACTGTTCTATCACCAAGATATTTTCTCACACTCAACTAAACTTGTTACACTTGACAATGTTTTGCCAAAAGATAAAAATGGGATATGATGATTATATGTTGTAACTATATTTTCAGTGTCTTTTATTAGTGTTTTTTCTTTTATAATTTTCAGTTTACATATATATGTAGCATTTAGTGAAGCTGTTTTTACTATCAAAAGCACACAATCACTAAATGCATTAAGTTGAACAACTAAGTGACATTTAACAGTTTTCTTTCACTGACTCTATAGCAGTGTATTACACTTTGATATTTTTTATGAAAAAAAAAAGACCATTCCATATTTTGGAGGAGAAAGTGAAGCTTATGCTAATAAATGGTAAAACAATTTATGTGCATTTAATTAAAGGCTTATGGGCATAATATCTATATACTGTAGGAATAAATCAAAAATGCTTTTTATTTCCAAGTTTATGTTTATGTATTGTTATATTGATTATCTATGGGTAAAAATATGTAGAATATAAGAAATAATTTACCTCAAATAATAAAATCTGATTAGACTGCAACCTAGTTAAGCACTGATATTTCATTATAATTCTTTCTTAATATACATTAAATTGTGCTACTATAGACATAAGAAGGTTCCTTTCTGTGAAAAAAAAATCATATTATGCACTTATTATTTATAACAATATTGGTAAAACATGTGCTTCTTTTATATTAATGCTGTGATAGAAGTTTATTATCTTTACAATAAGTGAAACAGAATGGCAGAAATAACAGTACTTTGACCCCAAAAGCAGATAACAGCAACACTATATTTAAAAGATAAGTTGCATTTTCAACAGCATTATTGGCATTTAGAAAGGATTTCCTTTGCCTGCCATCATTTCTTTTAACTCATTTTGTTAGCCTTTATGTTTTTTAATTTTTATATTCAGTAACAGTTACTGAATATGGGATTGCTAATGGTTGTATTTTAATTTCTCCACAATATTGAAATAAAATGTTTAGAACTATTAATAAATAGATCTGGTGCATTATACATCATATTTGATAACTATGGAGAAAGAGGATTCAGGTATTTATTTAGGTTATACATTTAATGAAACCATTTGAATAATATTTTACTGAAATATTCTTTACAAACTTTGCCCTGCATTTTAAGTGTAAGGTGCAGGATCTGTATATTTAAAACACGTTTTTCATAAGCATTCAACAATCCTATCTTTCCATTTTGTTGTAAATATTTGAACTTCTTAAAAGAGCATTTTATTTCAACTGCTTAACATTTTGTTTATTTATTAAAAAATTGTATGAGTTGTTTGAATGAATGTCTTACTAAATATTAACCCTTTGTCTGTCAATGATATGTGTGGTTCAGTTTACTATGTTAAATTGTACCAGTTATTTTTCATGCTTAAACTGCCAAGCACCTTCTATGCATATTTGTAGGCTTTACTTCAAATGTCATTATAAATAAATGTTTGGCCATGCATATTTTCCCTGTATTTTGAGAAATTCCCTCTATTATCAAAAGTTTGTCTTTTAAAGTGCAAGTGCTGTAAAATTGTTATATAATATACTTTTGAAATTCTTTATTCTTGATAACTGTTTAGTAATTTCTTTTCACATGTAAGAAACTGAATTAATAGCCAATGTTCTGGCACGAGAAATATTTCCAAACATCTATTTACAGACTATTGGGGTGCTAGAGGACATCTATTGACTTTCTACACAATAATGGTTTAATTTTGCTTTGTTAAATGTAAATGTTCTCAAAACATTTTCTTCCAAGAGTGATCACCTCATTTCAAGTTTCTCTCTCTCCATCTGCAAATCTTAGATGATACAGACTTTTTCTTCTATGGGAATTGGGCTCCTTTTCCTTGGTGCTTTTATTTCTTAAATGTTTTAAATTACATGGAATAATTGTAAATGGATAATATCAAACGAAGAATAAACAGTGAATATAATTTAAGTTGAATTTAAGAAAATTGAATTTTTAAACGTTGATGTAGATTTTATTCTGTGCAATTAATTGGAATGGCTGAAAAAATTATGTGGTAGTGTTTTTATTCATTTTGGCAGCATTCTGCTACATATAAATAAGAGCATATAATATTAAAATTGCATTATTTGTGTCTTTCAGTTGAGACATCACGTACAAAATTGGAAGATACAGATATAACACCACAGCCACATCGGCGATTAATTAAAGTTGATCTTTCCCTTCGTCTGTCATCTAGTTTTGAGGTAATATTTTATGCATGCATATTAGAATTTCTTTAATTTTAATGATAATAATTGAATGCTAAAACGTTTTATTAAAACCTTTGTCAGTATGTTATGTAGCATGTAGTAGTGTTATATTAGAGATCATAAATATTCAACTACTGAAAGGTTAATCTTTGACATGAAAGAAAATTTCCAAGTCATAAAACCTTATATAGTTTTTTAAACTGTGAGTAATGTTTCTTAGGTAATCAACTCTCTTAATTAAAAAAGACTGTTTATTATTCTATTAAAATTTTAGAAGTAAATGCATTATTTATTGCAAAAGATTAAAATAATAAAAGTTTGAAACTATGCTCAGGATATATGTTACCTTAATTCACTAGTTCCCAATGGGGGTGCTACCATCCTCTAAGACACATTTTAGGAATTTGTGTGGGTATTTTCTTGAGTTTTTTCTGTGAAAATAGATTAAATAGAATACCAGATATTTCAATCATCAATCATGATTGAAATATCTTAACAGCAAATGGGCTAGTTCTGTTAGAAATACCAGGGCATATAGGGGTTAGAAATACCAGGGCATATAGGGGAGCTGAAATTGGATCTGACCATTACCTTGTTAAAAGTGTCTTGCAACTTAAACTTAAAAAGTGTTGTGCTAGGGTTGAAAAATTTACTTTTAATACTGAAGCTCTGAAAGATCCAGTTATAGCCAAAGCTTACCATGATAGGTTACTTAGTCATTATGACAGTCATGGTTTGCTTACTACGGAAGTTGAGGAAGAATAGGATCATTTTAAACAGGTTTTTTGGACACTAACAGTACTCTTTTAGGAAAAAAGGAGCAGAAGAGGCAGAATTATCTGAGTGATAAGGCTCTTGAGCTTATTTCGGAAAGAAAGAACTGCAGGAATATCCTTAATCAGTACCCTACTAGTCCTAATAGAAAAGATTACAGAGAGCTTAATAAATGTGTAAAGGATCAATTAGCTACTGATAAAAATCTTTGGCTTGATAGCTTGGCTGACAAAGCTGAGGAAGCAGTTAGGCAGCACAACAGCAGAGAGCTGTACCAGATAGTTAATGTTTTATGTGGTAGAAAACGAACAGGCATACAGGGATTGAAGGATAAACAAGGTAAGGTTATAGAAGGTGAGGATTCTCTCATGGCTAGGTGGGCTGAGCATTTCAGTGATGTTCTAAACAATGTGGTTAGTTCTACTCCCATTGTTTGTAATGATGATAGATGCATTGGCAGCTTTAATGTTGGCCCTATAACACAATCTGAAGTTAGTTTGGCTATCTCTAAACTGAAACTTCATAAATCCCCAGGGGTAGATGAAATTACTACAGAAATGCTCAGAGCTGGGAATGTTTTGGTTACCACTTGGATGACTGAAATTTTGAATAACTTTTATGATAAAGGCATGGTTCCTAAAGATTTTACCAGAGCTATTATTATCCCTATTTTCAAAAAAGGTGATCGCAGTTCTTGTGATAACTATAGGGGTATCAGCCTACTCTCTGTTCCAGGTAAAGTTCTTTCCATGATTGTGCTTAATAGAATTAAGAATCTGGTTGACAGTCAATTGCGTGATGAGCAATGTGGATTCAGAAGTGGTAGGGGATGTGTGGATCAGATATTTTCACTTAGGCAGATTCTTGAGAAATGTTTAGAGTTTCAGAAACCTTTGGTTGCTAGCTTTGTTGATTTCAAAAAGGCTTTCGACTCTGTTGATCGTCATAATTTGTGGTTGATTGTGAAATCATATGGTATACCAGACAAGTTAGTTAACATAATGAAAGCTCTCTATAATAACACTGAGTCATGTGTGAGAGTTGGTAAGTCTTGTAGCAATTGGTTTAGCATTACGTCTGGTGTTCGACAAGGGTGCATTTTGTCTCCTTTTCTCTTTAGTTTGGTTGTTGATTATGTTATGCGAAATTCACTTCGAGGGAAAGATTTTGGCCTTAAATGGTCTGGAGATACGAAAATTTCTGATTTAGATTATGCTGATGATTTAGCCCTTTTGGCAAATGATGTTGATGAGATGAACTCTTTCATTCGAGCTGTTTTTGAGACTGGTAGTAGAGTAGGTTTGGTTATAAACAGAGAGAAAACTAAAGTGATGAAAATTGGTCAGGCAGGTTGTGATTCAGTTAATCTGAATGGTTGCAGTCTTGAGCAGGTGTCACAGTTTAATTATCTTGGGAGCTATGTAACTGATACTGGTGATGTGCGGCATGAGATTAACAGACGAATAGGTATTGCTGCCGGGACTTTTAAGAATCTATGGAGATTGTGGAGAAATAGGCGTATACACCTAAAGATTAAAATTAGACTGTATAATAGTTGGTTCTTTCTAGGATTAGTTATGGTAGTGAAACTTGGACGCTGTGTAAACAAGATAACAGGAAACTAGATGCTTTTGATTCTAGATGCTTACGCAGTATCTTGGGTATTAGGTGGTTTAACTTTGTAACTAATGATGAGGTTAGGCAAAGGAGTCTGCAACCTCCTTTAAGCAGCATATTGTGCAGAGAGAGACTCCGCTGGTTTGGCCATGTTGCCCATATGAATAATTATAGATTGGCGAATAGTGTTATGAACAGTGTGCCTAGAGGCCTCAGAAGGAGGGGGAGGCCTAGGATGCGATGGGCACACAATGTCAAACAGGACCTTGTTAGAATTGGTGTGCAGTGGCCGGATGCAGCATATGTAGCTCAGGACAGATATGCTTGGAGAATTAAACTGCGTGGTCTGGTTGGACCTCCGTAGCCCATGGCTGCTTGAGGATGATGATGATGACCAGATATTTCATAGATTAGTTTAGCATTTCATGAAGGGAGACATTAGAAAAATTGGGCATTCAACCCAAAAAAGGGGGCATTTTGCCCAAAATGTTTGGGAACACTGCCCTGATTACTTCTTAGGCTTATTTTAAATCGTAATCTATAATCTCTCAAAAATGAAATTTTTTATTTTTATGTGTGATGCAATATAATATATATTGTATCATTCATCATATTTATCACCATATTTTGTATAATTTTTAATATTTAAATCTTACAGTAAAAAGTGAAGAACAATTCATTTTTCCTCGTAGTCTAAAGCAGAGGTGGAGAACTTACACCTGCTGCATATACAATTTGACCCATGAGGGATTTTTGAAATGCTAATCATATTTTTTGTAACTACAGATGGACCCCATAATGATTTTTCCCATAGGAAATAATGTTAAATTTGTAAATATATTCATTCATCATCACCAAAAATCAACTTGCTTCATATAAAAGGAGAAAAAAAATAGATTCCTAAAATAAGTTCTTATGTTTTTTAATAAAAAATTGTAAATTGGTTACATATAGTAGTTGTGGAGGCAACTTGTGAAGCATTACTATTTGGATCTGGGGGAAAAACTTTTGTGTTCACAGCTATTTGTGGGTGATTCTGTAGGCTATAGCTCTCTATGAAACCTCTATAAATTATTGAACTTTTTCAATATTTGCCCCAGTGTCTTCTAATGCTTTAAAAGCCTTATCAGTATTTTTTAATCGATCACTGAGAACTTTTAAAGTCAAAACCTTTGTGGCAGTGCTCTATATTTAAAGACTTGAAAGGATCAAGTAATAGATTTTTAAAAGTTTAGTTTTTTTTCTATTATGCTTACATGCTTGTAAAATTTTTAAATGTTTAAAATTGAAACTTGAAAATGTTTAAACACTGGATATTTATAGATCAGTGTTTAAACATTGAGTTTAGCTCTCATCATTAAAAGCTCACCTTTTACCCTTAACTCTCACAATTAGAAAGCCCTATCTCCTCTGGTGAATATAGAGTGCTCCTTTTAAAAGAGAATAAAATTTCATTGTTTAATTTTAATGCCATCTAATAGTGAAAATTAGAAGGAATGGAAGATTCTGAAAGTGCAAATAATGATATTTTATTAGTACCTAAGTAATCAAAAATTAATTTTTTCCTCCCTCATTTTTCTCTTAAAACAATAAAGAAAGAGTGCTCTCTTCCTGTAAAGGGATTTGTTTTATTTCACCTCTAAGTAGCTTTTGTACACACTAACTAAGTGGCCATCAGATGCATTAATACTTTTTTTTTTAGGTACACTGTTAGATAACTGATCAGGAAAAAAATGCACTCCCTAGAAATAAATTATGATGAAATGGTACACATAACAATGGTCCATATTCTTAACCAAGTGCATTAATTTTTTTAAAACCTAGGTACATGAATATCAAATACACCCTTGGTTGAGTTGTTTTTCCTCTTAATAGCACTTTTATGTACACAATGGGCTAAGTAGACAGGTCACAAAGACCCCAAGAGCTCAGAAATGGGTGGGGGGAAAGGATCCATTGGGCAGCTTTTAAGATATAGATGGAAGCCTCCCATCAAGGCCATGCTCTTTAACATGCACAGAGTATTATTCTTCTGCACAAAGTTCAATGGCTTAATGTCCCATCTGATGGATGGCATCCTTTCCATGCCCATCATTGTACCCTTTCTCACTACAGCAGAATGAGAATTAGTGAGAAGAATTTCAATACATGCAAAGTTGGGAACATTAGATTATGAGCCTGGTGTACTACCTGCTGTGGGGAGAGGGAAAATTGTTTCTGCTAACCACCACACTCTACAGCCTAAATTTGAAATTTACAGCATGGATAGACTGTTTACAACATTAGAGTTGTGCCATTTTTTAAGTTTAGTTTCTTTTTCTTGAGGGGGATTTATATTTTTATACTTGTGGATATTAAAACCACTGGCATGTTGAAAAGTGCAAATCATAATATCTTGTCAGTACCAACCCAAAAAGGATTTTTTCTTATATCTCTAAAAACAAAAATAAAAGTTGAATGTCTACATGTGAGCAGATAATAAAGTGAAAACACAAACTCATTTATTGAAAGCAAACTAAAAATTCTACTGATAGTTGCCCTAAGATCTTTCCAAACGTTTGCCCTGAAAACTTTCAATAAGATCTTAGGTAAGGTTAGGTAGCAATATTTTACTGAAAGTTGCCCTAGTAAATCTACTGAAGTTGCCCTGAGATGAACAGTATTGTTCATGAGTATAGGTAGAATGAAGGAAATATGTAGTATTGAACATCCATACAATTTCAGACATTTGTAAGCATGGGAGCTGTAATATAGAGCACAAATATGGAATCACACTTCTTTAGCATGTAGAATGTTCATAAGTATGAATTGTTCAAAACAATAATAAATTTTATCTTTTTGAAGTTTAATCAATATTTTTTTAAAGGATGATGATATGGATGATCTACCACCAAGTCCAGCTGAAGAGCCTCAATCACTTCCTGTATGTTCCGAAAACAGAAAACAGCCCCTTGTTAGGAGTAACAGTCTGTCAAGTTAGTGTTACTCCTTTGTACTTCAGTTCTGTGTCCATTATAAATTTATTAGTGTATTTCACAATATAATTTTAAAACATTATTTACACTGTATTTTCTTATATACTATGTTGAACATACGTTTTTAATGTACTATCGTAGGTTTATGGTTTTTTTTTTTTATATTGAAGAACTTTTTTTTATCATTATCAAACAGCAGGAAATTAGTTTAAGTAAATGCTAAATTATTTCAAGAATTTAAAGCTGGTCTTAAGCATGATGGTTATGGTGTCTTCATACAGCTCCAAATAAGAGATTATGCAATCTTATGTGTCTTGAGGATGATGCTTGACTGTAGAAGTCTTTAGCTTTATTGAGGAATATAAAATTTGTAAAGGGAGCTAAGATTGGTGAAAAAATTCCATAGATGATTACGAAAATGCTGGCAAAAAGTCTAGCATTTTTAATTAATGCAGTATAATAATTTTAAAGTAGTTGAATAATAATTGATAATCTTAACAAATCCTGTAGACGTTTAAAGTCTGTAAATCAATAAATGTTGTTGTGGAAAAAAATTTTGCCGACATACAGAATTCCAACCCGCATCTCTCCAGAAACATGCCCAAAATTCATGGGAAAGAGTGATATTCATTATTAGTCGAATAATTGATTGATTCTTATTAGTTTAATTTTAGTGTTTTGGTTAAATTTCTGTCATTTCCTTGATTTACCACTAAGTACTCTCTCCATTTCTGATATCTTTTGGCTCTACAGTTGAATACTTCCTAATTAATTATTGTTGTTTTATTCATCAAAGGGTGACATTCTAGTATTGATTATACAAATTTTCATTATGATGCTTATTAATAAAGATTCACTATTTCACTATCATAATCTTTGAGAAGAGCCTTGTTAGTTCATGACACAAGTCTATAATTTGTTAGGCCTGAAAAGTACAGTAACTGAAAGAAAAACAAGTAACCATTTTAACTTGTGCAACTGGCATCATATTTCACTATATGTGCCATTCAGCATTCAGCTCACAAATTGTTGTTGCATGGTAAATCTGTATAAACCAGAAAGTTCTGGGTTACTCAGTTCTGTGAGTGAAATAAAAAAAGCAAATTTAAATATGCAATGCCTAGAATTGTTAGTGAAATGTGGACATGAAAAGCTCAATACCTTATGGCAGCTGTTCCCAATGCTTACAGATCAATCACGTCTCCTTTTGCAGTCCTTGGACCCCCTCACAAAATGCTGTTAGGGACCATGGATTCCCTCACTTAGAACAATTCACCGTTTTTTATGTGAACATTAATACTATATAAGGGTTGCTGATATTAAAAGTGGGCAAGTTTGGAAATGAAGCATAAATCATTCATTGATCTTCCCTCTTTCCTAGGTTGGTTGTTTTACTTCTGAGTGACACTTTTTTGCACACCATATGCTAAAATGCCAGGTCACAAGGACCCAAAGGCTCAGAGAAGGTTTGGGGAGGTGATCCACTGGACAGCCAATGGGAGACAGTAACCTCCCATCAAAGCCATCCAGTGTGTTCTTTAACATGCACAGGGTATGAATCTTCCACACATGGTGCCTCGGCTTAACATCCCATATGATGGATGGTGGCCTTTCCAAGTCCATCGGTGTCCCCTACTGACTGTGGGCAGGGTGGGGAGTTTTGTGGAGATAAATCTCAACACTGCCCCAGCTGGGACTTGAACCTTGGAACTGCAGATTACAAACTGGTGCACTACCTACTGAACTCCCCACCCCTCTTTACTAGAATAACTAGTGCACAAGAAAGTATGTAACAATGTATCTCATTATCTGAATTCAGCTTCCATCTTTTCATGGCATTTTTAGAGGTTCAAAATTAAAGTTTTTAATTCTCTATGACACTGTTAAATGTTTTTAAGCACTTCAACACATGGATTATGCTATCAAGTATCAAAAAACATTTAACCATGTCATAGAGAATTAAAAACTTTAATTTTAATTACCGCACTGTGTACCTCTACTCTAATTTTTGTTTAGAGGTTCAGAAGTGTGAAATCTGATAGAGGAGATACCAGGACTTAGGGAAGATGTTCCAAACATTTCCATCCAAACCTGTTCCATGTTATTTTTTCCTGTGTTATTTTTTACTTATACAGTATGGTAGCTGACATTGTCACTCAGTGAAACAACCATTTTACTCAAAAGTTCTGGCTGCAACTTTATTACATGACTTTAAATGCTCCTAGTTTTGCAATGTTATTGTGAGTTTATGACAGTCTAAAAACTCAACCAACAGCATATCACTCATTGTTCAACTTTGAATGTTTACACTATGGGGTTTGTCTGGAAAATCACACAATGTCTACCACATTCAAACCAATATTTGCCATTGATTCTGGTATCGATAAATTCCTTCTATGTATTAAATAATGATATAAACTCGACAGATTCAATCAAGTAACAAATCAGCACTTTAGCGTCGATTTAAATCTTAGAGGAAAAATTGTCTTGAGCCGGGTGGGATACGAACCCACAACTTCCTGATAACATGTCAGTGGTCCAGAGCACTGACATGTTATCAGGAGGTTGTGGGTTCGTATCCCACCTGGCTCAAGACAATTTTTCCTCTAAGATTTAAATCGACGCTAAAGTGCTGATTTGTTACCTTCTATGTATATTAGTTTCTCTGTGTAAGGATACAAAGATACTTAATCCACTATCCAGATAAAAATGTCCCACTTTTAATTTGAATGACCCTTATGCTTCATTGTACTTTCTTGTTTGGCATCTCTAGGAAGGGAAACAAAATATAAGTTTGATGGTATCAGACAAGCAATGAGGACATGCTTTAGGTGACACTAAATAAATAAATATTTAATTAAAAGTGCACTGGAAATGAGTTTTAAATATACCATTGGAAAACGTTTTCATTGCAGCAGTGCCTGCCTCCACCAAAGATACACAGACACAACTGTTGCACCATTTCTTACACATTATCATTAGTCATTGTATTGTTCTACAGCATTTGATTTTATATGGATGATTTATTTGACCTACATTATTGTTGTACAATGAAAGATCAATTAGGATGATTAATGGTGCACCAGGTTAAGTGGCTGTTTTAAAAAAACACTTAAGAACAATTTCTGGGAATGATGCTCCAAGATATTTATTTTCAATTACAAAAGTTTCAAGAATAAATCTTTGGAAAACACACTTTGCATATTTTGAATAAAAAGATTTGGGAGTGGTGTGTGATAAAGCTCAGCATCCAGGCCATTGAAAAAGGATAGGGCTTTGTTACTCCCTGATCCTCTAGAATCTGAGGGGCCTCACTTTTCAAACTGCTGCCTTAAGGGATGTTAGTCTGGAAGAAAGTTTAAATTGTAATTATCAGTTTTGATGTTTTTTCGGTTTAGATAATAGTCCTTGTATGAAAGTCATTTATTCTTATTAATTTAAAGTTTTAATTGCAAAAAGTTACAACTAAATTTTTAAAATGTATAAAATGTATACACACTTTTATGTTAGATGAGAATAAATTCAAAACAGTTGAGAGTTAAATATTCAAACTATTGATTGATAGTTATTTCTTAGGATTGTAGGAAGAACTTTATTTTAAGGATATTTTTTATTTTCAAAACGATTCAGGTATTTGCCATATTGCCATATTCTTTTCAGGTTTATTATATATTGTATTAATATTTACAATATGAAATTCAGATCTCATGATTGCCACTGATTTTATTGTATCTCTTGAAGTGCACATTTAAAAAACTATTAACTTTATTATAATGAGAGTTATTTTTGTAGTACTGATAATTGTATCATCATTGCTTTGTATTTAAACTATTTGCATAAGAAAGCAATGGTGATACATTGATTGATACAACAGTTACTCTGATGTCATTGTTCATTGTAAGCTGTTATCCCCCCCCCCCATTTAATATTTATTGTATGCTATTTTAAACAAGGAGTTTGGATAAAAATATATGATTAATCAAAATAAGTATTGGTTATTTTGTATACATTTTATATTATAGCAAAAACAGTAAATTTTAGCAAAAAAAATATGACACCTTGGGTGTTTATTCAGCATTATGTAAAACCTATCAGTGTCACTCAATAACTCACACACTCTTGATATTGCAACACTTCCACTGTATTATCAACAACCTGAACAATCAACCAACTTTCATATTCATTGAAATGTATTTCTTGTCATTTTTCTTTTAAATCTTGAATACTAAAAGTGACTCATGGAGCTATAAAGAGCTTAATAGTATCGGTTATATCATTACAGTTCCCTATCTGAGTTTATCTGGCACAAAATATGGGGTTTAAAGCTAATATCTATATACAATGAAACAAAAGCATATGAAACTAAAGGAAGTTCATGTTCTATGGAAATGAAGTTCAAACAGAACATAGAGTTGAAACGTGAAAAATTCCTTTCTAAATGTAAAATTAGAAACTGATTTTAGAATTTTCCATTTGATTTCTGCTATATTAATGGTAATATTAGTGAAGACTATATTATTGAAAGCTTTTTACAATTTACTTTAACCTTTTCCCTCTTGTACATCGGATTGTACCCAGCATTTCCGTTTTTAGCAGAAGTCATTTTTCTTGTGAAGAAAACAGATGGGGACCACTATTAAGTTGTTGAAGAAGTGCTGTGAGCTAATTCTAACAAATAAAATGTGATTGGACTTTTTTCAATATTAAATTGAGATCATTAATTCTGTTGTCCACTGCAACAAGTTCATTTAAAAATGAGAGCAAAAAGGGTTAAGGAGCCATAACAAAATATATATATAAAATCAACAAACCTATTTTTAGAATCTTTTCAATTAACAAATGTACAACTGATCTTTCTTAGCTACTTCATTTAAGGCCTTTCAGAGCCTCATATATTACTCTATGTGCAAATATATGTTGAACAAAAATTTGGTATAGTTGGTAACAATAATTAATCATAATTTTAAACCATTAACAATGTAATTTATATATATATATAGTATTTTTTTTTACTACAGGTACTTCAAATGGTTCTGAACGAAGGCATAGTATCAGTGTTTGTGAATCTCCTCCAAAGCCTTGCAATGGAACACTACAAAATAAGACCTTAATAAATGGCCATTTTAGGAATACATCTGATCGTTCATCTAGTCACAGCAAATCAGACTATTGGATGTCTGTAAGTTGGAAATATTTGTAATTCTGAAATGTGCTTGTATTAGATTGAATGACATTTCAAATATACACTTTTGTCTTCAAAAAGTAATTTAAAACATAGCATTTGAAATGTAATATTGCATTTCTGATTAATGAGACAAATCACCATTTTAAGTTCAACTTAACAGAAAAGCTAATAGACTTTAATATAACTATATTCAACATATATAATGAGTATTAAATTTGACAGAAAAAGCTAAATTTTAATAAACATTAATTTTAGGTTTCAGTAATATTTGTAAATACATAAACTAAGTGAAATCTTCTTATGATACATGAAATTAAAAAGGAATCTAGGTTGAACAATAAAATTATTTGTTAAATTACAATATTTTGAGTATCAAAGTTATTAAAAGACATTATTTTTTTCCAGTCACAATGGCGATCTCTTGAGTGCTTATCTCTGACATTGGAAGAAGTGGTTCATATTCGAAATGTACTCACTAAAGCTGAATTAGAATCACTCATTGTTGCTCCAGCCCTCTATGATGATATTCTGAAAGGAAAGGTAAGCTTTTATATATCTGCTGTTAGATATGTTTGCTCATATTGAATATTTTTTAATATTTAGAATCTGATATTCTTTGTTATGTTCAGAGAGTCCTAGTCTTCATAACTACTATTCATCTGTCATGTTTAGTTTGGTCCCACTTTCATTCTATAGCTTAGGTTTAATAAAGATTTCTTATTTTGCTTCAAAAATAAAGCTGATAGCATTTATGATAGTAAAATAAAATCGTACAGAATTTTCCATTTATCATTTCTCTATTTTTTTGTCCTCTATTTTTATTTTCTAATGTTTGTTTGTTTTTTTAGGTCTGTTTTACATGCAAGCACACAAGATTTTCGTTTTTTGGGCCATGGGGAGTGAAATGCAAGATGTGTGAAAGGACTGTTTGTGATAAATGCAGTAGTAAAGTAAGTGCCTGTTTGTTTTTATTAAATAAATGTGCTATATTTATTACAGATTGCAGCATTCAGTTCATTAGCAAACATGAAAGATTTTCACATGACATTGAATGAAAGCTATAACTATTAAAAGATAAAGAATTTTGGTTATTAGTTATATTCAGATCTGTCATTTGTATATTACTGATATGGCAAATCCTATTGAGTGCAACTGATGTATATGACTTTAAATGCCTACCTAAAGATCATAGCTTGATCATTTAATTTGTGAACAGAAGCAAAAATTTACATTAAATATCATCCTATGAATATTCCTGGCATTTGTCTTTCTCAAAATACTCTCCCTTGAACTTCACACATTTTTGCCATCGTTGTACCCATGCATTAAAAGCGTCTTTGAAGCCATTTTTCGAAAGTGTGCGAAGTGTTGTTGTTCTGGCTCTGCAAGCTTCGTAGTCGGATGCAAAATGTTTCCCTTTCAAAGCTTTCTTCAGTCACAGAAAGAGGAAAAAATCGCAGGGTGCTAAGTACATGGAATATGGAGGATGTGGCAGAACCTCAGCACCTATGGCAATGATCACTGGCTGCACAATATTAGCCATTGGGGCCTGGCATTGTGATGGAGAAACCAAGTCACACCAGAAAGTTCCGGACGTTTTTCACGAATGGCATGCCAAAGTTTGGTTCTGAGAATCTTCGAGTAGGCTTCCTTATTCATGATTGTTCCGTGAGGTACAAAGTGAGCAACAAGAACACCTTTGATGTCAAAAAACACAAGAGCCATTTGTTTCCCAGCTGAATGAGAAACCCGAATTTTCTTGGGTCTCAGTGAATTGGGATGCTTCCCATTCACTGAGCTGTTGCACAACACTCAACTCTTGTTTTGTTTCAGGATCATAGTGAAAGATCCAAGTTTCATCGCAAGTCACAATTTGACTCATGAAGGTTGGACCCTGGCTTTCAAAACGATTCAGCATCTCCTTGCACAGCTGTAATCTTTTTTGTTTTTGTTCTGGAGTCAAACTGTGTGGAATCCATTGAGCACAGATTCATGACATTTTCAGATGGGTTTTCACAATCGCTTCTGTATGAAACTGACATTTTCACAGCCACTTCATAAAGTGTTATTCATCTGTCTTCATTCAGGATTGCCAGGGCTCTTTCGATTTGCTCAGGAGTTATTGAGGAAGAAGGCTGACTAGGTCTTGGGTTATCGGCAACAGATTCGCCTCTTTGAATTGCTTATGCCACTTAAAAATGGCAGACCTACGAAGACAGTCATTACCATAGGCTTCACTCATCTCTTCAACAGTTGCAGCAGCACATAGGCCTCGCCTGACACAATAACAAATGACATACTTCTGTTCCGTCTGAATTTCTGACATTCTGAATGAACATCTATGACATGAAACTCGAATCACAGTCTTAACACAACAACAGTTGATGCCAAATGACCTTGGCATGTGGAGCCTCCTTCACAGTGATCACGCACAGTGCCATCTAGTGTTACTTTAGAAAAAGCACTACATACGAGTACTTATGGCATCAGTCCATAAATTAAATGATCACCCCTCATATATAACAGTAGAAGCTATATTCTCTTACCTACCTAAAAAGTTGTATCAGCAATTTTAACTGTTCTTAAGAAAACCAAATCTTTAATCAGAAAAATATGCCTTTTTTCCAAAATAAAACATTAAAATGAATAAATTTGTTTATTACTATTTAGAACAGATGTGTCAAAGCTTTACATTATAACTGTGTAGAATAATAATTATTTATATTCAGATTTCAAGTCTTAGAAACAGTGGTCCCAAAATCTCAAGTAGACTTTAGCTAAATTTAAAAATGGAAGAGACATATTTTGTTCAATGTTAACTTATTTTGTAGTTGTCTTTATTTCTTAAAGTGAAGTTATAAAAGTTGTCAATTAATAACTTTATTTCATAGAACTTATTTAAAAACAGCCAGTTTAAACTAGAATAGTTCCTGTTAACTGTATGTGCATATAGTCACTTTCATACCCAAATAACATCTAATAACTTTGAGAACTGACATTTGCATTTCCTTGATAATCATAATAGCAGTTTGGCCATTTATCATTGAATGAGTTGCATTTCAATGCAACTCATTCAATGATAAATTGAATCATTGAATGAGTTGCATTTCAAATAAAATTGAAAGAAGGAAGAAGAAGTTATAGTAAATTATCCTTTCTTCTTTCAATTTTATTTTCAATGCAACACATTCAATGATTAATAAATGGTAAAACTGCTATGATGATTATCAAGGATGATTTTAGTATCGAAATTTAATAAGAGAAAAAATGGTAAAGGAAGTTATAGTAAATTATCCTTTAATTTTTTCTCTTATAAATTTCGATACTAAAATCATTTACTAAATTGCAGAGCCAAGTAATTCAATAATAGTTATTCTTAAATTAAATCTCATTTAAATGTTTTGAATCTCAGATGCGCATTCCTACTGAGCACTTTGCCAGGATTCCAGTTTATATGCTGAGTCCAACTCCCAGTCCTCCTCCAGAAGAAGATTCCTCTAGTCATACATTTTGGAGACTTTCAGAAGTGTTGACTTTTAGCAGGTAGGTGTTTTATTGTAATTTCCTTTAAATTTCATTAAAAATATTTCTGCCTTTTGCTTTTTACTGTTGTAATAGTGAGTTTTACTGTCATGATCTGTCATATGATAAATATACTTAAGTTCATAATATGTAAATATTCAAACTTCAGTAATGTGGAATTGTAGTAAAATTGAAAGTCAAGAAATATAGATCCATTGTTTGATAAAATGACTTTAAATCAAATTTATTTTTTTCTTTATTACAGAAATTGTGATCCGCTTTAATATATAAATAATAACATATCTTGCAAAATCCCTAGAATCAATGCCTTTATCACAAAAAAATTAACATTTTGGTCAATCCCATGACAAAAGTTCCATCCCCAATTGTTAACATTTCAGCTGTAACTTCATCTGCCTTTGGTGATATGTAGCTTTAGTTTTGCAATCAAAGTGGGTTCAGATTATAATAAAATCAGTCACTGATAATGAAGCTCTACCTATCAAATATGAGGAAAAAATGAGTTCTGATGATTATTTATTAAGAGAAAGCACCTGATTGGGACAAGTTTCTTAGTTCTGGTGGCAAGCATATGTAAAAATACTCCTGCAACTAGGCAAAGCATGTGCAAAGGAAAAATAAAAACGTTTAAAGTTCAATATATTTTGTTTGAAAAAATTCGTATTACTATTTACTTGCCATTGACAAGGTTAGAAATAAAGTCCATCAGCATAAATGGCTCTTTGAGAGAGTTGGTTAAGTGTTTTACTTCTGAGTGACACTTTTTTTCACACAATGGGCTACCTGATACTAATAGAACTCTGTTGTAAGTTAGCTTGAAATAACCTAATGGCACAGGACCATGAAAAGAAATATGAACTTGAATACAGTTACTCATAAATGTTTTCTGGAAACAAAATATTATACAAAATAAAAAAAGATGTCACATTACTAATGATGTCAAAACATTTTTTCTGCTGACAGGAAAAGAGGGTCTATTCCAGGAGTTAAAAATTCAAATCATATACAGTCAAATCAGTTACTTCTCAGTATACAGTAGGCCATTTTATTTTAGGCAATCAATAGCAGGCCACATTTTTGTTATATGAAAAACATAATTACTCATATTGTTTTTGTATTTAAATGTTACATACTTGTAATACAAAAATATAAATGTAAAGTTCATTTGTAGTGGCTGAACAGAACTATTCTCCGTATTCTTGCGAGATCATCTTGGTCACTAAGCTAGTAAACTGCTGTTTCCTACATATGATAGGGTCAGAGAATGGTTCAGTCACTGTGCTTCAAGTTTGTAATCTGTAGTTCCCAAGTTTGAGTCCAACCTGGACCAACATTGAGATTTATCTCTTTTAAACCTCGACTCTGACCTCAGTCAGAAAGGGGACACCAAAGAGCTTCAAAAGGCTGCCATCCATTGGATGGGACATAAGCTATGGTCCTGTGTTCAGGAGGACATACTTTGTGCACTTTAAAGAACACAGTAGATGGCCTTGAGCAGAGGCTTTCATTTGCCTCCTAATAGCTATCCAGTGAGTACCCTTCTCCCAAACTTCTCTTGGCTTAAGGCATTTATACTAAAGATTCATTTGAAGTGTCCAAGGTACATGTTAAAATTCTGTTAGTTGTAGTAATATTAAAAGTTTCATTACAGTTAAGTTAAATTTAAACTTGCAGACAATGGTCTAAATGGTCAAGTTATTATGACCTTTGGGGTCACAATAACCTCACTATTTAACCCATTGTCTGCAAAAAAAGTGTGAGGTAAAACAACTCAACCCAAAATAACCTACACATGATAGAATGTACTGGTTGTGGGTAGCACAAAATTACTTCTGTGGTCTATTCAATATTTTCTGTGGTCTTATTAGTAAGACAGCTTGTGCATGAAACTATAATGATCAAGTCATTAAGTACTAGTTGTTGAAATGTCAATAAAGATTCATTGGTTTGATTCAGTTTCTTTAACTTGAACTAGCACTTTAACCTAACTGTAATGAAATTTTTAATATTAATGCAACTAACAGAATTTGAACATGTACCTTGGACACTTCAAATGAATCTTTTGTATAAATGCCTTAAGCCACAGTAACACAGCAACATCATCTATACATAACACTTGAATAAATGAAAAATTAGCTTGATATCAGATGAACTTGTTTTACTCTGGGGAGAATACTGTGCAAGAAAAGAAAAGAAAAAAAAATGATTGCTTTTGATATTCAGTGTTAATATAACAAAGAAAACATGATGAGCATCTCTTAAAAATTATCAAAAAGTTTATAATTTTTATCAGTAAAGTTTAGTTTCTAATATTCTGATCAATATGATAAATTTATCACACTGTAATTAATTGTATGTACACTTAAAAAAAATGTGACCTTTCAGAAATAAAAAAATATTTTTTTTTACCATGAGCATGGGCAAAGATGTGATTTTGAACTTTGCTTTTTTTTTAGCTTAAATTATCAGAAATTTACATTGTAATTGTTTTTGCATACTTTTTGACAGGCAAGTCACAACAGATATCTCAGTAATAAAACATATATCACCTTTGAATATTTAATCAGCCTCATGCTTATAGCTCCATCAGTCATCACCTTAATAGGTAACTGAGTCATACACTTTTTTTAACATATGTAAAAATATTCTTTAATATTCCAGACAGTGTGCAAATATGCTTACCCCCTACCCATCCCATAGGTAATTCATTGGAAATGAATATATTGGTTTAGTGACTGGTTTATTTAATATAATATAGCTTGAATTTAAAAAAAGTCTAAATTTAAGTTATTGAATAAAAAAAATATAAATATAAGAAATATCATTTTCTTATATTTATATGAACAAAAAAGATTCTACTTGTAAAGCAAATTAAAGATTATTTATGAAGTGAAAAAGTATATATAAACTAAAATAAAATGAGAAATGTAATGGGGATTGAAACAGTTGATTGATCCACCAATGGAAGCTTGAAAAAAATTTTTTTTTAATTCCCTTTCTGTTAAAAAACATCATTCATATAAAAGAAAGGTTATAAGGATGATTGACTATGGATCAACAGGACCTGGATTGAATGCCAGATAAGGTATCTACATTCTTAGGTTGTCTTTCTCCTGAGGTCTGGCCTTCCTCAAAGATTTTTATATTGATAGGCTCCTCTCAGACCTATATGCCAAACAGTTTTCTGAAAGCTAATTTATTTGTTTATCAGTTTGTTTCAGGTTGAACTAAAAAGGGAAGGAATGAGGTCTCTAATCTCTCTTGGAAAATTTTCATCATGAGACAAAAAAGGGGAAAATATATTGCACTATTTGACAAGAGTGAACTAGAATTCCATTCGTTTTTTAAATTCAAGTTGCTTTCTTCCTTATCCTACTCCTTTTAGATCTATCCCATATAAGCACAATCTTAGCTAAAATTATGGAACATTTGGCTGAATAATTTTTCTCTTATTTATGTTCAATTGAATATAAAAGCCTTCTGTTGAAAATAATGAGTTTCTGTAATTTTTTTTTTTAAGAATATAATTTTTATTCATAAGAGTAAAGAATACAAATATATATACAATTTGACCCGCAAAGCTAAATAGCTTATCTGCAGGAAAATGAATAAATTATATTAAACATAGGTCATTCAACCACAAAAATGGTGTACATCAAACAAATCCACAAAACACAACACATAATAAACAGCTAACTAGAAAATTTCAAATAATTTTTTAATTCCATTTTAAGTCTTCTAAAAGAATCTATATTTAGTAATTCTTTCGGAATAGCATTAAATATAAGTGGACTTGATATTCAGAGGTATGTTTCCCATAATTATTTCGAAAATTTGGCAATTTGTAATAACCTTGGTTTTGAAGTCTTGAATTTTTAGTTTGTAAGTTTCATCAAAAATTTTTTTAATAATGTAACATTTTATGATTTTAGTGTATTACTAATTTAAGTAATAGCTGCAGCTACATACTGAAATAGATGAATAGAGGTATCATGTCTGTATTGAATATCTCTAGGATGTTATTGCCAGTTTCTGTTCGTCAGGTATCTCCCACTCACACACATTTGCCCCATCAATCCGACACCCATGATTAATGCAATAAGAATTTTACAATTAATGCACAAACACATATTATAATAAATCTTGATGGAATTTTCTAGTGGCAAAATAGGCAGAAGCTCTTAAACTAATGCTCTTCAATAAATAATGATGGTCAAAAAACCAAAGATCTCAAAGTTGTGTAACACAAATGATAAGTGAGAATATATTCTTACAATTTTTTTGTTGTAAAATAACATTTTATCCAATAAACATACTTCTATTAATATTCCTGAATTCAAAAAGTGTTTAGGATGTGTGATTTCATTATGCTGTTAAAAGCATTTATCTGCTCAGCATATTAATTTTTTTTCTTTTTTAAGTTCCAGTTCCGTGGATCAAACCACTCCAAAGCTTTCCCGACAGGTAACTGTTTCAGATTCCCATGCAGTTCAGAAAAGACAAAAATTCCGTCACTCAGAGTCTGTGCATGTGCTTTGTGGCAATAAAGAAAAGTCTTCTTTCATTTCAACTAAAAAAGCACCTCTTCAACGATCAAAAACTATTCAGGAATCAGATAAGTCTCCAAAGGAAAAATCTCAGGAAGAAAAGGCCAAAGGACCACTTGTATCTGTGTGCCGTGAGTGTAAAGTAATGGTATGTAGCATAATTACTGCTAGCCGTGAAAAAATCAGTCCTCAAGAGAAAAGAAAAAGGAATTCAAGAACCTGGCCACAACAAAGGGCAGTCTCTTGTGCAGCAACATCATGCATGTCACCAGTTGCCGAGACACCTCCTTCTTCACCAGATGAGCTTTTTGTGGATTACCCTATTGAAAATGTAAGGCACCATGTATCGTCAGTAGTGTGAAGTTAAGAACTACATTTAGTTTTTGTTGCAGGGCAGGGACCCTTTATATATGGTAATTCATAAAGCACATGCCAATCATGCATACTGGTAGGAATGACTGTCTCACCTACAAGTTGAGGAACCAGCAAGGCATTAACTTTTCAGGCATAACAAGCACACCTTTGCTGTAACATCTTATAGCATTTTTGAAGCCAACTGTCTTTGTTTATGTTTGTAAAATGTATTGAGCATCTAATTATAGTACTATGCTAAGCAACAGTTCTGTTGAAACTGTACATATTTTGTAAAATTTGTTGGAATCTTTATGAGGAAGTATTTATTAAACAATAATGTATTTATTGATTGCTGGAAGGACTCAAAATAAGTAATAACAGAAATAGTACTGTAATATATACATAGAAATATTAATTTAGTCTTACTCACATATATATATATACATGTAATAAACAAAAGAGCAGATTTATTGTCTGTTGGCATTCAAGCAGTTTTGTACTAATTTATAACTAATACAATTATTTATGTCTGTGAAGTATATACACCATAATGAAATTATTCTATTTCCAAAGCATACAGTGTGGATTAAAATTTAGAAGCAATGTGATAAATTCTTATCTTAAGCTATAAATTTTGGAATATAGCATATATAAAATTTTTATTTTTATTATTTCAGCCCAAGGAAATAGTTGATAAATGGAAATAATTGATGTAATAAAAAAGCTGGGTCAAAAAATAGAAAATATAAATTCTTATATAGTCAAGATTAGTTAGACTCAGCCATTTTTATTGCATATAAGGAGCTATAAAAACATAAATTATTTAAAATATTTTTAATTTGTCATATTAATTATTTAAATATCCACAATATAAATTATTATTAAAATTATTTTTCATTTATTATATTAATTACTTAAATATCCATATTCAATATTAAAGTTTTTGATGTAGGTTGCATACATTATAAAACTATACTTCCTCTGCTGATTTGGCATGTTTAATTCTTTAACTTCTGATACATTTTTTGCTCATTTTTAACTACTAATTTTTCATTTGAGTATTTCAAAATTAATTCTGTTTTCATAACAAAATTGCCTTTTATGGAAAATTTTAATTTGTTTTAATCCATTAACTGTAATAGATAGTTTTTATTGAAATCAATAGCTTACAGTTTAAAATTGTGAAGATTTTATCCAAGTCTTTTCCACAGAACCTCAGTAATATATATTTATATACTACTGTATATATGAATGTAGTCTGGCTTTTCTAAGCTGTCATTTTTGCCTTGCAAAATTCAGTTAATTGTAAAATACTGCCATGTAGTTAAAAATAGAAATGAATTATATTACAGGGATAATAAAGTGAAAGCTATTTTGTTAAGTGGTAATTATCACCTATTTTTTTTTTAGTTTTTAATATGTTTATAAATCTTTCAGGGCAAAACTACTATTAATATTTAAAACAGTGTTAAATACATGAATGACTAAGCAGCTGGTGCATTTTGCCTAATTTTCTTGATTTTTGTCTGATTTCTTTTATAACAGGATAGTATGTTGTGTGTGGTATTTTGCTTAATGTAACCTTCCTGATAATTTTTCCTAAAAGTATTAGCAATCTGTTTTTGTTCCAATATTCAAAAACGAAAAATATTACAGACAGTAGGCTATAAAAAAATAAATAAATACCTCCTCAAGCAGCTGCTTGCCACAGAGGTCTGACAGGAGCCTGTCAGTTTATATGCCAAAGTAGAAGATCTGAGAGGATGGCAGGACCTCAGCAGAAAAACAACACATACAGGCTACTTATTCAAAATCTGTATATCAGAAATACCTTGATTATACTACCTTAATCACATTGTGTTATGCAAAATCTGTGTTCAGGTATCTTTATTATCTATCTTAATCACATTGTGTACCAGATACTGATTAGAATTGTTATAATTCTTATGTTCAACTCCTCATGAATATTTATTAGCCCTTATTTCTTATCGTTTAATGTTTTTTTTTTTTCCTTTTTTTTCTTTCACAATTTGCAGCTTCCTTTTATCAAAATTTATACATTTAAAAATGCTTATTATGAGGTAGTTTATTAGTTCTTGTTTATGATTTATGAATTTGTTAAACTTTCTTTACAAACTGTTCGATTTTCTTAGCATTCATTTCTAATATTTTTAGACCTTTTAGAACAGTTAGGTTTTATAAAATAGAGCACTCTTTCTCTGCAGAGCAGCTTTGAATAATTCAAATAATAAGTGCTGATATTTGAAATCTAATAATGCAAAAATATTCATATTATCAGTAAATAAATTGAAAAATTATGTAATACTGTAGTTTATTCATTAAGAATGCATACTCTTAACAAGGATTGCCAGTCTCATAAATATTAAATTCAAAAAATGTTTTTGAGTTAAATATCTACATTCATCAATATATCAATGAGGAAATTTTATTTATTTCCACTAATTGATTTTTTAATCACTGACAATGTGAATAACTTATATTTTACATGTGTAAGATAAATCTAAGCATCATTTAATGTGTGACTTATTATCTTAAAAAATAAATTGATTCCCATATCCCTATGCCATTCAATACACAAACTTCTATAGCTGGAATTCCAAGGGAAACAAAATTTAAGTTAAAAGCAGTAAAATAAAATACTGTACTGCAGTAAATAAACAGTATAGTCTAAAGTTATATGTAAAATAAAAGCAGATGCAACAGATATTGTTTACAAATGTCCATGTATATAATGCAAATTTAGCTAATTGGCACAATTATTCATCAATGTTAAGATCTTATCCAGTGAATAGTTACTGAAATTCTTGTGATAAAAATGATGCATTACTGTATGTTTTGTGCAACAACTGTGTAATCATTGGTGGCTTGATTTTAGCCTCGGATCTAAAATATTTATAAGTTACCTACAGTACTCATATATGGGAAAATATTTTCACTGATTTTTGGTTTTGACATGATGTAGCATCTTAGTTTCTCTTGGATGATTTACTGAGTGCTATGATACAATGAGTATGGGAATTAGAATTTTTCTTATCAAACTTGGCTAGAATTCTCAATTCAGTTGTTTTCCAGTAATGATTAAGAATAATTTAATAATGTTTAATATGTTGTGAGCCACAGTCAAGTTTGGTGCAATATAGCCTTAGTTGCTCTTGTGTCATAAAACCCCAAACAAGCAAATCTGAGCCATAGTTTTCCAAAATTATTTTAAATATCATGTTCCAGCAGAAAATTATGCAGTCACAGAAAAAACGTTTAAAAAATGTCTTAGGAAGGATTCATGATTTAATTATAGAATAATTCAGGTTATTAAATTTGGTTTATGTGTATACCTAATCCTCACTCACCTTTAAGCTAAAGAGAGCCAATTAGACTGTAATTCAGCTCACCAAATACATTACATTTGGCCACTGCAGATCAGTTCTAATAAAATCATATTTGACTTAATCCACCCACTTGATTTTAAATCTGATCTTTTCCTAAAGCCTTCAGGCATGCTCTTCATAATTCTGTACCTTACTTTGTATCTCTGTATATGGGCAACATGACCAAAGTCTTGTATAAGGTGCAGTTTAAAGGCAGCTGATAACTCTTTCATTATTAATCCTCATCATTATTCTCTCAAACCAACTAATACCCTAGAAGTGGCATAAATATCTGGAATAAAAACCATCAAACAAACCATCCATTAAAGCAACTGTAAACAATTGTCATGTTTACAGTTGGTTCATATTTCATTAGCATAGCTAACTTTAAAGAGGACAAATTGTTATATAGCACAAATTTAGTATTTATATGCATCTATGTATTTTTCACATACCATGGATTCTTAAAAGTAGCAGAAGCAATGCTTACTCACCTGTTTACCATATGACTCGCATTACCATTATGTCACACAATTTCCTAGATAATTAAATGGGGAAACTTGTTCAAAAGCACAATTATTTAAGGTTCATCAGAGCCTTATTAATTTTCATCACTTTAATTTTCTCTGTATCGAATTTTGTCAACAGTTAGATGAGTTATTTAGTGAACAATGTTTGCCAAGATCACCAAGTCATGGTATGAGTCAGGAATTGGCTGGGGGAGAGGTGCTTTTTTTTAGCAAATTTTCTTCAGACATTCAGCGTTTAATTTGATGCCATGAGGTGAGCATTTGCACGATAGGAATGAGTTTAGGAGCAAGCAGGTCTTTTTAATTGTATAATTCAATATATTTACTCATATTTTAATTTCCCTCATTTATATTAAGCAAAGAGCCTCCCACTAATGAAAATCAATTCAATATTATTATGATAAGAGTATTTAATGAAAATGTAGCACAATATGTAATGTAATAAGATTCAACTGTTCATTTATGTTGAGTGCACATGCATGTGTGCCTTTTCTTCCTTCTGGATATACCACTGATCTAAATTCGATATTTTAAGGTCTTGAAATCATCTAAGGCTCAAGTCTCTTTCTTGCAGAACTTTTCTCATGCATAATCAATCACCAAAATTAAAGAGAAAAGATAACTTTTTTTTTAAGTGAAAAGATCCTTAAGTTAATGAAAATTTGAGTAATTGAAGTTCAAATGTAATTACACAGCTTTGTTTTGGAGCTCCAATACAGAGTTTTGCATAAAATACATCTTTTGCAATTGATTAAATATTGATAAAATAGTGGTTTGCATTAAACTTTTGAAGACCTGTAATATGCAGTATTTAAATTTTCGGTACCCATACCATCTACTTAATAATCATTAAATCTGAATTTGATTGGAGCTGATTCAATTGGTAGTGTGCCGGGCTTAGCATGATATTCTCTATTTCTAGTCCTCCACTGTGCCTGTGTTTGTGTTTTCTCCACAAAATTATGCTCTAACCCTGGTGAGAAAGGGAACATTGATAGGCTCTAACTTTTTCAATATTTTTTTTCTTCAATTCAGCAGAGCAAGTAGTCCCAATATTTTGTACCGTATGATGGGAAACTTCTTCAAAATATAGCTGCATTTAGAAAGTTCAGCCACTCTTCATCAGATAGGATGTTAAGCTATAGCTGTACCCTGTGTACATTATAAAACATATTGGATGGCCTTGATAAGATGCTGCCATCTTTCTCCTAATATCTGGTAAGTGGCTCCCTTCTCTTACCAGCTTTGAGGTCTTTGTGATCTGGCCATTTAGCCCATTGAGTATTGCTCAGAGGTAAAATAGCCAAACTCGAATCTGACTATTAAATATCCCCTAAAGCAGCTGCTTGCCATAGAGGTCTGTCTGACAGGAGCCTGTCAGTTTATACACCATAGTAAAAGATCTGTGAGGATGGCGGGAACCTCAACAGAAAGACAACAACAAACATCCATGCCTTGCCCAGGGCTTGAACCCAGGTCCCTTAGATCAGTAGCTAATCAGTAGCTACCATTCTGCCACGGAACAGTGATTATTAAATAGCTTAGAAAAAATGTGTGGGAAGTAAGTAAAAAAATAAATATGCAAGAGAAAATCCCAACATGGTACACCAAATACTAGTAAATAGATGCATATTTAAATCTAGTGTCAAAAGGAATAAAATTTCATATAAATATATAAAGAGGAAAAGTTTTATAGGCAAAAGTTTTTCCTTTTCCCTTCTTTTATCTTGTAGAATCAATAGTTTCCCTTTCATACCTTAATATATTGAGCCATAATTAAAATATGTAAGTTTGTTGGAATGAGCTGAGAGCAATATTTGCATTTTGTAGATTTCTTGCTGTGTAATCTAAATCTATGTCACAATTAAGTCATCTTAAAAACTCTTCCTACTCTTACACATTATCACTGTATGGATACAGTGATATACAAAAAAAAATAATAAAATAAAAAAACCCTCAAGCAGCTGCTTGCCACAGAGGTCTGACAGGAGCCTGTCAGTTTATATGCCACAGTAGGAGATCTGAGAGGATGGCAGGACCTCAGCAGAAAAACGACACAGACATCCATTCCTAATCCGGGGCTTGAACCCAGGTCCCTTAGATCAGTAGTCAAGCGTGCTAACCACTCGACCACGGGACGGCTAGTGATATACAACAGGAAGAAAACTAGCTTTGAACTTGATCATTGTTAGCTTTATAAAAAATTCAAATTTGTAAGGCTAACTTGGAAGTTCTAAGCTGGAAATGTTGCTTATAGACATTCAGTACCTGAAGATCATAATTATCACAACAACAAATACTGAATTTCTACAAGCAACAGCTCCAACAGGCTGGCTACACTTCAGAGTTTATTTGTGGTTCCTTAATTTCTGCTTAACATCACTGTGGCACACAGCATACCAAAAGTACATGACATTTGCTGTTCACAATCATCAAAAGAGACCTAAAAGTTCAAAACTAGAATTAATAATAATTTTTATGGATTTAAAACTCTAAACATTCCAACAGACCAATATGCCTCTTAATATCTCATCATGCCTCATTATCTATTCCACTGATTTTTACCTTTTGGTGTTGTTTTCAATTTAAATTGACATTTACCATAATAAAACAAATAAATAAATACCCCCTCAAGCAGCTGCTTGCCACAGAGGTCTGACAGGAGCCTGTCAGTTTATATGACATCACTTAAAATCCATTTTAAACACTGTGGCATTGATTCCAAGAATTTGTTTTAACTTTTAGGAATTGACAAGATAGCGAGATAGTTGTTGTAAATTGCCAGTTGTGTGATTATTGGGTATTGAACATGCTCAGCAGAGCAAATAGTCCCAATATTTTGTACTGTATGGTGGGAAACCTCTTCAAAATAGAGCTGCATTTAGGAAGTTCAGTATCATCACAGAACAAATATCATTTGTAATAAAGCATACATAAATAAGCACTAATATAAAATCATACACTGATGTTTTAAAGCATATAGCTTTCAACAAGAGTATTAATTAACATAATTATAAACATAAACACTATATTACCAAAAGTATTTGTGCCACTTCTGTGTTGCATGAATGGAAAGCCCTGATCGGCTTGGAAAGGCCACCATCCATTTGATGGGATGTTAAATGTGGCACTCTGATCCAGGAGAACCATACCTGGCACATGTTAAAAAACATACTGGATATTCTTGATGGGATGCTTTTATCTATCTCCTAACTTTTTAAAGTAGATCCCCATCCCTACCAGGGGCCAGCACTAAGGACATGCAAAGTGGGCCATCACCTGGGGTGCCACAGTCACGAGGCACCAAAAGTGCTCACATCATAATATGTATTTAAAATATATATATATAGTAGACAATAATTGTAATTATAATATACAACTAAATTTTTTATAGTAAAAAAAGTTTTTGGAGGGGGAGGGCATCAAATTTCATTTTGCCTGTTATATTTATTGTCACACCAGCCCTGCCCCCAACCTTCTCTGAGTTCTTGAGGTCCATTTAGACCATTGTGTACAAAAAAATGATGCTCAGAGATAAAAATAATTTAACAGAAAGCCATATTCGGAACTCCCCGACTTGGAAAATACACTTTTAACAGAAAAATGTCACTGAAGATACAAAGAAGATCTCTGTAATCATTTAACAGCAGATACTGCATTTATTGTCATACTAAACATTTTTTTCGAACTAATGAAAACTGAGTCATTATCCACACTCTTCTAAAATTATTTTAATAAACAATTTCTTGCAACTATTATTTGTATTTTAGTTAACTTTTGAGGTAAACTGTTGTGATCAGTGATACTGGTATTGATTACTACAGCCTCTATAATTCTTTAAATATCAAATGAATATTGTTGAAAATCGAGATTTGGAGAGATTTCAGTAAGATCTTTAATATATCTCCAATGACATTTTTCTCTAGAAGGCTTATTCTCAAAGTTAGAGAGTGCTTAATGTGACTTTGCACTTGGATAACATGGAAGTGTCGGAACACTTTTGGTTACCTTGTAGGATAGATAATATTGTGCCACATAGATTGCCCAAATTTGCCATAAGGTAAGAAATACCTTTGTACTAATAGTTTTTGATATTAAATCAAAATTAACTGCATAGTTGTCAGGTAACTTTAATAAACTAAAAATATTAAATACTTCATTTTGCAAAGTGCTTCCCAGCCGTTATTTTACAAGACATCTCTAGTTTTACTGGGATCTTCAACCCCCATCTCCACTTCCATCTGTCTCCTACAGTTGTCAATGTTATCCTTTCACAATAATAGATTATGAAATTTTATGCTTTCTGTCAGCATCTTCATTTCATCAATGTTTTTTCATAAGAGTTGAAGTTGTGGTTAAGAGTTTCAACAGCTTGGTTAACCATCACATTTAATTTTGGTCATTGTATATAAAAAAAGATGTTAGAGAATGAAATGAATTAGTTTTTTTTTATTTAAATAATAGTTAATCATCAGGAAAAGTATCTGTAAAGATGTTAACATTTTGTGTAAAAAATAAAATTTAAATATTGAAGCAAACAATGAATCAGTGTGCAAGAAAAAAATGATTCATTTTCAATGTTTACTATAATATGCATTTCTCATTATTTCATGCAGATTTCTATGTTCTTTTAAGAAATGTATTACAGTGTTTAATAATCAAAACAATTTTTATGACCAATTCTTCTCTGAAATGGATGAAAAGAATAAATGAAATATTTATATTCAAAGAAATATCAAATTTGTGGTTGTTTCTCTTAACTTTAATATGATAATGGCTAATAGTTTCTAAGTTATTTCTTTCAGGAGTGATATGAAAATGAAAAAACATGAATATATGGACGACTAAGAATTTTTTACAAGATTTTAAATTGTCATTGTTGTGTGCTATTATTTCATTGGATTTTGGTGCAAGCAACCAATTCAAAGTGTAGTTACAGTGTTAATAAATAATTAATACATTTAATTATATTAATTCAGTTCATTGGATCTAAATAATCTTTAACATTGGACAAATTGTGAAAAATGTTTTTCATTGATTACATCATTTAAAAGAACATCTATATGGTGTAACTTAAAGCCATTAATAAATACATTAAATTTACTGAATGTAGTGACATATTCAGTTAAATTTTGCATTTAATTACAATAATAATGTTTTAGTAATCTTTTGATGAATTGAGAAAAGAATGATTGATTATTTTCTGTTATATACTATGGATCTGATCATTTTGCAAATGAAAAAAAAAGCAAATATGAATGAAGCCATATTTTGGCATTTTGACTTCCAAATACCCTGTGACCCATTTAATACAGAATAATGTTTTGTCTGATTGTGTTTCAGACAAAATTCAATTTCTGATATATCTTTTTTTTTGTGCTTCTCATGGGCATAAATTAAAACAAGGTTTTCTGTACAAAATATGCTTAGTGTGAACTATTAGGAAATGTTTTTGGTCTTATAATAAACAATTTCTGTACTACTTTGTTATATTTTACCATATGGTGGCTGTCCACACAACCTTTTCAAGCAACTAATTTGTACAGTTCACTGCACTAGTTCTAAACATAATTTTTTACAAAAATAGTATTGAGCTTTTAGTATCTCTTGTCTGTCTAACAAATTATGAAAGATTTCTCCAGACTTCTCCCCTAAAATTAATATATTGTATTTCTGTTTATAACATTCAAGTTATTTAAGGAAGTAAAATTGAAATTTACAAAAAAATATCCACAATGTACTAGAAAAATAAAACTTTAACCTGGGCAAATGATGCTCTGTTGCTAATGCATTGGTTTTTATGACATGATTAGAAACAGGATGTGACTTGACACTTATTCATTATGTATGTACATAGTAATATTGTGTAAGAGTATAAATAATTTGCAGGTATTGAACCAAATGATAGAAATTTCTCTGTTGTTTCGATTGAAAAGCAAATTTTAAGCTCTATAACTTTCAAAATAGTGAAAAATGTCAAAATAGGTTAGCCCTCCATTTGTGCACCTAAAAAACCCCACAAGTGTAGTACACTCAAATCCTGTGGACCCAGACCAATTTGGGGCGGGGGTGGCTCAGTCGGTAGCGTGCCAGGCTCGTAATCTGTAGTTCCCAGGTTCGAGTCCCAGCTGGGTCAGCATTGAGATTTATCTCCGCAAAATTCCCTGCCCTGCCCATGGTCAATAGGGGACACCGATGGGCTTGGAAAGGCCACCGTCCATCGGTTGGGACGTTAAGCTGTGGCCCCGTGTGCGGGAGAGCCATACCCTGTGCACGTTAAAGAACACGCTGGGTGGCCTTGACGGGAGGCTACTATCTGTGTGCCAACAGCTGTTCCAGTGGGTCCCCTCCCCCAACCTTCTCTGAGCCTTCGGGGTCCATGTGACCTGGCCATTTAGCCCATGGTTTGCAAAAAAGTGCCGCTCAGAGGTAAAACAACCCAACCCAGACCAATTTTGTTGCAAAAATTGTTAATATTAATATGGTAACAGTTGAAAAGGTAGCATTATGCCGATAAAATAAAGATTTTTTTTAGATGTTGCAAGAAATTTTGTAATGAGGGAATATTAAGGACAATGCTGCATTGCACTGTCTTTATTGATAGTTCAAAACATTGTCTCTTGATCTCTGGTAGGGGACACCAATGGACTTGGAAAGGCAGCCGCCCGTCGGATGGGATGTTAAGCCATGGTCCTGTGTGTGGGAGAGAGCCATACCCTGTGCACATAAAGAACACGCTGGATCTCCTTGACAGGGGGCTACCATCTGTCTCCCAACAGCTGTTCCAATGGGTCCCCTCCCCGCAACCTTCTCTTAGCCTTTGGGTCCATGTGACCTGGCCATTTAGCCCATGGTGTGCAAAAAAGTGCTGCTCAGATGTAAAACAACCCAACTTGGTCCTCTGAAACTCAAGTATATACCATTGGAAGGGTTAAGCTTAGCTACCTTTATTTGACTTGACAAGCCACCTCTTCTCTGATTTTAGACCAAAGTATCAACATAGTGTGATATACAGTAAATTAATAATTGACCATACCAGTAGTGCTAAAGCCAATTGCAGTGTACTTAAAACTAAAATAGATATTACCATTGACTTTACACTAACTAGACAATAAATGTTCTAATATATGATAAATTGCCAGTAAACCCAGCATGCCTACTGCATGACACCACTTGGCATAGCCCTGCTGAGCATTAGAAATGTCTATATTATTTCAAATAATGTATATAAGGTAAAATAGCTCATGTTCTTATAACTTGTTCGTGTCCCATGGCCGAGTGGTTAGCACGCTTGGCTACTGATCTAAGGGACCTGGGTAAGGCATGGATGTTTGTGTTGTTTTTCTGCTGAGGTCCTGCCATCCTCACAGATCTTCTACTATGGCATATAAACTGACAGGCTCCTGTCAGACCTCTGTGGCAAGCAGCTGCTTGAGGGGGTATTTAAAAAAAAAAGATGCATAGGAGAACACCCTTAATCACCTTTGTTTTGCCAATGAATTGATTTGCCTAATTGATCGAGTTTACCTCTGGGATCAGGAGAGGGAACAGAAACTCAGCTCCGCATGCCTTCTGAAAATAATCATTCCGTATTTGCCAGTTGGTTGTTTGGGGTGTTTTATGGCGAATCAGCAACAGAGGCTATTATGCGCCCTATTTGCCAGAGACAAGTAGATTGTGTTTAATGTAAAATCAGCTAAAATATCAAATGAGTGCACTCTTTCAAAATGCAAAGAAAGAACCGTGAAACTAATCTAATATTTGTGTTGGAAGTGAGAAATATTTTCTGTAATAGTTGCCCGCAAGTCGGATAAATATTGCATCACATAGTAATTTTCTCAATCATCATCCGGTGAAGTGCGCCATCAAAATTTAACAGAATCCAGTTTGAAAAGCCTTATTTAGATGTTTTTCGATCTTTTTTCCTCCTGGCAGCCAAAAAATAATGAAAAATTTCCTGCAACAGTAGAGTTGACTTATTCTGCTACAAAATCAAGAAGCTTATAATTAATTGTAAATGTTTCAGTATTTTAAGAACTAAGTTATTCTAAACAGATTTTGTTATAAAATAATCATGAAATTAAAAGCTTTTATGGTGAAAAGATATAATATTTTGTGATTGAAAAACTCTGAAGTGGTAGAAACACTTACAAGTAATAAATATCATACTTATTTCTCAAACTTTTACTGGTAATGTATTAAAGGATTAAATGGCTTTCGTAATTATGTAGATATTTCTTTAAAGCAATCGTATGGTATTTCATGTAAAATGAATACATTGTAATATATGCAGGGTAAAATACATTACATAGCTGAAATTTTAATACCGAAAATTTGTAATATTTCGTACTAAAATGTTTCACACGTGTTGATTAGATTTCAGTAACATAAATTAACCAAGGCAGTGTTATAAAATTGTGTATTAGTAAACTTTCAGAAATAACGAAATGTTCAATGCACAGTGTTACCTGTTAATGTAAGAGGCAAGAATTACTTCTCAAAAAGTTGTATTAAAATTCGAAACTTGGAATGCGCCATTTGTTATAAAAACAGGTGACTTGAATAATTCTTTTTAATTCAGGTGATGGAAAACATTCATCAGTGTGATCAGATGGAGACAAAGCCTGCCAAATTGAGTCTCACTAATTGTTGACAAATATGATTTCCAACCAAAGAATTCAAATGATAAATATCTTTTCACTAAGATATCAGACAGTTAATAACAGTTTCATTACGACATAAGGTTGACCGAATTATTTGCTATTGAAGTCTGCAAGATTTGTCTTTCAGAACCTGGGGCGGGGGTGGCTCAGTCGGTAGCGCGCCAGGCTCGTAATCTGTAGTTCCCAGGTTCGAGTCCCAGCTGGGTCAGCGTTTAGATTTATCTCCGCAAAATTCCCCGCCTTGCCCACGGTCAGTAGGGGACACCGATGGGCTTGGAAAGGCCGCCGTCCGTCAGATGGGACGTTAAGCCGTGGCCCCGTGTGCGGGAGAGCCATACCCTGTGCACGTTAAAGAACGCGCTGGATGGCCTTGACCGGAGGCTACCATCTGTCTCCCAACAGCTGTTCCAGTGGGTCCCCTCCCCCAACCTTCTCTGAGCCTTTGGGGTCCATGTGACCTGGTCGTTTAGCCCATGGTGTGCAAAAAAGTGCCGCTCAGAGGTAAAACAACCCAAACTCTTTCAGAACCATCAATATACATATTAAAAAATGCAGGTACATAAAATATTAAAAGAGTAAAAATTTGCTGTTAATTCTTAAATCTGTTAAGCATGCATAAGAGATTAGCTATCAGTAAAAAGAGTGGTAATAAATTTGACAGTACATGCAGTAGACTCTCGATTATCAGCGCTAATGACGAGAAGACTGCAGTGGATAATCCAAATATATCCATTTTCTATGGAGCTGTATGACAAAAACTAGTAATATAGTTATAAATAATGTATAAGTTAAGAAAACGGTTTTTTAATGAACAAAATAATAGTTTTTTAGTAATTTCCAAAAACAGCAATGTATAAATTTTTATAATATGGGCTTATTGGGGGGGGGGGGGAGTCATGAATTATTAATTTATGTAAAAAGCTTCGCGATTAAACCGCAAATCGAATAAACCACACTCACATCGAGAATCGACTACACGTTCGAAGTGTTTTCTTTCCATAGTCTCTCTACCAATAAAATTCCCCGCCCTGCCCACGGTCAGTAGGGGACACCGATGGGCTTGGAAAGGCCGCCGTCCGTCGGGTGGGACGTTAAGCCGTGGTCCCGTGTGTGGGAGAGCCATACCCTGTGCACGTTAAAGAACACGCTGGATGGCCTTGACGGGAGGCTACCATCTGTCTCCCAACAGCTGTTCAAGTGAGTCCCCTCTCCCAACCTTCTCTGAGCCTTCGGGGTTCTTGAGACCTGGCCATTTAGCCCATGGTGTGCAAAAAAGTGCCGCTCAGAGGTAAAACAACCCAACCCTCTCTACCAATAACAAGTTTCTCGGAATATATCTCCCGCTGGATAGGCGAAACTATTTCAAAAGAGCTTCCTCAAGGAGTTAGTTCCTGATATTAGTGAATAGAAATCAGAATATGGCACCTAGCAACTCTCCATCAAGATATTTGCCTTTCATATCCCTCCTAATTAATAAGATCCAATTTTCCTTGCCATATACTTTTTCATAACCAAGTATCCATCAGTGATTATTTCTTTTTCCCACTGTTTATGGCCGGTATAATCTTAATCAACTAAATGCTAGTCTAAGTTTTAAGGCGAGCCATCACTGAAAATATGATTCATTGTGGTGGGAAAAAAATTTTAAACCTTTTCGTCTTTGTAGTCATCAGTCAGTTGGCTTCGAAGCTATCAGTTCGCTTGCATATTGTACATTGAGCATATTTAATAATTTTCATGTTGCTTTTTCATCGTTATGTTTTTTACATTGTTATATAAACATCATTAATTTGGCACCGAGTACTTGAATTAATGGTCGTGCCATTGATATGTCTGTGCAGCCCTAAAGAGCCAGGCCTTGGCCAGGGACAGAGTGTATAATGTGTGTCATAACAGCTTAATATCTTATAGAAGGATATGCTATTGAGACAAACTGTATATTAAGTAGGCTGCTGAAGCAACGTAAACCGTTTTGTACATAGACATGATTTGCTACTGGTACCTTGACTTGTGCTGATTGTATATACATGTATTCTAAGGTATTTGCGAGTGAAACTACTTAAGTTGTACAAATAGGTAAAAATTGTGTATGAAATCATGAAATAAACAACTAACCGAAGCTATTAATTATGTCTGAAATGTCTGTTTTTTACATCTCATCCCAAATTATGTTCGACAAAAAACTATAAATGTACATGAAATGGCAAATTTTTAAACGAACACACTAGGTGTTTATCTGGTGCCCACAAACCATATATATATATTAGAAAAAATGACAATCCAATAGAGGCTTGACTTATCAGTATAATACATCAAAACGAGGGCCTATGATTCTGACATCACATGAAAAGAAACATCCATACCTTGGACAGGGTGGGGGTGGGCTTCATAGGGTGTGCCAGGCTTCTAATCTGTCGTTTCTACATTCAAATCCCACCTGGGTAGGATTGACCTTTATCAGTACTAAACTTCCAGTTTTCGTTTCTTCGGGAGGGAGACTCATGGGCTTGGAAAGGGCTGCCGTCGTTTGCATGGGAATTAAGCTGTAGGCCCGTGTGTAGGAGAGTCGTGCTCCGTGCACGTTAAAGTACATGCTGGATGATCTTGACAAAGGGCAACACTGACGTCTAACAGCTGTACAGTGGATACTATTCCCCAACCTCTGAGACCTGGTCATTTAGCCCATTGTGTGTAAACAAAAGTTTACACACAATTAATCCAACTTATGTAAGATTTGAACCCAGTTCGTTTGATCCACAGCCAAACACGCTAACCACTCAAGCACTATGACAGTATTTAGAAAATTTGAATAAACAAAATTCGGTGCCTTCACGTTATTTTAATATAGCATTTTTAATTTATTCGTACACGAAAACCAGAAATGGGGGCAAATGCGCCTTCTTAGAGACTGATGGTAACATTAAAAAACATCCAGTCATAATTTTTCACACCTACGGCACAACTTAAAATAGCAATTATACCTCCTACCTCAACACATCCCAAAATTGCCATTTTGAAATTACGAAAAAAAATTGACCCTTGTATTCACAAAATTTGACCTCGCTGCAACCTGAAAATTGTAAAAATCAATTAGCCCCTATTTTCAGGCTTAGAACAATTTTCCCAAAACGTGGCAAGCTGCCTCTCCATGGACGAGTGCCTGAAAAAGGTTTCATGGTCCACACAAACTAAAAAGTGGACATTCCTCTGTAAATCATAGAGTTCCGATGTGACCATAGGTGGCCTTTTCAAACCCATCAGTAACACTGTCAACAGGGCCTGCCGTAGTTGGGGATTCCAAACTGGGAATATCGGATTTCAATACCTGATGGGTTGTTCACTGAGCCAGCCCTCGAACTATTGAGTATGAAATAACAGGATAAATATTAAAATCTTGAAAAATTCTAATGAGTTATCGCAGACTGGGTAACCTGTTCTCCAGTGGCGCACTCAGGATTTCATCTTGGGGGGGAGGGGGGGGAAGCCGAGGGTTCCGCTGACCTGGCTCCGGCAAACAAAGTAGCGCTCGGTCCCCCCAAGCACTATGTTCGCCTTGTGTTCACGGCGGCCGTGATTCCTGAGAGCTATAGGGTATTCCCACTTTGTGACCGCTAATTCATAAGTGGTATAGAAATAGAAGACACGACACAACATAAATATAAAAAATTAATTTTAATTAGGAAAAGATATTTGGAAAATTTTCCAGTGTTCTTTTTTTTCCTTTTTCTATGGGGGGTGCCAGGGCCCCTTGCCCCCCTCTGGGTGCGCCACTGCTGTTCTTCCTTCCCCCCAAAAAATGCGTTTGTTGAATGTATTAATGAAAAGGAGAAACTTCAAATTTGCTCTTTTTTATTCCTTTGCTCCCAACCAGACCTTGCAAAAACCCCTGATGTTGAACTTATCTCAACTTCTGCCTAACTTCAACTCTTTATAAGATGAAGTAACCAAGAACTAAAATGAGAATGTTTCAAATATACAATGCACGATATTCAAAGTGGTAGACCTGGTCCAACAGTATAAACATTCCAAGCGGTCAGAACGGCGAAATATTATGGATGGCATTCTAATAATTGGATATGCTTGCTTTGATTTCAGCTGATAATAAAAATGACATGAATGTAAAGTGCTAAGTACATCACGTACTTTGCGAGCATAGTGATTTTTAAACCCTATTATTTATGATTTAGCTAGCAATTCAAAATAAAGACAGAAAAATACACTCATTAAAAAAAAAAATTTGGAGTGCGGAAAAAATAAAGTTGCATGAAGCGGTAAACAGTAAATGCACTTGAGGACCACAAAATAATTTCGACTGGCACTGAAAAGGCTCAAGTGGTGGATAGAAAACGTTTCAAGTGGAATTTATCAACGAAAATAGAGTTGGGTTATAAAACAACCTAAAAGTGATCATGAATACCATTGAGCTATATAAGGAACTTCAAAGACTGCCGTATAAAAGTGAGGCTGGGAATAGTTTCTCCAAGCTTGCAAAGTAAAACAGGTTTACGTCAAAATTTTGTGTAGTAAAATTTAATCGTAGCGAAATGTTGCGTTGCCATTGCATATAACAAACTTTGGAAAAAATACTAAGGAACATTTCCGAAAAAGATAATATAGTGCTAGTTTAAATGGTGTCCTCAGAATTATTACAGATTAGATCGGAAACTAAGTAAACAGATAGATGGGATTGGGAAGTTAAATTCACTAGTTGGGAAATATTTTTCTAAGAAACTATTAGTTCATCAATTTATATTTAATTTATTACAAAATGTAAGCACTATAGCTTCTTCCAGGTGTCTGTGTATACCAATGAATATGGATAGGGCCTAATTCTAGGGGTGAGCGATACTCCTTCCCCCCTCTGAGAATTCTAGTAAACAAAACCGTGGCGAAAAAAAATTAAACATATCTATTGCCATTTTCAAGAAATATGCATTTGAAATACAAATGAAACAGAGGGAAATTCTGTTACACTTAAAACGACGTTCCTGTTCGATCTTGCTGCCCACCCTATTTTTTCAAGATCCCATCCTGAACATGCATAATTGCATTTCATATTCATATTATTATGAATTTAAACAGGTGAAAACTGAGAGTGAGTTCTAAAGTATATTTATAAAGTATGAATGAAGTGATTTATTACAAAGGCACAAAACCATGCAAATGAAACAATCTTATCTGAACGCAAGTATTTCTCTTCCTCTTAGTATAAAGTCAAACCATAAAAAGAATAATTTACTATGCTTAACTAATTTTCAATGTTTAAACCACAGTGCTGCCAATATTCACCTCCTATGACAAAATAGAACTTATTACCTTGTAACATTCAGCAAATAAACCAATTTATACTGAATTCCATTTGTGATACAAGAATACTTTAACAATACTTATACCTGATAGATGAGAAACATCTAACATTGATCTCCCCTGATAGAAGACCCAAAAACAAACTTTATTGTTGATTCCCTTTCACCACCAGAACCAGGCTTCATCTTGAATCAAACAAGAGCAGTCTTCTTACTGCTCTTTCTTACTGCTTACTGTGGGATCACATAACACTAATTTAACACACTCTATCCTTCTTTCTTTACTACTCCACTATACCTTTCGATTTTCCTCCTAATTCTTATTATTCAAAGCGTCTCTCCGTTCTAATCAGTTGATAAGTAATTGTCACGCCGAAACATAAGGCGAAACATATGCGAGCGTTCATGACACATCTACCATAAGTTCTTTGTAGCACTTTCATCTGTCGTAATAATACTACACTACATAGCAGTACTGAAAATTTTATTCCTCAGTGAATATCAGGAATTAGTTCCGTGTCATATATCTATGTGTATCATTTCGATGCCGTCCCGTGGCCGAGTGGTTAGCACGCTTGGCTACTGATCTAAGGGACCTGGGTTCGAGCCCCGGATTAGGCATGGATGTGTGTGTCGTTTTTCTGCTGAGGTCCTGCCAGCCTCTCAGATCTCCTACTGTGGCATATAAACTGACAGGCTCCTGTCAGACCTCTGTGGCAAGCAGCTGCTTGAGGGGGTATTTATTTATTTATATTTTATATCATTTCGATAATTTCTTTGACCAATTTTAATAGGAAAAAGCTGTTACCTGCTCGTATATGTTCGAAAAACGTAAAATTGTAAACGTACATGCTGCTCAAAACCTAAACCACAAATAAAAAAATCGAGATATCTGGTGCGATAATTTCTGGTACGATAATTGACAATACATAACAGAAGAATGTTTTTTTTACATAAAAACCGACGCTGAATTCAATTCTGCACACGAAATTTGCATTCAACTCAGTCATGCATGGGAACAGGTCATATATATATATATAGAAAACACCTCATTTGTATGTTGGCGTCAGTTCATGTTAATGTCTTAGATGTACGACATCCGAGACAGTTAACTGTTAGATAATGGCCGAAAGAAATCTTTTGAGCAAAGAAATGAGGTGCCCAACATTCACATTCATTGCTTTCAAACGGAACATTCAATATGAAATGACTTAGATATAATACATAACGACTACAACTTTCCTATTTATTAAGTACACCTGAAATAAAAATTTGGCTATCAGTCAAAAAGAGTAATTTGAGAAATCGAAATATAATGAGTTGCTGTAACACTTGTAAAAAGTTTTATTGCTTCCTTCCAAGTTCTATTGGAGTAATTAATCGAAACACAAGATGTTACCATCTTGCTCATGAAGCAAAACTTTGAAAAGCATATCACCGATACTGAAATGAAACTAGTTAAATCTCTTGTGAATATAAACGCTGACACTGCTAATACTAGCTAAAGAATCACCGTTTTGGTGGCGAACTTGGTTCAGAATATAAAAATTTTGTTCCCAAGGCGCCAGTAGGAAAATGCTGGTGGTGCGCTACCTAGTTCCCCTTTACTATATATATATATGTTTGTAACAAAAAACTAAAATTCAACCCTTGAATGGTATAAATATACTGTTTCTGCGCCACTACGCTTATACTATTTTTAAATTTTCAAAACTTCAGAATGCATATTTTCCTGATAAAGTGTTTAGAACCTTGAAGCATTTTTGGTATCGACCATTCATGACTGGAGCACCGGATTTCAAAAGGGAAAAAATTGATAGTTTTTTTTTCTGCAAATTACCCGTGAATAGCTGTTCCATATAGCCCAGTGAATGTTGGCTGCTGATAGTTATGGCATTCGCGAGGTCCAGAGGCAATATGGTCCACTGCTCTATTAGCTGCTGTTTATGTTTTCAGAAAAGGAAAACATCCATATCAAATTTTGTTTTTGGGAATATAATAAATAATATAAATAATACCCCCTCAAGCAGCCGCTTGCCACAGATTTCTGACAGGAGCCTGTCAGTTTATATGCCAAAGTAGAAGGTCTGACATGCATAAATAATAAAAAAAATAAAAAAACCCTCAAGCAGCTGCTTGCTGCAGAGGTCTGATAGAAATCTGTGAGTTTTATATGCCATAGTAGAAGGTCTGTGAGGATGGCAGGACCTAAGCAGGAAAAATGACTCATACATCTATGCCTTACCCAGGTCCCTTAGATCAGTAGCCAAGCGCGCTAACCACTCGGCCATATAGAAATATATATACACACGAAATCATTAAGCTGTGAGCTACGAGGTAACAATCAGACTGTGCAATGCCGTTCTCCATTCTCCTTTATTTTGCGTTTGGCAAAGCAAACTAATTCTATCAACGTCCTGTTTGAAAACACTCTTCTTTAGGCCTCCCATTTTTTCGAAGGCCAAACCAACACAGTCTATTCATATCTCGTACACAAGATGCTGTTAAAGGGTGATTATTAGGTTCTAGTCCTATCATTACTTACACAGTAAAGCCAAAGATCTTTAATAAAGTCACATAATCCACAAGTTTCTGCATAAGCATTCAGAATCAAAGGTATCAAATTATCTATTATCTCGCTTACAAAGGGTCTTGGTTTAAATAACGTTTCAATCTTTAGAAAGAACCAAATTATTTTAATTCCTAGTTATAGTTTTCGTTGTATATATCTATTTTTCTGAAATCTCCATAGAATCTTAAAAGTTCCTGCAGCAATGCCTATTCTTCTGCACATTCTTCTCTTAATCATATGTCACGCATTACCATGACCATATCATTATCAGTAGGGATCGTACCCGAATGAAATGTCACAATCTATAATTTCTCGCAGATTTGAACTTGATCGCTTTGTTCCGTTTCCAAAGCATGGATAATAGCTGGTCTAGCAAAATGTTTACTTAAAAACTGGCGTATATTTAGAGCCTTGTCTAATAATTACCATTCTTATTCGGATTTAAATTTCCTTTGTTCAGTCTTTAAAAGTAATAACTTTAGTAGAATAATTTTCTACAGTTGTTCAAGCATTCAGATTAAAGACCCTTACATTAATAGATAATTTTTCTTCGTGATTATAATGACTAAGGCTTTCGTGCTTATCTAATGAAAGCTTTAGAAGCTTTTTCCAGTTTTAAATTTTCGCTCTAGAATGGTTATGTGGGTTACAATTATAATTGATCTGAGATTGGTTTTGCACACTCCAACATTGCTGAAAATCTTGTTTATTGTATTAATTATGTATATCAGAAAGCTTAAAATAGAAGTTTTTGTGCCGTTCATAAAATTTTTTGATACAGTATATCATTTTCCTATTTTTAGCGCACTTGGCCCTTAAACTCTAAATATAAGAGAAATATAAATGTTTGTAGAGGGCGCTGTACTCAAGTACATTTCAATTGGCTAATTGGTTCCGAGAAATTTTCAAACGTTGAAGAATTTTGTGTGTGGTGCTTTATCTATAATAATTTATACAAGTTCTTATTCTGTTTTTTAAATAAACGAAATACCCAAGTGTGAGTTTTACTAGCATCTGAGAAAATAACTTATGGCCTCTCAAAATATTGATCCCCTTTCAACTACGACATCTGGTTCGACCAAAACTACAGAAGACTGTGGTAAAAGTGAAGCAGGATGTCATTCTGTGAAGAAAAGGTGAGTCTATAATTCTCTAAACATAAAATACTTCAATTGCGATATTCACCTAATCTATGCACATATCAGTAATGGGAAGAAATTTTATTCTGTATCGCCTAGGTACAATGTGTACTTCATATTGCACTTGAACCTGTTTTTAGTTCTACTCCCATTGTTTGTAACGATGATAGATGCATTACTAGCGTTAATGTTGGCCTATAGCACAGTCGGAAGTCATTTTAGCTGTTTTCTAAACTTCATAAATTCCGAAGAGTAGATGAAATTACTACGGAAAGGCTTAGAGCTAGGAATGTTTCAGTTACCACTTGGATGACTGAAATTTTGAATTTTTTTATGATAAAGGCATGGTTCCTAAGGATTTTACCAGAACTATTATCCCTATTTTTAAAAAAGTTGTTTGCAGTTCTTGTGATAAATATAGGGGTATCAGCCTGCTTTCTGTTCTAGGTAAAGTTCTTTGCATGATTGTGCTTAATAGAATTAAGAATGAGGTTGACAGTCAATTGCGTGATGAGCAATGTGGATTCAGAAGTGGTAGGGGATGTGTTGATCAGATATTTTCTCTTAGGCAGATTCTTGAGAAATGTTTAGAGTTTCAGGAACCTTTGGTTTCTAGCTTTGTTGATTTCAAAAAGGCTTTCGACTCTGTTGATCGTCATAATTTGTAGTCGATTGTGAGATCATATGGTATACCAGACCAGTTAGTTAACATAATGAAAGCTCTCTATAATAACACTGAGTCGTGTCTGAGAGTTGGTAAGGCTTGTAGCAATTGGTTTAGCATTACTTCCGGTGTTCGACAAGGGTGCATTTTGTCTCCTTTTCTCTTTAGCTTGGTTATTGATTATGTTATGCGAAATTCACTGCAAAGGAAAGATTTTGCGCTTAAATGGTCTGGTGATATGAAAATTTCTAATTTAGATTATGCTGATGATTTAGCCCTTTTGGCAAATGATGTTGATGAGATGAAGTATTTCATTCAAGCTGTTGATGAGACTGGTAGTACAGTAGGTTTGGTGGTACTTTTCAATTATCTCCAGTCACATCGAAAAGTACTGCTATAAGCGTTGTTAATGAATTCTTTTCATGAGATTATTTATTTTTCGGGAGTTTTTTCAGTAAGGAACAAGGAGTTATTCTTTAGTGATAAGAGCTGTTAATGAAATCTAGTTTTGATGAGAATATTAATTTTGGGGGCTTTTTTAAAATGTGACTGGAGATAACCGAAAAGTACCAGGTTGGTTATAAACAGAGAGAAAGCTAAAGTGATGAAAATTGGTCATGCAAGCTGTGATTCAGTTCATCGGAATGGGTGCAGTCTTGAGCAGGTGTCACAATTTAATTATCTTGGGAGCTATATAACAGATACTGGTGATGTGTAGCATGAGATTAACAGATGAATAGGGATTGCTGTTGGGACTCTTAAGAATCTATGGAGAGAGTGGAGAAATAGGCATATTCACCTAAGGACTAAAATTAGAATGTACAATAGTTTGGTTCTCTCTAGGGTTAGTTATGGTAGTGAAACTAGGATGCTTTTTAAACAAGATAACAGAAAACTAGATGCTTACACAATATCTTGGGCATTGGTGGTTCAACTTTGTAACTAGTGATGAGGTTAGGCAAAGGAGTTAGCAACCTCCTTTAAGCAGCATATTGTGTAGAGACTCCATTGGTTTGGCCATGTTGCCTGTATGGATAATTATAGATTAGTGAATATGGTTATGAACAGTGTGCATAAAGGCTTCAGAAAGAGGGGAAGACCTAGAATGTGGTGGCAGACAATGTCAAACAGGACCTTGTTAGAATTGGTGTGCAGTGGCCGGATGCAGTAGATGTAGCTCAGGACAAATGCTTGGAGAACTAAATTGTGCAGTCTGGTTGGACCTCCATAGCCCATGGCTGCTTGAGGATGATGATTACGAACTGTGTCCAAATTACACTATTACCAAACTTCTGTAAATTGTACAATATAAGAAATAAAAACAACGAAACATTAAACTGAATTTTAGGCAATGTAAACAATATAGCATTAAAGCATTCTTTTCAATGTATTCCCTAAAAAGCATGCTTTAATGCTATAAACGTTTCTAACTCCACATTTACATTTTATAAACCACTTGATATGCAGAAGTGTCTATGGCAGAATTTCAATTTAGGTTCTCATTTACCATTTTGGATTTTGTGTACCTTTGTATTCTAGTAAATTGCTTGAGGAGTGTAATTAGTAAATAGCAGAAATGCAGTGTATGGCCCTCAGCCACTATCTTTTTACTCTTTTTTTTTTGTCGAGATGAAAAAGTAGTCCTTTCTGCATGTACCTTGAGACATGTTTGGAGGATATGTATCAAAAAATATATAATGCTCTACAGAAGAAAATAATCTTTGCACTTAAAACAAAAACAGTGAAAATGATCTCATCGAAAAAAGATTTTATAGTTTGAGTTACTGTGGAAACTGTAGGTTCCAGTTTAGGCTATATCCTTTCCCAGTTAATGGGCTTTACTGCAATACTCTTCTGAACTGTAGCCACCCTCGTTGGCTTAGCTTAGTAATTTCTTTCCCTTCTTCTACTAGGCCGGTATCTTAGATTTACTTATACTAGTAGTGGTGCCTACATAATGGGTGAATCTCCATGTTATCAAGCATGCATTGGAAGCTTCAGAACTTATCATATGAGGGCAGCACCGTTTCACGGTAGACTAACCTAGCTAACGATAAGTATATAGTATATAACTAATGGTAAGTATAGGTCAAAGTCATGTGGTAAAGAATCGAATAGATAATTAATCAAATACAATAAACTAGAATCTGTCTCAGAGATACAATGGGAATAATGATTTACACTTTCCATAACGAAAAATATTTTAAAAATAATCGTGTTACAATTGAAAATTGTCCATTAAAATCCAAAATATTCAAGCTACCCAATAATATTATTTAATGGTAATTCTTTAAAGGAAAAGGTTTAATTTTTTTCCAAAGCAATTCTTTATCTAATTTAATAATTTTAATTATTGTTTCAATAGATTTAATAAGCACTAGATTTAAGCAAGATTATTTTGATATTAATACTCAATTTTTTTAATTAAGCATGAAATGGAAAATTTGCTAAAATTAAAGATTAAAAGTAATAGTTTTTAAATGAAATAGGCACAAAGTTTATGCTGCAGTACAGAATTGACTTTTTATATGTTAGTCTTTTTATTTCAATTACTTCTCAACCTACAAGGACCCTCCTGTTTTTTTTTTGTTTTGTTTTTTTAAGTAATGTTTTTTTTATAGTATATATATTTTTATAGTAATTTTTAAGTAATAGTATGTTTTTATAGTTCTAAGGCTCCTATTGAGAATTTTGTTCCAGGGCACCCATTTGGAATTGGCTCCAAGTCTCCCAATTGCTTAATGTGCCTTGGTTCATACACATATTTGTGCAGTTCAAGGTACTGACAAACTGTTATAAACTTCGACATTCCATTAGTCATATACAAGACTGCTTTAAGGAGAGAAGGGGGGGGGGGTGCAAGTGTCCGGATTAGAAGGAAATGAGTGACTTTTACTACTATACCTAGCACTATTTTTTTAAAAGTAACACATTATTTGAATTAGTTAAAATTTTTAATTTGGTAATAACAATATTATGCTAAAAGAAAACTATAGCATTATCTTTTCGTGTTATTTCAATGGGAACGTAACTGCGAAGCTCTATAACAGGGAGGGCCAAACTTTTAGATTCTGCGATCGACTTTTAAGACAGAAAATCTTTCACGAACGACCATAGTACATAATAATGATTTAACACTGCTTGACCAGCTAAGCATAAAATAACAATTTAGCATCAAACATTAATGTGACATTGTTACATTAATTAAAATATTTTCCACCTAAAACTGGTAGCTATGAGATCGACTGTTTGGTCATCTCTGCTCTATAACATCTAAAATATGCATTTAATAGATAAATGTGATGAAGATAAAGATTGTAGACCCATCAGAGCTAGATTCTTTTTGAGCCACTTGTGTGTGCAGAAGGGTACTTGTCTCTACCATGTCATTTGATGCATTTAAGAAAAACTGACTAAAGTTAAAGATAATCAAATTTATTTAAATTTCGATTTTATCATCAATATTTGTTCGGTATTTAAAAAGTTGTGGAAATTGGAATATTTAATAATAAATTATCTTGTTTTATAAAAATCATTCATAATTATCTAATGTTGAAATAATCATTATGCAACTTTTAAATTTTATATTTTAATAAATGGTTTGAAAAAATACTTATTTTTAAGTTTTAATATCTGAAATAAATTCTTATGACCCATTATTGTTGTGAAATATTCTAGCTTCCATAATTCTTTAAATACTAGATGAATGCTGTTGAAAATCGAGATTTAGATAGATATGATTATGATCTTTCATTTATTTTCAGTAACATTTTTTCATTAAATGAATATTTTAGAAGTTACAGAGTTTCGAAGTTAGATTCCCTTGACATAACACAAAAATTCTCAATATTTTGTTAGGGCTGTGTAACTCAGTTCCTTATATTGTAAAGATTTCTACGATTCCAAAATATTATTTATTCAAAAGTGATCTCGGAATTTTTTTTCTAATTACTCGTGTCAAAGTTACGTTGCCTGCAGCTACCTGTCTTGCAGATCTAGTTTGGAAGAGATTGGATAGAAACTGAGTTTTGTTTCATAAGTTTCGTTTCTGTTAAACATCACACAATACTGCATCATCGTTAGGTCTTCTAGTTAAAGGCAGCAGAAAGTAGACAGAAAAGTAAATAAATCATGTGAACAAATCCGTATAAGAATACAATTTTGAAGCAAGCAGTAAACAGCGTAATAACTTATACCGCAACAAAGCAAGTAGCAATTAAAACAGCGGATCGCCAGTGCCACAACGGACAAAAATGTAACTAAGCTCTACTTCCCGTCTAGAAATCGGCAAGCATTCCCATTATGTAGGCACCACTAGTAGCATATCAATAAAAATACAAATGGTCATACTTGTTCGAAGTTATCAAAACAATGCTTATTTTAATGTTACAGAGTCTAGTGAAGCCCTGCATTGGACTCTAACATTGCAGGGTCTGTCCAATGCAGGGCTGCATTTAGACTTGGTTATTTTGCACTTTAACTGGGAAAGGACATAGCTTAAACCGGAACCTATAGTTTCCACATTAACCCAAACTTCAAAATAACCAATTTTATTAGCAACACTTATCGCTAAAGATTGAACCCTTGTTCTGCATTTAACGAAAAGCTCTATAAATAATATCATCAAAAGTGGATTTCATTAAAAACACTTATTGCTAAGGAATGAACCCATTCCCCACCCCCCAACCCCAAAAAAAACTTGTTGAAGACAACTGTTTTAAATAGTGCATAACAGTCATAATACTAGAATTAAACAATTACAAATGCATTTTAATAACAACACATATCGCTAATTATGGAACACTTCTCCTTCACCAAAAAAAAGGGGGATCACATAACAAAACATTTAACATAAATTAAACATTCAGACATGCTGATGGATATCATGTCACAACTCAATGTTCCAGGTTTTCAGGACAAAAATTTTAAGATTGTCCTGAAAACTTTTGTTTTTTTGTATTGGTTTTCAGGACAAAAATTTTAAGATGGGAGCTGAGGGCCCTACACTGCATTGTAGCTATTATCAGTAATTTGTGTGAACAGAAAAATATCTAATGGCAAAATAATCAATGTTTCATGCATGTTTAAAATGCAAAATATGCTTTTTAGAGATAATTAACTGCCACAATTACAGTGTGTATTATGCCTGACATATTGTTTCATCAGCATACCATCAATCTCCATGCTTACTAGGAGAGACCATTTGTTCTGTATGTATTCAAGACTACCATAAACCCTATTAAGAATTGGTATTTCTGCAGTTTAGATCACTCAGCTCATTAGATGACACCATAAATTATCACTCATGGCATAATGGAATGTAAGGGCAAAATTGTTCAGTATGTCAGTACCATAGTGTGTTTCACAGTTTATTGTCTTGTCTTGTGTGGCTTGATTTTTGATTTATTTTTAGATCTAAAGATAAGTTTTTAGGGTGATAAATAGTAAGAAATCTGTATCTTTTTCATACAATTTATATTTATTTCTTTATATGTAGCATAAAGACATAAATTTTGGCACTTAAGTATAGCAAATTCAGACTTTTTGGTTAAATACATTTACTATTTATAAGTTAAGCAGGAAATGTAAAATGATAGGATATTCATAATATGCATGTCTGTGCTTTTGCTTTGCCTGATGAAAATGATGAAGAAAATGAGATTTATTTTTGGTGAACTCTTTTGATGATATTACCATATTTTTTTTTTTTTGGGGGGGGGGGGGGGGCTTGTGTATTGTTGAAATTAATTTGCCCTTCATGAGATTGGTATTTTAGGGGGGTTTAAGTGTGGATTGGCAGTGCATTGTTTACAATATTCATGTTTTTTAGGTTTGTTGGCAATTTCTTGTCTTTTTTAGGTTGTCTCTGATCGTAATATTTAATTTCAGGGGCTTTTTTTATTCTGCAAATTGATGATACATTGTTTACCTCTTTTGGATTTTTAGGCTTGTTGTCTTGGATGAAATTATTTTGCTCAGGAGGCATTTTTATACAGTGGATTGGTAAATTGTTTATTTTTGTCTCTAATGTTTTGATCCTGGGTGTTTTGCAAGTGCAGAACAGTGGTTCATTGTTTAATAGTTTCTTAGATTAATATGATTGATTTCAATGAAATTATTTTAGAATGTTTTTTTTTAATTTAGTGTCATGTACTTTTTAAAATAGCTGTCCCCAAAAAAGATTGATTATTTTTGAGTTTTTTTTTAAAACTGCCAAGTGAATGTTCATTAGCAGTAACACACTGTTGAAACAAATAGCCTCAATTGCATGGAATAACATTCATTGTGTAACAATATACACAATTAGGAAAACTTACCTTAGGTGCCATTATTTTTGATTTTATATGCAGAATCAAAATTTTACATTTAGAAATAAATGTTTATGATATATGTTGTATTTGACATGTTCTTGTTTTGCAGTCTCTTCACTGCTAGTAATACATTTTTTTAGATTATTATTGACAGGACATTTTTTTCAAAGTTGAATAGTCATTATAATGTGATAATTCAGCACATTTTTTATTAGTTTAAAGAATAAAGAAAACATACAAATGAATTTTATTTAAATGATGGTGAAATAAAAATTCACATCTGTGAAATTTGGTTTGTTATTTTCTGTGCTCTGTTATGAACAAAGGTCTAGAAACATTTCTGTGCTATTGAAGCAAGTGTATATGAAGCAGCAGTAATATTATATATATTCAGTTTAGTAGTAATAGTTAAGAAATCAGCCACATAACTGTACTTTATCATTATTATTATAATGAAAATGCTTAGTAATATGCAACATTTGAAATACTACTGAAAAGCATAATTTCATACAGTTATAACATACCACAAATTTTGTATTATTTCTCATGCTTAAATGTATAATAATTTAAATTTGAATTTTCAGGTTACAGCAAGAACTGATGAAATTAATGGTAAGTTTTCAAGTATTGCATATATTTTTGGCAATTATATAAGAATTTAGTTTATTAAAAAAACTATTGTGTTTTTAACTGATTTTAAGCAATGTTTTTTTTTTCTCAACAATGAATTTTTTTTATTTAAAATTGTTTTCTATATTTTAAAAAAATGTAAATTTCTAGTCTTGTTTTAAAATAAAATATTTGAAATTAAGCATAGGAGATATAAGAATTTCTCTTCCAGTGATTAGTTATGTACAGCATTATCAATTGTCATTTTCGCTCTTTGTGTCACCTTTAAAAAATGCATTACCTGCTCATCTTCACATTTCTAGCTTCTTGAAATTTCTGCAGTAATGAAAGATTGTTGCATGATGACAGCCTATTTTAGAACTAATTTGTTTCATAGAATAACCTTCCCTGGGAAAAGTTATAGCAACACTTTTTTTATGGTGTTAGCACACTTAGCTACTGATCTAAGGGACCTGGGTTCAAGCCCCGGGCAAGGCATGGATGTATGTGTCGTTTTTCTCCTGAGGTCCTGCCATCCTCTCAGATCTTCTACTATGGCATATAAACTGACAGGCTCCTGTCAGACCTCTGTGGCAAGCAGCTGCTTGAGGGGGTATTTATTATTATTTTTTTAATGGATCCATACTCTATATTATCATCATCATCATCATCCTCAAGCAGCCATGGGCTACGGAGGTCCAACCAGACCGCGCAGTTTAATTCTCCAAGCATATCTGTCCTGAGCTACATCTGCTACATCCAGCCACTGCACACCAATTCTAACAAGGTCCTGTTTGACATTGTCTGCCCACTGCATCCTAGGTCTCCCCCTCCTTCTGAGGCCTCTAGGCACACTGTTCATAACCCTATTCGCCAATCTATAATTATCCATATGGGCAACATGGCCAAACCAACGGAGTCTCTCTCTGCACAATAGGCTGCTTAAAGGAGGTTGCAGACTCCTTTGCCTAACCTCATCATTAGTTATAAAGTTAAACCACCTAATACCCAAGATACTGCGTAAGCATCTAGAATCAAAAGCATCTAGTTTCCTGTTATCTTGTTTACACAGCGTCCAAGTTTCACTACCATAACTAACCCTAGAAAGAACCAAACTATTATACAGTCTAATTTTAGTCTTTAAGTGTATACGCCTATTTCTCCACAATCTCCATAGATTCTTAAAAGTCCCGGCAGCAATACCTATTCGTCTGTTAATCTCATGCCGCACATCATCAGTATCAGTTACGTAGCTCCCAAGGTAATTAAACTGTGACACCTGCTCAAGACTGCAACCATTAAGATTAACTGAATCACAACCTGCCTGACCAATTTTCATCACTTTAGTTTTCTCTCTGTTTATAACCAAACCTACTCTACTACCAGTCTCTTCAACAGCTCGAATGAAAGAGTTCATCTCATCAACATCATTTGCCATATGCTGATTTAGATTATGCTCTATATTAACCACACCAATAAACAAAAACAATCTTTGTGCTACAAATACTCTTCAAAGCACGGCCCAATGTGCAGAATAGCCATCACATGTGCATATTGAAGAACACATTGTATGATTTTGACCAAAATCTTCAATCCGGCTCTTAACAGATGTCCACTGGATCCTCTTTCCCAACTTTTTCTAAACCCTTGGGAGGCTTCTGACCAGGATATAGTGGTGTACCCAAGGGTGTGTGCGTGTGTTATAAACCACTCCTTGGAGGCTTAAATACCATATTCTCTAAGAAAATCCCAAAAGTCTAGACTTCCAGTGCAATCCCCCCCCCCCCCCACCACCACCACCATTAGACTGAAACATGTCCAAAAAAATTTCTGTGTAGGCCACTGCCTTGCCATACAGTGCATTGCATATAGAAAATTGTCAGTCAGAGGTGAAACAATCCAACCCATCCTATCTAGGGAAAACTCCTATATTAGTTTTAAGTGCACCATAATTGTGCTTGAATCACCTGTTAGGTAAAGGGTAGGGTCACCTAACTTTTCCTAGGTTAATTTTAGTGATAATAATAATGAAATATATTGGTCATAATGAATGCCATAGTAAGGTTGGCCAAAATAATTTTGGCATGTGGGAAGACAACTTTATTGGTGTAGCCCTAATAATGATGAGCTTAGATTTAGATGTAGTCATCAACCACTTTGAAACAGAAAGGGATTGCATTGGTTTGTCATTGTTGCCATTCTGGGAAGTAGCAAATAGGATTGTGCACAGTATTTCTAAGGGTTTGAGGAAAAGGGATAGGCCTAAAATGGGATTGGTGAATAAAGTCAAACTGGATCTTAATAGAATTGGCCTACAGTGGTGAAATGGAGTAGTTGTTGCTCAAGATAGACATGTTTGGAGTACTAAATTGCAGTCTGGCTAAACTTTCATAGTCTATGGCTGTTTGAGGATTATGTGTGTGTGTGGATGGATAGTTGATTTCAAAATAAAATATAATACTTGAAAAAAGTGACTTCTTTTGAAAGCTGACAGTCTGTGCACTGTACATGGGAGAAAAAAATCACCCAATATTGACATAGCTCTTTCAGTATAGTAAACTGAAGTTAAAATTTTGAGAAACAAAGTGCATTTGGTATCTGTTACTTGGAGGCACTGTGAAACTCTTTCCAGAACAAATAGACACAGTATGCTTGGACAATGGGACAGGGGCCAAAATCAAGAAGTCAATGCAATGATTAAAATTTTTATGTTGTAGTTTGTCGTTTATTTTGATAATAACTGAAGTAGTTGTTTGAAATGGCCATCTCCCATATATTATATGTGTTTATAAAAAAATCATTAATGCAGGTTGCAGACGGGGATCAGTGATGAGAAAGGAGTGTTTAGGGGGGTCATGGTATTTCTGAGGTGTATGCTGTATTCCCTAAGGATCAGATGCCACACTGGGGGAAGGGGGACAACATCTGTGTTACATAGTTTGGCTAATTTTATGTTAATGAGGATATTTTCTGTGATGACTAATTGGAATTTGGTAGGTGGGGATATTATAATTTTAGCTGAGTGAAAATTGATTGGTAGATTGTTTTTGGTGCTTGCTTGAGATAGTGCGGTTTTTTGTAGTTTATTTAAAATGTCGTATTGGAACTTTATAATGGAAAGTTTTAGTGTATTATTAACAGAGTATGTGAAATTATTATTGATGTATGGTAGGGCCATTGTGTATTTTTCCATTTCTTTATTTATAGGTGTTGAAGGGTTTTGGGATTGTTTGCATTTGATTCGTTTGTGAACTTTGTTGATGGTGTGTGAGGTATATCTGGCCTGTTCAGCAAGTTCAAAAATGTATTTTATTTTGTTTTTAGTGCTTCTTGCGTATTGCATTATTTATAGGCTTCAGTAAAGTGTGAGTAGAAGGTTGATAAATTTGCAGTTGTTTCTGTGGACAGAGGCCAATTTGCAGTTGTTTGGATGAATTTAGGTTTTCTGTATACAGAGGTATATAGTTTAGCAGAATTACGGTTAGACATTACCTTACACTGTACCTCCTAAACTACCTCTGTATAGAGAAAACCTGCGTTCATATCTAACATAATAATTAGCACCTCTGTCCACCCAAACAACTACAAATTATCAACCTTCTACTTGCACTTTACCGAAGCCTATAAATACTGCAATACGCAAGAAGCACTAAACAATGAAATAAAATACATTTTTGAACTTGCTGTACAGGCTGGATATACCTCACACACCATCAACAAAGTTCACAAATGAATCAAATGCAAACAATCCCATAACCCTCCAACACCTATAAATAAAATTGGAAAAATACAAAATAGGCCTACCATGCATCAATAATAATTTCACATACTCTGTTAAACATACCCTAAAACCTTTCCATTATAAAGTCCTAATTAAAATGTCACACACTATATCCCAAGTCATTCGAAATGATCGTGACCATATAACCAGCTCTGGAGGAGTTTATTACATCCAACTCAAAGACTCCACAGGTAAAATCATCCAATTCCACAGGTAAAATCAAGAGAAATATATAAAGAAAACCTCATGCCCATTTAATGCCCAACGTAAAGGGCACGAATACGACATCGTAAATAAACTACAAAAAACTGCATTATCTCACCAAAAACAATCTACCCACCGATTTTCACTCAGCTAAAATATCCCCACCTACCAAATTCCAACTAGCCATCACAGAAAATATCCTCATTAATGTAAAATTAACCGAACTCTGCAACACAGACATTGTCCTCTTCCCCCAGCATTCTGTCTGATCCTTAAGGGATATAACATACACCTTGGATATACCACGTCCCCCTAAACACTCTCCTTTCTCATTGCTGATCCCCGTCTGCAACCTGCATTAATGCACCCCTCCCCAACCCTTTAGAATACTTCCATGATGCATTCTAAAAATCAGCAATTAAAAATCCCCACATACACGCACACAAACATACACACAATTCCCATTATCAACACTAATATGAAAACCATTATTCAGGCCCTCACTAACATAGTTATTTTAACTCCATAATTTAGTTTACGAAATTTATAATGTTAATAAAAGTATCCCACTCATTATAGCTATATTTTAATCTATTCACAAAATGAAGCTTTCCTCGACACTCGCTGATCTTGGAGAGTTCCCACAATCCCACACCCTCTTCCAAACTCCATCACATGCAGATCGTATTATGACCACCCTCATATCCCCTGACCACTTGGAACTGAGCCACTGACAAGTCAATTTATGACATCCCACTCCTCCCCCACACTCAACAACCAACTGCCTCTCATGCATTAGCTTTAGCTGCTCACTTCCCACCTGACAATGCGCTCAAAGTCAGGGTGCGAAACGTGTCGTGGAACTAAAAGTTCTTTAAGCACTCTATGATATCAGAAGTATAATTGGTTATTTCCTTCACCAAAGCAAATAAATCGTCAGCATCCCTCATCATTTTCTAAAACTCTATTGAGGTATCACTGGCCAGCAAAAACATTGAAGATTATTAAACTTGTCACTTGAAAGCATCCCGGAAGTTCCTGTTACTACCCATCCTCTGCGGTGTGGTACGTAAATCTCTCCTTATTAACTTTTGATGCTTGATAGCATAGAACATGTGTTGAAGTGCCTAAAAACATTTAACAGTGTCATAGAGAATTAAAGGCTTCAATTTAATTTTAATTACTGCACTGTGAATCTCTACTGTAATTTTTGTTATCAATATATTAATTTACTAATAATAATTAAAATTAGTCTTGCCATTGTGATTCCTCGACACAACTGATATAGCTAGGCCCATACCTACTACTTAAATGAACTTGCCACAATTAATATATTCCCCTGCCAGTCTCATTCCCTTGAAGATTTCTGTAGGATGCAATTTCCACACTTAACTGTAATGGAGGTTGATTGAACTTTTCATCCCTGAATATTTCTGCTTCAGTTCACCCTTGCTAAAGCAGCAAATGTCAATATTGGTGATTATTTATGAGCTCCCTGTGTATATTTATTATAGAGATGGAATTACTTATTAACATATTTTCATATTTTAAATGCTACATTATATTTGTGCATGTCTGAATAAATCTTGAACAGAAATATTTAAATTTAAGTCAGTCTTATTAAAAGATAAACAACTCTGATTTCTGATACCATTTTGCAGTAAACCATTAATGTTTTCTACAGTGATTATTTTGCTTTGTCTTCCATGACCTTTGCTGGTGATAAAATAGCATAGAGATTTTATTACTGCAATTCCAATGTAGATGAATAAATTCAGAATATCACAATTGATTTGCACTCCTTTTTACAGATGTCTGGGGATAAAGGTATATCTGCTTTCCCTAGTGGAGACAACCTTTTCAACTGGATAGGAACTATAAATGGTGCTCAAGGAACAGTAAGTATTTTTTCCTCCAAATAATTTTGCGATTTAACTTCCTGGTCATGAATTATGGTGGAATGAATCATTTATTTCAGGGGTCAGCAATGTTTTGTTAACACGGCCATATTTCAACTGCAAAATTTGAAAGCTGGCCGCCCTTGAGTTAGTAAGAGTGGATACAAAATAAACACTTGTTTCTTATATGTTGATTTATTATTGAAATAATATTTATATGTATATGCATATCTTTGGTTATTTATATCTAAAAAATTTGAATAAATGGAAAAAAATCCCAAAAACCATTATTTGATAAAAGGGAAGAAAATACTCCCCTACATAAAGGACATATATAATCTGGAAGCTCTGCTAGGCTTATCCTGGTTTCTCATACACTTACACAAGGACGTGACTGCTGGTTTAGTAGTTGGGTACACTAACCAATAGACCAGATCTGGTTTTTTTAGTTTTCCAAATTTAGCTCCGTTACTGTATTAAAGGTGCAGTTGTGTCCCCACTCTCTAATCTGTGCTTGCTTCTGCACTCACCTGCACACCAATCAGAGAAAATCTGACTCCAGCTGACCATTTCCAGACAGAACACATGGCAAAATCCCCATCCAAATTCTTTAACAGAGTTGAAGGTCATAGACTGTTTCTAAATGGGTGTTTATTGAACCTATACCAAACTTGCCTGGCTCTAGCCAACTAAATGCTAATTGGATTACTCAGAATTGATAACTTGAATGGGTCTCATGCATGTCTATTGTTATCTGGGTTGGGCTATTGGGCTGAAAAGGGATTAAAACTGTTCTTTCACTAGAGTTGAAGCACTTTTAATAATAATAAATTATGCACTTTATATTCCCTATTGTTACCATCTTTCAATTGCATTAAGCTTCCAATTGCTTGTCATTTGTTGGCCAATGTCAGTTTTGGTTCAATCTTCTGGTGATCAGCTGCTGTAACTTCGTAACCCAGCAGCTGATCACCAGAAGATATTTTTGGATTGTTTGAGTCTGAACTGCAGGAAAATGTCTCTCAGAGGCATTCAAATACACTGGGCAACACACAAAAATGCTTTGAAATGAAAATAACCAATCTTTACTAATTTCGAGGTGCTGAACATGAAAATGACAATAAAATTTGTCGATTGGCTCTTGTTTAGGAGAGACAGAGATGGTCATGTATAAATGACTCAGTCTGCATTGAGTACATAGGTAACCATTTCGCAATGCTGTATTTTAAACTCCAGATTGCAACATATTGCGTTGTATTGCATCAGTCCGCCATACACAACCCCCGGAGGTATTGCATCATTGTCTGATGCAATGTAGTTGAGTCATGACATTGCGGCTTTATGATCATGGACAAAAGATGATGCAATCTTTAGTTGTAAGCAACGTCTCTTAGGGTGAGCAAGTCTTTTGAGCAACTCCCATTTACCCCTGAGTCATAAGTACAGCACAAGTGATCCTTGCAGTTTTAATCCAGCAATAGTGATGTCTTGTAACTGTGTTAGTAGTGCAGATACATTTTGTTACATTTGCAGGGAAGTAATGTGTGCAAAACAGAAAAGGGTAATCACTCCAATAGTGAAAGCGGACTATGAGTTTTATTTTGGATGCAAGATCGAGGGGACCAGGATATGGCCTGGGCCCCACACATATGCTGCAGTACGTGTGCAAGAAATCTTCCGAAGTCGCTGAAAGGTGAAAAAGTGCCAATGCCATTTGCTGTTCCTATGGTTTGGAGAGAGCCAAGCAATCACAGAAATGACTGCTACTTCTGCATGGTTCCACCTGTTTCTGGAGGCATCACAAGGAAAAAGAAGTGGGCAATCATCACCACCATCATCCTCAAGCAGCCATGGGCTACGGAGGTCCAACCAGACTGTGCAATTTAGTTCTCCAAGCAAGTCTGTCCTGAGCTACATCTATTGCATCTGGCCACTGCACACCAATTCTAACAAGGTCCTATTTGACATTATCTGCCCACCACATCCTAGGTCTCCCCCTCTTTCTGAGGCCTTTAGGCACACTGTTCATAACACTATTCGCCAATATATAATTATTCATACGGGCAACATGGCCAAACCAAAGGAGTCTCTTTCTGCACAATATGCTGCTTAAAGGAGGTTGCAAACTCCTTTGCCTAACCTCATCATTACTTACAAAATAGAAATACCAAATGCCCAAGATACTATGTAAGCATCTAGATTCAAAGGCATCAAGTTTCCTACTATCTTGTTTACAAAAGATCCAAGTTTCAGTACCATAACTAACCCTAGAAAGAACCAAACTATTATACAGTCTAATTTTAGTCTTTAGGTGTATACGCCTATTTCTCCACACTCTCCATAGATTCTTAAAAGTCCCGGCAGCAATCCCTATTCGTCTGTTAATCTCATGCCGCACGTCACCATTATCTGTTACATAGCTCCCAAGATAATTAAACTGTGACACCTGCTCAAGACTGCAACCATTCAGAGTAACTGAATCACAGCCTGCCTGACCAATTTCCATCACTTTAGTTTTCTCTCTGTTTATAACCAAACCTACTCTACTACCAGTTCCATCAACAGCTCAAATGAAAGAGTTCGTCTCAACAACATCATTTGCCAAAAGGGCTAAATCATCAGCATAATCTAAATCAGAAATTTTCGTATCTCCAGTCCATTTAAGGCCAAAATCTTTCCCTTGAAGTGAATTTCGCATAACATAATCAATAACCAAGCTAAAGAGAAAAGGAGACAAAATGCACCCTTGTCGAACACCAGAAGTAATGCTAAACCAATTCCTACAACCCTTACCAACTCTCACACATGATTGTTTTTATAGAGAGCTTTCATTATGTTAACTAACTTGTCAGGTATACCATATGACCTCACAATCAACCACAAATTATGACGATCAACAGAGTCGAAAGCCTTTTTGAAATCAACAAAGCTAGCAACCAAAGGTTTCTGAAACTCTAAACATTTCTCAAGAATCTGCCTAAGTGAAAATATCTGATCCACACATCCCCTATCACTTCTGAATCCACATTGCTCATCACGCATTGACTGTCAACCAGATTCTTAATTCTATTAAGCACAATCATGGAAAGAACTTTACCTGGAACAGAGAGTAGGCTGATACCCCTATAGTTATCACAAGAATTGTGATCACCTTTTTTGAAAATAGGGATAACAATAGCTCTGGTAAAATCCTTAAGAACCATGCCTTTATCATAAAAGATATTCAAAATTTCAGTCATCCAATTGGTAACCGAAACATTCCCAGCTCTAAGCATTTCCGTAGTAATTTCATCTACCCCTGGGGATTTATGAAGTTTAAGTTTAGAAATAGCCAAAATAACTTCAGATTGTGTTATAGGGCCAACATTAAAGCCAACAATGCATCTATCATCATTGCAAACAATGGGAGTAGAACTAACCACATTGTTTAGAACATTACTGAAATGCTCAGCCCACCTAGCCATGACAGAATCCTCCCCTTTTATAACCTTACTTTGTTTATCCTTCAATCCCTGTATACCTGTTCGTTTTCAACTACACAAAACATTAACTATCTGGTACAGCTCTCTGCTGTTGTGCTGTCTAACTGCTTCCTCGGCTTCGTCAGTCAAGCCATCAAGCCAAAGATTCTTATCAGCAGCTAACTGATCCTTTACACGTTTATAAGTTCTCTGTAATGCTTTCTATTAGGAATAGTAGGTTATTGATTAAGGACATTCCTGCAGTTCTTTATTTCCGAAATAAGCTCAAGTGCCTTATCACTCAGATAATTCTGCCTCCTCTGCTCCTTTTTTTCCTAAAAGAGTACTGTTAGTGTCCAACAAGCCTGTTTAAAATGATCCCATTCTTCCTCAACTTCAGTAGTAAGCATACCATGACTGTCATAATGATTAAGTAACCTATCATGGTAAACTTTGGCTATAACTGGGTCTTTCAGAGCTTCAGTATTAAAAGTAAATTGGACTGCATCAGCAAGTACTTGGCTGACAAATTGCCTCAATGCAGCAAAGCGAAAATTAAAAGGGAATTTTTGTGTTAAGTGGGAAATGGGGCAATTTCTTCTTTAGCAATATAAAAAAATAAAATACCCCCTCAAGCAGCTGCTTGCTACATAGGTCTGACAGGAGCCTGTCAGTTTATACGCCATAGTAGAAGGTCTGTGAGGATGACAGGACCTCAGCAGAAAAAATTACACGAATATCCATGCCTTATCTGGGACCCGAACCCAGGTCCGTTAGATCAGTAGCCAAGTGCACTAACCACTTGGCCTCTGTTTAAAATAATTCTCTGATGAGATTTTTTTTTTAAATATTGCAGTTGGTGGTACATTGTTTACAATAATTTGTGTTTTTTAGACTTGTTATCTCTAATGGGATTATTTAATCCCAGGGGCTCTTTTATGCTATGATTGGGGAGAATTATTTGTGATCATTTGTGCTTCAGGTTTGTTGTCTTTGATGGCATTATTTAATTCTGGGGTCTTTTTTTTATCTTGCCAATCGGTGGTGAATTGTTTACAGTTTAGCAGTCTGTTTGGGTTAAAATGGTCACTTTTCCATCCTTTAAGTCCTCAAATTCATTACTTTTGGTGAAATAGATCAATAAATATCAGTATTTAAAACTGTTGTGTCTCAAATAGTTTTGTGAAAAAAAAATGAGTTTTGCTGACAGGCAGGATTTGAACCCACATCTCTCCAGATTCATGTTAGAGATGTCTAAGACAACTAATGTGACCTGTGTATTGTTTTTTTTACTGGTGACCCTGCATATTAATTTAATCAGTGTATTAGACATGAAAAAATATTGTTCATTTACTATCCATTACTTGTCACCTATGATATTGTTGGAGGGTGCTGTGTTTGTTCACTACTTATTTTGTTCCTACATGTTATTTATTATATAATCACATTTAAAAAAAATACTAATAGAATTGTGTTTTCAGTCAACATATTTCAACCTATACATCCTTTTACTTTTTAATTTTATATTAGAATGGAAATTATATTTCATAATATTTTTCATTTTATAGTGGGATGGATATTATTCTTATACATAAATGATTAATTTCTTGCACCATTTCTGATAGGTATATGAAGGTCTCACATACAAACTGTCTTTAGAATTTCCAAACAATTATCCATATACTGCGCCGAATGTCCGCTTCACAACGCCTTGCTTCCATCCTAATGTTGATGACCAGGGCAATATATGTCTTGACATCCTGAAAGATAAATGGACTGCTCTTTATGATGTCCGAACCATACTTTTATCTCTTCAGAGTCTTCTTGCAGGTGAGTTTAATAAACAAACTTGATATTACTTATTTAGTTTCTACGTGTTATTTATTATATAATAATTTTTAATTGAAAAAAATAAAAGAATTGTTTAACTTAGTGGTGCTGTATATGTTTGCAATGTGGTTTTCCACATCATTTATTATGCTATAACAATATAAATCCCCAAATTATAACTTTGGTATTATGATTTGGTCGCATGCAAATGATGGTTTTAAAATCAACGAATTAAGTTGCATATTGGAGCTTTCCAATTATCATTATCTTAAGAGTCCAAGTCTAACCAGCATTCTTGTAATTCATTAAAATATTGATTTAAACCCCAAATTTGAACAAATAATAAAAATCTTAATTCATATGAATATTTTTTTAAAAGTATATTGCCCATTTTATTTTCATTCAAAGTGAAGTAACACACTTAAAACTCCCATACATTGCCTTAAGGATTTTAAACAAGTCAGCTCTGAATTGATCCAGAAAAATGGGTGATTCGATGTCAAATCAACACAAAAAGTGGCATTTTTGGACTTAACAACAACAAAATTTCATTAATCAGCTGAACCTTTATATTTGTCTGGCACATTTCTCTTATTGTTAGTGATGTAATATATTTATATTTGTGTTGAATTTTTGGAGTTTGTTATTTTAACATTAATTAACACACACACACACACATATATATAGACAGACAGACAGCTAGCTAGCTCATGCAGCCATGGGCTATGGAGTTCCTGTCAGACTGCTAATTTTGCTGTCCAGGAATGTATCCTGAGCTACAGCTGCTTCATTTAGCCACTGTATGCCAATTCTAGCAAGGTCCTGTTTGTGTTTAGTATGTCTGGTCTGAAATTCTGTAAAATATATAGTAGCAGTTGGTATTTTCACGTCATAAGCTTTCATTGGCATAAAACTCATTACGACTATTTTCTCCCCTCCTTACCTGAAAACATTCCTCCCCCACTTTTGGGAGAGATCTAAAACCCTCTGAAATATATAGTAGATGTCACTCCCCACGTTGCAAGATTTAATTTGTCATAAAACTCGTTGCTTGGTAAAAATTTATCCCCTTCTAGGAGAGGTGTGAAACTCTCTAAAGTATATAGTATTGTAGTACTCCCTACAAGTCAAGCTTCCATTTTGGCACAAAACTCATTACTATGTTTAGTCACCCCCACTACACACTCTATAACAATTTTATCCCTCTCTTTTAGAGGTGGTCAGAAACTCTCTAAAGTATATAGTAGATGGCACTCTCCACTTTGCAAGCTTTCATTTAGCATAAAACTTGTTACAATCGATTTGTTCCCCCACCCCCTGGTATAATTTTCCCCCTCTTTAAGGGAAGTCTAAAACTCTCTAAAGTTGTAATAGATGGCCCTCCCCATGTGATTTTGAATAACTGCTACTGCTAAGTCTATGAGAGAGACCGGTTTTTAACCATTAATGTTAAGTTTATGGAAAATTTCAGAAATTCAAACCTGCTCACCCCAAGTTTGGTTGACCCCAATGAATTTCCACATAGCATATACTCTTCCCCTGAGTGAAAGGAACATTCATGCAAAGTTTGGTGCCTCTAGCTCTTCTGGGGGCAGAGTACATCAGCAGACAGACACACAAACAAACTTTTTTCTTTATATATTAGATTACTACCAAATATCTGGGATCCCTAGTTATCATATACTATTTTCATAAAAAAAACTCCTAAAAAATTTTTTTCCCCTCTCTGTTGTAGTGAGTGGCATACAGAAATATATGCCATCTCACATTTAATGAAATTATGGATATTGAATTAGTTATTTAAAAATATCAAATAGTTTTACTTTCAGATCTTTAGAAATGAATATAAAACACTTCATTCCAACTATATGTTCTTTTATTTCAGAGCCAAACATAGACAGTCCTCTAAATACTCAAGCTGCACAGCTGTGGTGTGACCAAGTTACTTACAAAAGGGTTCTTCACGAAAGCTATGATAGAGAAGTAAGAAGGAAGCAAAGTGCTTGAAAAAATCAAAATTTTGACTCTTGTATATGAAATTTAGGAAGGAGTCCAAGAATTTTAATATTTTGTACAATTTAACAAAAATATCATGGTCCGTGTAAGAGTTTAAATCATGTGAGGCAACTTAGCATAGGATACTAATACATTTTAGGTGGTATGAAATATACATATTTTAATGATGATTGTGAAATTATACTCTTTTTTTTTTTCAATAACAATGGATGGTTTTATATTTTATTGCATAATGTCATGGCTTGTAGATAACAGTGGCCTCTAAGTTATTTTTATGAATATAATGTTGTGGTTTAATGCATTTAAATTCAATAAAAAATTGTTCTTCCAGTTAAATGAAAAAAGCTAATTTCTAAAAACATTGTAACAGATAATCAGAACCAATTGATTCTGTTATTTATTGGTTAAATATTAAAGAATAATAATGAAAACATATTAGCATTTGATATTCTCAAATCAGATTATAAGTTTTAGACTGCCAATAGTCCATTCTATTAATGATCATAGGTGAAACAATTTTCTGCATAATACTCATCAAAATTAAGGCAACGTTACTTTTTGTATTAATCAAAACCACTTGAAAATCCAATAAATTTGATAGCTAGGTGTTGGTATAAAGGTGTAACAGCAGAAAATGAGAATAAATATATAACATCAAAGCAAATATCCATTGAAACAAACCTTGATTTGGAAGGTGTTAAGGCGAAATGATGATGTGGTTGGAAATGTACTCTAACAGCAATGCAGATTGGATAGTGGTTTTCTTGATTGCAGCAATGCAGATTCGATAGTGGTTCAAAGATTATCAAAATCCTGAGGGGGGGGGGGGGGGGGGGGGGGCAAGAAATTCCAATTCATAATGAGGACACTGAAGATCTCGTGAGAAGTAGCAGGAGGGATTGTCTCCCAAAAGTCTCTTAAGAAGTTATTGGGTTGAGGTAGGGAGATCATAAAGCCACATAAGATTTCATTCCTCTAATAGTGATCATTAAGAGTGCCTCCCTGATCACATCTATCACACTAATGATATTCCATTCTACATTGTCATACCTCCTAAGGAAAGGCCACCATACCCTGTGCAGGTTAAAGGACACTGGATGGTCTTGACAGGAGACTAACATGTCTCCCAACAGCTGTCCAGTGGGTATTTCCCCCCCAACCTTCTCAGGGGTCCTTGTGACCTGTCCATTTAGCCTATTGTGTGCAAAAAAATTGCTCTCAGGGTAAAAACCCAATCCTCTTAAGAAATTATTTTTGCTATATTATGTTCATCATATATCAATAATCTGAACTTTTGTATGAAGAACAAATTCCTCCTTTCAGTTCTAGTCAAAGTCATATGTTCATATACCAATTGAGCCAGTACTGTATGGGGTTGTTTGGAATAAAGTCCAATTGTAGGTAATCTTCCACTGAAAAAACATGCCTATTGTCATGTGTATGCAGCTGTTCTTAATGTAATCCATGTTATGATTTTGTTCTATCTAGGGAACTGTTTGATTTGTTTGGAATGACAGTGGAGTTGACATTAAACACTGTCATTCGCCACAATAGATTGTTCTGCCTCCAATCTTCCTATGATGCTTCATCATTCTGAATCTACTAATGATCTCTGTTCCACTTTATATGCATCAGCTATTTGGAACTGTGTTAGTGGAGCATTGTAAGGAGAATAGAAAAGTGGCTGATTTACATATTTGGTGACACATCTTTTCCTGCAGCTTGTTCATTTCTACTCCATAACTGCTTTACAATTTTTTTAATTGTATTCTTTCAGAATTCCATTTGCCTCTGGAATTTATTTTTTGCAAGCAGTGCAAAGCTGAAATTTTCACTAATTGGTATCAAATTATAAGTTCATATAAATCAGATTAAATACACAGTGTTAAATAGTTAAAATACTTTAATCATTAATTAAACGTTAAAACAATTTTAAAAGTCTTTAAATTATGTTCTTAAGGTTAGACATTGGGTTAATCATCCATACAACATGGAGTAGTTATAATATTACTTTAACTTAGTAAAGTTCTACCTGCTGATACTTTGGATACGTTTGTGGAACACTGTAATCTTGTTCATACTCACAACATCAACAAAGCAATGGTGAGCTTAGTTTTCCTTGTTGCAAGCTACGATGGATTTTCATGTCATGTTGAGTTAAATACGTCATTGTCAAGCCAGATTATTGCTTGTCACGACTTCACCATTTTGATGTTATTGCAGGCTGCCCTTAATACTAACTTGTTGGTGGTTTATAAGTGGAAAAACACTAATACACTTAATATACAGGGTGTCCCAAAAATATAGGTACAAACTTTTAGGGGAGGTAAATAACATCTAAAGGCATGAGAATTGCATAGGAACCCATAACCGGAAATGTCATGGGAAAGTGGTAGCAGAGGTACAAGATCTGAAAGGACACAAGACGGTGATTAATGGGAAAACATTCATTGGACATAATTATTACAAATGGCGTACTAGATAGAGCAGATGCTCGAAGTTTCCACCATGAAGCGCGATGCATGCATGACACCGACGGAACATTGATTGCCAGACACGGTCGAACACACCTGGAGTTCCTTTGATAGTAGCAGCAGCGCAGACGAGCCTTGCCACGAGATCCATGTCAGGCGGTTCATACACCGTAGCTTTGAGGGGGCCCCCCCACAAAAAGAAATCAACGCTCGTTAAATCTCAGGTGAGCGTGGGGGCCAGGCAACTGGTCCAGCACGCCCAATAAACCTGCCCACACATTTACAGCGAAACAATGTGCCACATGGATGCGCACACCGTGGGGGTTCTTGTGAGCCCACAAATGCACATTGTGCTGATTGAATATGCCATCCCAAGTGAAGCTGACCTCATCACTAAACGAAACATAAGCTGGGAAATCTGTGGGGAAGAGTAATAATCTGTGGAGAGAAGTAACTGAACTCTTTGGAGATGAAAGGGAACTCTGCAACGAGACTCGCAGAGGCAACAGCGTGTGCTGGTACTAGGATTAGTCTCCACGGCATCCAACACTTTCTTCCATGGCAGGAGTACACGTCGATCGTGACCTGCCCTAACTTCTGCTGCTACTTAATGACCCATAATCGCACGAATTTTGATGCGCACGCGCAAACAAACGGTGGCCCGGTACATGTCTGTGGGAAGCGTTCTTCAAACATTCGTTGAGCGGCTCCGTCCGTTGCCCACAGCTATTCCATACACTAAATGCATGTCTGCCAGCTCCCTGTTCGAATACCTTTGCATGCTCTTCGTCAGCCGACTACCGCTTGAATGAGGAAATCTGAATTTTCCCCTCTAGCACACTGATGAACAGTGCCGCCTATTGACTTATGGTGACGTTTCCGGTTATGGGTTCCTATGCAATTCTCATTCCTTTAGATATCTACGTCCCCTAAAAGTTTGTACCCATATTTTTGAGACACCCTGTATATAATAAACACTTATATTTGAGCATGATGATAGTTCATATTTTCAGTATGTTCGGCATTTTGAAGACTGATACTGATTCATAAGTGGAGAAGTACAGTCCTGATTGTTGTTTGAGTATGATAGTTCTTATTTTCAGGATGTTTGGCATTTTGAAGACTGTTAATGATTCATAAGTGAAGAAATACCGTCCTGGTTGTTTGAGCATGATGAAAGTTCGTATTTTCAGGATGTGTGGTATTTTGAAGACTTCGTGAGTCATAAACGAAATACAGTCCTGGTTGATTGAGCATGATGAAAGTTCGTATTTTCAGGATGTTCGACATTTTGGAAGACATGGTGAATATCCAGTTAAGTTCGATGATTGATGGAGGGTATCCAAATGCGATGCTATTTATTCCTAATCTTATTCTTAATAATATATTTAAACATAATAAAAAAACTGGGCGGGGGTGGCTCAGTCGGTAGCGCGCCAGGCTCGTAATCTGTAGTTCCCAGGTTCGAGCCCCAGCTGGGTCAGCGTTGAGATTTATCTCCGCAGAATTCCCCGCCCTGCCCACGATCAGTAGGAGGACACCAATGGGCTTGGAAAGGCTGCCGTCCGTCGGATGGACGTTAAGCCGTGGCCCCGTGTGCGAGAGAGCCATACCCTGTGTACGTTAAAATGGATGGCCTTGACGGGACGCTACCATCTGTCTCCCAACAGCTGTTTCAGTGGGTCCCCTCCCCCAACCTTCTCTGAGCCTTCGGGGTCCATGTGACCTGGCCATTTAGCCCATGGTGTGCAAAAAAGTGCCGCTCAGAGGTAAAACAACCCAAAGTTAAAGAACACGCTGGATGGCCTTGACGGGAGGCTACCACCTGTCTCCCAACAGCTGTTCCAGTGGGTCCCCTCCCCCAACCTTCTCTGAGGCTTTGGGGTCCATGTTACCTGGCCATTTAGCCCATGGTGTGCAAAAAAGTGCCGCTCAGAGGCTCAAGTCGCAACCTGATAAAAAACTAGATTTCAGCTTAAGACATCAAACCATTAAAAGCTCTAAGCACAAGTTAAAATCCCCTTTACAATGCATTTCTGCATCATTCATCAGATATCAGGCAATGTTATGGTTAGCGATGCATGCTTTTATTAGGCTGCCCTCTGGTGGTAATATTTATTTGTAATATTAAGTTTCATGACTCAGGTAGGGGGTTATATCTGTATTGCAGAGGGTTTCTTTATGTAAATTAATGATTACGTTTTCCACATAATTTAAGTCTTATTTGGTAGACGGTGAAGCGATTATTTTACATTGTAATTTAGTAATAGGAAATAGTAAAATTAAGCAGTATGGCCTTTTGAATATCTGCTTTGCCCTCAGCAATACGTTCTACATATGTTCGTCCTACGTATTGATGTATGTTTAATATTTTTATCAGGTCATTACTGTAAAATATATTCTTCCAGAGAGGTGTGATTTATTGCAGTCAATTACCTTTAATAATTTAATAGTATTGCCTACAATACTTGGAATCTTTATATGGTTTTAATGCATTATTTAAGGACGGTGAAAAACCATCAATGTCCAATAATAGAACTGATTCCAGACGATTAAACCAGTTTCTTCATTTTTACGATCTACCGGGTTTTTTGGGGGTCTACCTTTGTCGCCCCTCTTCCTCTGTAACTCCCCAAAGATCTGACTGCATATAACTTAATGTGGTCCAACTGTCGGCTGCACGTGACCTCGTGGTTCGGATATCAGATTCGCAGTTTGATGCCAGGTAGGGAAACAGGCTCACACCCAGGAGTTTTGGTTGCGGGGGTGGGGGGGGGGGAGAGAAGCTCAGTTCTACGAAATTATGTCACTCAAATTTATAATAACTTCGGTATTAAAAGTGCAAATCATGTATTTACATATTTTTCAATAAATGAAAATTCATTCGTGTCATATAATTACAAAAAAACAAAAATTGTTAGGGAGGTGTAAAAACTTTTTCCATTCGTCAAATAATTTTAATAGTCTCAACATTATCGTAATATTAACGAAAAATGCATTCTAGGTAGGGGTTCTCAACGTGGGGTACGCCGTGAAAGTTCAAAAGTCGCTAAGTTGGTAAAATTGTTGCTGATTAATTTCTTAGAACCGAGTGACGAAGCGCGGCACTGTAGTTCATGTCTGTACACGTTTGACAATCTTCCCTTGCATGAGAGCCGAACAGCTGATCGCCCAGTCAAAACGTACATTCTAAGTGAGTGAATGTGCCTTCTTACTGCTCTATGTATTTGTGATTTATTTCACTTGCTGTGCTTAAAGTTATTTTTAGTCTTCAGTTTACTGTGAAGTAAATGAAAATTGAAAGTGCCTTGAAACATGGATAATTAAGAAGAAAAGTAACGTGGAGTCGGACCCGATTGCTTCTACATACGACTACGTCATCGCATGTGAGTATAGCGGTGGATTCGGCAGTAACTAAAAGAACGCTAAATGTTAAATAATCAAGTAATGAAAAAACGTAAATATCATGAATTATATTTACAATTTGGCTTTACACGGACAGGAAATTTAGTAGAACCAAATCTACAGTGCGTTGTTTGCTCTGAAGTCCTGTCACAAAATTCTATGAAACCGTCTCTTTTACGGTGACACTTTGAAACAAAACATGAACATTAAAAAAAAAGCCCTTAAGCTACTTTGAACTCCTTTTGGAAGACTTGAGTAATAGAAAAACCGTAATTAAGCATTTTTCTGGTATAGAAGAATGCCAAAACCGAAAAGGCTCTCACAATAGGCGTCTTACTCATTCTTCCAGATTCACCGCCCTGCCCACGGTCAATAGGGGACACCGATGGGCTTGGAAAGGCCGCCGTCCGTTGGATGGGACGTTAAGCCGTGGCCCCGTGTGTGGGAGAGCCATACCCTGTGCACGTTAAAGAACATGCTGGATGGCCTTGACGGGAGGCTACCATCTGTCTCCCAACAGCTGTTCCAGTGGATCCCCTCCCCCAACCTTCTCTGAGCCTTCGGGATCCATGTGACCTGGTCATTTAGCCCATGGTGTGCAAAAAAGTGCCGCTCAGAGGTAAAACAACTCAACTGTGCTGTCTTATTGTCTCCCTTGTTGCTAGGGGTGGGGGTGGCTCAGTCGGTAGCGCGCCAGGGTCGTAATCTGTAGTTCCCAGGTTCGAGTCCCAGCTGGGTCAGCATTGAGATTTATCTCCGCAAAATTCCCCGCCCTGCCCACGGTCAGTAGGGGACACCGATGGGCTTGGAAAGGCCGCCGTCCGTCGGATGGGACGTTAAGCCGTGGCCCTGTGTGCGGGAGAGCCACACCCTGTGCACGTTAAAGAACACGCTGGATGGCCTTGACGGGAGGCTACCATCTGTCTCCCAACAGCTGTTCCAGTGGGTCCCCTCCCCCAACATTCTCTGAGCCTTCGGGGTCCATGTGACCTGGCCATTTAGCCATGGTGTGCAAAAAAGTGCCGCTCAGAGGTAAAACAACCCTTGTTGCTAATGGAATTTTAGTGAAATTACCATTGGCAGTTCTAGTAAACCGAATTCGTGTGGCTACTAAGCAACGTATCGATAGTGTTAGCGAGTGTGTATGTATATGTATGCGTGGAGTGAACAGCCGTAGTGACTCACTGTGGAGTCACAATGGCTGTTTGGACTTCCTCTGTTATTGGTCCCAAAGGTTGCATATTTGCATCGCCACGACTTTGGCGAGTCTGATTATTATTGGAGTCAGAGGAAGCATTGAACCGGTGCGAATTAATTCCTTTCGAATCCTGATTACTCGTTTATTGTCAGTCATATCTTTGCAATGAGGACGTTTACTCAGGTCGTAAGCCTTCGTAAGGAGTCGGTTCCATTATTACCTTTGCATTTCATCCCTTTGGAGCGTTTGTCTCTACGACGATGCCAGTGCAGTTCCAGAGCTCGTAATCGCTGACATGTGTAATGTTGACTTCACTGTTGCATTACGACTGTGCATGGGGGATCGCTTTCGCCGTTGGAAGGATGAAACATTTTTGACTTTAATCAGTGTTTAATGTTATAGAGTCGAGGTTTTAACTCTTTCATCTTTACAATTTTTGAACTATGTTGGAAGAGGGGGGGGGGGGGTTGCTAGAGTGTCAGGCTCGTAATCTGTAGCATCCAGTTTCGAGTCCCAAATGTTCCAGCTTTGACCTATTATCTCCGTTAACTCCTATCCTGCTGTCGGAAAGAAAGATGACACCGATGGGCTTGGAAGGGCCGGTGTTTGTTGGATGGGACGTAAAACTGTGGTCCCTCGTTACTCACGTGATGCGTTCTCATACTGTTGCACAGGCAGTTGATAAATTAGTTTTGTGAGGTTTTGGAATGAGATGTTTTGTTGCAATGAAACCCAGACTTCCATAAAAGCAGATCTGAGCTCACGATTGGTTCTGGAAGAGGGACGGCATTCTGGAATTCGTCTCCCCAGAGTTTCCAATTGGATTCATGTCTAAGGATCTGGCTGGCCACTCCATCCAATGAATATCTTCCCCTTCAAGGAAGTTTCATTGACTGTGAGAAGATGATATTAGAATTTCGTAAGAGTTTACATCGTTATGAGAAGTTTCCATCACAATTACAAGACAATTTATCCTTACTCCATCTTTTAACACGAAACATTCGCTGCAATTCGCTACTGGCTGTGGATAATAAATAAAAATATTGCATGGAAAATCTACGACTTACTTTTCTGTAATTTAAAATTACTGTTAGTTAAAAATACTGTCAATTCTGTTGCAAAAAATCAAACATATCTTTGTTTTTTAATTATATATTAGGCAAATGCAAAAGTTTTGAATCCAGAATGAGAACAAAGATCTCATCAGAGGCGTACTGATAGTCCCACAACCCTCGCGTTCCGGAGGGGGTACGGAATTTTTTTACAAAATTTATAGGGATATTTGATATACACTATTTAAAGGACTAGCCCAGAATATTCTTCTATAAATTTAAACGAAAAATAACGGATCGTTAACAATCAGCGAATAAAGAAAAATCGTGAACAATCAGCGAATAAAAAAAAAAGAATCGTGAACAATCAGCGAAAAAAAAAAGGAAGTATCGTGAACAATCAGCGAAAAAAAAAAGGAAGTATCGTGAACAATCGGAGAATAAAGAAGACGTGAACAATCAGCGGAAAAAAGTATCGTGAACAATCAACGAATAAAGAAGTATCATGAACAATCAACGAATAAAGTGTCGTGAACAATCAACGAATAAAGTGTCGTGAACAATCAACGAATAAAGAAGTGTGAACAATCAACGAATAAAGAAGTGTCGTGAACAATCAACGAAATAAAGAAGTGTGAACAATCAACGAATAAAGAAGTGTGAACAATCAGCGAAATAAAGAGGTATCGTGAACAATCAGCGAAATAAAGAGGTATCGTGAACAATCAGCGAAAAAGACAAATCTCGAACAATCGGCTTCGTTTTCCCTACTAGAACTCCCCATGCTGCCTCTGGGCTAGACCTCATTTTCTCAAAGCTTTTCCTTAGTTCTTTAACGAATAAAATTTACACCATGTGAGTAACTTTTGATAATTGTTTTACATAGTTATATACTGCAAGTATAAAACTAAGATAACCTCTATAACTAAGATAATCATAGTTATAGAATATATATAATTCTCTAAGATAATGGATAACTAATATACTAAGATAGGTATGTGATCTCTATTTCCTAGATTAGAACTTTGGAGCCACTTGAACGTTTAAATTAATATCCAAAATTACCTGTACCCTTGCATGAACTAAATTATTGTTATTTTTACATGCCTCAAAATGCACACATTTGCATTTTATTCAGCAAAGTTTAATAATTTTGGTTTCACATAAAATATCTGTGTGTTCTAAAAATTTAAATTATTAAAATCTACAGAAAATAAGTAAATCTTAAGATATTAATATGAAATCTGATTTCCAAATTTCGATGATCGATAGGTGATGGATTTTCACAAACGGGCCCCGGAGATTTTTCGGGGCCCTTTTCTGGATTCAGATATCTCTTCAATCAAAGCACGAAACCCTATGGAATCGAAAATGGGGTCACTTGGTTTTGAACAAGGAGATTTTTAGGATTCAATGATCTGGATTTGAACACGATATCGGTTTCCTAGATTAGAATTCGTGATCTCCTTGATTACATGCCAATTATTCTAACTTTTAAGAAAGTAGGGATTCACACTTGCGTAAGTAATGTTTCTTAAGGGCCCCTTTTAGTATTTACATATGCTATTTGAACTGTTATATTAATAATCCCTTGGGATATTGAGGCGGGGGTGGCTCAGTCGGTAGCGTGCCAGGCTCGTAATCTGTAGTTCCCAGGTTCGAGTCCCAGCTGCGTCAGCGTCGAGATTTATCTCGGCAAAATTTCCCGCCCTGCCCACGGTCAGTAAGGAACACCAATGGGCTTGGAAAGGCCGCCGTCCGTCGGATGGGACGTTAAGCCGTGGCACCGTGTGCGGGAGAGACATACCCTGTGCACGTTAAAGAACACGCTGGATGGCCTTGACGGGAGGCTACCATCAGTCTCCCAACAGCTGTTCCAGTGGGTCCCCTCCCCTAACCTTCTCTGAGCCTTCGGGGTCCATGTGACCTGGCCATTTAGCCCATGGTGTGCAAAAAAAATGCCGCTCAGAGGTAAAACAACCCAACCCTTTAGCAGTGGGTGACGCCTAAATCTGAAAGTGCTTCAAGATATGGAAAATTAGAAGTTGATCTTGGGTGGATCATCACATTTGCAACCTATTTCTCGCTTATGATTACTTTAAAAAGTGGCGAATTAATTATCATTTGTGTTAAATATGAAAATTTAAAGACGTAGAGTTTTACTCTGAAGTAACAGAGTTGATCATGATAATGTACAAAATGTAATTTGTCAATATTCATGTTTAATTTGAAAAACGTTTAAAAGGGAAATTTAGCCATCCCGTGTCTGAGTGCTTAACGCGCTTGGTTACTGATCAAAGGAACCTGGGTTCGAGCCCCGGGTAAGGCATGTATGCACGTCTTTTTCTGCCGAGGTCCTGCCCATCCTCTCAGATCTACTATGGCACATGAACCGACAGGCTCCTGTCAGACCTCTGTGGCAAGCGGCTGCTTGAGGGGGTGTTTATTTTTTTTAACTTACAATTGTGAATTGAAAATAATCAATAAATTGCCATTACCTGCTTTTTTCAATTCAGAAAACCCCATAGAATGACAAAAAACTTACTATTAGTAACAATAAACAAAATCAATAAAACTTGCACTCATATTTTTGCTTTAAAAAAAAGGGTAAGGGGATGATAAACATATATTAATACTGAATAGTATTCTTTCCTATCAGTTCATGCAGAGCTTACTATCATCCAGTTGTGTTGAAAACTGACAATATACTATATCAGGATTCAAGTTTATTTGCAAATATTTTAACTTAAAAACTTTTAAACAATTACAAAAAGACCCTTGAAGCTCATCTATTACAACATTTAGGCCATTTCGTTCTGGGAGCTATATGATCCTATTTCAATTTTTCCTTCTGGAAAAAAAACAAAATAATAACTTTATCAGTAAATGCATTTTTTTTAGTTTTTATAACTGTGATTTATAAGTAGTAACATTAAATTATATATATTTATAAACTAGCATTATAATTAATCTTCCCATGTTAACAAGAATGTGTGTGTACAGTTGAATGCTGTTTTATCTCTTAGTGGCACTAATTTTGAACCAATGGACTAAACAGCCAGGCCACAAAGACCCCAACATTCAGAGAAAGGGAATACACTGGACAGCTGTTAGGAGATGGAAACTTTCTGTCAAAGGCATCTGCTTTTAATGTGCCCAGGATATGCACTCAGAGGTGTAGCTAGGCATTTGGCGCCCTTGGCAAATTTCTGATTGTCTGCCCATGTTCAGTTATTGATAAAAAATACACGTTATGTATTTTATATATATTTATTGTCATTATTTTAAATACAGTTACATGAATAAATATTAATTGCAAAAAAATTGCAATTAATTATTTTTTAAAGTATTTAAATTTTTCCTTCTTTTTCATTGGCAAAATCGTTATCAAAATTAATTTTTTGAGTCAGTTCTCACTCGATTGACAGGAAACAAAGTTATGATGTATGCTCCTGTCCTGATGTTGATCTTAAACAATCCCAGGGTTTATAAACATAACAATTCAATATATAAATAAATAAAATAAATACCCCCTCAAGCAGCTGCTTGCCACAGAGGTCTGACAGGAGCCTGTCAGTTTATATGCCACAGTAGGAGATCTGAGAGGATGGCAGGACCTCAGCAGAAAAACGACACGCACATCCATGCCTAATCCGGGGCTCGAACCCAGGTCCCTTAGATCAGTAGCCAAGCGTGCTAACCACTCGGCCACGGGACGACACACAATGTACAAATTATGAACTGTCCAAAGAAAAAGATACCTATGTAACAGAATTTTATTTTGTAATGGCATGATTTGTAAAAGCAATATGAACAGTTGAAAATTGTGCCCCAAAGCTGTTTTATGGCATGCGCGGTGCAGGGGGGGGGGGGGGCTAATTGTCCGCCGATAAAATGAAACAAATATTTTTGTAGGAAATAACAAATTATAAAATGCTCTCTTGATGATACAGCGGTATAAACAATACGTATTAAATTCAACAAACTATGGGTGGCTAATCATTCGATTTTATTTTGCACATAAAAGTCAGATATCATGGAATGGCTCGTGCCGACCCAGCACCGCTGTGTGATTCCGGCGCCCTTGGAAACTGCCCCGATGGATGCCAACACGTTCCTACGCCTCTGTATGCACTCTTGTACAAAAAGCTAAACAATCTCATTTGACAGATGGCAGTTTTTCCTGCACATAATGTTTTCTTTCTCACTGAAGGCAGAGTGGGAAAATAAGGAAAAGTTCACAACCCAAGACAAGAACAGCTTAGGTTGTGCTAAGGACACTGAGAAGAGGCACTCATTATATAAGGCTCAAAATACAGTTTTCCAAATGTGTTGAACTTAACTAGCATAGTGACTAAGGAGTCAGCTACTAACTGAGGCAGTGGTCAGCAAACCTGGCTTTAGTATTAGTGGGCATGTCCTTGTATCAGCTGTTCTATAAATAATATAAATATCCCCTTAAGCAGCTGCTTGCCACAGAGGTCTGACAGGAGCCTGTCAGTTTATACACCACAATAGAAGGCCTGTGAGGATGGCACGACTTCAGCAGAAAAACAACACAAAATCATCCATGCCTTACCCGGGGCTAAAACACACGTCCCTTAGATCAGTAGTCAAGCACGCTAACCACTCAGCCACAAAAAAAAAAATCATTATTGCCTTTTTTTTTAATAAGAACGAGGTGTGGGTGACATCTCCACTGCCAAATTTGGGGAATGAAGCTGCTACAGATTGGGCTCAAAATACCATGTTATCATAAAGTTAACACTTTGTTGGTCACACTGAGTTACGTTGGTTGCACCATGTTTTTTGTTTTCAACTGTTTTTAAATAGAGTTAGCTAGTACCCATTCCTTCTTGTACCTTTCACCCCCATCTTTACTACATTCTGCTGCAATTTCACTTAGATCTGTCCATTCATTACTTAACATGGCACATAATTGTAACAAATGCATCTCACAGATTCAGTACAAACATTGGTGTTACTATTTAGGGAAATCGGATACATTTTAACATCTGACATTTTAGTTACTATTTCAATCAAAAATTAATTGATTGAAATTAGGTTTAAAATATTCTTCAAAGAAGAAACTAAGTTATCTGCTATCTGTTTAAATGATAATGAGTTAATGTGTGTGTTTCCTATGCATTTATTTTGTTACAAAATGTGTATGATTACCATTAGAAGATTTTGGTGATAAAGTAGAAAATGATGTTGACCACATGGAGGAAAGAGAAAAATGGGTTGGGTTGTTTTACCTCTGAGCGGCACTTTTTTGCACACCATGGGCTAAATGGCCAGGTCACATGGACCCCGAAGGCTCAGAGAAGGTTGGGGGAGGGGACCCACTGGAACAGCTGTTGGGAGACAGACGGTAGCCTCCTGTCAAGGCCATCCAGCGTGTTCTTTAGCGTGCACAGGGTATGGCTCTCCCGCACACGGGGCCACGGCTTAACGTCCCATCTGACGGACGCGGCCTTTCCAAGCCCATCGGTGTCCCCTACTGACCGTGGGCAGGGCGGGGATTTTTGTGGAGATAAATCTCAACGCTGACCCAGCTGGGACTCGAACCTGGGAACTACAGATTACGAGCCTGGTGCGCTACTGACTGAGCCACCCCCGCCCCATTTATTATTGATGGAAGAGATGTAAATTTTATTCTGTAATGTTTTAAAATCAATTTCTGTTTCTTCGGCATTGCATCCAATGCAACCTGTTTTTTCTGCATTGCATCCAAAACAATACACCAAACAGATATCAGAAACAAAAAAAAAAATTGACAAATTACCATCTGCTTAAAAATTGTTTGAAAAATTTGTCAAAAAAAAATTGTATAATAGTTTGGAATAGATAACTTTAGATGAAAGATGGAATGTTTTAGTTGTTTTAGAGAAGCAATCTCAATGACTCTGTGAAGGCAGTTAGATGGTTCTTTAGGTGTCATCAATATGCTGGTAATGCACAAGAACCTTTTTATCCTTCAGTATATGGTTCAGAACTAAATATGAGCACTGATAATTGGTTCTTAGTGCTACAGTTGGGGATAAGCAAAAAAAAAAAAATTTAAGACAGAGACCAACTACTGCTGGCAGCATTTCTAGAAATAAGACAAATGGTTTCAGCATTTATCAATACAAAACAAAGGGTAGCAAAATTTATAATATTTAATTTTCAAGACTGCACTCTTGATTTATATAATTCTAAGCAAAAATATTTTTATTAATCTCCATGCACACGATGGCAAATTTGATAGTGTCATAGCTGAACTTCAAAAACTTATATTTTAGCATTCTCGTGGTGTACTTGGATATTATAAGTGATCATCATCTGAGACTTTTTATGAAGTCTAGCTCTTGACCTTTGAAATCAAATGAGTATCTATAAGTTCCTATAAACTTGTTACAAAAGGAAAATAGGAATTCACAGTGAAAAAGAGGTAATGTTTATAAACAAGAAGATTGAAAAAAAGTAACAAATTTTTATCCCCCAATATTTATAGTTGCAATGAGAGTGAAAGGGTTTTTAAAGAAACACTACATAAAAGAGTAGTTCAACATATTCTCTATTCAATATCTTCTTTACCCCTATAAAGCCCTGATCTAGTGGTTAGCATATCTGGCAACTAAGACCAGCAGGGCATGTCCTTGTATAAATATTTGTATGTTGTAAGAGAAACCAGGACAAGCATGACATAGCTTCTAGATTATCTCCATCCTTTGTGTAGGAAAGTGCCTCTTCCTTTTTTAAAAAATTAAAAAATTTACCACGTATTTATACTTTCTATAATTTGTATTGCTTCAACAAATTTAAGCCTTTTACAATGTGTTTCATGTTATTCATAAATAAAAATAAGCTTAAGCCAATGGTTAAAAATCAAAACTGATCATTAATTACACATTAAAAAATTTAACATTTCAAACTAATAAAAATTTTTTTGAGAAAAACAAATCAGCATGCAGTTTTTTATTTGACAAAAATATATTTAGGATTTGTCAGACCAAGTGCAACTGTCCATGTTACAAAACAGAATGCAACTGACAAAAGGATAAATGTTATTTAATCCCACAGGCCACCAACTTCAAATTTTCATGATGTTGTGATGAGTAAAAAAAAAATACATACAATTATTGTTCAGCTATAAATTAAAAACTCACATTTCTTCATTGTAGCATTTCAGACATCCAGGGAATTGTCAAGATATCTATTATCTTCTAACACTATGGTATCCTTAGGGTATCCATCTATATCCACAAAGAGATACCTGTATTCATATTTTCCTCTGTTATTCTGAAAAATACAATTATGTATATCAACAGCATCTAGCAAAAAATAAAGAAACGTGCACATAAAAATATTTCTCGTGTTAGCTAAAACAAATTATTTGAGTTTTGCAGCTTGTAAAAACTTTGTTTATTCACGAGCCAATATCTTTAAATCGAAAACTGCATTTTTAGATTTCATTTTCTTAGTAGAATATTGTTTGTCAAAACTAAATCCAGCATGCACAGGAACAGAATATATGGCTGCCTGTTGTAGATAGTAGACAGAAAATTTTTTTGGAGGGGATGTCAAGAAAATTAAAAATACAATATCAATTGAGAGTATATATTTCATTTCTTTGCTCCCCCCTGCAAAAAAATGGATTGAAATTAAAAATGAAATAAGGGAGTGGACTAGAAGTATGAAATAAACACTTCATACTTCTCTCTCTACCACTCCAAATGTAATGGTTTTTGTATTCCCCTTGTAGTGAACAACTCATAACTGATACTACTTTACTGTGAATTCTATTCTTTTGTATGCTTTCAGCATATTTTATATAAGATGAACATAATTTTCAGCTTTAACATTACCCAAGAAATTGGGAAACACTGATTTAAATGGTGTCCGTGTTGCATGGGTAATGCAGATGGTGTTGCTTTCATACTGGCTTCACCCAGAAACCATTATTGAAGAGGCTATTCCTTAACAGTATAATGGCTGCCCTTTACCAAAGTGCTCCCATTTGCAAAACAATGATAATGTTTTTTTTAAGAATTACCCCTCAAGCAGCTGCTTACCAACAGAGGTCAGACTGGAACCTGTCAGTACCAGACAAAGTGAATGTGTAAATTGTACCAAATAAAATTTTAAAAACAGATAAACATAATATTGAATGCTAGGTAGAATTTGAAAAATTGTTTCCTGATATAACCTTAAATCCAATAATTAAAGCCAATTCACAATGAGCTCACATAATTAACTGTAGCCAACATATGTCCAGCTTTACTTTCAAAAATGATTACTAACTTTTTGAGAAAGTATTAAAAAGCCCCTCAAGCAGCTGCCTGCCATAGGGTCTGACAGGGGCCTGTCAGTTTAGTTTCAAATTTTAGCATTATACTTATACAAATGATAAAAAAATGAATGCAAACCTCTTTCACTTCCAAATGTACATTTCCTTTTCTTCTACTTCCCTCAATATAAAATTTCATCCTCATGTAGTTAACTCCATCCTTTTCATATTCCATATGACTGAAAAAGAAAATTTGCATTTTTACCTTAGAAAATTCAAACTTTTACCATTTAAATCAGGGTGTAAACATTATTGAAACAAACCAATTTAGCAAATCCAGCAATCAGAGCTATTTTAATTTCTGTGATTGTTTTTGCTAATAAAAAGCTGTATTTTATAATTTTACATTTTTTAACCTTAATAGTTTAAATCTTCCTGGGCCATTGCCACTGTACAATATGTCAAATTTCTCCATATTGGGAACAGGTTCTGGTCATCATCACTAGCACAACAAATGGAACTTTTAAATTAAAAAACTTTTTAAAATTATAAATTCCTGTTCAAAACTTCATTTATATTTATACAAATATATAGATTGTAAAATAATAGTACCTTTTCCATTTGGTGCTACATGATAAAAGATGATTAATTAACATGATAAAATAAAAATCAACATGATTAAGCTACATGATAAAAGAATCTCTCCCATTTTTCATTATAATGGAGGAAGTTATAATTCTTCTGTTATATTTATTAAACTTTCATTTTTATGTCCATAGATTTATTTTAATTTTGCTTTCAGAGATTTCTATAATATTATTGATCTTTTACAATTATGGACTTGCTGCAGATTTTTTTAAATCATGTTTTTGGTATTTGTTAATTTTTCCTTATTATTTCTTGGTTTTCCAATTAAAACTTTGGTCTTTTATCATTTCCTACGAATGAATGAGGTCTTGGATATGGAAGCAAAGAAAATTTCTTTGGTTTAGAAATAAGTTCTATTGTTGAGAGTGGGACTTTGTAATTTCATCAAGGCATTTTTACCACCCCATTTCCTCCTTGTGAAAATATTATTTTAATTAAATTATTAGTTCATAAGTTCATACTGAATGGTTTATAAAAAGTATAACCTCCAACCAAAATATTAGCTTTTTACTCTGAAAGTTTTAAATATTTTGTATTCTTGGTGCATTGACATTTTGAAGTGGCATGATCTATAGTTTAGTGTAGATTTCCACCTGCTACCAAGAGTAGTTTAGTGTTGTCAATCCAACTCTATGCCATCTGTTTTCTCTTACTCATCTCACTATTTGGCTCACCCAATTTCTATATCAGTTTAATCACTCATATATGCTTTCTACCAACTAATATACACCAAGTCTGATTGCATTTGCATACGCCGTTCCTTCTCTGGTAATGTATTTTTGTTACAGCTATAAAAAATTTTCAAAAAATTAGTGCAAACTTTAAATTAAGAGCAATAGCAATTTCTTTATTTGCACTAAAACAATATACTTAACTGTTAAAATATGTAGATTACCTGACATATCTTCTCCTTCCTCTTGCAGACAACTCTCCATATCCTTTCACAGGTTCACCAACTGCATTCACTACTTGTGAATTTTTTCTGCAAAGCCTTAAAGCATCACTGTACACAGAATTTGGACTATGACCAGAGAATAATTCTCTAAGTATCGCATAAAACATTATACCTAATAATAAAAAAAATTATTAACAAATCAATTGATTTAAAATGATTTTGTGTACGATATTAAGTCGTATTTCAATTATTCTTATTTTTCATTCCAAAAAATGTATGTATTGAAAAATGTATATTAGACAGCTGCATATTACAAGCAGTTATTTTTTTCCTCAAAAATACTGAAAATTTATTATCAGTGTCAAAAAATCATTGTATTGTGCCAAATTATATTTGAACCATATAGTGTATCATTATATAAACAATTTATCCATAAAAACAAAAATTACAAACAGTAAATACCAAATTTACTTTTTTTTTCTTTGTTATCATCATCATCATCATCATCAACCTCAAGCAGCCATGGACTACGGAGGTCCAACCAGACCGTGCAATTTAGTTCTCCAAGCAAGTCTATCCTGAGCTACATCTACTGCATCTGGCCACTGCACACCAATTCTAACAAGGTCCTGTTTGACATTGTCTGCCCACCGCATCCTAGGTCTCCCCTTCTTTCTGAGGTCTTTAGGCACACTGTTCATAACTCTATTCACCAATCTATAATTATTCATACGGGCAACATGGCCAAACCAACGGAGTCTCTCTCTGCACAATATGCTGCTTAAAGGAGGTTGCAAACACCTTTGCCTAACCTCATCATTAGTTACAAAGTTGAACCACCTAATGCCCAAGATACTGCGTAAGCATCTGGAATCAAATACATACACCCAAATGCTAACATAAAGAGGAAGAGATGAAACAGAAAAATAATTATATGTACCATAAGACAATGATATATATATATATGAAAGAAGATTGTACATGTAGCATAATTATTATCAGAAATTCACATAAATAATCATAATATATTTTATTAATGTAGGAAAATCTTGTATCATGATATTCATTGCACATCACATTAATGCAGAACATTAATAAAATTCAAAATTATGGAAATTAAAATATGAATATTTATCTGTACAATACTCAGTAGATGAAAAAAAATTAAAATCACACTTGTTAAAACACAGCACTAATTATTGTGCTCTCAAAGGCATTGGCATCTCAATTATATGACTGTTTCATATGCAATGTACTTGTTAAAATCACTTACATCGAGTCACAACTTTTTCAACTTAAAGAAAAGGTATACAGAGCATATGACTACTAACTACTAGTATTAAAACCTTTAAAACTGAGTTTCTAACAATCAACTCAGGCTGGTGGTCCAATTAAATTTCAAGCAGTTTCAGCAGTAAAAACAAATTTGCAATGTTATATCCTAAAATAGCCAACAAATAGAATTATGTCATATGCCAAACTAAAGAGCATTTAATTCTGAATAGTAATAAAACAAAACATTTTACTGAAAATTTAATTTAAAAAATTCCACAATAATGCAGTTAAAAAAGTTTTTTTTGGATTAAAAGCATATTAGGAAATAATTTTATGAACAAAAATATAACAAGATATGAATTAGAGACAAGACGGGAGAAAAATGACTGGAAATATTTTGCTTGAGACAATATTAATATTACAACAATTAATTCTTACCTGTAACTCCAATGCCTGCAATAATCACACCTAAATAGCTTGCATCTTTTGTAGTTTGCTTTACTGAAAATAATAGTAAAAATTTGTAAAATGTGAGTCAATATTTAATCTTAAACTAACAGTGTCACTATTTTGAAATTGACATGAAGGATTACCTAGATCGATATTCTTTATGGCGGTTCTCGAAGTGTGGATTGCAAGCAGCTTGGAAGAGTTATAGTTTCAGAGTTTTGCAAATTCTGAACTATATTTAAAGTAATGAAATATTTTCTGTGAGTGAAATACCCTTCCCCTGATGCCTTGCCTGCTCGTCACATGCAGTGTGGATGAGAACTTTTTTGCTGCTCTATCATCTACTATTTTCTGGAGCACTCTACTTCTATAGCTTGACTTGATTACACAATGATAAAAAATTTGCGCAACCAAAAATGTAAATGCTTATTATTTCGCACCAACTGAACGGAATTAAATCATGATTCTAATGTTTGCAACCCTGCAGTCATTGACACATGCAACACTGTTTAGTTCTCATACTGTCAGTTCTCTGCTGGTGATGTTGTAGTTCCCATAATCAAATTTTCCCAGGCCAAACATGTATGCATAGTTTGATAGTTGTAACAAACATGATGAGAAGGAAATATATATCACTATTACACTATAAAGTCTTCTTTTTGCAATTGTTGCTGTCCATGCAAATGAAAGTTGTACTGTTCAATTTCCACCAGATCGATCAATAACAAAAGAAAAACTAATATTCATAGAATTATTATGCAGAGTGATACTTATGTTTTGGGCGATCTGCTTATTCCGTCAAATTTCCAGCAGTTGTTTAGTGGTGTCTGGTCATTTGCTGATTGCCTTTCACATAAGGGTGTCACTTTTTCACTCTGCAGACTAATTCCGTGAACCACGGTTCGATGAGTTTCAAAGCCATAGCTTCATTTTCAAGACACTACTCTCAGCCCATGTGAACGGAGATTATATACTAGGGGTGAAGGGGTCTGGTGTCCAGGCTTTTCTTTTGTGGTTAAGCTGTTGTTTTGGTTGGATGCACCCACTGCTGTTGTGAGTGCTGGGTTTTCTTGTGCTCTTGTATTGGTGCTGTACTTGTTAATTTTTTCTTTTATCTTTTTGTCTATGATGAGCTTCCACAGGAGTGGAGGTTGGTATATCTCGTCATTACATGCAGTGTGTCTATTTTTGTATATAGTTAATTGCTTGTATAAATCGTTTTTTTTTTTGTGTAGGCAGAGCTGCTAAAATTTTGAAATTTTGGAAATCAGGGATGGCTTGTTTTTGCTGGACGATTTGGGTCGGGGCAGTATTTTTTTTGTTGTTGTTGTTGAATATCTTTTTGGTGTTCTTTCATTCTTATGGTTGCAGAGCATTTGGTCTTACTGTAGTATGGTTGGGATTCATTATCATTAGGTACAATAACTGGGATCTTGTAAACACCACCGGTTCTCTTTTCAGGGTCTCGATCTTTTTTTAGCATATTAAATATGTTACTTGCTGCTTTTATTGGAACTTTAAAATTATATGGTTTCACGATACTCCTGTGTTTCTCCCAGCCATGGGATTGGAGGTATACTAGAAGTATATTTATTTTTAGCAGCTTGCTGTTGTGCTGGTATTATTTAGGCACTTTTGATGGTGGCTTCTGTATTGATACACTTTGCTTCATGTTTGGCTCTTGGGCATCCTACTGTCTGTGCTGTGGTAAAAATGAGTTGCCGTTCTCGGGTCTGATTCGCTCTGGTGGTGGCATATCGTAAATTTTGTAAGAAGGCTGACATAGGGTTCCTTTCTTCTGTTCCAGAGGATGTTGTAAATTATATGGAATGAATTGTAGAAGGGTGCATGGCTTATGGTAAACTTGTATGTTTATTTTATTGTTTTCCAATGTAAGTATATATCCAGGAAAGGTAGTAATCGATTTTCTTCAAATTCTGCAGAGAACTTGATAGTAAGATAAACACTATTCAAGCTGTTTATAATTTTTTTGGATGTTATGCTGCATATGGTATATGATTACAGTGTTGTCAACATACCCTCCATAGTATAGCAATGGAGGAGAGATTGCACAGATTATAGTATAGTATTCTCTATATGCCGTATGAAGACTTCTGCCAGGAGCCCAGAAAGTGGGGAACCCATTGGGACTCCTTTCGTTGATATATTTCTTCGTACAATCTATGAATATTAGTTATTCTTTTGCTATTGATTGATCCGGTGGAAATTGAACAGTACAACTTTCATTTGCATGGACAGCAACAATTGCAAAAAGAAGGACTTACAGTGTAATAGTGATGTATAGCACTGTGTTATATATTTGTTTCTAATGATGAGAAAGGTTCATTGTTGTATTCAAGAAGAGGGAGGACACTTTCAACATCTATTGTAAGCCTTTGTTAACAATTTGTAAATGTAAATTGAGAATAAATAAAATTTTCTAATATGTGTTGCTCAAATTTTGAATCACTCTGTATAAAGGGAAGCCAGCTTACTTGAGATATCAATCTTTGTGATTGTCTGTGAGGAGTGAGTCTGTAGTGTAATTCAGATTGGGAATCAGTTTCTATGACACAGCGACTGTTATTAGAATATTCTTTTATTAATTCAAGTTACTTTTGTCAATGGTAAAGGTCCTGGTGACAAATTCCACCAATGGTTGTGGGGGACTCAATAACTACCATCAATAGTAAATGGAGGCTGCAAAAAATTCTACTTGTGGTAAGGAGCAGAGACATACACATGGGAGAGGAGCCATGATCAGTTGATTGGGCAGTAAGTAGGTAATGTTCTTTTTATGGAAACGACCTGATATCCAGAAAGCTTTCTGTACCCCTTACAGTATTATACTATATCCAAATCTGTTATTTTTACATTACTAAGCATAATAGAAATACAGTCGCCTTACAAATAAAGTTAGCAGAAACATTCACTAAATATCAGATTTTGGTAACACAAAAAGAAATGTTATCTTCCACTATTTAAAATATATAAAACAGATATTACTAACAAATAACATCACTTTTTTTTCATCTGTGAAAAAGGGATTGGGGGGGGGGGGGGAGCCAGAGTTGCTACATGTCCTAAATTTGAGTCCTTTATCCTGCATAAACATTTTGGGATACAAAATGCCCCCAAATTTTGCCTTCTGAAACTTTTTAGAGCTGTCATCGTGTTCCTGACAAAGAAGGTCTCCAGCACTTCCGACATTCATGCCAGGCTAACCAATGCCAAAGTGTATGGTGAGCAGACAACTGACGTTAGCAATGTGTGAAGGTGGGTAAAGAAGTTTACCAAAGGAGAAACAACCATCAAGGACAACCACAAAGTGGGAGGCCATCAAATGCTGCCACTGATGACAACTGACAACAGATACTGCTCCCCACAAATCTAGTCTTGAGTTCCTCGGTGTAAATGAATCACGTGCTTGATATTACTTTGAAGAGTAGTTTATGTGTAGTGCAACAATGGATGTACATACATGTGTAATTGGAACCTTCTATTAATTATAATATAGAAATTATTACCTAACAGGCATTACTTTCGGTACATCCTACATACAATATGTTTGCTTACTGACCACAGCAGCTTAACCACAGCAGTTTGATTACTTTATTGTACGGTAATATCATTCCAGATACTATACTGTAGAAACTGTGTATGTTCTCCTATCTGCTCTTATCAATCACAGACATTTCTCAGAAAACATTTGGCATTTCAGAATAACGGTGCTTTGTGACATAGAGTAATAAAGTGTGAAGCAGAAGTTGGCTAATTTGGAGATGTAAGAGTCCTTCTATTCACCTGATTTAAGCACAACTGAGATTTTCTGGTAAAATATGAAGAAACATACCATCATCATGCAAAAATATGCCTTGTTGAAGAAATAACTGTTAAGCAGCATCATGCTATAGTTTTACTTTAAATGGTGCTTAGTTTAATAAATTAATATTTTACATTTCAATTTCTTGCTTAATGTTTTGGGATTAAAAAAAATTGTTTGAACTGGGTTGTTCTGAAATCTAATTACTGTATTTAGTGTATGATGCAATCCTGTAATACATTAAAATCATATTAAAAGACAACAATACCAAAAACCTCACAGGTATATTCCCTCAGTACCACAGTGGTGTTTTGCTGCTTTAAGCTGACACTGTCTGGGTTTGAGTCCTGGGATGGCATGGTTGTTTGTGTGCTGTTAGCTCTAACTGAGACAGTGACTTCAGTCTTAGTGGGGCATGTCCTTGTATGAGATGGCCTGTACAAACTAGGAGTAGTTTCTAAGATGTTTAAAAAAAAACATTCTCATTGGCAACAGCTTATTGGTTTTTATTACTTATGTAGCACAACTTGTTACTTTCTTCTTAATATGAACTACTTTTGCAGTCCGAATGAATTGTATTATGGCTATAAGAAAATATATTTAAAAAATCACTAGCATTCTTTTTAGGTGACAGAAATACTATCAAATATCAATTATTACTAAAATTACAGGATCAGTTTCAATAACTCATTATGAAACAAGTAGCACAGAAGGTGGCAGTTTTTGTGCCATTGCTTTATTAATGATTAATAATCTTTGTGGTTAGAAGAATGTCAACAATAACTTAATTGCATATATTTAATGATTTTTTTCATCATATCCTTAGAGTTCCAATGCTAAAAAAAATTTAACACTGCAAGTCAAATATGGTAAATTGAAAATAAATAATAGCTTACTAGTGAATGTTAGATGACATAAAAAAAAACTCTGTGATCTATCATAGTCTTTAAAAGCATATTAAAGTAAACAAATTAAAAAATACCTTTTTCGCCTATTGTAAGATGGCTTTGTTCAGTGTCTTTAGCTTCTGTTACAGCAGAATTCTTTTGTGAAGAATCAGTACTATTCATCCTAAAAGAGTTTTGACAAGTTATGGGAAGCCATTGTTTCAGAAACACTGTAGTTAATTCTTTGCAGCAGAGAGTCTGGCCTGTTCTTGCATGGGGAACACCATTATGCACATTTCTTAATGATTGCAGCCATGAGCCTAAAGTAATAAACTGCACTCTTGTTGACATAGCTAATAATAATGGGGAAAAATATACTTTGGTAAATTATAGGGAACAGCATAATTTGGTTATTGTTCAAATTAATATATTATATAGACTATTATAGAACAGAGCTATTCAGGTAGAAAATATTATGAAAATTTTATGCATCAGTTAATTGTAGGGCAAATATTATACAATAAAAACCGATTTCCTTCTAGAAATTTTTTTCACACACGTTTGGTGCACCATCCATTCATTCATTTTATTACAGCCATAATAAAAATATCTTTAGCCTTATAATGGCAATTACAGAATACAGCATGCTTTAACCCTTTTACCAAATGATTACAACTGAGCTAGAGAAAGCTCCTCTAAAAGAAAATGCACCAAAGACAAAAGTACTACATCAGCTATATTAATCAGCTTTAGTGAAATGCTGTAACAAAATGCACTAAAATTCATGTAACTGATAGTAAGGTCAATTTTTTTTTTGTTGTTGTTTTACCTCTGAGCGGCACTTTTTTGCACACCATGGGCTAAATGACCAGGTCACATGGACCCTGAAGGCTCAGAGAAGGTTGGGGGAGGGGACCCACTGGAACAGCTGTTGGGAGACAGATGGTAGCCTCCCGTCAAGGCCATCCAGTGTGATCTTTAACGTGCACAGGGTATGGCTCTCCCGCACGCGGGGCCACGGCTTAACGTCCCATCCGACGGACGGCGGCCTTTCCAAGCCCATCGGTGTCCCCTACTGACCGTGGGCAGGGCGGGGAATTTTGCGCAGATAAATCTCAACGCTGACACAGCTGGGACTCGAACCTGGGAACTACAGATTACGAGCCTGGCGCGCTACCGACTGAGCCACCCCCGCCCCGATAGTAAGGTCAAATGGCCCACCTATAGGTGATGCAAAATTTCAGTTTTGCTTTTTGCATTAAACAGGTTATTCCATGATTTTTTTTTTGTGTGTCACATTCATAGCTCAAAGAAATACTCAGTATTTCTACACAAAAACTGAAATATTTATTTCAATAATATGGAAAAAAAATTAAAATTTAAATGGTAAGCAATTGAGTTTTTAAAGTATGAAACTGAATGTTAGAAACACAAAGCAGGTGTTCAACAACAAAATAATTAGTACTCACTCGTGATGGATTATTCCTCTGTGACAATACTATCTGTACGATGTACTGGAATCTTTTCAGAATCTAATAAAGCATTCATTCCTTTTTCTCAAAAATAATAATTTAAGCTAAATACAATGTCAAACATATAAAAAAAATAAATACTCCCACAAGCAGCTGCTTGCTACAGAGATTTGATAAGAGCCTGTCAGCTTAATATGTCATAGAGAAGATAGTAACTTCAAAAAGTATATATTTCATATCTGATTTTTAGATATTGTCTGACAAATATTTTACATTAGATTTAATTTATAGAATTTTATTAAACATATATTCTATGACCATCAAAACTGTAAAGGTTTTCTTTTTATAAAATATAAGAATCCAGCTGATTTCATGATGGAATAACCAGTAGCAAATTAGGTTTTGCAAAGCCATTTTTCAAAGATATACAGGAAAATATTACAGATCAAAACTCTGAATCCAGGGGAAAATTCTGACTCACATTTTCTATAATGTTGCATTTTTTTATGCCAAGAAACTAATGGTAGTTTGCTAAATTCACAATGTTTTGTGATGTAAATAAACCATCAATCCAATATTGAACTGTCACCACGAATGAGTACTAATTATAATGACATAATCTCCAGTCTAATACATAATGACATTCAGTGTTTCCTAAACTTCCTTTGGTTACAACCCAAAATTCTGAATAAGGTAAAACCTGGTTAATTTGAAACTTTTAATTCAAAATTTCCTACAATTCTCAATAGTAGAGTTGTTGATAGTCCTTCATTGATACAAAATGCATAATAAATTATATGGTGATGTGTTGAAATTCTTAATTCACAATAATCTATGATGTAATCTAATTTGCTTTTTTCCTGCTTAGATCTTCAACAATTCAATACAAAATGATGCTCTAAAAGATGTTACAAAATATAATGTACTTTTCTGATGAATTATCATAACCTACTGTATAACACAATTATTGTGATTTTGAAGTCTTCTTAAGGATTGGGTTGTTTTACCTCTTTTTTTTGCACACAATGGCTAATTATTAATGGGCTAAATGGCCAGGTCACAAAGGACCCCAAGCGCTCAGGGGAGGTTGTGGGGAAGGACAGCTGTGGAGACAGATGGTAGCCTCTCGTCAAGGCCATCCAGTATATTTTTTAATGTGCTGGATGTGCAGCATATTCTTTAATGTGCAAAAGTATGGCTCTCCTGCATACAGAGCTACAGTTCAACATCCCATCTGATGGATGGTAGCCTTTCCATGCCTGTCAGTGCCCTCTACTGACTGAGGGCAGGGCAGGAAGTTTTGTGGAGATAAATCTCAACACTGGCCCAGCTGGAACTTAAAACTAGGAACTGCACATTACGAGCCTGGTGTACTACTGACTGAGCCACCCCAGCCCCAAGTTTTCTAAGAGTTTATCATTAGATTTTAATATTCAGTGATCAAAATTATGAAGATTATTTCAGTTTAAAGTTCCAATATCAGTATCAATATCATCCCATGGCCAAGTGGTTAGTGCACTTGGCTACTGATATAAAGGTCCTGGGTTCAAGCCCTGGATAAGGCATGTATGTATGTGTTGTTTTCTGCTGAGGTCCTGCCATCCTCTGACCCTCTACTATGGCATATAAACTGAGAGGCTCCTGTCAGACCTCTGTGGCAAGCAGCTGCTTGAGGGGGTATTTTTTTTTTATTTATAGAGAATTAAAGTTTACAATTTAATTTTAATTACTACACTGTGAACCTCTACTGTAATTTTTGTTTAATATCAGTTGTTGTTTCTGTGGTATATGCTGGATTGTCTTGCAGCATATATTTGATATATGATGTCTTATCTATACTATTGTCATGTGTTTTGAGCTCATTTATGATGTTTACTGTATGATTAATGGTTTGAACATAGATGACAATCACACCATTACCTGTTGACTTTTTAATATCAATATATCAATAAATATTTTGTGGAAAAAATTTCACTGACATACAGAACTTGAACCCACATTTCTCCAGAAACATGCCAGAGTATTCTGCCTTTGAACTAATGCCAGCTGGTCATCGGTGAAGAGTTTGAAGTCTTAAAATTAGTGGTAAAAAGATGAGCTGGCATTAGTTCAATGGTAGAATACTCAGGCATGTTTCTGGAGAAATGTGGGTTCAAGTCCCATATGTCAGCAAGTTTTTTTCCACAAAATATTCATTGATATATTGACATTAAAAAGCCAACAAGTAACACTGTGATTGTCATCTATGTTTAAATCATTAATAATGCTGTGATTGTCAATTATGTTTAAATCATTAATAACATTAAATAGTGTGGAGATTTTATTATTTATTTCCATCATACTCAAGGCAATATAAAAAGAAATAGTTGCCACCTGAGATCATACATGGCACCAATGGTAGCTGCCGAAATCATCGGTGAAGAGTTTAAAATCTTAAAAATTAGTGGAAAAAAGATGAGCTGATATTAGTTCAACAGTAGAATACTATGGCATGTTTCTGGAGAGATAAGGGTTCAAGTCCTGGTCAGTGAAATTTTTTCCACAAAATATTTAATGTTTCATGGTTACAATTTTAATAGATTTTTTTTTTTCAGTTATTACTTTCCTTTCTGCTTGTAACTGGATGAATAAAATTAATCAATTCTAGTTGAAAATATTAGGAATTTGTACAGCATATTGGCATATCTTTACCACTTTTTTATCATAATTATATCATCTTCTCATAGGTGACACTGCTATAGCAATAAGCATGGCAGCCCACATGACTATTGGTTGAAGTAATGTACTGTTAATGAATCCTTGGTGTGCGAAAAGATTGTTGGAAACATCCGTGAGTGATTGCATAATATATAATGGTATAAATGCTATTGACAGCAGATTGATTGGTTGGTTGTTTGGAGTTTTATGGCACGAGGGCAACTCAGGCCATATTGTGTCAAACAAGGTATAAAGGACAAAATAAAGTTTGATTTAAAACCTCTAACTTGAAGCTTAGGGCCTCAGAAAGTCATTATTTTTAAGTCCAGACCTGTATTCAATACTGCCTCCAGTGGCCATCATGCTAAATTTTTAAATCCAATGCAGTCCCATGATCAGCACTATTGCCAAAAAGAAAGAGATGCTTCTGATAGCCATAAAAGGTTTGAGAATGTACGTAGAAAATATTTAAGGTGCCTTATGCTTGACAAGTTTGATGCCCTAAAATTCGAAAGTCAAAATGTATATCTTTTTATTCCGATTCTGGGGAAGATTAAAAAATAAGCATGAAACTGATATGGTAAAAATATTAGCCCAGAACTGGTATACAATGATAACTGTATAAAACTAAGATGAACAGTACTTGCAAAACATTAATTTAAATGTAAATAAAAATTTTGCTTCACACAGTAAAACAAGAAATGCATTTCTTTGAGGTCTCTTATATCATGAGGCCCTAAGCTGCAGCTTAGTTATCTTATATGAAAGTCCAGCCCTGGTTGAATAGAATGCTTTTTTAATACTTTTATTTCACTGCATTATAAAACAATTAACAGTCAATTAATTGAATGGCTGTGAACTAAATGTTGAAAAATAATGCTTACAGGACACCATCTCAGTGTAAAGGTTAAACGTAACCTAAACTACAGGTTACAGTTTAGGATACATCTTTTAACAGTTAACAAAGTACAAAATAACTAAAGTCTAAATGCAGTCCTGTATTGGATAGGTATAAGCATTGTTTTGATAACTTTGAACAGGTATAATCATTTGTATTTTTATCAGTACACTACTAGCATAAGTGAATCTATGATACCAGACTAGTAGTAGAATGGAAGGAAATTAGTGGGCTAAGCAAAATGAGGGCAGCTACAGTACAATGCAGAGGAGTGTTGCAATGAAGCCATTAACTAGGAAAGGATTTATCCTAAACAAGGACCTATAGTTTCCTCAGTAACCCAAACTGCAAAAAACTTTAATTTGAATAAGGTATGTCTTTCTATTAAGGTCTAATCTTTCTCACATATTATACTAAGAAACTATTATCACACCTCTGTAGCATACAGTACATGGAGGGTCTAAAAAATAACTTTTCTAAACAAAAAGCACTGCATCATCACATATATCTATTGTATTTTTGAAAAAATACTGTGTGACATCTCTTAGTTACCCACCTGGGTGAACACGAGTAGGCAAAATGCATGACAAGTTCGATTTTCTGAGTGACAAATCACAATCAGAATTAAATTCAGTTAATTCAACTTTACATATTTACACACGTCAGAGTTATACATTTACTGTTATTTGTTACCATACATATAAAAATAATTAAAAGTAGCAATTTGATCAAATAGTACGATATCATTTTTTCCGCCTATTTAGGATCTTTGGATTACTGTAACTTTCTCCTAAAATGCTCAATAATGTGCGGTTTAACACGGAAAGAGAATAAAAATAACATAAATTAATTATATTAATTTTGTATCTAATTAAATAGCAAAAAAAGAGGACTACTATTAGACTAACTTAGCTTTATATCAAGTAACAAATAAAACTGAAGTACGATTGCAAATATTTATATCTCACACTCGGCTCTGTCGCTATTCCAGTCAGAGAATATAACTCATTTTTCTTACTAACTGATAAGCTAATTTCCTTTATTATACATATATAACATTTCATAAAAAATGTTTTTAGTGTTTTCAACAATACCTATCAGTTTAATCAATTTATGAAAAATTCAAACTCACCAGTAAATAAATAACACCAAAAAAAAACGACCTCCACGCGATTAAGATTGCGATAATTGTTCCTCCGGCTTATTATTTGACCTGACTTATAAAACAATTTTTGTTTAACTCTACCAAGAGGCTCTGTATAGGTAGAGGTTGGCCATCTCAAAATTGGACGCCATATTTTGTCGTCGCTCGGATTATTTAGCTCCCATAGCTGAATGGTATTGTACGAATACTTATGGATTCATGAAAAGGAAAGGTAATATTTGATACAGATTTCAGTGTTCATGATTGGAAGCACTTTAGAAAATGGCTAAAAAAAAGGAAAAGTAAATTTTACGGCTTTTTTTTTTCTTTAAAAAAGATATAATTTCGTTATGTTGTCTTGTCCGTCTGTAGACATCGAACTTTTTTGTTTATACAGATAAATAAAAAAAGTTTTGTGTTAGATAGGAATTAATGATATAAATAAAAAAAAATAAATACCCCCTCAAGCAGCTGCTTGCCACAGAGGTCTGACAGGAGCCTGTCGGTTTATATGCCATAGTAGGAGATCTGAGAGGATGGCAGGACCTCAGCAGAAAAACAACACGCACAACCATGCTTTACCCGGGGCTCGAACCCAGGTCCCTTAGATCAGTAGCCAAGCGTGCTAACCATTCAGCCATGGGACGGCATCATTATTACGATTTACATTTCTTGAATCTCCCAAAAGTTATAACTGCGCTCTCTAACGGTGGAAAAAAATCGAAAAATCCCAAAAATTAAAATGAATATTGCAAACGACGTAGTTATGCTAGAAATTATGGTCGTGAATTGTGGCAGTCTTGAAAATTCCATTGACAACAATGAGTTGACCCTCAGCACAAGGTAGGTAAAAAACGGAACGGTTTTATTTTAAGAGATAATTGAAATCTCTTTTTCAGTTGGTTACTAATGAAATGTAATTCGCATTTTCAAAGGTAATTTTAATTTATATCATCAGAGATCATGTTTATGGTACAAAATTTCGGCGTGTAGAATTCTGTTATGGTAGAAAATCCACTGACATCAATGATCTGCCCACTATTTTCAGAGGAGCGGGAGAAAAGCAACATTTTAAGTTTAAGAACTAAAAGGCAAATACTTTTCATGTTTTATAATTACTAATAAAATATTACTATGTGCATTTCCTCCATCATACATTAAAAAACAAATAACCCCTCAAGCAGCTGCTTGTACAGAGGTCTGACAGGAGACTGTCAGTTTATATGCCATAGTAGAAGGTCCATTAGGATGGAAGGATCTCAGCAGAAAAATAACACGAACAGCCATAATTAAAACTTTTAAGGAATGAAAAAGTAGGCAAAGGAAGAACTTCATTCTCTTTGAAAACGAGATTCCCATATGCGCCAGGCGATATGCGTTCTTTTGGCTATTTTACACTTTCAGTACCCTCTGACAGTGAAAATTCCAACTACTGTATAATTGAGAAAATAAACTATTAATATTTTATTAGTACCTGTAATGTGCAAAAAAAGTCTTTCATTTATCTCTTAAAGCAGAAAAGTTGCATTTTACCAACAGGACAAATCATTACTATTAGGGTAAACCACTTGATCCTTACACTCTATGACCAAAAATTTAAGTTTCTAGCAAAAAAAGATCGTTTTAAATATTTATTTAAAGAGATGGTGTTTTTCACCTTTTTTCCGCTACTACAGGTCGCCTTTCGAGTTTTTATTTACCGCCTTTAGCACTCTCGTACACTGGAAATTCCAACTGATAAGTATTCGAAAAATGTAATTATTAATATTTTTGTGGAAATTTTTTTGCCGACATACAGGATTCTAACCCGCATCTCATCAGAAACATGCCAGAATATTCTAATTTGTTGAACTAACGCTGGCTTTTTTCACAAAAAACATTTACTGATTTATAGACGTTTTAACGTCTACAGGTAACGCCGAGATTATCAACTATTGTTTAAATCATTAATAACGCTAAATAGGGTGATATGACTTCATTATTTATATCAATCTTACTCAGAGCACTAAAAAAGAAATAGTTGCCACCCGAAATCATAAATGTTATATGAAGCCGCCAAAATTCACGGGAAGAGTGATAGTCATTATTAGTGGAAAAAAGACAGACGGCATTAGTTCAACAGGTTAGAATACTCTGGCATGTTTCTGGAGAGATGCGGGCGAAATTTTTTATACAAAAACATTTATTGATTTATAGACGTTTAAACGTCTACAGATAATACTGAGATTATCAAATATTGTTTAAATTATTAATATTTTGTTAGTGCCTGTAAAACAAAAAAAAATATTGCTTCGTTTATCTCTTTAAGAAAAAGTTTCATTTTCGCACCCCCTTTTGGCTAAGACAGCAAAGCCTTGTTGCCACTGTAAACCTTCTGACCATAACACTCTACTATAAAAATTTCAGATTTCCGGTGTAAATAGTTTGTAATATTCGTTTGAAATTTAAGCTTTTTCCATCTTTTCCCATCGCTAGAGGGCGCTATTAAAGCCATTAAAAATTTTCAAAATCGCGAATTGCTATATTTGTTCGACACCTATCCAACCCAAAAAGAATTTTTCATTTATCTCTAAAAGTTAAAAAAAATGATTGTCTATAGACAGACAGACAGATGGACAGACAACAGTTAACAGTGAGACGGACAGACAGACGAAAATATATTAGCATAGGCAGACGATAAAGTGAAAACATTAGCTCGTTTTTCGGACGAACCTTAAAAGAAATTATTTGTTGGTTTTCAGTTAGCTCGTTTCACTTTTACACTTTTACTACTCTGTTTCCTATTTGCGAGTTAACAGCTGCGAGTGAATAGATGCACAGGATACCTATATCACCTGGTAAATAATCCTGATCAGAGGCCATCTCAGGCAAGGCAGGTAGGTACCTTGCTTGCAACCTTTGCTTCTACGTCTAAGCCAGACTTCACTAGAGAAAATTATGATTAAGGGGCTGTTTGACCCATGGAGGTAGAAAGACAGGTAGGCGCCCTATCGCTTGAAAACTGTAACCGAAATCGCCATAATGTCGCTACTTGTAATCTTGCTATCACTGTGTTAAATACCAAAAAAACGACAGATTGCATTGAAAAAAAGGATTTGGGTAACGCGTTTGATTACAGTAAAGAACTTGCGACAATTGACTACAGGATATATTACAATTGCCCTTGTATTCCTAACAGAACTAGTCCATTTGCTGTTAATTAATATATAATCAATCATATTCTTATGCATCCCATGAGGTGAAACCAACGTGGTAAAGTAGATAGAGTGCGCAAACGGTTGCAAAAGTTGAAGCAATTTGAACGACGTATTGCCCACCCTTTACATGGCCGCCGTATTGTTAAGTATAGGCATTAACGCGCTAAGCCTAAGTAGTTAAATGTTTTGTTTTTTGAAAATACGTTAAGTTTTCGTTCTCAGGATAAAATCCAATCAGTCATGTTAGTTGAACCTTTAATAGCCTATAAATATACCGTATTTAATAGAAAAATATATAATATCAGTTAAAAGATCGCGTTATTTCCAGACTTTTTTTTAAAGTAAATATTTCGTCTGATACTATAATTTAATGAAAACAGAAACTCCGTTATTTATTAAGGCATGTAAACACAATACTAAGAAAAAGTGCTTGCTACATGATTGCCTATACTTTGAATGCTGGCGGCCATGTAAAGGGTTGGCATTACCGAGCTTACGTTACCTTCCGATTGGGGGCGCTGTAACTACTATACTTGCTCTATGATGAATTCTATCTTAATGGCTATAACACCAACGATGTCAACGGAAGCGTGAGTGAAAATTAAACACTGATATAACCGGAAAGCTTTGATAACTATGTTGATAAATGGTTCGTTAAATGAATATAGTTCAGATTTCACTGAACTTGCCACCAAATAGATATCGAATACTTGTGAAGAAAAAGATTTGGATTAAGTGTGTATATTAGTAGGAACGTTAATATTTGGATCTCGTTTTGGAGTACATTTGTAGTTTCGATTATTGAGGTATAAGTATAATCAGTTTTGATATTAGTGCAGACAAAATTATTGCTAATTAAAAAATACATAATAAATACCCCCTCAAGCAGCTGCTTGCCACAGAGGTCTGACAGGATCCTGTCACTTTATATATTGTAGTTAAAGGTCTGTGAGGATGGCGGAACCCAGCAGAAAAACACTAACATCCATGCTTTACCCGGGGTCGGCCACGGGACGACTGCTATTGCTAATCGGGCAATAAATAAAAAAAATAAATACCCCCTCAAGCAGCAATAAAATATTCAAAATTAATTACATTCCATAATTTATGAAGAATTACTCTCTTGTTATTTATTGAAAGTTTGCTTGTTTCTGGGAGACGTTGGTTCGAATCCCACTCACGGTAAAACTAATGTTTCTCAGCTACATATTTCATAAGTACACCAAGATCCTACTTTCGTTGGGATATATTCCTGGAAAGCATGTGAAGTGACATACCATTTTCAATAAGAAATAATTGAAATACTTTAGATAGGTTCTATTACTACAATATTTCCTGTTAAAACTTAAAAAGTCGAAATACTGCAGAGTTAAATATAGGTGACAATCATAGTGTTACCTGGATGACATTTTAACGTCAATATATCAATAAATATTTTGTGAAAAATCATCAGTGAAAGATTTAAAGTCATATTAGTGAAGAAAACATGAGCTGGCATTAGTTCAATAGGTAAGATAGTGGAGAAAACATGAGCTGGTATTAGTTCAATAGGTAAGAATACTCTGGCATGTTTCTGGATTTCAAGGTCTCATATGTTGACGAAATTTTTTCCACAAAATATTTATTGATACATTGACTAGAGTTAAATATTTAATCGGTAACAATGGTGAATGTTAGTTGAAATAATAGAATTTAAAATACAAAATAGGGCATATTTATAATGTAAAAATACTTTCGGAATATTTATGTGGAATTAATGATATTAATAAATATATGTTATGTTCACTAATAAATCAGCACTTTGACATCGATTCTAATTTTAGAGAAAAAATTGTCTTGAGCCGGGTGGGATACGAACCCACGACCTCCTGATAACATGTCAGTCCAGAGCACCTGACATGTTATCAAGAGGTCGTGGGTTCGTATCCCACCTGGCTCAAGACAATTTTTCCTCTAAAATTAGAATTGACATCAAAGTGCTGATTTATTGGTGGATATTGAGCTGTCGAGTTTATCTCATTATATATCATCATTGGCATACTTGTAAGACATGCTTTCCTTCTATATGGCAAATAGAAAGCCGCTAGGGCTAAAAATGCCTGAATAGCGCATATATGTGACATAAAAGGAATGTTCATAGTGTTAATTAGAGGAGATCTTGTAAAACTTCATCAACGGCTTGATCAGTGAACTCGTCAGCGGCTGGTAGCTCAGTGGTCAAGAGCACCTGACATGTTATCAGGAGGTCGTGGGTTCGGATCCCATCTGGCTCAAGACAATTTTTCTTCTAAAATTAGAATCGATGTTAAAGTGCTGATTTATTAGTGGATATTGAATTGTCGAGTTTATCTCATTATTTATCATATGTTGTGTTGTGAGGAGTTGATGCCACCATGAGAGTTTACGTTAGGGTTGCAATAATCTACATTATAATACGTTAGGGTTGCAGTAATCTACATTAATAATCTACATTATTGCAACCCTAACTAGACCTGCAACATGTAAATATACTTAAATGTTTTATGTTATTATCACTTTCCAGTCATACAAATGTTACATTCTATTGAAACATAAGCTGCATTTCTTAAGCTTAGATGTACTAAACAAGGAATAGCGGATGGCTTTTTTGAAAGTTTGGGGTTTGACTATGATCATTTTTATAATTATGGAGTCTAGGGGGAGTTACTTATCTGTACTCTTTGTCTATTGCCAAACTTGAGCCAACCATTTACCCGCAAATCTGAAAGTACGTCAGTTTACACATAAAATGCCAAATAGTTGTTTCAGTAACATGCTTAAAGAGCTACATATGAGTCAGTTTGCATGTGCACAAGATGTATCAACATCTTTTTGCCCAACATGATTTCAAGTGTGAATCAGACTTTAGAGCATGCAAAATTTCTGTTCATGATTTTTCATGAAGTAAAAGACATTTTGATCTTACAAAATTAGGAAGGACATTATTTTGGAAGAAAGGACAGTTGCCAACCCTAGTTTAGGTAGCTTTTTGATTAAAGCAATAATGGCTCAAATATAAAATGAACAGATTACTGAGGTTGTGGGATGAGAAAGTTGTCCAAAGCCTGTTAAACAGCTTTGATTTTTTTTTGTCCATGCAAATTTCCTTGTAGCAATTGATGCCTTTGGCTATTTATATATGGCAGTTGTACATAACTTTTTTTTTGCATATTTCAAATGTTATGACAGTAACCTGATATAAAAATCATGGTAACTCAGAGAATTTTTTATTTTTACACTTTTCATTAGTTTTTTTTTATGAAATGTTCTTTTACTATATCATGGAAATGTGTTTAAAAGAAAAATTACATTTTTCAATCCCCTAAATGCCATCTTATGGCCGAGTGGTTAGTGTGCTTGGCTACTGATCAAAGGGACTTGGGTTCGATCCCCAAATAAGGCATGGATGTTGGTGTCATTTTTCTGCTGAAGTCCTGCCATCTTCACAGACCTATTATGGCGTATAAACTGACAGGCTCCTGCCAGACCTCTGTGGCAAACAGCTGCTTGAGGGGTATTTATATTTTTATTTTATTTTAAAAGGAAAAGTAGGTTTTGGTTTAACATAAAAATAGCAATTTCAAATGCACTGAACATTGAACTTTAAAATGATATATATTTAGTGTGACTCACAAAAAGTATTTAAATTTTTGTCAGAATATATTACTCTTTTGCAACACTGTGCAGTGGTAGGATAGCAGATGCACTGCTGCTGACTTGCCATAGCAGGTATGTTTGCCACATAAAAAGATGACAAAATTTCTCAATGCAAGTGAAAAATGGATCATAATTTGCCGTTGATGCATAACAGGTTCTTGGTGTATTCCTGATGATTTCTGTACATTGCATATAGCTTTGATAATATCATTAGTTATTTGTTGATATAATATGTTCTTTTAATTGTATTTGCTGAATTTAAACAAGAATTCTGTTATATGAGAGTTTATTATGTAAAAATATAGAAAAGATAAGAAATGTTAAATATAACCCTAAAAAGGCTATGGAGCAAACTTACAATGTTATAATTAGCAAATATTTGTATAAAATTTTATTTAGGTTCAATGCCGAAGAAAAGGCAAATCATCTCTTCTCCAGTAAACTCACCTGTGAAGAGGAGGAAAACACAAAGAGCAAAATATAGAAAAGGTAGAAATGGTGATGTAGAAGATGATGGAGATGATATTGATATGGTAAGATAGCAGATATTATTAATATATTGCAATACTAATAAAATTCCAAACTAATTAAATTAAAATCTATGATAGGTGAGGATGCCATTCTATCTGCTTATAAATTAAACTTGTATTTATTTAAAAAAAAAAACTAGCAGAAATTTAACCTTAAACTCAATTTTGAGCATTTATAGATTTGTGTAAAGTACTTGTGAATGCAGTCACCAGAGCAAAGTTCATCATAATCTGTAATATTAATGTAGAATGAAAACTGTCTGAAACCAAGCTACATCTTTTACACATTTGCAGTTAAAAAAATTTTCAACCCTGTTAATGTATTTGTAAAACCTATAAAAAAAAAAAGGTAATAATATCTATTGTAAAAACTTGCTGTAATTCTGACTTTTTCCATCATTTCTAGCATGAAAATTTTTGTTTAAAAATTATCAACATTTTAATATCTTTTCCATAACAAGATTAGTTCTCTTTTCCCCTTGAATGTTTATGAAGACTAGTTTACATGATTCCAAGTACTGGGATAAACTTTGATTACTTGGCTGATGTGGAAATTGGAAATTACACTAGTTGTTCTAGTTACTGTTTCAGGTTATTCATAGGCTAAGTTGTGCATAAGAGATAAAAGTTAGTGTGTATATGAACAGTTTTAAACATTTAAAAACTTGTGTGGTGATGACAAAGCAGAAATGTGGAATGCAGTCTGATCGCCAGATCATCAAAGGAAACTATATAGGTCAGAATGTATTTTAGATTAGTTTTTATTGAATGGCAACTTCACTTTATCATCACAATAAACAGTTTGTTACCTCCTAATCATTTTATTTTGATAATATTTTATGCAACATTCAAGTTTTTAAAGCATGGTACCAATGTCTTTTGAGCTTAAGTGCATCAAAGATCGAAAGTGTGAGTTATAATTATATATATACAAAAGTATGCTTGTTAAATATTTGTATCAATTGACTATGTCAAATTTTTAATTGAAAAATGATTTTTACTAGATTATAAAATTAATTATCACTAAGTGGAAACTTGACTGCACTGTCAAAGTAAACGATATGTTTTAAACATAATATTACTACTACATTATGTCCTAATGGTTCCAATTGAGTGAATTATAATAGTGTGAAATATTTTCTGGGATAGCTGCCTTTTCTAAAACAATTGTTTTGCATTAAATTCTATTTCCTATGATGTGCAAAAGACTTTTGATAAGGTTTTGTTTAACATTTGAAATTTTAAAGTGTTGCTTTATCCACCCTTCTGGTGAGAGGCCTGATGAATCACTTCTCTGGAAAGAGTGAGCGAAGCACACCAACAATGTTGGAGTCCCCTGGTGGGGGTTAGTGGCTTAGGCTGAAGGAGTGGAGTCCCTAGTTATTTATAAATAGCCTAGTCAGTATTTTAAATGTGTAAAAAAAATGAGAGTAAGAGTATTGTTATTCTTAAGTAGAACTTGGCATATATCAGCTATTTATGATTCAGATGTTAAAATTGCAGAATCACCTAAAAGAATAATAAATAAACAGCAATAAATATTTTGCGGAAAAAATTTCACCGACATATGGGACATGAACCCACATCTCTCCAGAAACATGCCAGAGTATTCTATCATTGAACTAATGCCAGCTCTGCCTTTTTTTCCACTAATTTAAGACTTTAAACTCTTGATTGATTATGATTGATTTTGTGGAAAAAAATTTCTGCAAAATATTTATTGATTTATCAATGTTAAAAAGTCAACAGGTAATGCTGTGATTGTCATCCTATGTTTAAACAGCAATAGTTTTCCATTATTAAAGTCTGAAAAAAATTACACTGAAAGCTCTTCTTGGATTACAGAATTTTGCAGTTTTCTCCATTTGTCTGAAAGTAACTCATATACCAATGAAGACTTCTAAAAATTTCCTTTTTAATTTATTCAGAATTTTTTCACTCATGCTGTCACATGACTATTTATTTCTGAATTTTTGTTCTGTTAAAAGTAGAATTTTTCTACAGTTGGAGATGCCTGTCTGTCTGCTTATAATTAATTTAGGTTTTAGTAAAAGAAGTAAAATTTTATCTTTTCTTGGTTTAGGGGTTCCTCCAAGGGATAAAATTATTCTACATATAAATAATAAAATTAGATAAGAGTCAATAAAAAATATATATATTCTATGAGTACTCTTCTGATTTTATTAAATATAAAATACTAATATTCATTTACTATGCCTGTGCAGTAAGTATCGATCCTAACAAATCTGATGGGTATCATATCAATTTTGTGTAATATTTGATTTTGTGCATACCTATTGATTCTGAGCTGTTCATAATTATGAGCTATTACTGTGTTATACTTTTTAATTTTTATGCTGTTTAATGTGTACTTTTAAATGTATTCAATTGAGATTTTCAGTATTATTTTTCTTCTATCTGTTTAGTGTGAAGTTGGTGAACTGGGAATAATTAAATCAGTTTCACTGAAAAATTTTATGTGCCATGGAAAATTAGAATTTGAATTTGGATCCAATGTAAATTTTGTAATTGGAAGGAATGGAAGTATGTGAATTTTTCATGTTTTTTTAATAATGCTAAGAACTGGAAATTAAAATTATTTAGGGTAATTTTAAAGCGCTGTTCAGTTTATTTTTGAAGTTACAGTTAAGATCACAGTGCACTGATGTAAAACGGAATGTAGAAAGCCATCCCATGGCCGAGTGGTTAGCGCACTTGGCTACTGATCTAAGGGACCTGGGTTCGAGTAATATCGGGTAAGGCATGGATGTTCATGTTGTTTTTCTGCTGAGGTCCTGCCAACCTCACAGACCTTCTACTAAGCATATAAACTGACAGGCTCCTGTCAGACCTCTGTGGCAAGTAGCTACTTGAGGGGGTATTTATTTTTTTTTATTTATAAAAAAAAGTGCACTATTCTGTGAAGTGGGACTGGGGTGGCTCAGAAAGTAGCACACCAGGCTTGTAATCTACAGTTCTCAGGTTTCCTCCTGCCTGGTCTAGAATTGAGATTTATCTCTACAAAACTCCCCATCCTAAGCTTGGTGAGTAGGGGAACACTGATGGACCAGGAAACGCTGCAGTTCATCTTATTGGTATTAAGCTATGACCCTGTGTGCAGGACAGCCATAACCTGTGCACAGTAAAGAACATGCTGGATGGTCTTGATGGGAGACTACCATCTGTCTTCCAACAGCTGTCAAGTGGCTCCCCTCCCCAATCTTCTCTAAGTCCTCGGGATCCTCATGACCTGTCCATTGTGTGCAAAAAAGGCTACTTTGAGGTAAAACAATCCAACTTTGGATAGAGCAATTTCAATGTTGAACAGTATATATATATATAAGGAACAGTGCATGTAAATTTAGTGTTGCAGTGAAATCCCGATATAGTCTCTGGGGAATGGCCTTACACTAAATCAAGATTTTCAGTAAATGGGGATAATGCAAAAATTGCATTGAGAAATAGTTTTCTTATAAGACTTACTGTATATAAAAATAAAATTACCCCTCGAGCAGTTGCATGTCACAGAGGTTTGACAAGATCCTGTCAGTGTAGCATGCCATTGAGAAGTTCTGTGAGGGTCTTCCTCAGCAGAAAGAAAAGAAACATCCATGCCTTTCCGTGGTTTGAACCCAGGTCCCTTTTGTCAGTAGCCAAACACTTGACCACCAGGTAGGGGTGGGGGTGGCTCAGTCAGTAGCGCGCCAGGCTCGTAATCTGTAGTTCCCAGGTTCGAGTCCCAGCTGGGTCAGCATTGAGATTTATCTCTGCAAAATTTCCCCGCCCTGCCCACGGTCAGTAGGGGACACCGATAGGCTTGAAAAGGCTGCCGTCCGTCGGATGGGACGTTAAGCCGTGGCCCCTTGTGCGGGAGAGCCATACCCTGTGCACGTTAAAGAACACGCTGGATGGCCTTGACGGGAGGCTACCATCTGTCTCCCAACAGCTGTTCCAGTGGGTTCCCTCCCCCAACCTTCTCTGAGCCTTCGGGGTCCATGTGACCTGGCCATTTAGCCCATGGTGTGCAAAAAAGGGCCGCTCAGAGGTAAAACAATCCAATCCAGTCTTGACCACCAGCATAGTTTACTGTAAATAATTATTTAAAATAAAGAATTATTTTCATAAGTAATCAAACTGTTTCTACCCAAATAAATGCAATTTCTTAATAATATCAAATTGATTTATAAAATAACTTGTGAAATAAACACAATGTGTATGTCATTTTGTTTCCTCAATAGCTAAATAAGTCATTTGTAAAAAGGAAAATATTGCAATGAAAACCAAATATTTAGCATAATCCACAAACAGAGAGCATAATAAAATTCTGTTGTTGGGATATTTTAAAAATTTTCTATGATCATTAGCTTTTTTCATTTGTAGTCATAATGAACAAGGAATAAAAATACAACAACAAAGAAACACTAGTGATGGAATTTACTAGCAGTTGAAAATCAAAGATATCATCCTTTCTGGCAGAGAAAATTGAATATCAATTGTTGTTTTGACAACAATTGCAGTAAATCAAATATAAGCTCTGGAAAGTCAAAATTTTGTTTCACTAAGTGTGGGTTATTCTCAAAATCAAAATTCATAAATATGGGAAAATAGGTCTGTTTGGGCTTTGTGTGGGGCCAGAAAAAAAGGTTCACTAAATATGGGGTTTTATTAAAGGTGTGAACACTAAATGGGTTTTTTATTGTCTATATATATATATACACTGGTTTCCATAAATTAAGGAAAATCTGTATGTTAAGTCAATGGGAAGCTAACATCAAAGCTCTATAACTTCTAAAATAAGTTTTTTTCATTTTGAAAAATGTGATTGCAGATAAAGATCTCAATCATATAAATCAATATCTTGATTTTCAACAATATTCATTCAGTATTTAATGAGTTATGGAATTTTGAATATTTAACAACAGCAGTGCCAGTTTTAAGAAACATATAGAAAACTGGTGAGTAGTGAAAGAATTCTTTGCACAAAGTTCTAAAATACAAACTTATTTTATTAAACACTTTAATACAATACTTGTTACTAAGTTTTAATTAACTTCTGAAGTCAATTTTTGTGGCTGGCATTGTTAAATATTCAAACTTCCATAACTCATTAAATACTAAATGAATATTGTTGAAAATTGAGATATTGATTTATTTGATTGAGATCTTTATTTGCAATCACATTTTTCAAAACAAAAAAACTTATTTTAGAAGTTATAGAGCTTTTGTGTTAGCTTCCCATTGACTTAACATAGGGATTTTCCTTAATTTATGGAAATCAATGTATATAAAAGAGACTACTGATATCTTTAAATGAAATAATGTGTATTTTGTTTCAGGTGGGAAAAGTGCTGTTTTAACAGCAATCATACTTGGTCTTGGTGGGAAATCCAATGTGACAGGGAGAGGGCAAAATATAAAGAGCTTTATTAAAAAAGGAAAGCAGTAAGTCATAATTTAGTAACTTATTAAATATATATATATATTTATGTTCATTATTCAGCTTTCTATGCTTGATATGCAGATATTGGACAGAAAAATGGAAACAGTTCCATATTATATCAATAGAAAATCACATTCAGAGTTCAGTAACTTCTTCAGTGTGATTTTTAATGAAAAATATGTCTAAAGGTAAAAAATATCAATCAAATGTATCTAAATCTATATTTTGAACAATATTTGTTCAGTATTCAGAGTTTTGAATGCTGGGATACTTAACAGGCTACAAAAAAAAATGATTCCAAAATTTAATTAAAACAGGTTAAAAGACAAGAGATCATAGTTGATTCTAGTAGAGTACTGGATGCATTGCACCATTTACTAATCTCTTAACCTGTTTTAATTAAATTTTTTTGTAGCCTGTTAAATATTTCAAGCCTTCATAACTCTTTGAATACTAAAAAATATTGCTTAAAATTAATTTGATGAGATCTTTAATTTATCTGTAGACATATTTTTCATTAAAAATCATATTGAGGAAGTTATTGAGCTCTGAATATGATTTTCATTTGAGAAAACATCAAACTGTTTCCATTTTTCTGTCCAGTATGCAACATGTGAATATTATGATATGTATGCCAAAAGTGCTCTTTTTTTTTTGTTAGAATCTGAGATTTCAAAGAAATGAAAAATAGTTGTGACTGTAGTATCTTAATTTCCCGCCACCATAATAAGCATCAAATTCTTAATGGAAAAAAGAGGGGGGGGGGGGCTAAGTTAGCAGCATGCCAGGCTTGTAAGCTGTAGTGTAGGTTTGAATCCTACCTAGGCCAGTGTTGAGATTTTCTGCTAAACACTCACCCTTCTCTCAGTCAGAAAGGGAACACCAGTTGGAAAGGCTATCATCTGTCATCTTGTGCAGAATTAGTGGGGAAATCATTAAATCAAATGACCAATTGTGTTAGTCAAAAACCAGCCCTACTTTAAAAACCAAATGAAGTTGAAATCATGTTAAGTCGTGGACTAGATGTAGTTGATTTTGAGGAAATAACTTTGCATAGGTAAAGTGAAGCAAAAGGCAAGAGCATCTCAATAACCTTTGCAGAAATATATATTTGTTCTTTCCCTAGGAATGCCAAAAGTCTTGCAAGGCTTTTTGCTTTGAATTCTCTTTTTAATGAGAAGTACTCAATAATTGGTAGGTGGTTCTTCTTGTATTTGCCTCAAAAGGGTTCTGAATCTAATTATGCTCTCCTGTTTGCAGGTCCCAGAAACTCTGAGAGTGATCCAGTGGAGATATTTTGAAGTGGAATTTTATAATAGAATCAGTTTGACTTCAATTTATATTAGAGACTTCAGTGAATTCCCTGAAGCATTGAAACATTTCACAAGATTCTATTTCATATTTATCCTTCCAGAGAGGGAGCTTTATAAAAAAGCAATTTTTTTTTACCTATTGTTAAAATATTCTATATTTTCCTTGTAATGATGAAATCAGGTCATTAAGTTTTTCAAATATATTCTGAGGGGAAAAAATTAGAAGCCATCTCTCATTGCAAAATTTTTCAAAGTTTTGGTTATGATCTGAAAGGAAAGGGTGAAATATATCCTTAAGCTCAAAGATACAGTGAAGAATCTTTCCCTGTGATAACCAACCACCTTACTTCCATATGCTAAAAGAGGTTCTATTATGAGCTCTTCATTGAAGAAAATTTAAAATAATCTGCTCTGTAAGGTTACCGTTAATAAAATTCACTATTTTTATTGCATTGTTAAGAACTCTGTGTACTTCAGTCTCAAATTTTTTTGCAATAAAGACTTCAAAAAGTGGTAATATTGTGAATAAATCATGCAATGGGTGAATTTTACATGCGAAGGAATGTTTAGCACCTTGCTCTGAAACCTTAGGTCCCATCATTGCAGTAGCACCATCTGTATACACACCAACACATTTATACCAGAGCAGATCATTGAGTGATTTGCAGAATAACATTCCTTTTAGGGTTGGATTGTTTTACTTCTGAGTGCATTTTTTTTTTTTGCTCACTGGACTAAATGACCAGGATTCAAGGACTCAGAGAAGGTTAGGGAAAGTAACAGTTGTTAGGAGATGTATGGGAGTCTCCTGTCAAGGCCATCCAATGTGTTCTTTAATATGCATAGGGTATGCCTCTCCTTTATATGGGGCCATGGCTTAATGACCCATCTGACTGACGGTGGCCTTTCCATGCCCAGTTAGTATGTTGTCTTCAGTACAACTGACAAAGCAAGCAATTTGTTATAAGGAAATCCTGTATTTGATTCTTGAAGATGGAATTTGTCTTTAAAAATTTGTAACTAAACTAGTTGACAGAAAATAGTAAATTTTCTGTTATTTTCTATGTTTTTCAACCATTTTTAATAATTTTTTGAAAATAAGTTAAATTATTATATACAGATATTTAATAACATTAAAACTATCTTATATTGGTACCTTAGACAGCAGTGTTAATTTTATTAATGTATATATAGGCTGTTATTCATTATTTTTCCTATTTAATTAAGATTATTTTATATGCTTTTAGAGGTGTAATTTTTTAGTTTGTGTGAATTTCAGATGTGCAGAAATTATTATCACATTAAGAAATTTTGGTCCTGAAGCATATAAGCAAGAAGAATATGGAAATTACGTAATAGTGGAGCGAAAATTACTTTCAGATGGAAGTAGCTGTTATAAACTGAAAGGGGAAATGGGTATTTTTTTAAATTCTTTAATTTTATTTTTTTACACTTTTGAAGTATTTTGCTTTGTTAAATATAAACACATTTATATATTTATTTATTTATTTTTTTTTGAGGATGGAAAATTGCTTGCATATGAACTGTAGATGTTACTGAAATTTATATATTTTTACCTTTCTACTCTGAACAACTTGAAAAGACCCAGTTTATTGTTTCAAATTCCTATTACTCTTTATATTTATTAGTATTGGATTTATAAAATTTCTTTTTCTTGGCAAACATTAGTTTGAAAAAGTTTGCCGGGTAAGACATTCCTGGTACAAAAATTATACCGCTAATGTCACTCAATAAGACACCCATTTATAACAAATAGTATTTAAAAATAATGTCTAGAATATGCAAAAACTAATGTTTGTAATTGCAATGAATAAACCTAATAAGCTAATAAAATTTGGTGGCTGGTATCTCTAGTTGTCTGACAACCATAAAAATTATTTACTATTATCATTATAGGTTATGAGAATATGATTCAATGTTTTGCTGTCTGTCTGTCTGTCTGTCTGTCTGTCTGTCTGTCTGTCTGTCTGTCTGTCTGTCTGCATCCATCCATCCATCCATCCATCCATCCATCCATCCATCCATCCATCCATCCATCCATTGAAGAAGGATCATCTGATTAAATGAAATGGTTACATGTGCTCTGTGTGGTATCGAAATTCAAAGACAAAGAAAGAAAAAGTTGATGAAAAAGAGCTAGAAGCTATAGATAATACAATGAATTTTTGTGGTTTTGTTAATTCTAAAGTTTTAGGTGAAGATGATCATATTTTGATGCATAGTTCAAAGACGAGAGTTTTGGATAATGATTTAATGACCTACTATCAAAAACAGCCTTACAGAATATTTGAAATAGAACTGAATGGTCCAAATTTTTATTACCATAATTAGCACTTATATAGTAAGCAAATATATTTAGTAATTAAATTTTTGTCCTTTAAAATGGGGTGGCTCAGTCGGTAGCGCACCAGGCTCGTAATCTGTAGTTCCCAGGTTCGAGTCCCAGCTGGTCAGCGTTGAGATTTATCTTCGCAAAATTCCCCGCCCTGCCCATGGTCGGTAGGGGACACCGATGGGCTTGGAAAGGCCGCCGTCCGTCGGATGGGACGTTAAGCTGTGGCCCTGTGTGCGGGAGAGACATACCCTGTGCACGTTAAAGAACACGCTGGATGGCCTTGACGGGAGGCTACCATCTGTCTCCAACAGCTGTTCCAGTGGGTCCCCTCCCCCAACCTTCTCTGAGCCTTTGGGGTCCTTGTGGCCTGGCCATTTAGCCCATGGTGTGCAAAAAAGTGCCGCTCAGAGGTAAAACAACCCAACCCAAAGTCCTTTAAAATAAATTTGAAACATAAGCTTTATGCTTACAAATCTTGTGTTTTACATGCAAATTGCATAATGTATTCAGTCTGGCACCATAATGGATGCAAATGCAATGTATAGATTATTAACCAGTAAACTCCTGTCAGACCTCTGTGGCAAGCAGCTGCTTGAGGGGTTATTTTTTAACCAGCATCAGCAATGTTTGGGAATCTTTTCTGCCCTTAATTGCTACTGATGATATGAAATGGTTTAGTTTATTAAAAACTTTCAAACTTCTCACAACTGCCCTGGGAGTTGTTACTCATATTTTAAGAGCTTCTGTTTTTAAATAATCAGATTATATTTGAAAAAAGATTCCATGTTGTATATTTTCTTTTGTTATTTTTCCCCCTGCAGTTATTAACATTGATGTAGATGGTCATGCAAAGTTGAAACTATTGTTGGCAATGCTTCTGTTGATCTGTGATCATGCATCTCCATGATTTAAACTCCATGACTCCCATGGGGGCTGTGGCCCACAGTTTGAGAAACACTTCGATCAATAGTTGCAGGAGTAGGTGGCTTACAGCTTCCTGCTTTCAATTTATGAGAAAGTTTTGGATTCTGTCTTTTCTAATGCTGCAAGTCATTGCTGAGGCAAGGGATAGAAAGGAGAAGGTTAATAAATATTGATAGATTTGAGATTACTCAGTGCCTTAGCTTTTGCCAAAATCAGCAGGCATTTCACTTTTTCCACAAACATTTATTGAGGTACATACATGCCTGCTGATTTTGACAAAAATCAATGTAATGGACTGTAACATTCAGAATGGTTTTCATTTGTTCCACTAGGAAGATTTGCCCCATATTTTGTTGCTAGTGTGTGTTTTTCTTAGTTCTTCTAAGATATGTGCTAGAAAAATGATACACTAATGCCTATATATATATAGGCGAAATTGCCCTTGGCAAAATGGATGGGAAAAAGTGTGTTACTTTCACATTAAAAAAAAATATGGCATGCTTGCATATCATGTAAACACCAGATTACCTAAGCTGATTTTAAAATTTTACAGCTCAATGTTCATACATTTAAAAATAGTATGTCAATTATAATCCTGTTGTAAACACCATAGAAAATTCTTGGCACAGTGATTTATCCCTGCTGCATTGAGACTGAATACAATAGAGTAAAGATCAAGTAACACTGCATAAGTTTTGATTTCAGATATGCCATTAATATTAAATGGAAGTGAGTGTGTTTCTGTGAAAAGCATATATTATAATGTAGCTCAGACAATTAAATTAATAATACACCTATCCCTCGATTTACACAGTACTCAGTTCACACAATTTTGGCTTTGCACAGTCAAAAAATGCAACCAGTTTCGATTTACACGGTACTGACTGAGATTTCCTTTCTATGTACGTCTCAGTCAGTACCGTGTAAATTGAAACTGGTTGCATTTTTTGACCGTGCAAAGTTAAAATTGTGTGAACTGAGTACCGTGTAAATCGAGGGATAGGTGTACTTACTTTTTGCATTTCAGATTCTGGGCATATCATCAATGTTAATATTTACTAAATATTCTCACCCACTCCTCCCATACTAAAACGTTGGAAGGAGAGGAATATTTTACTTTCTGTGACTATGTTGTTGGCCCATAGCATACCCTGTATTTTTTTTAATAATTATTGCACTGATTATATTTATCTTGTGTCTGATACATATGTCAGCTTCATATGCAAAATAGAAGATTACAACCTTTTAATTCATATAGAAGAAATTATTAATTGGACCAGTTTTACACTGAAATTTCTGAATTAAATTTTGATTACATTAGCACTGTGTTATTTAAATACCATTGATCCGTTTAAATTGCCTAGATACTTATATTCAGTTTAATTTCCTTCTGATATCAAAAATAGTAGAAATTAATAGAATACTTTTCAGTAAAAATGGCTAAGTAGATTAAAAAAAACTATAAAAATTGTTTTCTTGATTCCCTACTTCTTTTTTTAGCAATATATGTAATATAGAACATTATAATTCATCAGATTTAAAAGTCTGGATTTAACATTTTTAACAGCTTTTTCAACGGGAAGAATCTATCATTTTCAGTGTTAGTTGCTGCTAATGTAGACTCAATAATGTCAAGGTGTTTAGATTTACAACTTTGAAAGGATGTATGTATTTATTCAGCTAGAAGGATAACATATTGCCTCTGATGAATATGAGATGTTAATTTCCAGTGAAAATGAAGGTTTTCATTTTCCAAATTTTATGCCCTTTAATAGTAGTAACTTGTACTAATGGATGATTGGAAAAGGTAAACAATAATATATTATTAGCTCTATAAATGCAAAAAGCATCTCTTTATTCCTTAAAATGAAAAAGTTGCTTTTCTTATCCTCTAGGGTTAAGGATCAAATCATTCAGTGTATATAAAGTAAACTAATTTGTTTATTATTACTATGTTAAAATATTATTGAAAATATTAAAAGTGCTAAATTCCTCTAATTGATGATATGAACCTTTTCAACCTACATTACATCATATGTTGGGAGTGTTCCAGCAATTTAGCCACAAGCAGCAGACAAATGCCATATAGATGGAAAGTATTTTCTTACAAGTATACTGTTGATAAATAATGAATAAACTCGATATATTTGGTATTATCGAGTTTATTCATTATTTATCAACAGTATATTTGTAAGAAAATACTTTCCATCTATATGCCATTTGTCTGCCGCTTGTGGCGAAATTGCCAGAGCACTCCCTACATATGTAGGTTGAAAAGGTTCATACCATCAATTAGGAGATCTTGATCGACTGCCAGTAGCTCATTGGTCCAGAGCACCTGACATGTTATCAGGAGATCATGGGTTCATATCCCACCTGGCCCCAGACAATTTTTCCTCTAAAAATTTGAATCAGCTTCAAAGTGGTAATTTGTAGGTAAATATCATTATTATCAATGCACACTCATGACATTCCATTTCACAACCATAATTTCAAATTTCTAACATAATTTCACACTTGCAATAATACATTGAAATTTTGCTATTTTCAACTTTTTTCACCATTAGAGAATACAATATAGTTATAGGAAGGTTCCAAAAGTATGAATCACAATGTTTTATAAATAGATCTCCAACCTAAAAGGATTTTTTTTTATTTATCTCTGAAAAAAAAAAAAAAAAATTGATTTGTACAGACAGACAAACAGATGGCAAAGTGAACAAACACATTGGTGTGCTTTTTCTGAAAACGAGCTAAAAATGGTAGATCCAAATACATCAAGTTTTGTCAGATGTGTCAGAGTGACAGTCTGATGTAACATGACAAATATTCCACTTATAGTGAATTACTTCATAGGTATGATGTAGCATACTGTATCTGTTATGACTTCTATAACTATACATGTAATTCTTGCCCATAGATCATCAGCATTTTCAGGTAAAGGTGTGCTTCAATGCATCTTCATTGCACTTGTATCTTACCATACCTGAAGTTCTTTTTGCTCAGCAGAATAGATTCATGTCACTATCAGATATCCTATTTCTAAAATAAAAAAATAATAAATAAATAGCCCCTCGCCACATGTAAAAAGGTAGCTTTCCCTTTAGTGAGAGCCACCAATACACCAATTTTTATCCTTCTGCCTGGTACCAATGTCAGTCTGACTGAATGCCATGGGTAGGAGTTGATGGTTATGGTATGTATCTTAACTGTTCAGGATGTTATTAGAAATAAATATAAAATAAGTATTGTCATGAAATGAAGACTTACTGAAGAATTTTAAAATATGTACACTTCCTTTAACCTATCTCTACAGTATATAAAGTACTTGAACACATAATGCTGAACTATGATACCCCCTAATTCACACATCATTTACAGGTAAATGTGGTTGAAAAAGATATCTGAATCACCTTTCATATTGCCACATGCTATGTGATGCTTTTTAGATTCCAACCAGAAATAACAACAGTAGCTAAACATTTCCCCAGTAGATTCCCTGACCAAGTTCCACTGATGAAGTTGCCTTTATTGAAGAACAATCTTAAGAGAGAGTTTATTGTTTTTTCCCTTCAAACACTGCATTCACAATCATTTGATAGGGTAAAGGTGGTGTGTTAAGCTTTTGGCAAATTACTGGATCAACCACAGGTATGAAACCACTTATTGCCTTAAATGACTGATCATGAATTTAATATTAAACATATATCATTTCACCTTTCCCTCATTGCAAGATGGTTATTGTATCATTTTTGAGTGAGGACCAGTGTAGGAGCAATGATAACTTCAACAAGCCTTCCTCCATGCTGCACCTGAGTCTCTATGTAAATCATTAACAAGTAATGAGGATGATAATATTCTTGTGTTTCAAAATCAGTTGAATATAGAGTGAGGTCACATAAATGTAAAACAAAATTATGATGATGATGGTTAGCATGCATGGCTACTGATCAAAGAGACCTGGGTTCGAGTTCCTGGTAAGGCATGGATGTTAGTGTTTTTTCTGCTGAAAGGTCCTACCTTCCTGGTAGATCTTTTATATGTCACATTAAACTGATAGGTTCCTATCAGACTATTGTGGCAAGTAGCTGCTTGAGGGTATATTTATTTATTTATTTAATATATTTAACAAATAAAGTTGTTAGTGAATTTCATTCTAATTTATTTTTAAATTAATTAGGTAATGTAGTTTCTACGAAGAAAGAAGAATTATGTCTAATTTTGGATGTTTTTAACATTCAGGTAAGTTAAGTATAGTAAGTTCTTTTTTGTCAGTTAAAAGTTATGCAGTAGAACAAAGGATGAAATTTAATACTCTTTCATGATTTGTGTCAGTTTCCTGAGTTAATGAGTTCCTGAGTTTCATGATTTGTAGCAGTTAAAGAAGGAGATGGACACACAGTCACAATTTGAGACTATAAAACCAATTTTAATGAGAACCCTTTAGCTTTTTTTTCTCTAATTCTACTTTATTTTTATACACTGGTACTCAAAAGTTGAAGGATAATGTCATATTTTGAAAAGTGTATGAGGGAATGGTCTAAAATGTGTACATATAAATTTTTCAGTGTAGAAGAAGAAAATGTATGGACATTTATTAATGTGACTATGAGCATGCAAAATTAGTTTTGCTGTAAAAGAGTGTGTGGCTGTGTCACTGTGTCACCAGTCATTTCCATTTTAATCAGTCTAGCATTAACTTGGGTAGCAATTTGATTTCACCATGTCATAAAGGAGACATGGATGATAGTATATGGTAGAAAGTGATAGGTAGAATGGAAGTGGGTGTCTGTGAGTGAAGTATTTATCACTAAGATAATATCTATAATCACTAAGATAAGGCAAGATGACATAAAGAAATGATAGCTAGTCAAGCAGCTGTCAATGACCATAAGGGTGACAGTTCAAAACATACTGTGTAAAAAAGGTGCATGAATGAGCTCTGTATCTGTGAAAACTAATGATTTATACCCTTGTATCTCCTTTGACAGAATAGCTTGTTTAACATGATCAGAAATCACCTTTGGAGCCCAGGCAAATGAACTCTTCATAGATGAGTACGGATTGAACATTTTCCTCAACTTGTGTTCGTTGAAGAGGACAAGGAATTCTCTACAACTGCTCTGTCACATCAGAGAAAGGGACCAATTTGGTGGTGGTAGTATGATGGTTAGGTTGGCATCACAATAACTGACATCAGAGAGGTCTGCATCTTTCATTTCTGGCAGACACTCTGACTGCTCAGGGATAATTGATTCTAGCACCCTAAGTGAGGTTTTTTTAAGGATGCTTTTAATCTTGATTATATCTTTCTGAATGATAATGCCCATTCCCATAAACCTATGTGGTTGACAATTTCCATGAAATTGAAAATATTTATAGGATGGATCAACTAGCCATGTCCCCAAAACTTAGTGTAATTGAACATATGGGATGCTTTGGGCAGGTGAATTGCAGGATGTCAGTCTAACAAAAATGAGCTCAAATCTGCTTCTGCAGAAGAGTGGGCTTTCTTACCATAAAACCTCATCAACAGACTTGTTAGCATTATAAGAATGCACTGTATGAGATAAATGACTATCATAGGTGATTGTATGCCTTATTAACATTTCCTGTTCCCAATTTTAGCACCTCAGTTATCACATGCGCATTATGCAGCACTCATGTATATTACATGATTTCATCATTATTCTAATTGCTGCTACCCAGTGACATCACAATATTTTTCCATATGACATTTAATTTTATTTGTTGAAAACTGTTTTGAGTTATGTACACTTTTGTGCATTATCTGTAACTCTAGAAGTGGCAGTATAAATACCCTAAAATGGCAGACATTTAGTAGAAAAAAATGCAATTCATGACATCAGATATGATCAATGTATTTACTTCAAACTACTTGTTAGATGAAAGTTTGAACTTCTAACTTCACCCTACTCAGTGGTGCTGCCTGTTGTTAAATGACAGAACTTCATTCTGGAGAAAAGTATAACGCATCAACAGGAAATTTGTTCCAATAAAACTTTAAGTCCCTATTTATGAAAGAACTTGATTTGTAAACCTGACCCCCCCCCCCTTTTTTTTTTTCATAGTTCTTAGTTTGCCTTTGAATTTTTGCATCAAATTTTGATGAGGCAACTCTTGACAAATTGACAGTTACACTTTAAGAATTTCCTTGGCTGTTGAAAATTTGACAGCTGCCACTTCTAGCATTAATTTTTAGTACTAGTTTTTACTGTTTTTGATTTGCCATCTTGATAAAGATGCTTGTAATTATTGGCATTTTTACGTCATTTTTTAATTAAAAGAAGCTCTCAAAGGGTTGTATTTAAAATTCCTCTGACAATTTTAGGCTGAGAGTAATTCATATCCTCATGAACATCAAGAAGGATTATGAAAACTGACTCATAATAAATGAATATTAGAGCCAGTTATGCTTTTCTGGAACAGGGAATCTTCTCTGGACCCTTCCCCATAGCTTCCAAAATGTATTAACCACCTGATCATAAATTTTTCATATTGTTTTACTCTTTTCACCCATTATTAATTCAAAGCATTAAAAATGTAAGTCTCTTCTTGTGATAGAACCTGAGTTCAATTTAAAACCACTTTTGCTTTTCTACTTCATTAGAGGAGATTTGCAGGGGGAGGGGGGGGGGTCAAGAGTCCAATTGTATTTCAACAGGAAATTTATTCCAATAAAACTAAATCCCTATTTATAAAATAACTTGATTTGTAAACTTGAACCACTTTTTTTTTCTTAACCTTTTTATTTTGCCTTTGAATTTTTGCATCAAATTTTGATAGATGTATACTAATATATATTAAAATTGTAACCTAGTATTATCTGTTTTAAAAATATTTAAGTATATTGCATTATACTAGAAATGCTAACCAGCAATGGCATATTGTGTGATAGAATTTTGAAGTGTACAGGGCCTAAGACAGTGTAAGTTTTAGAGTGACAAGTTTAGAAAATTAATTTAGCCAGTTGGCAGATTTTATTGCACAATTTTAAGAATTGGAATATGATTTAGTCATTGGCCAGATTATTAAGTTTTTGGTTAAAAACAAAATCAACTTTAGAACCCTTACGTTGAATTTAAAAGTAAAATCACAATATAGATACTTAAATAAAATACCAGACAAGAGTAACACTGTAAAATTGCCAGTTACTAATCTTAGATAAAGAGAATGATGGAGTTAAGTTAATTGCAGTCAGTTATTTACTATTAGTTACATAAAGCACTTAATGCTAGGAATTCCTGTGTTAACCCTTCCAGTGTCCATGTCATCTAATAAATTTGTAAAGCCATCTGATTGCCATTTCTTAGAAGCACTAATTATCAACTAATTGCTGATTTGCTTGTTAACGTTTCTATTTGCTGAAGCAACCTTCTGATTTAAACTCACAACTTTGATTTGAAAATTTTTTTATATTTAAATCTTAGTTTTTATTTTAATAGATTTATTTTCGTAAATTTGTTATCTTTTGGCCAATCGATGAGTATTGATTTTTCATAGTTATGTTACATCGTATGGCCGGCCTACAACTTGTTGCTGTGGATATTTTAACATCGCATTAGGCTATATGTTAATTTTTATTTTATTATTTATTACTTTTCCAGTAAAACTTTGACCTGGTATCATTTTATGAAAATAAATGAGGTCTTGGATATGGAAGCAAATTAATTTCTGTGGATTTATTTCCGTTAGTTAGCGATGTTTCGATCGGCTAATTTATCGATCTTTCTGAGTTATGCTAGATCAGAGGCCAACTTAAAAGTTGTTGCAGATATTTTATTTAACATCCCATTAGGCTATATATAATTTTTCTTTTATTCTTGTTTATTTAGTAAAAAAAACCAGCTTGTATCGTTTTCTGAAAATGAATGTCTTGGATACAGAAGCAAAATAGACTTCCTTTCTACGAAAATCAGCTGTCGTGTGGGAGGGCAATTTCAGGAAGGCATCCCCTTCTCTAAAAACTCATGGTGAAAGTTCTCCGTCCCCCCCCCCTCCCTCAGTACCTTGTCTGTGCCACACAGATGATATAACGCTTTTTTTTTGCTTTGGTGCACAAACCTTTCTGTACTTAGTCAAGATCACCAAGCTTCAACACCCAAAGAAAAAAATTCATAATGTTTAGCAAAAAAGGCAGCCAAGGAAGTTTTTTTTTTTTTCATAATCATTTCAGAAAATCCTGTGAATGTGAGAAGTCCAAGTCATTTTGTATAACACTAGCCATGTTTAAAATATGTGATACTGAAAAGAATCATTAAAAGAAATAAAAATCATATTTCAGGTTGAATATTATATTATTTGGAAGGAAATTTCCTTTTGATAAATATATAATTTAACTATTTTTATTCATCAGGTTTTCCAAAATGAAGTCTTAATTGTATAGTGTGATCTTTTTTTTCACCATATCTCGTTGAAAAAAGGCTTATTAAAATCAATATGCTTGTAAATTTGTTTATATTATTTATTTTCATAAAATTCGTTGTTAAATTATGTTTAATTTGGTATATAACATGACCTATTTCCTTTGATTGGTTATTTTTTAAAAAATTCTAAAAATTCTGTTTATCTGACTCAGCACAATTGGCTAAAAGCTTGGAATTTTTCTCATAGTATGGTACCAAGAAAAAATTTACAAAATGGGAAAAATATTTTGAAACCAAAAAATTTTTTTTTCGTTATTCATAAATAAAAAGCCTTTTTATTCATGTGCATTATGATCATTTCTGTCTATTATTTTTTTAATAAATTTTTATTTCTGTTGCCAGATGCATTTTTTTTACATGACTCTAAAAACAATCCTATTAAAATAAAATATCGTCTTTTTTGTTAAATATTTTATTTTCAGAAAATTCAGAATTAAATGCTGATTAATTTGGCATATAACATGCCATAATTCCTTTCATTAGTTATTTGGGAAAAAGTTTTAAAGTTTTTTTTGGCTGAGGATAGGGAGAAAATTGCTTGGCCTCTGGATGGAAACAAGTTTTTCATGCTGGACACTGGAAGGGTTAAAGATATACTTTTACCTTATTGACTGTGCGTAAGTAAACTATAACACTTTTTCAAATGCATATAAGAGTCTATACTTATAATTTTCATTGAAATATAAGTGTCCTGTTAATTTAGATATTACAGATGCTATTCATGTTGAAAGTTCAGGAAAAGTCATTTATGCTGCAGTTGTTATTGTACTATGTACAGAAGTTGGCAACTGATGAGAATGCAATATATAATGCAATGCTTATTCACATCATCTTAGTATTGATGTAATACAGCATTGGTGCATGTTACTTAGTTCTAAAGAAGTTAGCAGATGCTTGCAACAGTCCATTGCTAGACTATGTCAATAGTACTAAAGTACACCACTTGACAAAGATGTAGATAATATGCTTACATTCATTGCAGTTCCAATTGATTCAGATGTTACGGGTGAATTGCCCACTGTTACAGAAGAACTGAGAGGCATGGAATTCTTTGCAGCTATTGCTTTTAGGTGGTGTAGGTAAGAAACTTATCATTACAGGAACAAATTGAGATAAGTCTTTGATGGATCTGATCCACATATATACACAGGCACAGGAAGGAGATTATAGTATGCAGCTGACTTTGATGACAAAGGTTTCTTTTACAAGAAATTATTTACATTTTCATCATATGGAACATGGACATACACAAAAGAAACTATTCCAGGATGATACAAACCAATATATAGGTCAAGAAAAGTATGCGTTCTGGTTTGTAAGAATGTAACTCTTGAGGCATCTTGGGAAGTTGTTACCAAGGATTTCTGAAATTATTCCTAGGTTCCATATTCTTAGAAATTAGCTTAGTATTAATCAGTAGTAAACACATAGAAATACTGTCCATTTATTGCTGTCACTGTGAATCATGTTCTTACTATACAGATGTCATGTGAGATGACATTTCTTGCAGGAATGTGTGGCCCAGTTTATCCCTTGAGAGTTAAAAAAAATACAAGAATCCCATCGAAGGTAGCAAGGCACTTCTCCCTTGAATTTAGACAGTTTAAATATACAAAATTGAAACACAGAAACCTGTTCAATGAAACTATAATTTTCCCATTTTCATTCGTAAATGTTGCACATAAACATTAAAGATGTGCAACTGAAATAAAACAATGTTGATATCTATAAGCAATTTCAAAACCGGTGTAAATTACATATCAACAAAAATGTATATAACACTGGTTGTGTTTAAAATATATGATACTGAAAAGAAACATTAAAAGAAATAAATATCATATTTCAGGTTGAATATTATATTATTCAGGAGGAAATTTCCTTTTGATAAATATATAATTTAACTATTTTTATTCATCAGGTTTTCCAAAATGAAGCCTTAGGATTTTTGTAGGTTTCCAAAATGAAACCAGGGTTTTTTATAGGTTTAGATTGCATTTATGTATGATGTAATTTTTATTCCATAATTATTCAGTTTTCATTATTGTAAATTTTGATTTTGCATAAATTATTTCCACTTCTAAAGTAAAACAGAAATTTAAATATATATTTTAGGTTGATAACCCAGTGTCTATTTTAACACAAGATATTAGCCGTACTTTCTTAAACTCAAAAAACCCAAAGGATAAATATACGGTAAGTAGGTATTTAAATATTTACTTTTTTGGGGATATGGGGGTTGGGGGAATAACACGTTTGTGTACATAACAGTTAAATGTGGTTTAAGGATTTTCAAACTGTTATTCAAACTAAAATCCAAAGTGAATGCACAGTATTCCCTGTTAAGAAACATTAATTAATAGATTCTGAAAAAAATTCATCGCCGCCACGGCGGGAATCGAACCCGCATCTCTCCAGATTCATGCCAGAGCGCGCTAACCATTGCACCACGCATCGGGCAACGAATATTTTCAGAATATGACCTTATAACCTTTCACGCGTTAGCGTTAGCGACCTTCTCATTAACATCTGATAATCAAATGCAACGACTGAAAACGTTGCATCTCCTTGAGTATAGATGGCGCTGTCTCAGTCATGTCTCAAGAAGAAAAGTTATAAGGTCATATTCTGAAAATATTCGTTGTTTGACGCGTGGTGCAATGGTTAGCGCTCTCTGGCATGAATCTGGAGAGATGCGGGTTCGATTCCCGCCGTGGCGGCGATGAATTTTTTTCAGAATGTATTAATTATTCAAACTAAAATTTCAATTCAATAGAGCATGTATGGATAATGCAATGAAATGTTTCAAGGATGAAACAAAGCACATTTTAAAAAATGAATAATCACAAGTATTAAAACTAAAGTTGCTTTTTTTTTTAAGACACTTTGTTAATGTTAATATAACCTTGTTGATAAGCTAACTATCTGGGGAATTAAAATGCTTGCTTAAGAACTTGAGGTTGCTGTGTAATTGATCATAACTTCTTTATGAGATTTGCTTAGATTCTGGTGGTAGAACCTCAAAATTATACAGAATTAGAATATGCATTTAATGTTACTTTAGTATGCGCTTTAGTAGATGCTGCAGATAAGTGATGAGAAATGATTTGCAAAATCAAAGGAAAGGGTTAACAAACATTGTACTACACTAGCAAATACTGCTTCACTTACCTTATATTTGCATAAAAGCAATTTACTGCTATGTACCAGCAGACCAAATATTTGTGTGTAGCAACTGAAATTTAGCAAAGGATCTTTGGCTGATAGCTATCAGTTAGTTCCCTTATGTTAATATTTCAAACAAAACATGCTAATATATTCCCAGTGTCAGCAATATATGAACAGCTCCACGTGTAATTCAGCAAATAGAAAACCAAATTAAATTGTATAACTTTTAACGTGTTTCATGTGAAAAACATAAAACGAAAGAAGTAAAATTTATCAATATACTGATGTCTAACCCTTTCACTCTGTATTCTAAATATATGTACAAGGTGCTCTCTGACTTCTTCCAGCTGGTCAGCTCCACAATCATTTTGGAATTGTTGTAGGTGCGAGTCCTATGCCTCAGTTAACATAGTCCCTCACCATGACTGTTTTTCCTACGTCCAGATTATCATTGGTTCAACTGGTGGCCTTCCCTATACATTCGATTGATGTGGTCCAGTGTGTATTTGGACGCTGCTTGAACCCATGCTGGTCTTTGGGCGTCTGTCCTTTATGAATGCTTCCCTCTTCCCAGACCCTGTCCTATAAGCATTTCCTTTACTCTTTGAGATTGGAAATTATTTTACAAAAGTATCATTATTAACTATCTGTCAAGGACATGTACTTAACCTAACAAATAGGTCTCCCACCTCCTTACAGTTCATCTTCTGGTGTTGATATTTGTTTTTCTCTGTGTTTGAAATGTATTGTTGTATCATCATCCTCAATCAACTTTGGGCTACAGAGGTCCAATCAGATTGTGCAATTTAGTTCTCCAAACACATCTGTCCTGAGCTGCATTTGCTGCAGCCAGCCACTGTAGACCAATTCTAGCAAGGTCCTGTATGACTGCACACCGATGGGCTTGGAAAGGCCGCCGTCCGTCGGATGGGACGTTAAGCCATGGCCCCGTGTGCGGGAGAGCCATACCCTGTGCACGTTAAAGAACACGCTGGATGGCCTTGACGGGAGGCTACCATCTGCCTCCCAACAGCTGTTCCAGTGGGTCCCCTCCCCCAACCTTCTCTGAGCCTTCGGGGTCCATGTGACCTGGCCATTTAGCCCATGGTGTGCAAAAAAGTGCCGCTCAGAGGTAAAACAACCCAACCTGTATGACTGCATCTACTGCAGCCAGCACTGTAGACCAATTCATGCAAGGTCCTGATGACCATTGCATCCTAGTTCTCCCTATCTTTCTCAGGCTTTTAGGCACACTGTTCATAATCCTAAATGCTAATCTGTAGTTATGTATATGGACAACATGGCCAAACCAATGGAGTCCCTCTCTGCACAATATGCTGTTCAAAGGAGGTTGCTGACTCCTCTCCCTGACCTCATCATTACTTATAGAATTGAACCATCACCTAATGCCCAAGATATCTAATGCCCGCAATATATGTGTACAATATATGTATACCTAATGCCCCCAATATATGTGTAAACATCTAAATTCAAAAGCATCAAGTTCCCTGTTATTTTGTTTACAAAAGGTCCAAGTTTCACTATCATAACTAATTCTAGAAAGAACCAAACAATTTTACAGTCTAATTTTAGTCTTTAGGGGTGTACACCTATATCTCCACTCTTCATAGGTTCTTAAAAGTCCCAGCAGCAATTCCTATTCATCTGTTAATCTCATGCCGCACATCACAAGTATCTGTTACATAGTTCCCAAGGTAATTAAACCGAGACACCTGTTCAAGAGTGCAACCATTCAGATTAGCAATTGCCTGATCAATTTTCATCACTTTAGTTTTTTTGTTTTTCACCAAACCTGCTCTACTACCAGTCTCATCAATAGCTCTAATGGAAGAGTTCATCTCATCAACATAATTGCAAAAAGGGCAAAATCATCAGCATAATCTAAATCAAAAATTTTCAGATCTCTAGACCATTTAAGCCCTAAAGACCATTTAAGATCTAGACCAAAATCTTTCCGTTATTGTGAATTTCATGTAACATAATCAATAACCAAACTAAAGTGGAAAGGAGACAAAATGCACCCTTGTCGAACACCAGAAGCAATGTTAAATTAATTGCTACAAGCCTTACCAACTCTCACACATGACTCAGTGTTATCATATGTTACTTTCAGTATGTTAACTAACTTGTCTGGTATGCCATAAGATCTCACAATCAACTTCAAATTATGTTGGTCAGCAGAGCTTTTTGAAATCAACAAAGCTAGTAACCACAAGATTCTGAAATTCTAAACATTTCTCAAGAATCTGTCTAAGCAAAAATATCTGATCTACACATCCTCTACCACTTTTGAATCCACACTGCTCATCATGTATGTAATTGTTCATCCACCAGATTCTTACTTCTATTAAGCACAATCATGCAAAGAACTTTACTTGGAACAGAAAGTAGGCTGATACCCCTATAGTTATCGTGAGAACTGTGATCACCTTTTTTAAAAATAGGGATAATAATAATGACTCTGGTAAAATCCTTAGGAACAATGCCTTTATCATAAAAGTTATTCAAAATTTCAGTGATCCATGTGGTAATAGAAACTTTCCCCATCTCTGAGCATTTCAGTAGTATACCCCAGGGGATTTATGTAGTTTCATTTTAGAAATTGCTAAAAACAACTTCAGACTGTGATATAGGGCCAACATTATTTTTCAGATTTTCCTGAAATCACCACTATTGTTCAAAAATCTATTCATAATAAGTAATTTTGCTATTCTTGTAACAGATGTTAGTTTATTTTCCATCTCGCATATTTTATTACTACATAGAACAGGTTTTGTCTTAATGGTATGCTACAACAATCTCTTGCCCTTATTTTGATAAGAGTTTTGGAACTTTGATTATTGTTATTTTATGCATAATTGTTTTCTGTCTGTTTTGCAACATGTAGATCCAAAATATAAATATATTTTGCCCATTCCATAGGTTTACAGTAGCTTCTAAAACAGGGGAACTTTAATTATAACCCTCTGTAGTGAATAGTAACCTTGGCAGTGAAAGGTATTAAAATCATTTGTATAATTCAAATTAAATTTTTTATTAACTTCTGTTAAAATGCAGTGGGTATAACTGTTCCTTCACTATGCAAATTATGCATGAGTCAACAAAGCTTCCAGGCTGCATTAATGTTGATAGGGGTCATGTGGAAGATTCTGACACAGTAATTCATTTCCTGTTTTTGTTATTCTGTTTTAAATCCATGCACTGGAATTTGTAATATATATATATATGGAATTGTCAATTATCGATTTTTACAGAAAGTAAAAGCGAAAATTATTGTTAGAAAACTTCTGTTTGTTTTGTGCTATTTTAGCCTCAAAGTTAATATTAAAATATTTCAGCTCTTCTTTAAAGCAACGCAGCTGGAGCATCTTAAACAAAGTTATTCAAAGGCAGAAGAAATCAGAAGAGAAACTGTAGCTATTATAGAAAGAAAAGAAGAGGTAAGAAATAAAACCATTTTTTTAAAGTTTAGTAATTTAGTAAGATAGTTCAAGCTTTAAATTTGTCCTTGATTTTTTAAGTGCCTGATTTCATAAATTTTTGCTCTATGTTCTAAAATCAATATGAAATCAAGAGTGTTTCAAAATCTGTCCTAAAAAAAAATGGATTTCATTAACATGATATATTTTTAACAATAGTTTTCAAAATGATGAATATTTTAATATTACTAATTTTCAGGCACATAGCTTTTTATTAAATTTATATAATGATGGAATGATTTTGCAAACTATAAAAAAACATTTATGAATCAGATGTTACTTAAGTACTTTTTGAGCTCTTATGCTAAGCTTGGAGCATTTAATCTTTGTCTTTTAAGTTCATTTGTGTTGGATAATTTCTATTTGGATGGGGTTTGAAAGGTAATGATTAGCTGGTTGGTAGTTTTAATGTTATTTTTTTCCCACAAAATAAAACACATGGGGCATCTGATGTTTCACATCCTGTATGGATAATATATGTTGTGAGCTGAACTCTGGACTAGGTTATAACAACTGCCCCTGCAGCACCTATAGTGCAAGAGGACATGCATTTACAGAGCTCAATAATTTAACTTATTTGAAGGCCTCTCCCCTAAAATTTTCACGGGGACATAAATGCTGGGGCTTATGTGAGGGCATATTATGGTAGATAGGAATATTAATTTATTATGAAACTTTAGCAGGTGAAGAACCTGGTGACTGGAAATAATAGGACAATTTGATACTACATATACCAATTCATGTACAATATTTATGAAGTATAGACTTATTGACACTTTGGTTGCACAACAAACTACAATGTTGGCCACAAACTTGTGAGGCCCCAGACCTCTAAAGTTGCATATAATGCAGTCACAACTGTACCAAGAATCTGCCTAAACAAAGGTGAGATGGATGCCAGCTCATCCCATCAGAACTATAGCAAATCACCTTGTAAACTGTTCTTTTTTCCAAATCTTTTGCTCTCCATGGCCACAATCAATTGACCTGGATGGGAAGTGTGTGTTGGTGTGGTCAGTCACCTTGGTCACTGCTGGCTTAGGTGAAGCTTGGCTGTTGCATTGTCTCATAGACCTGTCTTTCAAACGTTTCCCAATCTTCTATATTTGGAAGTTCTTTGTTGTCTTTGGAATTGTATAAACCAACCTGTGTAGTGGCAACCCATTCCTCCCCAAGGTGAAGTCTGGATTCTTATAGGGAGCTTTGCTTACATTATATCTATCTGGAATGATCTCCATTTGTGAAGATTCTAACCAACTCTCTGAGTCACATAATTGAAATGGCACCCTTTTGGAACTATATCCATATACAGTGATCTGCAGTTTGGACTTTGCTATGGCTTTTTTCAACAATTGGTTCATGTCAGTATACTCATTTTTGCTGTATTTGAATGGTAGTACTTCTTTAGTCTATGCATAGCATTTGTGGCTGACAGCACCATCTTAATTGATTGCACTTCATTGTTTTTCTTTTTATTCATATCTTATGGAAAATGACTAGTTGTTTTGTGTGTGTGTGTGCGACTAGAGCAGTGTTACTCAGTTACCTTTTCAAGTGGGTAGATAGTTTCTTTTTTTTTAATTTCAGATCTTTGTATTATAGCCAGAGGTGAACAGAAAACCACACCACTGACACAATATTTCATATTTTTAATTTGTTGATTTCTTTTCCTTATCTCTTTTAGAAAAGCAAATACTGTTTCTGGTTTCATTTTTTTTTTTCATATGTGATATGTGGGTGTTAAATTTTTGTCATCGCTATTCCTTACAAATGTCCTATATATATATGTGTGTGTGTGTGTTAAGATGCATTAAGCTCTTTGATGAACCTGTGTAATCAGTATTAGGCTATCTTATATAAATATATCGGCAATATGTAGAACTAAGAAAAGGAGTTTCAAGCCCTCTTTGGTTCATTTCCTTTTTGAGATAATGCCCTTTTAGATACACCTATCCCTCGATTTACACGGTACTCAGTTCACACAATTTTGGCTTCGCACGGTCAAAAAATGCAACTAGTTTCGATTTACACGGTACTGACTGAGATTTCCTTTCTATGTATGTCTCAGTCAGTACCGTGTAAATTGAGGGATAGGTGTATGTTCAAATATGGTTCTACTGACATTACCTTCTTATTTTGAAGGGAATTTTTGAAAAAAAATTATGAAATTTTAATATGTAATATATATATACATTTTATTGGAAGTTGCTATTTTAAATTAACTCTATTGCTGAATTGATAATTAAGATTTGGTATAAATAGTAGATATTGGAATTTACTTGTCTTTAAAAAGCACTTGCATTATTGGAGCTCTTGGGACTTCATATCTAATGAAGGAAACTTTGAATATGATGATAGTTCAGAAAACTTTGAGCAATGAAATGTTTTGCACATGGGATTATTTCTATTTTTTTTTGTAGTATTATTTATACTGCATGTGTATTAATAATTGTATCTTTACTATAAAGGCTTTTCCACATATGGAGAAAGAGGTTAAAGATTGGGAACGGAAATGGAAATTTCATCAGTCATTAGAAGAACAAAGAAATAAAATTTATGATCTGAAAAATGAATTGGCCTGGGCCATTGCATTTCAGAGTGAACAGGTTAGATTTTAAATATATTCAATTTATAATAAAGATTTCTGACTCATTTTAATATGTGTTTAACACTTTTAGTATACGTTATCTGTTTCATTAGTAACATTTTATATCACATCACTTCATAGTAACAACTTTTTGAACACTGTTAGGTTTAGATCAATGTGGGAATAGAAGAAAATTGTCTTCAGGTGGGATCTGAACCCATGACTTCTTGTTAACATGTCAGGTGCTCTGTTGGGCTACCAGCTACTAATCAATTATCCTTTATTGTGGATCTTAAACCCTGTCATTGTAGAATTAGCTACTGGTGATGTCTTATAATTGAAAGTGGAAGATTTTTTTTTTTTTTCAGTCTTATTAGCAAAAATAAATCTTTTATTGCTGATCTCCCAGGCTTTGCTAATAAGATCCCACCCACCTCAAGATAATTTTCCTCTATGCCCACATTGACCAGAGCATTAATGTTCAAAAAGTTGTGTTAAATGCTTTTTAAATTGCTCCATTCATGTCTAAATATTTTAAAAGATCAAAGCTTTCTCTGTGTAAATGCCAATTTATATTTTCAGTTATAACTTGTTTGAAAGTCTAAAATTTAAGCTTCAAATGCATTCTTGGCTGAAGAAATTTGTCTATGGAAGATTGGTTAATGCATGTGAAAATGTTTGAGCATTTAGAGCAGGGGTGAGCATACATTTTACCTGACAAACCATATAAGTAATTGCTAATCTTTTGGCAGTCCACTAGAAATCGTAATTAAAATAAAGCTCATTACAATTATTATAAAGATAAGTTGCTGTAGACTTCCTTTTATATCTATTCCTAGGAATTAGCTACAGTGACACCACATGTAGGTAAAAAATTGGGCCCACACTAATTGCAGTAGTACACTACAACAGAAGTAAATCCAGTTTGTAAAAAGAAAAATTATATATTACGTGAAAACTAAACTTATTGCATGAACAGAGAGTATGAATCTTACTTTCACGTGAAATGACCAGCACTTTTATTATTAGATTCTTTTTTTAACAAAAAAACCCTACCTATTATCCATATTTGGATTACATGAATAATCTCATAATGTGAAACAAACACTGAGAACACAGTTGATACATAGAAAATTGTAGGGTATTTGGAATTATATAAGTGGATATATAATACTAAAATAGAGCAATAAAATTCTTAATTATCAGAGTTCCTGAGGTTTTTTTAATCTGAGTTATTGATTACAATATTATTTTGTATATTGCAAAATGCAGCAAGGGCTTCAAATATTTAAACAATAAATGTTTAAGTGAAATGACAGATAATGTATTAAATATTATTTTTCACATAGTTACACCACATAACCTTAATTTAAAACACTTCTAAATTGTGTATCATTATGGTAGTCTCAGTATACATTAAAAACTTACAACATATTGCTCCATTTTATGTGTGTTGCATTGTAAGGCTTCTAATTCTGAAGCCTTTGCTTCCATTCTTGCTGTTGGTAGCTGATTTGTTGTTGTGTTGATGGCTATCTTTTCACCCTTTGCTGGTGGCACTATTCCCAACAGTTCATTTTTATCCAATGCTATATTTTATGAAAGGTTGGGTTGTTTTACCTCTGAGCGGCACTTTTTTTGCACACAATAAGGTAACTGGCCAGGTCACAAGAACCCCGAGGGCTCAAAGAAGGTTGAGGGAGAGGACCCACTGTAACAGTTGTTGGGAGACAGATGATAGCCTCCCATCAAGGCCATCCAGTGTGTTCTTTAACATGCCACAGGGTATAGCTCTCTTGCACATGGAGCCACAGCTTAATGTCACGTCCGATGGACAGTGGCCTTTCCAAGCCCATCAGTGTCTTACTAACTGGGCGGAGAGTTTTGCAAAGATAAATCTCGATAGCTCAGCTGGGACTCGAACCTGGGAACTACAGATCATGAGCCCCATGCTCAACCGACTGAGCTATCCCCCATTCCTAAGAAAGATTGGTCATCATTATTAAAACTCATTCTGCAGATTGTTACATCTTCGATTTTTATTAAAAACCTTTTACTATATGCATTAAAACATTTCCTATATATATATATACATTAAAATACTAAAAGTACAAATGTGTTTCAGTCCTTGGCAGGCCTTCTTCAGTGTACTACTTCCTTTTGCACTGTTGCTGATGACTTTAACTGAAGCATGACTTAGTTTCTTCAATTTGATTGGTTCTTATGGGTTGTTTTGTTTATGTGGCATAGGTGGTAGACTATTGCATGTGTTGCTGTTTCTGCTTTGCTTTCTGTTCATCTATTAAGAGCTTCCATGGATATGGGGGTGTTATTATGTCATTATGATAGAGTGGGAGGGACCTTTATTAATAAAGATCCCACTCTCCCACAATTTTCAAGAGGAGCATCTATAAAAATTATTTGCATTATATAAGAATCAGTTAAAATACAATTATTTTTATGTTTATAAATTAGTATCTGCTTGGCTACATTTAACTAAATGTCATTAGATGGGGTTATCAATGTATCAGCGCTTTCAAAGTTAGGTTCATATTTTTCTGTTAATAAATTGCGTGATAATGATGTTATTTTATTTTTGTATGTGATATCTCTTTTATGTTCTTGATAGCAAATTTCTCCTGTCCTTCTAGTTTTTTCTATGTAGGGCTGTTCTCTACATAAGAGAAACTAGAAGGACAGGAGAAATTTGCTATCAAGAATATAAAAGATATACCACATACAAAAAGCAAACAACAGTGGTATCACACAATGTATTAACAGGAAAATATGAACCTACTTCAAAGAGCCAATATATTGATAACCCCACGTAAAGACTTTCAGTTAAATGTAGCCAAGCATATACTAACATATATAAACATAACAATAATTGCATAAATGATGACATAATAACACCCCCATATCCATGGAAGCTCTTAATACATGAACAGAAAGCAAAGGAGAAACAGCAGCACATGCAATAGTCTACCACCAATGCCATGTAAATAGAACAACCCGTAAGAACCAATCAAATTGAAGTGACTTATGTAATGCCTAAGTTAAAGTCACCAACAACAGCATAAAAGTAAGTAGTACACTGAAGAAGGCCCACCATGGACTGAAACACATTTGTGTTTTTAATATTTTAATCTATATGGGAAATGTTTTAATGAAATAGTAAAAGGTTTTTAATGAAAATTGAAGATGTAACAATCTTTCATGAAATATGACAACATCAGATAAAAATTAACTGGTAGGAATAGTGCTACCAGCAAAGAGTGAAAAGGTAGCCATCAAGACAACATCAAACTGGCTACCAGCAGCAAGAATAGAACCAAAGGCTGCAAAATTAGAAGCTTTACAATGCAACACATGTAAAATGGAGCAATAGGTTGTATGTTGCTTTTCTTTGAATGTAGACTGAGACTACCATAATGATACACAGTTCAGAACAGTGGTTTAAATTAACAGATAATGTATATTTGACCTAGTTTTACTCTATTAAATATTAGTTGAGAAAAATTATTTTACCACTCAGAAAATTTTCTGCTTAAAAATGTATAAATTTCAATCTTACAAGATCCTCTCAATTTAGGTGCCATCACTGATTTAGTTATGGTCAGATGTTGATAAATGCTTGCATTTTTTAGGGGATTTTTTCAGCATATACAACATGTATGTGAATGATAAGTAAATATTCTTTTATATTTCAGTTCTTTTTGAAACAGTGTGTGTGAATTTATTTAACAACCCCAAAAATGTGACAAAGGTGCACTTATGGAAAAGTCAAGATAAATGTCACTCACAGTTGGCTATTTGTAATTATTAATATTATAAAAAGATAAATCTTGCATTTCAGCTAATTTTAGGGGTTGTAAATTTACATAATCATTGTTTTTAATAAATTCAATGTATTGCATTATTACAGATTACAATAACTAAGTCACATGAGATGTTTGAACCAGTTGCATTTGTGCCATCAGTTAATCAAAGAGACTTATTCAGTTTGTCAGTGTTAATTAAAAATTTATTTCTTGTTTCCTGTACATATAAGAAATTTTATTTTAAAAAATCCTGTTTAAATATTAATATTTGTTTCTTTTCAAAGGAAGCTGAAGAAAAGTTAAAACTATTAGAATTGGAAAAAAAAGCTACACCAAAGTTCCAGAACAAATTTGAAAATTCTCAGGTGATTAAAAAAGAATTAAATAATAGTTGTTTGTCTGTCTGTGGCTGTCTGTCCATCTGTAGGCATCAAACTTTGTTTATAGCAATAAATTAAAAATTCTTTTATGCTAGATAGGTATTCCAAATCCCTAAAGACACTCTCTAATAGTACACTTTTGTTCTATTTTTTTAATTACAGTTGCACCCAATGGTGGAAAAAGCTGAGAATTCCAAAACTTCAAATGAATATTGCAAATGATGTAATTAAGATAGAAATTTGGTGTTTTGGGTGTGGAATGTGAAGGCCATGAAATTTACACTGTCAACAATGAGTTTGTGATTTAGACCCAGGGGTGAGGGGTGAGGGGTGAGGGCAGGAAAACAATTTTTTTGTTTTAGCAGGTAATTTTTTTGTTTTTATAGATAAATGAAAATATCTTTTTTGAGTTAGATAGAAATTGATAAAATATTATGATTCTCACTTATGGAATCTTTTTAACCCTATAATTGTGCCCTCTAATGGTGAAAAAAAGTTGAAATTCCAAAATTTCAAACGAATATTGCAATGATGTATTAATGATAGAAATTTGAAAATTTGGTGGTGGAATGTAAATGTCATGAAGTTTCCATTAGAAAACTTTTTTAATTTGATTGGTACTAATGAAATATTATAATTCTCATTTTTCAAATACTTAATAGTTTTAATATATATAAATATCTTTACAGATCACTGAAATGATGAAATGGTAGAGCTGTTAATGTGTTTTGCAAATAATATGTATATGATAGAAATTTTAGTGGTAGCTTTTCAAGAGATAATTCCACTGACAGCAATAATCTATCCACTTTTCTGAGAGGGGTGGGGGAAAATGCAACTTTTTAAATTTAAGAATTAAAACACTAATGCTTTTATGTTGTATAATTACTAATAAAATATTATTTGCAGCTTTACCATCATCCACTAGTTCAAATTAAAGTTTTTAAGGAGTGAAAGAGTAGGTAAAGGAAAAACTTCATTCTCTTTTAAAACTAGATTCTCATATGTGCCAGAGGTGATATGCATTTTTCTATTAGGTAGTGAAATTAATGTAAATAAATGGCTTTAGAAATTGTGCCCATTTTTGCAACCTAGGCTTGGTAAAGAAATGTTTAAAAAATATCACTATCATCATGTCATGATGGCTCAAGGTGATGCTATATATCTGCCATGGTCTGGGTTTGAGTCATGGAAGGCATGGTTATATGTATTTGTGTATTGTATGAGAAATGAGAACAAGCCTGATAGAGCTTCTAGGTTATCTCCATCTTTTTTGTATGGTGAGTACCTTCTTCCCCTTAAATTAGAAAGCAAGAACAGACTAGTTTAAGAGCCAAAAACAAAACCATCCAGGATGATGCAGGTATAAAGAGACTAACTGAAGATATTTTAATACATTCATTGTTGCATGACACACATGCTCATCACATGGCTTATGCCCTGAGTGTTGATGTGCATAATCCCAATCTTGACAGTTTTGCATGTATGAACTGGTTGGCACTAGTTGTGTTCCTTCTTATTTCAGCTGCAGCAGTTGAATTAAGGTTAAAATTATGTTGAAGGGGATGTTGGTTTTTCTAAGTGTGGTGTCATTGGTGATGACATGTCTCCAAGTCCACTGCCAAAGCTACTATAACATGCTGCAAAGAAAGTGTATGAGGAAAATGAAAGTGCCAGTCTATTAGAAACAATATCTATCTAATTTGGCAATGACTTCAGCAATTCTGCTGATAGTGTTAGCATCAGTAAATCTGACAATTAAAATGACTCTCTTTTCTGTGCAGTTACTCTTACACCTGCTCAATACTACCCTTCTTAATGAGATAGATCTTCTGTGAGGGGAAAAAAAATTAAATTATGTACCTGGCTTGAAATAGTGGGTGTGGCCATTATCTTATTAAATATGTTTTACAATTGATGCTTAAGAATTTTTTATTCTAAGGTTTAAAAAGAAATGCATTTACTATTGAAGTTTTTAAAGACCCTCAGATAACCAAAGCTTACCATGATAGGTTACTCAGTCGTTATCTCAATCATAATTTGTTTACTACTGAGATTGAGGAGGAATGCCATTTTAAATGGGTAGTTCTCAAAACCAATAGGACTGTTCTGGATAAAATGTAATTTAGATAATAGTCATTTGAATGATTAGATTATGCAGCATAGTTCTGAAGAAAAGAGTGCAGGGTTAAGTTGAATCAATCCCTACTAGTCTTAACACAGAGTATAACAGCATTACAGAGAATATAATAAACATCTATAGGATTAGTTGATAAGAATCTTTTGCTTGATAGCTTGGATGAAAAAACAGAAGAAACTGCTAAAAAACACAACAGAGAGTTGTATCAGATAGTAAATATTTTTGGGGGTGGGGGGGATAAGAATGTTTAGGTTATTAAAGATTAGGTTTCTGCAATGGCTTGATGCACTGAGTATTTCAGAGATGCAAGCAGACACAATTTCAGTGCTTTACATCAGCTCTTTGTAATCTCATACCACTTCCAGGGGGCATTACTGTCACACATGATGTGTGTATGTGCTGCACTTTGAATCATTTATATGTTCTCCTATGGGTTACCTATCTTGCATATTCAGGACAATCTGATGAGTTCTTCCTGGTGTTGCACTTTTAATGGCCAGCAGTGTATACAACCAGAACATCTAAGGTCTCAGTCTTTCCCTTGCAATAAATTCCTTATAACATAATCAATAGTCAAAATGAAAAAGCAAAATGCAACCTTGTCAAACTCTAGTAGTAATACTAAAATCCATCATTATATTAACAAGCCTTTACAGTTTGCCATATGATCTCACAATAATTACTGATTATAGTGGCCAACAGAATCAAATGCTTTTTTTTTTTAGAAATATATTAAGCTAATAACGACAGGTGTTCAACCATCTAAACATTTCTCAAAAATCTAAGTGAAAAAATTTGGTCTACATAGCCCTACTACATCTGAACACCCATTATTCATCCTGAAGTTTTCCATTAACTAAATATTTAATTCAAATAAGCACAATAAAACACAGAACTTTACCTGGAAGAAAGAGTAGACTAATCTAACAATGTAGTTATTTCTACTCCCATTGTTTGTAATGAAGATGATATATGTATCACAGGCTATAATCTTGACCTTATTGATAACTTGCTGTTGCTTTGTCTATCTCTAAATTAAAACTGCACATCACCAGAAGTAGATGGAATCATTGTCAAAATGCTTAGAATTGAGAATGATTTTATTGTCACATGGCTGGTTGAATTTTAAACATTTTTTGTGATAATGGGTTTGTTCCTATGGATTTTAGTAGAGGTATTATTATCCATATTTTCAAGAAAAGGTTCAGTTATTGGTATATTTACTGTGTGTGGGGGGGAGGGGTAGTCTACTCTTTCTTCCAGGTAAAGTTCTGTGTTTTATTGTGCTTATTTGAATTAAATATTTAGTTAATGGAAAACTTGAGGATGAATGATGGGTGTTCAGATGTAGTAGGGCTATGTAGACCAAATTTTTTCACTTAGATTTTTGAGAAATGTTTAGATGGTTGAACACCTGTCATTATTAACTTAATATATTTGAAAAAAAATTTTTTTTGATTCTGTTGGCCACTGTAACCAGTAATTGTTGTGAGATCATATGGCAAACTGTAAAGGCTTGTTAATATAATGATGGATTTTAGTATTATACTAGAGTTTGACAAGGTTGCATTTTACCTTATCATTTTGGTTATTGATTATGTTATAAGGAATTTATTGCAAGGGAAAGACTGGGACCTTAGATGTTCTGGTTGATATACATTGCTGGCCATTAAAAGTGCAACACCAGGAAGAACTCGTCAGATTGTCCTGAAATATGCAAGATAGGTAGCCCATGGGAGAACATTTAAATGATTCAAAGTGCAGCACATACACACATCATGTGTGACAGTAACGCCCCCTGGAAGTGGTATAAGAGGAGATTGCAAAGAGCTGATGTAAAGCACTGGAATTATGTTTGCTCGCAGTTCTTGTGCACTAAAGGATCAAGTATGCTCCGTCGAAGAACACAGCATCCATACAACCAGGATTCCGACTTTGATCGAGGGAGAATTGTGGAATTATGGGAAGGTGGATTATCGTACCAAGACATTGGTGCTCATGTTGGATGGAATGGTGCCACAGTGATGAGATTATGGCATCAGTGGATAGAGGAGGAACAAACTCACTGACGTGAGAGATTTCAACGGCCCTGTCACATAATCGAGCGAAAGGACAGACATCTCGTGCGCATGACTTTCGTGTGCATGACAAACACCTTAGCTCAACAGTTAGGATGTGTTGCACATCAACCAGTGTCCGTATGTATGTTCGATGTCATCTGCAGCATCGGAGCATCTTTGCTAGGTGACCATTGCTTCAGCTACCATTGACTCTACAACACAGGCGTATGCGACTGCAATGGTGCCAAGAACATCGCACATGGATGTGCGAATGGCATTGCATCATCTTTTCAGACGAATCCCACTTCAGTATGCAGCACCATGATGGACCGTATCTGGCGGTACCACGGCGATAGGTTCAGTGAGACATGCATGATGCAATGCAAATTACAGGCCCTAATGCAAAACTACAAGCTACTGAATAGAGTTATGAACAGTGCACGTAAGGCCTTAGAAAAAAAAAGAGAAATCTAGAATGTGGTGGTGGACAAAGTCAAACAGGATCTTTTTAGGATTCGCCTGCAGTGCTGAAATGCAACAACAACTTGTATGGAGAACTATGTAGGTGGATCATTTAATTTGTAAATTGCTGTCACCATCAATTAGCAGCTTTTTATGAGAGTTAATGCATATGTGACCACTTAAATGACTCTTCAAAGGCAAAGAACAGTATTTATGAGTTGAAACACATTTCAATATGGTCACAAGTAACAACAAAACAGTATGTAGTCAATTTGTCATTTTTTTGTTTTGCAAGTGTTTATTTTTGTGTTGTGGTTTTTTGCATGCTATGGCTGATATGGAATTGAACAGAGGTATGTGATGCCTAACTGTGTTTGGCGAGGCTTTAAGTGATGCACAGTCACAGGAATGACTCTCGAATGTATGGAGAAAATGCTTAGTTGCCCAAATCTTAGGTCATTCACCATGGAATCATGTATTGTTTCAAGCTCTGAAACCCATCTGTGAAATGTTTGCACCACTTGAAAAATTCTCAAAGCATGGTTTTCAAGTGCAGAAATGGGTTTCACATACTGGTGTGATTCCATGGAGGATGACCAAAGATCTGGGCAACCAAGAATGTTCTCTGTAAAATTTGGTCATTTTTTTTTTCTGCCACTGTGTTTCCATCATTTTAGCTTCCCTAAACACAGTAACATATCACATACTGCTGCTACTCACTTTCCAGATCAGCTATAATTTGCAAAAAAAAATACTCATGTAAAAACGAACACCTTTCCAAGGTGAGAAAACAACAAAGTCCGACTGTGTACTCTTCTGCTGTTACTTGTGACCTTATTGCAATGAGTTCCAACCTTAAAATACTGCTCTGTGCCCTAGAAGACCCTCTGTGTTGCCACATAACATGTATAAAAAACTGCTAATTATATGCAGTGGCAGTTCATAAATTGAATGATTCACCCTCATAAATTTCACTGTGTAGTTAGGCCTCAGTAGTCTGTGGCTGCTTGAGTGTTTATATAATTGTATGTTTGGATGAGTGGGCTTTTACTGGTCATCACAGATAATGGTGAAATTGATGTCCTTGACTTTTAGAGCAAACAGCTGTTTCATCATAACTGATAAAGTTATTATTTTTACTTTTAAGGAAAAAGGTTTATTTTAAACTCTAATAATACTCAACTCTTCTGTTGTTGCTGTTACATTTTCTCCCCCAGTACTTTCACATGTGTGTAGCTTACAAATTTCTCTAATATCTGTTCTTATTTTATGTATACAGGGTGATTCAAAACTTATCGTTCAAATTTCGTGGGGAGGTAGGGAATACGTCAGGAAACCGATTTCACATAGGAAAGTATGTCCGCAAACGTCATTTACATGAACAAAATGGACAAGTAAAGTGAACACAAGGAAACAGTACAGTTAAGTGGTAACGAATGTGACTTTTATTCCAACAAGGTAAAGTATAGGTTCACAGTAGGTGCTCAAAATTGCGACCATTTACACGGACACAGGATTCACAGCGCCGTTGCATTGACCGCCGAACATTTTCAAAAACGCCTGGCATATCACGGACAGTGCCTGCGGCGGCCACTATTCGTGCAACCAGGTCCATTTCACTGTCGACGGGGGTCTCGTACACATAGTCTTTCGGGGCGGGGGTGGCTCAGTCGGTAGCGCACCAGGCTCGTAATCTGTATTTCCCAGGTTCGAGTCCCAGCTGGGTCAGCGTTGAGATTTATCTCCGCAAAACTCCCCGCCCTGCCCACGGTCAGTAAGGGACACCGATGGGCTTGGAAAGGCCACCGTCCGTCGGATGGGACGTTAAGCCGTGGTCCCGTGTGCAGGAGAGTCATACCCTGTGCACGTTAAAGAACACGCTGGATGGCCTTGACGGGAGGCTACCATCTGTCTCCCAACAGCTGTTCCAGTGGGTCCCCTCCCCCAACCTTCTCTGAGCCTTTGGGGTCCATGTGACCTGGCCATTTAGCCCATGGTGTGCAAAAAAGTGCCACTCAGAGGTAAAACAACCCAACTCACATGGTCTTTCATGACCCCCCACAAAAAGAAATCCATGGGTGATAAATCAGGTGACCTGGGTGGCTAAGTGATCGGTCCACCTCTACCGATCCATCGAGCTCCGAATGTTCGGTTCAGGTAATCACGCACAACAATTGTGCTATGGGCTGGAGCCCCATCATGTTGATACCACATATCTCGGCGGATATGCGCAGGAACAGCACCCAGAAAAGTCGGTAACACTGTCTCGAGAAATATTAGGTATTTCCGGCCGTCCAATCGGGGTGGTAGCAAGTAAGGTCCCAACAAATAGTCACCAATGATTCCAGCCCACACATTTATGGCAAAACGATGTTGCGCAGCGTGACTTCTCGTACCATGCGGGTTGTTGTAAGCCCACACATGTGAATTGTGTGTATTGAACACACCTTCATGAGTGAATGAAGCTTCATCTGTAAAAAGGACAGAAGCTGGAAAACTGGGGTCCACGGCACCTTTCTGCATGAACCATTGTGCATATTCCACATGCTTCGGATAATTGTCAGGATGCAGTAACTGCACCCTTTGCAGATGGTAAGGATGCACACGTTCCTCGTGCAGTATCCGCCACACTGCTGACTGAGAGACCCCAAGCTGCTGAGCAATAGCTCGTATGCTGGTATTCGGATTATCTTCGATGGACTGTAGGACTTGTTCTGCGATGTTGACAGTCCGCTTCAATCGTCTTCTCCCCGTATCCTGCATGTTGCTGCGCAGTGAACCACGTTCGTGCAGATTGCGATGCACATGTGCAAACATTTGATGTTGCGGTATTCTTCTGTTGGGGTATCGGTCTTCGTAAACTTGCCTAGCTCAGCGGCCGCTTTCGCCAGCTGCCCCATATGCGAGATGCATATCCACTAGCTCTTGATGCGTAAAACGATTCATCTTATCACTAGTAAGTCAGCTCGTACACTGATGACAGCGGGAGTGGTTGGTCGAGCTGTACACTGGTTGGGTACACACAGCACCCTCTACATACGCATGCGTACATTTGCGGACATTCTTTCCTATGTGAAATCAGTTTCCTGACGTATTCCCTACTTCCCCACGAAATTTGAACGATAAGTTTTGAATCACCCTGTATATATATATGATTAAATACTTATTATTAGAGTTTTAATTCACATTGTAGATGTTGATGTTAAGCTTTTTAAATATTGTAGCAAAGAGTTAAAAGCTAATTGGTGCAAATTTTTGCTTTTTTTTTACATGTAGAACAATTTGAAGAAAGTTGTCGAGGAGCAAAAAGAAACACAGCAAAAGCTTAAAATTATTGTAGATGAAATAGACAAACTTAATCCTCAAAAACATGAAATGAAACTAAAATTAAATAGTAGCAAGCAGGAAATGAAAAATATGAAGGTATATGTATATTAAGAATAATTTGTTTCTAAATATTTTATTGGCTTGTCTGCACTAGTAATATCAAATTTTTTTAATATTCTAATTAAATAGCAAATTTAATAAGACAAGGAACAATATGTGTTGAATTTTTTGAAAATATTTTTTGAAAGGTTGGGTTGGGTTGTTTTACCTCTGAGCGGCACTTTTTTGCACACCATGGGCTAAATGGCCAGGTCACATGGACCCCGAAGGCTCAGAGAAGGTTGGGGGAGGGGACCCACTAGAACAGCTGTTGGGAGACAGATGGTAGCCTCCCGTCAAGGCCATCCAGCGTGTTCTTTAACGTGCACAGGGTATGGCTCTCCCGCACACGGGGCCACGGCTTAATGTCCCATCCGACGGACGGCGGCCTTTCCAAGCCCATCGGTGTCCCCTACTGACCGTGGGCAGGGCGGGGAATTTTGCAGAGATAAATCTCAACGCTGACCCAGCTGGGACTCGAACCTGGGAACTACAGATTACGAGCCTGGCGCGCTACCGACTGAGCAACCCCCGCCCCTTTTTTGAAAGTTGAAATTAGTCAGGCGATATGTGTTTTGAATGTTTTATGCTCAAAAAGTGCGTATTTTTAAATAATTGAAAATTCAATTTCTCCACTAATCTGTGATATGCAGAAAAATTAGACTGATGTATCAGGGAATATTTTTTATTTATATTAGCTGTTTTCCATGATTTTATTTTTTTCATATATGGGATGTTACTGATAATGGTCCCCTACCATGTTACACCCATTAGAATGGATTATCCTTTTGGTAGAATGTGTGATAGAGTTGCAAAATTTTGAAATAATGTGCAATTTTGTAATGACCAAAAGAGTGTGAGATTTAATTCAGTATTAGACCTCTATATGAAATGAACTGATTAGTTTGGATTGGATTGTTTTACCTCTGAGCGGCACTTTTTTGCACACCATGGGCTAAATGGCCAGGTCACAAGGACCCCAAAGGCTCAGAGAAGGTTGAGGGAGGGGACCCACTGGAACAGTTGTTGGGAGGCAGATGGTAGCCTCCCGTCAAGGCCATCCAGCGTGTTCTTTAACGTGCACAGGGTATGGCTCTCCTGCACACGGGGCCACGGCTTAACGTCCCATCCGATGGACAGCGGCCTTTCCAAGCCCATCGGTGTCCCCTACTGACCGTGGGCAGGGCGGGGAAGTTTGCGGAGATAAACCTCAACGCTGACCCAGCTGGGACTCGAACCTGGGAACTACAGATTACGAGCCTGGCGCGCTACCGACTGAGCCACCCCCGCCCCAACTGATTGGTTAAATTGCTTCTACACATAATATTTCGTTAGAACCTTATCAGTGCTAAATTATTTACTTGATTTCTGTAATTTTTCCCTTGCTTAGGGAAAATGTTTGAATTACGTTGGCTGAAGCATGCAAGGTCAAGCAATATTATGTTATATTACTTCATTGTAAAAATAAAAATAACTATATAAAAATAGAAATAACTAAGAATATTGATTCAACAGAAAATGTTATACTTCAAGTAATCAGTCAATGTTTAAATTCTTCAAATGTTTTAAAATGTGATATAGTAATCAGATGAAGAAAAGGTGGAAACCAATAAGCATATATATACTATAGTTGTATGAAAGTGGTAATAAATAATGAAATTTTAGAATGTGGAAGACCAATGAACATAATTGCTTGTTGGTATAGTTAATATGGAGCCTGCATGCAAACTTTAAAAAGGTTGAAACAACATAAGCAAATATTAAAGAATTAAAAAAAAATTACTCATCATGCATACAAATTTTGTGGTTAATAAAATATTAGCATATTTCTTATTCTTAGCTTTGATATCCAGATGCCACTAATAACTTAATTCATCAAAAATATCCCAAAACAGTGGATTGATGAGATTTTACTGCATAACTCCCAAGTGACTGTCATGAACTCTCTCTCCATAAACTGTGTTTATCTCTCAAATTTATAAATAAGCTTTAATTTCCATGCTAATATTTCAGGTATATTAAAATTGGTAATTTAAAATCTAGCTAAATTTTATCAAAAAAAAAACCTCTTTTGAATATATCTAGCATTTTATTCCTATCCTGATTAACAGTACCCTTATCATGTATTTGTTATGCATACCATGTGTACCTTTATAACAAATTTGTCAATCAAAACTAGGTGTTTCAGTAATAAAGTATCACAGGATAATGTCCTATAGAGAAGAAACACTTGAAATGATTAGCTGAAAAAATGTGGTTTTGCCCTGAGTGGGATTTGAACCCAATGTCTCCCAGAAACACACCAGGCATGATAACCACTACACTATCAGATACTAACCATTTTATTCAGTAATGGCTCTGAGATGTAGTGGTTTATCATACCTGGCATACTTCTGGGAGAGATGGGTTTGAATTCCACTCAGGACAAAACCAAATTTTTTCAGCCAATTATTTCAAGTGTCTCTAGGTGTATGTTGTAACCTTTTGTGGTCTTGTTACTGATTTGTGTCCAGATTATTAATCACACACTGAATAAATTTAGGGTGATGCAGCAAAAAGCATTATGGTGAAAACCTGCAAAGCATCATGGTGCTACAATATCCTGATATCTTGATATGCATTCAAAACTGCTATAATAATAAGTGTATCACAAAAATCGACCTTAAAAAGGAAACTGCATCTAGAAATTAAATATTTAGCTAGCCCTTAAGTCAGTTTGGGAATGAGTTAATTTTGAAAAATTTTTGACATGAAACCTGAAAGAAATTTATTCTGAATTAAAGTAACTAACAGAAATAGGTATTCTCTATTATGCTGAAAGTAATTGTAAATTTTCAGGGTTAAAGAAAACTTTTTGAAGAATTATTTCTTTTGGGAAAAAATATTCTGATAGCATTGTACTTTGGAAAATGTAGGCTCTTGTAATGAAGAGAAATTAATGTGAAGATGAAAGAAAATGTGAGATCTTAGATTCAAGAGAATTATGTTGGCTAAAGCATGCAAGGTCAAGCAATATCATATTATATGGCTTCATTCTTAAAAGTAAAATAACTAAGAATATTGAAATTCACTCTGGGAATCAGGGGCTTTCGTGCACTTTAATAGTTATTACTACTGTTTAATAGTTGTTTCTGATGCATCATGGTAATGAAATATGATAACAAATTAGAATTGTACAGAAATAACAGAAATAGATAATATTAAAATATGCTTCACATTGTAAGATAATAATGATGTGTAAAATCTATGAAAAAAAGTATTTGAAATGTAGCAGCATGAGACTTTAGTGCCATGGTGAGCAGTAGGCAACATATAGACCACTTGTAGCCTGCCAAGCCTATTCATGTTGCCCATGAACTGATCTATATGTATTCAGTAGAAAAGAAAAATCATTTGGAAGAAATTAAATTACTCTTTTTTTAAAAGCATTCAGATTCTTAAGTTAGGGGTGGGGGTGGCTCAGTTGGTAGTGTGCCAGGCTTGAAATCTTAAGTTCCCAGGTTTGAGTCCCAGGTAATATAATGAATGCTAAAACCCAGATGCTCCGCAATTCAGAGACTGCACTACATCTATCGGGATAATGCCATGTTTACCACATCCACCTTCGGTACTGAACCATAGTATAGAAGTAAAGTCTAGCATTCGCCAAAACCTAACTATAATCTTCGTCCTGGGTCGCCACAAACAAGGATATTGAAAATCCAAGTTGACGTGGCACCTGTGACACTGGTTTGAGTCCCAGCTGGGCAAACGTTGAGATTTGTCTCTGAGAACTCTCTGCTCTGCCCATGGTCAGTAGGGAACACTGATGGGCTTGAAAAGGCCGCCTTCCTTTGGATCAGACTTTAAGCTGTGGCCCCCGTGTGCAGGAGAGCCATATCCTGTGGATGTTACACACTTGCTGATGATTTGAATGATTTTTTTTTTTCTACTGAATATATATAGATCAGTTCATGGGCCACATGAATAAGCTTGGCAGGCTACAAGTGGCCTATATGTTGCCTACTACTCTACGTGCTGTTACATTTCAAATACTTATTTTCATAGATTTTACATATCATTATTATCTTACAATGTGAAGCATATTTTAATAGTATCTATTTCTGTTATTTCTGTACAATTCTAATTTATTATCATATTTCATTACCATGATGCATCAGAAACAACTATTAAACAGTAGTAATAACTGTTAAAGTGCACGAAAGCCCCTGGTTCCCAGAGTGAATTTCAATATTCTTAGTTATTTTACTTTTAAGAATGAAGCCATATAACATGATATTGCTTGACCTTGCATGCTTTAGCCAACATAATTCTCTTGAATCTAAGATCTCACATTTTCCTTCATCTTCACATTAGTTTGAAAATTTTTAAGGTCGATTTTTTTTTTCCTTGATGATCTTGATGGGAGGCTACCATCTGTCTCCCAACAGCTGTCCAGTGGGTTCCCCTCCTCCCAATCTTTTATGAGCACTCAAGGTCCTTGTGACCTGGCCATTTAGCCTATTGTGTGCAAAAAAGTCCACTCAGAGGTAAAATAAACCAACCCTTAAGTTGTTAATGTTTGAAATGAGTTCAAATTATCAATGGTATCCTCTTCTATTAATTCTCTGACTAATCTACAAAATTAGTCCCCTTATTAGCATATATTTGTTTGCCTTGATAAATCAGTAATTGTAAGGCTCTGTGAAAGATGTTGTGATGGTGATTATTGAAGTTGTTTGCAGGAAAGTAGGAAGGTCTCAAGTGTAAATATCACTATCTTTCTTGACCACTTTGTTGAGCTTTAACTTAACAGAAGTGCATCTAATTAATATGGCAATAAGTGCAATTGCTGTATGGAGGGGTAGTAATATGTTGAGAGCAGCATATGATTTTGGATGGTCTAACTTTTGCATTTAACATGACTCCTTTAAGGTGCCTTTCCTAAAACCTAATGCAATGTAAAGAAGCTGATGGATATAAGTTGCTTTTTGGCACATTTAATGTGGAATCTGCATTCATACTTTTAAAAAAATTAATAAAGCAGCATAAACAAACAATAAAAATATTTCTGTATAAACTTTTTTTGCTGTAGGCACAGGGAAACACCTAATGGAGCCAAGATGTTCAGGAATAGACTACATCTTATGGTAGATCTGTTTCCTTTTTTATTTAATATTAACGTTATATATATTATACTACATACACTTCATGACTAAATTATTATGAACACTGCATCATGTGTGAAGTACCATGAAACATGCCAATGTATGAAAAGTTTCTTACTGACTATTCTACATCACTATAAAGTCCTATAAAAGCTGTAAAAAGATGGTGAGGAAAGCAAAGTCAAGTGCGATGTTTAAAAAGACTGATCTGACTGACTTTGAAAGGAGGCTCATTGTTGGAGTACAAGAGCAGGAGCATACGTAATAGAAGTGATGGAACTTAGCAGAAAATTATGAATCACAATATCCCAAGTATATGGATAATGGTAACAGTGTCAGAAAATATTTTCTAATTTTGGCAAATGCAGGAGGAAACTCTGACAGACTGGTTTGTTGGCACAAACTATGGCAAAACAGAGTGGGATATTGGGACTGAGAATTATATTAGCTAAAGCATGCAATACCAAGCAATATCATCAGCTGAGAAATATTACCTCTAACAATGCTTCAAAGCCCATTTCATTGAGAAGTATTTGCAGAGAATTTAAAAAATTTCTCTCTTTGAACTCTGCTCGTGGAGGCCCAACAAAGTACCAGATAGATATTCATAATACTTTAGTTAGGCAGTGTACATCCTTAAGGATTCATAGGCAATAGAGATGGGAATACTTATTAGATGCATCACTTGAAATCTCCAACCTTAACTCTTTATATGGTCTATATTGGATATGCAGATTCAGAGTACACCAGACTCATAACTTGATGTTTGAAAATTTCAGTCCCCACTGTGCCTGCCTTGATATTGTTAATATCCTCAGTGAAAAAGAAGACGTGCTTGGAAAGGCGCCATATTTATGAGATATTAAACTATGGTTCTTACGTGGGAGAGTTGTATCCTATCATTCAAGAACAGGGCTATACAGCCTTGCAGAAAGCTTGTATCAGTCTCCTAACAGCTGTCAAGTGGTCCATTTCCCCTGCCTGATCCTGAGCCCTTTGGGTCTTTGTGACATGGCCATTTAGCCCATTGTGTGCAGAAAGCTACTCACGGGTAAAATAACCCATTAATATAGCCCACTTATAAACTGAACCTTTGAGTGGAAAAAAATGTTTGATCACTGATGCTTTCAAATATTAATTTTTATACTATAACAGAAAATATTTTGTCATTTTTTAAATATTTTTTTTTTAGAATTTGGCTGCATATTTTATTTAAAGTTGTGTGGTGTGTGAATAAATGTGGTATTTATTAAACATGAATATTGATATCATTAAAGTTAATTGTAATTAAAAGTATTATTTTAAAATATGCTTCTGTTTTCTATCCTTGTAGTTAGAATTTAACAATCTAAAACGTTTAGTTAACAATGCAGAGAAAGAGATTAGCGGCTTAGAAAAAAGGTTAGAAGAATTGAGAAATGGGTGAGTTATTCAATTTTTTAATAATATCTGCACAAATTTAAATGTAATGGGATTGTTTTTTTTTTTCTTACGATTGTAAATAGAACTAAAAGTCTGATAAAATACATATGTATTAATTGATTGTAATTTGGGAATTAAGCAAATTTCAGGAATTGTTAATTATACAAAGTTAGGAAGCGAAAAAATTACTAATCATTTGACACATCCAAGTTGCATTATATGGAAACTGAAGAGTCAGCCAATTTTTACTTGCCTCTAGTGATTGGCTGTAAATTATCAACTAATAAATCAGATTTATTAGTTGATATGGAATACGTCGAGTTTATTTCATTATTTATGGCCGTAAATTCTTCTTCCTTTTGTTTTTTCTTTGCTATATAGTTTTTATAGTGATTGTTAATTGGTTTCATTGCAGCTGTCTGTTAAATGTATTGTATTTGTGGATGTGGGATCACATATTCTTTACTATATGAAAATTTCTTAGATTAAAAATTACAAATTTTGTGACAGTGAACTTTTAACATTGGTCTCAAAGGATCATATGGTATAATTTTGACACTTTTAGATACAGTTAGAATATTTTTTGACTAATAATACTCCTTTTTTAAAGAACCTTACCATAAATTCTTTATAGCTATGATAGCAATTCATAATAGTTATTTGTTTTTCATACATGCCTGAAACTTTAATTCTCTAAGTAGAAACTCATTAAGTTATTTCCTATAATATTGCAACTTAGTCTAATTTTTAAGAAAACACTATGAAGAAACACCTGCCATTACCGTTGCGTAAAGCTTGAGTAATCAAGCTTTACGCAACTTCTGCTCCAAATACAGGGTCATTATAAAGGAAACCCCATATTTTAAATTGCTATATTTTGTTAAATATTTAAGTAATGAAAGCAATTGTGTGTAGAAAATGCCAAGAAACTCAAAATTTCATTTTGTGTTCTTCAATGTTGGCACCAATTAATGTGTTATTCAACTTTTGCCCATACTCAACTCAGCATGTGTGGTGTAACACTTGCAACAGCTGCAGTGATTCTTTCCTTTAACTGCAATTTTTAAAATTTTTTTCCTTTTTGTAAACTGCAATTTTTGGAGTAAATGATTTTTTAATGTATCCCCTGCAAATGAAGTCCAATGATCTCAAATTGGAACTTCTTTGGAGCCATAAGATTGGCCCACCTCTATCAATATAGTGATTTGTAAATTTGACATTTAAGGCATTACATATGATACTAACTCAAATCCTTCATAATAAGGAAACTGAACATTTTGTTACATTTTAGATGCATAATTACTTTTGTTACTTAATTATTTAATAAAATATAGCACTTTAAAATATGTGGATTCATTTCTAATGACCCTATATATTGAAATAAATATATAAACAAAATTTTAATTAATTAGAAATTAAGTTTAATCCAAATAATGTAAATTTGCATGTAGTTTATATCCTCCCCTTCCAATTACATTAAATTTAGAATTTAAATGTTTACTTGCAGTCTGTTTTTTTGTCTTTTTTTCTGGCTTGCAAAAAGAAATAAAACAAATCGGAAAAACCTGGCAAGCTTAAAAGTGTACTTGAGTAGCTTTTTTCACATACTAATTCCTTCTAAAAATTGTTTAATTCGGTTGAGAGCTTTGGAAGGTGCAGTAATGAAATAAGTTGTATTCTTATGCATGAATTTATTTGGCTATGATGACATTATGATATTGAAGTTAATTGAAATATTCTCATTTAAGATTTTAATTTCAGTAGTGAACAAGATTATGTTGTCAAAAAACAGAAAGAGATAGAGGAAATTAAACAGCTTGAGCAAAAGGAATCACAGTACATTGCTTTGTGTAAAAAACAAGAAGACCTAGTCAAAAACTTGGAACAAACAGCTTCTGAATTTCATGCTGAATTTTGTGCTGTGCAGTAAGTTTGATTTCACATTAAATTCAGTTTCTTAATAATATAATGGACAACTTAAATGATGGCTTGACTTTAGTATGATTCTTATTAAATACTAAGTAAAATATTTTAATGTACATAAGTGAATTGCCATAAAATATCAAGAAATGCTTCACTTGGAGAAAAGTGAAGATATCTGTTTTCAAGTTGATAAGTAGAATAGTAAGTGGCAACTGTTTAACTCCTGTGCCTTTATTTGGTTGGTTAGTTGTTTTATCTCTGAGCGGCACTTTTTTTGCACACAATGGGCTAAATTGCCAGATTACAAGGACCCCGATGACTGAAAGAAGGTTGGAAGAGGAGACCACTGGAGAGCTGTTGGAAGACAGATGGTAGTCTCACGTCAAAACCATCCAATGTACACAGGGCCATTCTGTGTGCACAGGTGGCGGGAGAGCCATACCCAGTGCACAATATGCACAGGGCATGACTGTCCTACACACTGGGCCACGACTTAGCATCCCAATCACCGGATGGTGGCCTTTCCAAGCCCATCCCCTGTTGATCGAGAGCAGGACAGAGTGTTGTGGAGATGAATCTCAACACTGGCCTAGGCAGACTCAAATCTGGGAACTGCAGATTGCGAGCCCGGCATGCTACCACTTTCACCTTTATTAGTATCAAATTTAGGAAGTCTAAACATTAGATCTTTGCCATTGACTATTCTGAAATATTTTTTAAAACTGAAATACAATCAGTAGAATCTTTTAGTAGTAAATGACTCACACGACCTTGTGTATCACTGAAATTGATCTAAACTATTATATACCTGCCAACTCTTCTGAATTATCCACGAGATTCCCTATTTTTGACCACTTTTGATTTATTGATTACTACTGCATTTCTCTTGGCATTCAAGTATTTGTTCCAATCAATTATTTTTATTTTTCCTGAAAATTAAATTCCGATTTCGATGTTATTAACATCAACACCACAGAAAGCAGTGAAAAATCTGAAATTATCAAATAGTCATTACAACAAGGTTGAAGGAATTGTGAAAGAAGGTCTCCAATTGTAGCTTGTTTTCAATAAAGAGCTGTTGTTTTTGCTCTTTTGTGTCACTGTCCATCTGTAGACATTCATTCATTTTTGTTTTTAGAAATAAATGATTTTTTTTTTTGGATTAGATAAGTACTAAAGAAATATTAAGATTTGTTTTTTCCAAAATTTCCAGTAGTTTTTATTCTTTAATGGATGCTAAAGTTGAAAATAGGAAAACTTTAAACAAATTATAAATGATCTGTTCCTTCTAGAAATTTGAAACTTGGGTGGTAGAGTGTGGTGGTCAAGGAGTTTACATTGAAAGCAGTAATTTTGCTCCCTTATGCCCAGGGAAAGTGGGAAAACACAGCTTTTCTGTTTTCATAAGTTTCAGAATTTTTCATTACATTTTCAGAATTTTGAGGAAGAAAATGTGATAAATAAAAATTGTTTTTGGCTCGGATAGGCACTAAGAAAATATACTATTTGAATTTTTAAATAATCCATTAATTTAGATTTCTATTGTTAGAGGCTGCAAAAGTCTGAACATGACAATCTTCATCTCTTTGAAAATAAGCATTTTATATTCATGAGAGGTGATATGTTCTTCTAGTTGCTCCACATTTAGCATATATTTTCCATTGCAATCTGTATAATTCTTTCAGCTGAACATTCAACATATGTTTTGATGAATTATGACTGCAGAAGTGATATTAAGTATCACAAATGATATGAAATTAAAAAATAAAGAAGTAAAAGGTATCATTTTTCATTTTATTTCATTACTAATCAAAATATGAAGCATATAATACTTGTATAATCTTTCAAAAAAAGTATAGAATTATGAAAAATGGGGAAAAAAGTTCAAAAATGATTATTTACAATGTACTTTAAGCTCTGGCAATGATATAGCTATCTAACAACTGCCATTTGCTTACTTAAAAAGTATGCAAACATTTGTTAATGGTGTGTAAATCCAAGAAAAAGGCAAATATTTAAGCTAATAATATAATACATATTGGCTGTGTCAAAACTAAACAAATTTTGCTGTTTTTGTTGAAAAAGAGCAAAATGAAAATATTGTGCTACAGCATAAACAATTTAATAAACCCTTTTTTTTTAAGAAACCAAGAAATTGTTTTAAAGTGGGCTGAGAAATCTGTCCTGCAGGAAGCAGTAAAAGTCTTAACAGCTGGAAATAAAGTGAATCAGGGGAACATTGAACAAATGCAGAGAGGAAGTATTTAATTCAGCAAAGAGATGAATGGTGAAAATGAAGCATAATACTGAATTTTACATGCCTGCTATGTTTAATTACACTTGATACTGCTAAACATGAGCATCAAAAAGTAAAAAAAAAATGTGGAAGATACTGTTACTTTAAATATATAATTGCATTAAATCATTTCTGAGTTTATATCACTGAGATTATGTTCAGTATATTTCAGAAATGTTCTTTTCCTCATCTTTGTTATGTCGTTGATTTGTTTTATGCATTGGAATGATTTGATATATCAATTGATATTTGGCATGTTTTTGGTTGAATATTTTTATAAAAGTGGCAGAAGTTTAATAGAATTTTTTTACAATTTTAAGAATCACAAATTGTTATTCAATTTTATCACATGTTTAAAGTTACTACTATCTCATTTTGGAACAAAAGCTGAAGTATTTGACATTTTATTGTAAAAAAATTTTTTTTTACTTTCCAGAGCAGATTATGTTTGTGCAAAGCAAGAATGTGAGCAGTTGCAAAAGTCTCTCTTTGAGAGGGAAAAGAATAAAATTAATCAACTCTATAGTTATGGTAAGTTTACACACCAGTTGCTTGATGCTATTGAGAGAGCTGCTAAACAAGGAAGATTTAAAAAAAATCCTCGAGGTCCAATAGGTAAGTATATATATAAAAATCATCCTTGATTTTTTATCTTGCTTTACTTAGAGATTAACTATGCTTTACTCAATTTTATATAGTTATGACATTGTAACATAAATAAGAAAGTGTGTGAACTATAATTATGAAATGGGGATGTATTTAAAAACATAATAAAAATCCCATACTGCTATTTTTGTTCTGATGCAGGCAAGCATTTGAGTTAGCCAAACTATTGCAGTCTCTTTCTGCAGAAGAAGTTGCTTGGTGACTGATGACCCATTTAATAATCATTATTCATGAAATCTAATGCCTAAAATATATGATGTACACAGATGTGTACTTAATGTGGATTAAAAAATTCACCCTCCTCTTGCTATCACAGTGTACACATTTTCCTATCTTAATGAGCTTCAGAAAGACAGAAATACTTAGCCTATGTTTAGATTTCAAATACATTTGGCTATTATTCATATATATGTATTCAAAACAAAGAAAATTGAATACTTGGCAAAATGCACACTTGTTTAATTATATTGCTGAACCATTCACTGCAGGCTTTACCAACTTTCATATGACCCAGTTTTATTTTTAAATGTTGTGTTAACTAACTTTTAGGGTGTTTCATAAAACTTCACATTCAACTATAATTATGTTAGTAAATAGAAAAAAGTTTTTTGAAATCTATAAAGCTAGTACAGGTTTTTAAAACTTTACATATTTTTGAGAAGAACAATTGGCCTAAGAACTTTCTGAAGCCAAACAATTCAACTCGCTAAATCTTTGATCAGAGTTATATGAGATTATGGAATATTCCCCCAAAGAAAATCTGAATTGGCAAAATCTAGGTTGGTTTGATGGTGAGTAATAAAAATGGAATCACTAGCTAAAATTGAAGTGATGATAAAATCAAGGCTGCTTGGCAAAATCAAGGAAAATTAACAAAAAATTAAAATAAAAACAAGAACATTGGTGAGATCAAGGTCAAGGATCAAAGTTTTTGATTTTGCAAATTTAGGCCACAAATTCAGATGACTTGGTGAAATCAAAGTGAGTTGAAAAATTGAGGCATCTGGAAAAAATCAAGCCACTTAGGAAAAATCACTTGTAAAATTGGGACAACTTGAATGAAATCAAGATGAAGTCTAGGCTAGTTGAAACAAAATCTAGCCTTTTCATTTTATGCATGCAAATACAGGGGTTTTATCAAAATAATGAAAACACGTGCTGTTGTGGAGAACATTTTATTAATAAGCTGTAGGCCCATCTCGGGCATTTAGAACAGACACAATTTGATGTGGAATGGACTTATACAAGTCATGCACATATGGTAATGGAATGTGGGACCATTCTTCCTGTAGAATATGACCCAATTCTGCCAGTGATGCTGGAGGTGGAAAGTGTGATCTGACCTTGAGCTCCAGATATTCCCACAAATGTTCAATAATACTGAGGTCTGGAGATTGAGATGGCCAGGGTAGCTGCTGTACCTCATCCTCATGCTCTGCAAACCACAACTTGACACATTTCGCACAATGCATGGGTGCATTATCTGCTTGAAACCAGGAACGTTCCTTAGGGAACAGTACCCACAACATTAAGTGCAGGTGATCCCTGAGAACAGATTCATACATTGCGGATGTGACACAACCCTGCAGAATACTAATGACACAAAGGAATGTCATGATATAGCACCCTACAGCATCAGGGATCCACCGCTATACTTCACAGTCGGAACCAAATAGTTGGGGTGGTACGCTTTTGCAAGTTTTTGCCACACGTATTCTACCAGTGGTGGGAAACAATGTGTAGCACGATTCATCAGAGCAGATAACACGTTGCCAGTTTTTAGCATTCCAGTTTTTATGTGCTTTACACCATCTTACACATTTTGTTGCATTGATGTTAGTAATCAGAGGTTTGTGGATTACAGCATGGCTATAAATACCGGTACGATGAAGTTCCCAACAAACTGTTCTGATGGAAAGGGGATCATTCTAACTTGTGTTCAATTCTACTGCTATTTGCGGTGCCATGGTCTTATGCTTCCATTGTACAATCTGTGCCAATGTTTCCATTGTACAATCTGTGCCATTGTACATTGTACAATCTGTGCCAATGTTTGCCTATCCCTATCTGACAACTTCATATGGCATCCACAATTCGCATGTTTGGAGGCAATGCCTTGTCTTTTTGATAGGTAGTCATAATCTTTGATACAGTTCCTATGTTACACCTACTATTTCTGCTCTTCTAGTTCTGATCTCCTGTAAGACGTGCACCAATGATCATGCTTTTTGGAGGTCACCAAGATCTGACATTGTTAACAATTACACCACAACAGCTATTTCACCTGCGCCTGCGGGCACTGCTATGTGTTAGTCGACATCATATTTCTTCCCTTTATATGCCTCGCATTGCAGGTGACATCATCCCTGTGATATGTATATGGCACATTGCATATACTCCAATTGCTGTTGGTGTTTCCATTATTTTGATAAATCCCTGTATCATTCCAGCTGACCACTTCTCTATTCCCATTTTCACTCCCCCAATAGAATCACCTGTTAAATTACCATACATAAAGGTAGTCTTTATTTCAGTCCTCTATCCCACTTGGCAGAGTTCTTTGTGAGCTACCCTCCATTCATCTTCTCGGGTATTCTATAGTTTCCAAAAATACTAGCATCCACTGAAGTAAAGTCATAATTTTAACAAAACACTTTTTAGGGTGTTTTTAAATCAGCCTTTTTTTTATTCTTCTGTTTATGTGATCATTTGAGTGGTTTTAAACAGTTTGTGATATAATGTAAAACTATGGAATGATAATGACATTTTTTGTCATTTATGCCACTGGAAATCTTATTAAAAGGAGGAGGAGTTGCTTTTTGCCAAGTTCATTGATGCTCTGCATCTGCAAAAGACAAACTGAAATAATTTTACTATTTTTTAAGAAGATAGAAATATTACTCCCTAATATGAGGATTTTAGAGCAGGACTTCAAGCACTGTGGACCAAAATTTTCCTGATATTTTTTTACTATCATTCAGTTCAATTCCTCATCCTCAAGCAGCCAAGGGCTATGCGGGTTCAACCAAATTGTGCAATTTAGTTCTCCAAATGCATCTGTTGCATCTGGCCACTATAGATCAATTCTAACAAGGTCCTGTTTGACACTGTCTGCCCACCACATCCTAACTCTCGACCTCTTTCTGAGGTCTTTAGGCACACTGTTCATAACACTATTTCCTAATATATAGTTATGCATACAGGCAACATGGCCAAACTAACAGAATCTCTCTCATCACACAATATGCTGTTCAATGTAGGTTGCCGACTCCTTTGCCTGACCTCATCATTACTTACAAAATAGAACTACCAAATGCCCAAGATACTATGTAAGCATCTAGATTCAAAAGCATCAAGTTTCCTACTATCTTGTTTACAAAAGATCCAAGTTTCATTACCATACTAACCCTAGAAAGAACCAAACTATTATACAGTCTAATTTTAGTTTTTAGTGCATATGCCTATTTCTCCACACTCTCCATAAATGCTTAAAAGTCCCAGGAGCAATTCCTATTTTTCTGTTTATTCTCATGCCAAATATCACCAGTATCTGTTACATAGCTCCCAAGATAATTAAGTTGAGATACTTGATCAAGGGTGCAACTGTTCAAATTTACTGAACTACAAGTGCCTGACTAATTTTCATCACTTTAGTTTTCTCTCTGTTTATCATCAAACCTACTCTCTAACCATCTTATCAATATCATTTGCCAAAAGGGCTAAAACAGAAATTTTCAGATCTTTAGACCATTTATGACCAAAAATTTCCCCTTGCAGTGAATTCTGCATAACATAATAATTAAACAGAACTTTAACTTCTGTTAAAGCAAACATTCATGCAATATATCAAGCATTAATCAACAATGTATTTTCCATTTGAATCAATAACTTCCTGTATCGATTTGGTAGTTTCTGGATTTCCTCTGTTTCAGAAAAGCTGTGAAGTCAAATAGTCATCTAGATGGTTTTTTAAAAGTTTTTTACACCAGGTAATTCTTTAGTGATTGAAAGAGATAATAATTGAATGGTTGCAAGGTATGGAGAATATGGTTGGACGCACCAAAGCGTCTCATTGCAGCTCTCTGGTTTTTGTTTGATGACCTCAGAAGTGTATATGCTTAGTGTTGTGTAGAATAATGACACCTTTGTGATTGATCAGAACTGGTTGCTTATGGAATAGTGTTTGGTGTAGTCAGTTCAATTATATGTATAGAACACTGGTAATTGTTTCAGTTCCTCGAAAGCAGCTAGAAGTGGATGCTCCTTTTCTTCTTTGTATGTAGCACATCTTTTTCAGTTGGTTCTGTTGCTTGATCTATATCCACTCATTTTTTCCAATTCCTGATGTTGACAAACAAATCCAATTCTTACCTTTGGTCATGATTCAGTGTAAGAATAGTTTGTAGTTTTGATCTGAAAAGAGAGAAATGCAAATGATGTAAGTGATTCATCTTATTCTCATTTGACAGATGGTGACATATTCATTTCCAGAGTTTTTGCACCTTTTTGATAACTTATGTTGTTTTCCAGATGGTCAGTTGAGTGGTGTCCAGCCTATTCACCAACTTCCGTTGCATTACTTACAGGTTATTCTCCAAAACACTCAATGGAATGCCAGAGTCACTGACTCAGTTCCCCTTGTGAACCATCTTCCAAATTTTCATTATGAGATCTGAACTTTTCAATCACATTTGAATAGGAAGAACACTATTTTTGAAAATACTGAAAATATTTTGTTGATTCTACATCATTCCTTCAAAGCTTGAATTAATAAGAATACACAAATATATACTGTTGAAGATGAGACTTTTCAACTAAAATTTTGTATTGCAGAAAGCAGAGAATCAACATCAAGAAGAATGAAACCAAATGACATAGAATAATCATCACAGTCACCTCACCTTTAATTTGATGTAGAACAAATGCGGGTTGATCTCATTTTATCTGTTAATGTATGATGTGTTTTCATATGGTACTATGAAATATTATTTCAAATGAATCAATCCAATAAAATCTATATTAGGTCTTCCCTAAAATCTGCTAAAGTAGTAAAATTTTTATAGTTTTGAGCAACAATAACAAGAAACTTGATTCTTTTGATTTGAGAGTTGGGTTGGGTTGTTTTACCTCTGAGCGGCACTTTTTTGCACACAATGGGCTAAATGGCCAGGTCACATGGACCCCGAAGGCTCAGAGAAGGTTTGGGGAGGGGACCCACTGGATCAGCTGTTGGGAGACAGATGGTAGCCTCCCGTCAAGGCCATCCAGCGTGTTCTTTAACGTGCACAGGGTATGGCTCTCCCATACACGGGGCCACGGCTTAACGTCCCATCCGACGGACGGCGGCCTTTCCAAGCCCATCAGTGTCCCCTACTGACCGTGGGCAGGGCGGGGAATTTTGCGGAGATAAATCTCAACGCTGACCCAGCTGGGACTCGAACCTTGGAACTACAGATTACGAGCCTGGTGCGCTACCGACTGAGCCACCCCCGCCCCATTTTTGATTTGAGATGCAGGCTTTGTAATGTAATAGGTTGTTTGATTATGTTTGATTTTTTTTTCTGAATTGTGGCAAAGAATAATGGTAAATAATGAAAGAAACTCAACATATTCAATATCTAATATTAAATTAGCACTTTAATGTTGATTCCAATTTTAGAGGAAAAATTGTCTTAAGCCGGGTGAGATACGACCACCTGACATGTTATCAGAAGGTCATGGGTTCGTATCCCACTCGACTCAAGACAAGTTTGCTCTAAAATTGGAATCGACATTAAAGTGCTAATTTAATATAAGAATAATGGTAGGTCAATAATCAAAAATGCTTTTTTTCATTATGTAAAGAACAAATTTGATTTAATGGAATCTTTGTGTAGTGTCATAGTGTTAAAGTACACAATATTTTTTACATTAGGAAGGTTTGTGAAACTCAGAGAAAATAAATGGGCCCTAGCTGTTGAGTGCTGCATTAAACGTTTATTGTACAACTTCTTCTGTGATAATTTTGAGGATGAGAAAGTATTGCGGGAAATATTTGACAAAGTTATTATCGAAGGAAGGAAACCTGGCATTATTGTGAGCAAGTTTATTTCAAAGGTGGGTGTTTTTTTCAACAATTGCTCCATGAGCATAATATAATATAGGTGCTCTGCAAAATGTTTATGTTAAAAAATGAATGTTCCTAATAAATAATCTAAAATAGATAGTTTTTGTAGGTTTTATTATAATCCAAGGAGAGCTGCCTGTATTTTAGGGAGGGTGCATATACAAACTGTTAATATTTAAAAAAGTTTACCTTTGATGGTCCACATAATAAGTTAAGAAATATTGTTTTAGAGAATATTTTAAAACATGCTTAAATTTATAATAAATATTTTTGTGGAAAAAATGTTGCTGACGTGCAGGATTTGAATCCACATCTCTCCAGAAACTTGCCAGAATATTCTACCATTGAACTACCCCAGCTTTGTCTTTTCCCCACTTAATATAACTATTGGCTCCACTGAAGTTAATTTAACAAAAATAAAAAATTAGTCTTTTCACCTACATAAAGGCTAATAAACTTTTATTATTTTTTGCTATAACTTGTTCCTACAGTACATATGTAAAATGTGATCTATCCAAGTCTTACAAAAAATAATATTTCTGAATAATGTTAGCTCACTTTGACATTGCAGCCACTTTCACTGTGGCTTATTGTTTCTCCTTATTTAGATTTTTTTTCTTGTGGGACCAAAATATTTTAGACCAGGCTTAGTATACTAGCCATTATTTGCTGTCCATCATACTGTATACCCAGACTTTCTTCCTGCTGACAGTCAAATTTATTTCATCATATAGAATTTTTAATTTTTTATGGCAGTCCAAGTTATCAATGAAAATTGAATATTAATAAATTAAATGGTAGAAAAAGAAGTGTATGTAAAAAAATTATTAAACAAATTTATGAATTAAGATTTAATTATGTAGAATAAATTAAAATCTAATATCTTGTGAGTGTTAGATTTTTTCTTTCTCCTTTCATTGCATATAATTTTGTTGCAATTTCTTGATTCCATTGGCAACAGGAAAATATTTTTGATATGAAGCATGAGCAGGACTGGTGTGTGATTCCTGCCCCCCCCCCCTCTCTCACACACACTATATGATATACATCCACCCCTTCTTTGAGTGATGCTTATGTTTAAAGTAATTGGTTTTGAATATATCATTGACTGAAAATTATCCAGTTCTATGAATATTCAATGTTTATACACTGCATTACAATAAAGCCTTACACATATACCCTATGTCACTCCATTACAAAGGAGTGGAAAACTATGAAAATGGATAATAAAAATTAGATGGGTACAACCTTTTGCTCGCTTTCTGAATCCTTCCTCCTGAGAGTCTGTGGCCATCACTTGGCTTGGAGCTCCTCTGTTTCATTCAGTGGTGTTTCCATTCACTGTCTCTTGGATGATTAGGGGGCAAAGATGTTGACAGTGATGATCATCTGTGGTAATCCAAGCTGACGAAGTAGCTTTTTATTTTTATTTGTGATGGCACTGTTCCAACCAGTTTGTTTTTGATGATGGTAACACTATTAAATTAATCACTTTCTTTCATGAAGCACTTTATCTAAGAGGTTTTTATTATATCTAAAATTATAAAACATACACTTTCCTCAGCATGTTTCAATATAAACTATCATCTTCAAAGAGGATCATATTCTTAGCTAGCCCTTGTTGCTTTTCTATTATGTCATGTGTGTCACGTTCTTGAAAATACAGGTCTGGTCGATTTTTTGCTAAAGGGATTCGAGAATTAAAATCAATACCTTTAAAGATGTGTAATTGGATGTAATTTCCCAAATATGCCATTACTGCAGGCCATAGATATTATAATCAGACAAATGGGAAATTTAATAAATCATACAACTATATACCATAAAGGAATTATTAGAACTTTAAAATGTATAATGGATAATAATTATTTTAAAATTAATGTGAAAATATATGAACAGCTTAAGGGATGCCTATGGCATCTCCTTCATAGGGCTTAATGACAGACTTAGCACTACAGTACATAGGACAAGCTATAGTTAAACCCCACAAAGGGAAAAAAATAGTTGATTACAATAGATTCATGGCCAACATTTTATTCCTCTTACTCCCCAGAGTTTCTGGCCCAGAAGGGCAGGGCGGAGCGCTCTCCGCTGTCTTTCCACTCGAATGGCCTGGAGCCTTACAACAGGCCATTCACAGCGGAGGAACTTCGCCTTGCTCTGCACTCTTCTCGTGCCTCTGCTGTAGGGCCAGACAATGTCCATTATGCCATGCTCCAACATCTTTCACCATCGAATAAGGATCGCTGCTCCATCTCTTCAATCGCATTTTTCTCGAGGAGCAGTTTCCGGACTCCTGGCGGGAGGCCATCGTCTTGGCCTTCCCCAAGCCAGGCAAAGATCCCAAGATTCCTTCCAATTATCGTCCAATCGCATTGACGAGCTGCGTGTGCAAGGTGTTGGAAAGAATGGTAAATGCCAGACTCATCTGGTATTTAGAACATCACGGCCTTCTTTCCAACACCCAGTGTGGCTTTCGCAGGCACCGGTCTACTTTAGACCACCTGATCCGCCTCGAATCGGCGATCAGGAATTCCTTTTTATGTAGAGAGCACCTGGTGTCCATTTTCTTCGACATCGAAAAAGCGTACGACACGGCTTGGAGATTCGGCATTCTTTGTGACCTCCACAGTTTCGGCTTAAGAGGTCACATGCCGATCTTCATCTCCAACTTCTTATCGACACGCTCTTTTCGTGTCCGTGTCGGTAACACTCTGTCGCAGCCATACCCCCAAGAACAGGGGGTGCCACAAGGCTGTGTTCTGAGTGTTACGCTTTTCGCTGTCAAGATTAATTCTATAACTAGACAACTTCCTCCATCAGTAGGCAATGCCCTCTATGTTGATGACTTTAGCATCTTTTGCTCATCGTCCAGCATGAGGGTCATTGAAAGACAACTGCAAATTGCCCTGAACAATCTTTCGGTTTGGGCGACGGCAAACGGGTTTCGGTTCTCCCCACAGAAGACCGCTTGTGTGCACTTTTGCCACAAGCGTAATCTTCATCTGGATCCCGAGCTGTGGCTCGGGGGTAACATCATTCCAGTTGTGGCGGAGACCCAGTTTCTCGGTCTCATATTCGATCGGAAATTGACCTTTTTATCTCACATACGTCATCTCAGGTCCAAGTGCACGCGGGCATTGAACATCGTCAAGGTCCTCTCCTCCCTTTCTTGGGGGGCGGACCGATGTTCTTTGCTCCGCCTGTACCGTGCACTTGTCCGATCGAAACTGGACTACGGATCCCAGGTGTACGACTCGGCCCGGGATTCGGTGGTGAAGGTGCTGGACCCCCTCCATCATCAGGCCCTCCGTGTTTGCACGGGAGCCTTCCGCACCTCACCGGTCCAGAGTCTTTACGTTGAGACCGACGAACCTTCTTTATCTCTTCGCCGTCAGCAGTTGTCCCTACAATATGCGTCTAAATTGCGATCCCTGCCTGGCCATCCCACTTGGGACTGCGTTTTCAGTCCGAAGTGGGAAATGCTTTACAATAATCGGCCGACTGCCATTCGTCCTTTTGGTTTGTGAGTCCGAGGCTACCTCAGAGACATCAACACCAGTCTCGATAGCGTTGCACAATCGACAGCTGAGCCACTTCCACCATGGCTCGCTGTTTCCCCTTCCTGCGATTTTTCCATGTGCAGGACGGGGAAGGCCTTTACACCCGACTGTGTGTACCGGCAACTCTTTGCCAGCCATCGTGCTGAGCACCCGGACTTCTTGCCTGTCTTTACAGATGGCTCGAAGTCCGGCACTTCAGTGGGATCAGCCATGGTCTGCTGTGATGTAATCATTGCAGACCAGATCCCACTGCAGTGTTCCATCTTTACTGCAGAGTTGCACGCTATCAGTCTCGCCTTGGACCACGTGGCGACTAAGCATCATCGTCGGTGTGTGCTTTACACCGACTCGCTTAGCTCGCTACAGGCTTTGATCTCGGTGAGGCATCGGCCTCACCCTGTTCTTACTAAGATCCGCCAGCAGCTACATCGTCTGGCAACCACAACCACAATCCATTTATGTTGGGTGCCCGGTCACGTCGGAATCAGGGGTAATGATTTGGCAGATTTTGCTGCCAGGTCAGCCACACCCCTGTCTGACTCTCCGTTGCCGGTTCCCTATCTGGATTTCCGGCAGCGTTTTACCACCAAGCTCCGGCACAGTGGCAGAGATCTTGGTCGGAACAGCTTACGAACAAGCTCTTTGAGATCAAACCTATCATCAAACCATGGCAGTCTTGTTACCGCAGGAATCGCAAGGAGGAAGTTGTACTTGCTCGGCTCCGCTTAGGTCACTCGTTTATTACTCATTTGTTTCTTTTACGGGTGGACGACGTACCTAAGTGCGAGTTTTGTGACACCATTTTAACTATTAAACATATTTTAGTCGAATGTCCGTGTTTTAATTTCGAATGTCAATGTTATTTTAGCTTTCATAATTTTATGTCCGAGCCTCTTACACTTGGACATCTTTTATCTGATCATTGCATTTTATCTCCAGTTTTTAGCTATTTGAAATATTGTGGATATTTTAACCGAATTTGATTTTACCTTAATATATGCATTATTTACCCCAGGTCTCTTACACCTGGGATTATTTTATTCAATATTTCTACACTTGTTTTACTCTGTTCATATACACTTGTTTTATGTTGTTTTACCACTGTACAATGTTGAAAATGTATTTTAAATTTTGGTTGCGGGGTTCTATGTCTTTTATCTTTTATATTGTCTTTTGTTTGGCGCATTATGGCCTTGTTGCCGATGCGCCATTAAACCCCAAACAACCAACCAACCAACCAACATTTTATTGATTTGTGATCCTGAGGTCCTACAGATAGCAGAATTATGTAACCAGATAGCTGACATATTTCCTACTATAAACCATACAATAGAATGCGAACATGGAAAACAGATACCTTTCTTGGATATTCTTATCAAGAGGGAAAACAATTGATTATCAACACAACTGTACAGGAAACCCTTGCATCTACAATCCTAATACCATTCAATTCTTACCATCGAACACAGCATAAAAAGACAGCAATTACAGCATTTATATGGAATATTAGATATTTATATATAAATTAAACCAAACATCAAGAAAATCAGTATTTATATATAACATAGCTTTAGATGCAGGATACCCACAGATATTAATAAAACAACTTGAAAAAGAAGCAGTTATGACATTAGAAAGGTCTGCAGCCACTGGCAGTGCAGGAGCAAAAAAAACCTACACTAATGCAATGCCTAACATTCTGTGGTTTACAGACACCCTAAGAAAGGAAATGTTACAGTATAATAAACAAGCACCCACTAGGGGACCTAAAATGATATTAAAAATGTTAAAAACAGAGATAAACAAATACCAGTGTATGTTTGTGTGGGGGAGGTTATAGTATTAAAACATAATTAACAGCATTTTCAAAAGTTTAAACTTAACAGCATTTTAACAGCATTTTCAAGTATACCCCTCATCAACAGAGATGACAATCAGGAGCAACCATATATTGGCAAAACCAAATGAACAGAAGAAATACAAATTTGCAAACACGAAAGAGATATAGCACAGAAAAAGGCTAATACAACCCTTGCAAGAAATGTTATAACAGGAAAATACTAACCCAAGTTTGAGGATGCAAAAATTTTAGCAGTTCCACCTAACTAATACTAATTAGATGTTGCAGGGCAGTTCTTAATATATATTGTGGGACATGTACCAATGAAGATATACCATAACCCCCCTTACCTGTGGAATATACTGCTTCATGAAACAAAACAAAAAAGAAGAAAAATCTTAAGAATTGAGCCAAACACAAGCACTGAGCATCTCTTCAACAAAACTCGACCACACTTAACAGCATTTTCAAGCACAAATTATGCTTGTGGCACAATAGAAAGGCAATAAGTGATGGCTGAGAGTAATAATCCTCCTTGAAGATAAGTTCATAACAAAATGCATTGAGGAATATGCACATGTTAGTTTTATAGTTTTAAATATAATAAAAACTTCTTAGATAAAGTGTCCCATGAAAGAAAGGGTAAATTTAATAGTGTTAACACCACCACCAAAAACGAACTGGTTGGAACAATACCATCAGAAAGAAGGAAAAGCTACTTTAATTAGCTCAGATTACCACAGGTGAAATTACTGTCAGCACCTCCCCCCAAAAAAAATCACTGGGGGGGGGGGGGGGACAGCAAGTGGAAACACTGCAGAACAGAGGAGCTGCAAGCCAGCAAAAGATTCGGAAACTGAGCAAAAGGTAGCCATTTAATTTTTATTATCTATTTTCATAATTCTTCAGTCCATTTTTGTAATGGAGTCACATGGGGTACATAAGTAAGGCTTTGTTGTAACTCACTGTATAAACAGTGAACATTTTTATAACCAGTTTTATGTCCATTTTCAACTTTTTTTTATGGCAATGATCATTAAATATGATATATTTCTATATCCACTCTCCAAACTACATTTTAAATTGTAAAGGTCAAGAAAATATTTGATCAACTTCCCAGATTTCAATCCCATTGACCATATTTCAGATATTGTTCAGTGGGCTGATATAATAATGGTGTATCATAAAGTGTATTATAATGTATCATAAAGTGTATCATCCATGCCATATTATGTTCAGCAGTTATTATAATTAAGTGACCACCAAGTGTATGGTGGGTGTAAACTTCAAGTGATCTGTAGAAGAATATGAGCAGGTCATAAGCCTGATTGTGCAGATTTTTATGGTTTGATACATTTTAAATTTTACTTTATTTTCTCCAATAAATGAATGGGGCTGATAATTTGTCTTATTGTTTATTTTGTTTGTTTGTTATTAAATTATAGTCTATAGAATATGAATGGCTAGGTGAATGGTAAGACATTCATGTAAAGAAATTAAACAATCAGAACTTTTGTGGTCTTTGCCTACTTGAAGAATTTGTGTCTGTGTAAGCATACATTCAGTGAATTATGGATTAATAAACGTTTCAGCCAATGATGAACCTGAAAATGTAAATTTCAGTTTTTCAGATAACTCAATAACTGAAGATATAGTATGAGTCTATCTTTCATGTTGTCATAAGATGGAAAATTGTCATCATCCATACAAAATATGAAATACTATGAGGCTTTGTATTTAAAATTTATTTTATTTCTATATTCTAGTGTGGAATGAAAAATACCAATATATTGCCAAATACACTTATAGGTTATGTATTCTCTAGATTCATGATGTAAAGCAGTTTGAAGCGAGGTCTAAATATCCCACTGTCATGCAAGTGCTAGAGATCTCTGATCCAGTTGTCATTAATTGCCTTATTGATCAGGTAGGTTTGCTTATTATTAACTAACAGTAGGCAAATAAATGTTACTAATTTTTAAAAAAAGGTTGTCATATTCTGTGATCTTAGAGTATTTAAAAATGAATGGTGATTTTTTTCAAATGTATATTTTTAAAAAGGCCAACTTTTTAAATGAGGATTAAAAGCAAGCATGGTGTTTGAAAGTATTCAACAAGATAAAATAGTGATTCTTGTCTTGAAGAAGATCAAGACATCTCATCATATCTATGTAGGAGTTCAGTGTCAGCACTATGTTCAACTTTGGGGTGGCTGAAATGCATTCTTCAATTTCAAGAATACCGCAGTATCTGGTATGTTGTCATACAATGTAGGCTGCAAATAGCACAAGTGCAAGTACTGGATATGGGAGAAGAAACTAAGAAAAAAAGAATTAGCTGATGAAACCATTCAACAGGCTCTTAGTTATGAAATCAGTACTCAGCCAGAGCAAGGTCCTAGTGGAGATATGGAGATGGTCCCAGAAGTGATAGGAGAGTGTGGAGAGGCAGAATTGTTCTGTTGATTGCAGGCTTGGAAAGTTCTCGACAGGATGCAAGGAAAAGGAAGAATTCCTATTACTTCAAAGATGGATTGTTACGCCATTCTGATCAGATCCTCGGAGATAGGGTACATCAACTGGTATTACCCTCTGAAAGCAGGACCCAAGCAATTGTGTTGGCCCAATTCAGCCTTTGGGATGGCCATTTGAAGCTGTGCAAATCACTAGAAAGATTGAAGCATTCCTTCTATTGGCCGAACATCAAAGCAGATGTTCAAGAATATTGCGAACATTGTCAGAATTGCCAACTACAGGCGGTGGGAAAAAAATTTTTAAAAGGTACCTATCACGCCATAACTTAACCTGAGCATCCCTTCCAAGATGTGAATATTGATATTATCAGTCTGATATTGCCAGAGTCAAGCCAGAAACATTGGTTCATACTGTGCCTAGTAGATCAGCATATCATATGGCCTGAGGCTGTTTGCCTTTCAGCAGTAACTGCTAAGGCAACTTGTGAAGCACTACTTCAAATATTTGCTAGAACTGGGGTAGCTCAGGTGATAGCCAGTGATAGAGGATCAAATTTCGCTTCTAATCTCACACAAGAATTCTGCATCACCACAGTTCTCAACTCCAGTGCATCCCAAGTCAAATGGCTTAGTGGAACATTGGAACCAGGTGCTGAAATCCATGTTGCACCATCTGATCCGAGAACATCCTTGGGATTGGGATAAGCATCTGCCCTTTCTCTTACGGGCATATTGGGAAGTGCCCAATGCCACCACAGGCATTGCCCCCTTTCAGCTACTGTATGGGAGAAAATCTACTGGCCCCCTGTCCATTTTGAATGCCACATGGGCTGGGGAGACTTATATGCCAACAGGTCTGACCCCCTCAGCAGCACAGTATATGCAAAACTTAACGGTGCAGTTGGAATTAGCAGCAGAGGCTGCATTGGTGGCAGTGAAACAGCAGAGGAGTTATGCAGATTACTATAATAGGAGATCTCGCCACAAGGAATTTAGTATTGATGAGCAGGTGTTAGTACTTGCACCAGATTCAAGCAACAAACTTTATGCCCGATGGACTGGACCAACATGGATTGTCTGAAAAACCTCAGCTTCTAGTTACAGGATCGAACTTCCTGAAGGGGGAATTTGAACAATACATGCTAACAAGATCTGAGAATATAGAATGCAAGTATCTAGCATAAAGGTGCTCTATGAGGCAGATGAGGAATTTGGATATCTGGAGCATATTTTTATTATAAGAAAAGGAGATCAGCTGAAGCTGGATTCAGCAGAAATGATCAATTTGGACCTTATGCAGCAGAGAAAGATTGAGGAGTTACTGGGAAAATATCCCCGAGTTTGTACCGGAATTCCAGGTAGAGCAAGGTGTGAGAAACATTCGATTAAGGTCAAGGGAGGATTCGAACCCAGAAGGGCACACCCATACAGAAACCCATTGCTTTGCAGAATGAAGTGGATAGACAGATTGGGGAACTGCTGAAGCTTAAGCTCATAGAACCATCGTTTAGTGAATATACGCTCATCCAGTTGTATGTGTAGTTAAGCGTGATGGGTCAGTATGGCTATGTGTCAACTTTCAGCACTTAAATACTGGAATAGAGATGGATGCTTTCCCCATGTCTAACCCTATAGAACTCCTATATCAAGTGGGGAAGACGAAATTTATTTCTGTTCTCGATCTATTGAAGGATTATTGGCAAATCCCTTTGGATGAAAAGTGTCAACATCTCACCACTTTTGTAACCCACCGAGAATAATTCCAGTGCAAAGTTTTACCATTTGGACACCGTTGTTCTGCTGCCATATTCCAGAGGGTGATTAATAAATTGCTAGCCAATCATACCAAATATGTTTGCACTTATCTCAATGACATCGCTGTTTACTCAGAGACCTGTGAAGAGCACAAGGATCATCTCAGCAGAATATTAAAAGTAATCAATGACGCTGGCTTTGTAGTTTATTTAGGTAAACGTCTGTTTGGACAAGCTAAAGTCAGATATTTAGGACACATAGTGGGGTCGGGGACTCTTATTCCTGACCCAAGCAAACTTGCAGCAATTGAGAAATTGGCCAGTCCAAGGACAAAAAGGAGCTGTGAAGTGTACCGGGGCTCTGTGGTTACTGTAGAAATTATATCCCAAATTCACCAATGTTGCTTGCCCTTTGACGGAACTGATGCGGAGGCAGATCCCAATGCAAATTCCAAGGGGTGATATGTAGAAGAGAAAGCCTTTAATGAGCTCAAGGCCCAACTATGCAAGGCTGCTGCCTGCCATACTCCAGACTCTAAACAGCCATATTGCTTATATGTTGATGCCTTGGATTATGCAGTCGGTGCCTGCTTGATGCAGCGTGATAATGTAGGGAAACAGGCCCCAATTGGTTTTGCATTGCAAAAGTTAGATCCCACCCAAAGGAAGTAGGCAGCAATTGAGAAAGAAGCTTTCACTGTAATTTGGGCCTTATGAGAGTACAAAAACATTTATACAAGATAAATGTATATTTGAATAATACATATAAATAAGCCATCATTTAAGTTTGGCAAAGGGCTTTTATTTTGAGATGTTTCATTCATTGCTGTCATAGCAAATTTTATGCAGTCCTGTTTCACCATATCAGCTTCTCAGATATTTAGTGTTACACAAAGGCATATATATATACTTATATAGTAGGTAAGGATTTATAGTACTTGATTAGTTGCTGTTGTGATTATTATGAAGTCATTAAGTGATATTTCACATTGGCATGGCTTTTACTCTCTGTTTTAGTGCATTTTTTCTATACATAGGTGCATGATGATAGTAAAAACATTAAATCAATGTAGCTGCATTTCTTTCATCTATTTTATAAATCTAGCAACCACCAATATGAAATCTAGGAAAGACAACCAGGAAAGAAATTGGCAACACTGCCATGAGGTAATGTACTCCAGCAATTTTAACAGCACTACAAAATGTGTTGTTTTTAATAAGATGGTGAAAATGCCATTTCTTTAGAGTTGTGACAATCTTACTTTAAACTTTAGCTAATGCTCAATACTCGTACAACACTGATTACAAAAAATTATGAAAGTTAACATTTGTTTAGGAAAGCTTTATACATTAATAATAATTTTGATATTATTAATATATAATTATAATAAGAAGCATATGATTTTTCTTACAATTTATCCATCCTTTTCAAAGTTGATTGCTTGTTGATTTGCAGTTAAAGTAAACAAATGGTATGCTGATGTAAGGAAGAAATAAAATAAATATTTAATATGCTAATTTTATATCATTATGAATTGTTTCTATAAAGTTAATATAGTTTTGCTTAAGTTCATTGAGGTGATGATTTACTTTGTTTTTTAGGCATCTATTGAATCAATATTACTAATTGAAAACAATGAAGAGGCTCGGAATGTTATGTTGTATAAACCTCCTATCAATTGCAAGCATGCATATACTTTAAATGGGGATCAGCTTTATCCACAACCATCTTTTCGATATTATTCATGTACTAAAAGGACAGCAGAAGTACTACATGCTAACTATGAAAAAGTGATAAGGTACTTTTTTATCTTTGAAACCATCAAGAAATATGTCAATTTTTACTTTTGCTAGTCCCTAGTTATTAACCATTTTAGAAGTAAGCAAATTTAAATATATATTTTCATATTGCCATAGTATTTCTATCATAGTAGTATTTAAAACTATTTTTAAATGCATCATACAAACGTTTAAACAACATGCTATAAATTTCATTAGTAATGAATGAAGAAAAATTATGAACATTATATAATTTGCATGGGTTGCAAAATACTGTGATTTTCTAATAATGCACTGAATAGAGTACGATGAAATTAGGCTGTCAGCTTATAGTAATAAAATCTTTTTCAACAGGGATGACATCTAAATGTTTGCAACATGAGGATCAGTGCAATATTTAATCCACCTGTCATCTACCCACCCACTGATTCATCCATCATCCATCCAGCTACTTACAAAGGTCTTACCAGACTGTAATTTAGCCCCCCAATCACATCTAACTCAAGCTACAGCATTTGGCCACTACATGCTAATTCTAACAAGGTCCTATTTGATATTGTCTACCTACTCTTTTTATACCTTCCTGTTTTTTTGACTCCTTTAGATGCACTGTGTATAACTTGACTCGCTAATCTGAGATATCCATTCAGGCAATATAGCCACACCAAATCAGTCTCTCTCTCTCTGCACAAGATGTTGCTTAATCTTTCTAGTGCCCAGCCTAAAACTGGAGCAAAACTACAGACCAAGCTATTTTTTGCTGTGAACCAAAAAAATTAACTTTGGAACTTTTTTGATAAATTACTAGTGATAGAAAATGCTATATATTAAATTAAGCAGCATTTAATTCTGGATTTTATGAAAATAAAACATTTAACAAAAATGAGATTATTCATTTTAATAAGCCTTTTTTCATCATCATCATCATCATCCTCAAGCAGCCATGGGCTACGGAGGTCCAACCAGACCGTGCAATTTAGTTCTCCAAGCAAGTCTATCCTGTGCTACATCTACTGCATCTGGCCACTGCACACCAATTCTAACAAGGTCCTGTTTGACATTGTCTGCCCACCGCATCCTAGGTCTCCCCTGCTTTCTGAGGCCTTTAGGCACACTGTTCATAACCCTATTCGCCAATCTATAATTATTCATACGGGCAACATGGCCAAACCAACGGAGTCTCTCTCTGCACAATATGCTGCTTAAAGGAGGTTGCAAACTCCTTTTCCTAATCTCATCATTAGTTACAAAGTTGAACCACCTAATGCCCAAGATACTGCGTAAGCATCTGGAATCAAAAGCATCTAGTTTCCTGTTATCTTGTTTACAAAGTGTCCAAGTTTCACTACCATAACTAACCCTAGAAAGAACCAAACTATTATACAGTCTAATTTTAGTCTTTAGGTGTACCATTCAGTCTTGAGCCTTTTTTAGCAATGTAATAATAAAAGAAGCATCTGGCAGTACAAATAAAATTTTTTTAAAGAAAATTAATGGACCAGAATAATTCTAATACATATTTTAGACATAGACAGGAAATTTCTTATTGAATAATAGGAAAATAAATTTTTACTTGAAACAGGAAAATTGCACTTTTTCTAATTTATTTCTCAGTTATATATTTTTTCAACTATGCTCAAAAATAAAAAGTAACCTTTAGTTAATATTTTTTTTGCCAAAAAAAAAACCAATCGACAGAAAGAGATCATGTTAAGTACCAAATTGAACAGCATTTATTTCTGAATTTTGTGAAAGTAAATCATTTAATTAAATCTACATATTAATTTTATTAAGACTTTTTTTACAGTATATCACTCACTACATTCAGTGAAGAAAGAAGGATTTCACAAGGTATCTTCCTCAGAATAAAATGGTGAAGATGTATCATAACTGGTATTTATGACTGGAAGGTTAGTGCTGGAAAACCACAAGCACACACATGTATCCATTTAGTCCACAGTGTACTGACAACATTGCAGATGCATCTTCTTTGCTCCAACTGTGGGTTGATTTCCAGGAAGTAAATAATAGAAGGTCTAAATTTACTTTTGGAAAATTATACACTGAATGCTGGGAGTAATTATAAAATAATTCTAGAAATACTGATATAGGTTTAAATCAGAAAAGAGAGTAAAATGGAAAAAAAATAGACACACATACTTGGTAATTACTCCAAAATCCTCATTGGAAAAAAAAAAAAAAAAAAAAATTTTGGTTAAATTTTAGGATAATTTCAAAACTTAAAGAAAATGAGTTTTTCAATAGTTTACTTTTAACCTAGCACTTTCTTGAGCTTTTGCAGCTACAGTTTTAACTATTAATTATCATAACCATCTGAGCTCCTCTATATGACCTGGTGTTCCTAGCCTAACTAACCCATTTAAATAATTTAATATATATCGATTAAGCTATCATCATCATCATCCTCAAGCAGCCATGGGCTACGGAGGTCCAACCAGACTGCACAGTTTAATTCTCCAAGCATATCTGTTCTGAGCTACATCTGCTGCATCCGGCCACTGTACACCAATTCTAACAAGGTCCTGTTTGACATTGTCTGCCCACCGCATCCTAGGTCTCCCCCTCCTTCTGAGGCCTCTAGGCACACTGTTCATAACCCTATTCGCCAATCTATAAATTATCCATACGGGCAACATGGCCAAACCAGCGGAGTCTCTCTCTGCACAATATGCTGCTTAAAGGAGGTTGCAGACTCCTTTGCCTAACCTCATCATTAGTTACAAAGTTAAACCACCTAATATCCAAGATACTGCGTAAGCATCTAGAATCAAAAGCATCTAGTTTCCTGTTATCTTGTTTACACAGTGTCCAAGTTTCACTACCATAACTAACCTTAGAAAGAACCAAACTAGTATAAGTCTAATTTTAGTCTTTAGGTGTATACGCCTATTTCTCCGCAATCTCCATAGATTCTTAAAAGTCCCGGCAGCAATACCTATTCGTCTGTTAATCTCATGCCGCACATCACCAGTATCAGTTACGTAGCTCCCAAGGTAATTAAACTGTGACACCTGCTCAAGACTGCAACCATTCAGATTAACTGAATCACAACCTGCCTGACCAATTTTCATCACTTTAGTTTTATCTCTGTTTATAACCAAACCTACTCTACAGCCAATCTCATCAACATCTCGAATGAAAGAGTTCATCTCATCAACATCATTTGCCAAAAGGGCTAAATCATCAGCATAATCTAAATCAGAAATTTTCGTATCTCAAGTCCATTTAAGGCCAAAATCTTTCCCTTGAAGTGAATTTCGCATAACCTAATCAATAACCAAGCTAAAGAGAAAAGGAGATAAAATGCACCCTTGTCGAATACCAGAAGTATTGCTAAACCAATTGCTACAAGCCTTACCAACTCTCACACAAGACTCAGTGTTATTATAGAGAGCTTTCATTATGTCAACTAACTTGTCAGGTATACCATATGATCTCACAATCAACCACAAATTATGACGATCAACAGAGTCAAAAGCCTTTTTGAAATCAACAAAGCTAGCAACCAAAGGTTTCTGAAACTCTAAACATTTCTCAAGAATCTGCTAAGTGAAAATATCTGATCCACACATTCCCTATCACTTCTGAATCCACATTGCTCATCACGCAATTGACTGTCAACCAGATTTTTAATTCTATTAAGCACAATCATGGAAAGAACTTTACCTGGAACAGAGAGTAGGCTGATACCCCTATAGTTATCACAAGAACTGCGATCACCTTTTTTGAAAATAGGGATAACAATAGCTCTGGTAAAATCCTTAGGAACCATGCCTTTATCATAAAAGATATTCAGAATTTCAGTCATCCAAATGGTAACTGAAACATTCCCAGCTCTAAGCATTTCCGTAGTAATTTCATCCACCCCTGGGGATTTATGAAGTTTAAGTTTAGAAATAGCCAAACTAACTTCAGATTGTGTTATAGGGCCAACATTAAAGCCAACAATGCATCTATCATCATTGCAAACAATGGGAGTAGAATTGACCACATTGTTTAGAACATCACTGAAATGCTCAGCCCACCTAGCCATGACAGAATCCTCACCTTCTATAACCTTACCTTGTTTATCCTTCAATCCCTGTATACCTGTTCGTTTTCTGCCACACAAAACATTAACTATCTGGTACAGCTCTCTGTTGTTGTGCTGTCTAACTGCTTCCTCAGCTTTGTCAGCCAGGCTATCAAGCCAAAGATTCTTATCAGTAGCTAACTGATCCTTTACACGTTTATTAAGTTCTTTGTAATGCTTTCTATTAGGACTAGTAGGGTACTGATTAAGGACATTCCTGCAGTTCCTTCTTTCTGAAATAAGCTCAAGTGCCTTATCACTTAAATAATTCTGTCTCCTCTGCTCCTTTTTCCCTAAAAGAGTACTGTTAGTTTCCAAAAAAGCCTGTTTAAAATGGCCCCATTCTTCCTCAACTTCAGTATTAAGCAAACCATGACTGTCATAATGACTAAGTAACCTATCATGGTAAGCTTTAGCTATAACTGGGTCTTTCAGAGCTTCAGTATTAAAGGTAAATTTTTTAACCCTAGCACAACACTGTTTAAGTTTAAGTTGCAAGACACTTTTAACAAGGTAATGATCAGATCCAATTTCAGCTCCCCTATATGCCCTGGTATTTCTAACAGAACTAGCCCATTTGCTGTTAATTAATATATAATCAATCATATTCCTATGCAGCCCATCAGGTGAAACCCATGTGTTTTTATGTATGTCGCGTTGTTTGTAATATGTGTTAGTTATTCTGAAACCATTGAGTTTACTTACCTGTAGGAGACGTTGCCCATTGCCATTGCAGCTACCAATACCAAAAGGGCCTATTACTCCTCCCAAAGGTCAGAGTCGGTACCAACTTTGGCATTGAAGTCACCAAGAACAAGGGTAATATCTCCTTTCTTGACAGAATTCAAAATATCCTGAAGTTGTCTGTAAAACCTATCCTTCTCATCCTTATCAGAATCCTCAGTGGGGGCATAACAGCAGATAACATTCAAGTCTTTAATGCTTGTCTGAAATTTTGCTGTAAGAAACCTTTCATTAATGCACTCATATCCTAGAAGAGAATCACTAGCATGTCTGCTGGAGCGCAGACCCACGCCTTGGTGATGCTTTCCATCCTCCCTCCCTGTAAAGAGAAATTTAAAGTTATTTTTAAGTATCTCACCTTTACCTGTCCATCTGGTCTCTTGTAAGCCTAGAATATCTAGGTTATAGCGCTGGAATTCCTGCATGAGGACATCAAGAGAATAATCTCTATATAATGTCCTCACGTTCCACGTTCCTGCAGAGAGAAAATGATTAGTAGGATTTTTAAAGAAATTAGGTTTATTGAGATTGGTAGGGCCAACAATATCAAACAGCCCCCTGATCGCAGGCATGGGACAAAGACCTGTTCCTCCTCTGCTAAAGGCTGAAGTCACCAATGCTGGTAGGAACTTCAGACACCACTTTTTCAAGTGGACTTTTTCAAGAGCCATATGGCCTGCATGAGACACATTACTCCAGTTTAGGCTTGACGATGCCCAACTAGCTAAGTAAGGTTCAGGTACCTGCGATGGCCTCTGATTAAGATTATCATTCTGGCCTCTGATTAAGATCACCAGCTGATATAAGGTATCCCATGCCTCTGTTCACTTAGAGCTGGCAACCCAGAAGCAAACAGAAAACACAGCAGCAGACTCTCCCTCAACAGAGGCCCACCAGTGCAGCAAGTCCAGGATCCATAATCAAGCTCAAATCCATAAACAAGTCCAGTCTAGTAGGTATAAATGGTCAGCACCAGGACCCTGTGAAGTTGACCACTCCTCAGCAGGGTTGAAAAAAAAAGAAAAAAGTGGCCATAGATTACCAGATCAGTAGGCCATACTGAACTGGCAGCCCTCCCCTTCCGTTCCCTTCCAAAAGAGAATATCTCTTTTGAAAGGTACTAACGGCCTGCACCACGAGAAGGCGGGGTTGGACATTAGGTGCTAGACCTGGCCGGTTCTGTGCATCATCACTAGGGATAGGTACACAGCTCTCCTTCCAGTTTACGCCTAGCTACCATCAACATTATACATCTTCTTAGGACTGGTAGCTTACAAACATCGGGGCTGTGAGAATTACATCTTCTCATCTGTGAATGCCTATGATAAGCAATTGTACCAGCTACTACAAAGTGATAACTATCCTTTGTTTAATTTAAGGTCTAATGTATCTTTGCATAGCTTTAAGATTATAATTATGGCTCTTAAGTTACTGAAATATCAATTTATCTTAGTTATTATGCTCCCAACTTTTGCGGGAAATAATATGCGCTTCGCATATTAGGATTGTGATACACTGTGCTACCAAATGTAACAGCTTAATTGTGATATATTAAATTTTTTAATTATTGTTAGCTGTGTTTAAATTATATATACTATCCCATTTACTATTAATGTATAATCATATTCCTGTGTAACTGTTTAAGGGAAACTCATATGTACTCATAAATATCCAACTGTATATAGTTGCATAAATTAGTTATTCACAAATAGTTAACTTTTGTTTTATTGTATTTATTTTTGCTAAAATATTGACCCTCACTTAAATGTAATATTTCTTCTAACTATATCATGTAATAAATGCATAAAAATATCTTCATTCATATTTTATTTATTGTGATAGAATTACAAATTTAAAAAGGAAATGTGTGTTTTCATAGAGATACCAATATCCTTTTACATGAAAAACGCAATCAGCTTAAAACATTGGAGAATAAAACAGATGAAGTAGCAAATCATAGGAATAATAATAAGGAAGAACTGACTAAAGCAGTAAAAGAACTGGTGGAACTTCAAAACAGCAAAAAGCAGATAAATCAGATTATTACAGAACTGAAGATGAATGAAGACATCAAACCAATTGATGTAACTGCATTGGTGGGTGACATTTTTTTTTTTACTTTTTTAATAGTATATTTTGTTTTTAACGAAATTTATCTGTATGGAAAAAAAATTGAATCAGTAGCATGCTAGGTTCATAATTTGCAGTTCACAGGTTCAAGGTTCATTTTTATAGTTGAACTTACTACAAAATAAAGAGAAAAAATTTATAAAATCCTATTTATTGTACCACGGTTGGGTTGTTTTATTTCTGAGCAGCAATTTTTTTGCACACAATGGGCTAAATGGTCAGGTCACAAGAATCCTGAGGTCTCAGAGAAGGTAGGGGACAGAAGGTCCATCCAGTGCATTCTTTAACATGCACAGGGTATGGGTTCTACCATACATGGGCCACATCTTAATGTCCCATCTGACAGTCAGTGACCTTTCCATGCTCGTCGATGTGCCCTACTGACTGAGGGCAGTGCTGGAAGTTTTTCATAAATCTCAATGCTGGTCCATCTGGGACTTTAACATGGAACTGCATATTATGAGTCTGGTGTGCCACTGACTGAGCCACCCCCAACCCTAGTGTCACAGTTGAGGTATATGCAGAGTGGTAAGCAAAGTTCATACTCAGGGGAATATCTTGTGAGCACATAATATTATGGATGTTGAGTTCATGGGTGATGGAGATGGTAAATTTAGGAAGTCTATACTTAAGCAGGGAAATACATAGTCGTTTGACTGTAATGAATATATGTAGTGGTTATGTATAAGAAATCTGTAGTGGTTGATGTAGTGGTATGATGGACCAGCATATTTGGCATTGAAGATACACCCAACTCATGAGAAAATGAAACAGATTCACTCAGCTGTGAAGTTTTGGTGATGCAGACTAGAAGCCTCACGTGTCAGATTAATAGCTTAACACTAGAGATATGTATGTCCATTACTTGAAACTATCCATAGTTTTTGACTTTTTCAAGTTTTTATGTTTGGTCCTTAACTTTGGAGTGTACTATAATATTAGTCTTAGTATATTACTTTTTGTTTAATTAATTTAATGAAACTGTAACTCAGTTGAATCATTAAAAAACTGATCTTTGAAGACCATGTACTGCTAAACACACTTTTGAAATGAACAAAAAGATTGTAAAAGTTCTCTTTTTATATATTCTCTTGGGTTAAGATATGAAATGTAAAAGCACAACCAACACAAATACACATATAGTGGACATATTGAACCTTTTGAGGGCTAATTCACTGAAATTTTAAAAGGTATTTGATTTTTGTTATAAAATGGGCTCTTGGAGCATGTGAGAAACTTATTTTTACTATAAAAGGCTTATTTATAGCCAATGGCATAGCTAGGATTTTTGAAGAGGAAGGGACTAAAAACATTTTGTTAATGCAAATTCATGAAATAATGATTTCTTAAAAATTAAATTTCAGTGATTTGTAGTTTAACCCCCCCCCCCCTCCTCATGACTATACTACTGTTTGTACATTATAGTCCTAGTAATTTTTAATATATGTGTATTATAGTGTAGTCATCATTTATATAATATATTATAGGAGATTTATATATATATTATGCATTCAAACTGATATAATTGGGCATCTGTTAGAACTCAGCTGCTGGACTGATAAAATAAAAGCTCTCTTAGCTATAAAAAGTATGAATGCTTGTGTTTTTAATATTGACTGTTTTATGTTTTAATGAATTCGGGCTAATATAGTGAATTGTGTTATATACCCTCATGGATACAAAAATTGCAACACCATAAAGCAAGCTTCGAAGAAACTGAGCTGAGTGGTAGAGTATGTTACAAGGTAGTAGTGATTAATCATGCAATTGCCTGCATGCATATTAAGGGTGTATTTAGGGACCCCCAATATGGGCTCTCAGTACAGAGTATGACCTCCATTGGTGGCAATGCATGCAGCCAGATGTTGAGGCATTGATGCATACAGATCCATAATAGTGTCCTGAGGCACTTTCCACCATTTTTCCTTCAAATGGAGATGCAGGATGTCTAATGTGTGTGCTGGCTATGGATTATATTGGAGGCATCTACCCAGCACATGCCATATGTGCTCTATAGGGTAGAAATCCAGGGACATAGTGGGCCAAGGTAGGGTGCTGACATCCCATAGACATTGTTGGACAATGCATGCTGTATGAGGAATGTGTTATCCTGCTGAAAAATTACACCAGGAGAGCTCCTCAGAAAAGGTAGATAAATAGAGCACCAGAATGTTGTTGACGTATTGTTGAGCTGTCGAAGTTCCCTGGACAAACATTAAAGGTGTTCTGGAATCATAAGTGATGGCACTCCACACCAGAATGCCAGGTGTGCAGTCACTATGGTGCTCCCAGATGTATGCTGGACTGCAATTCCAAAACCCTGATGTGAACATCATCTGCACCCAAACAGATGTGTGACTCATCCAAGAAGACAATGTGGTGTCTTTTCTACTCCCAGAACACATGCTTGACACCACAGACATGCCTTGCAATGATTAGCAGTCAGAGGCAACCTGCACAGGGGACATCATGCCTGTAATTCAGCTTCATTATAATGTCATTGGATGATCCATGTGGACTCTGGTGCATACATTACAGGTACCACATTGCACTGGATTGTTGTAGATGTTGCACAGGGTCAGAGGTTGCTTGTTGGCAGATAAGGGGATGTTATTGTGGTGTGGGTATGTCTGTAGGGACCTGAGCCATGGTGACATGAAGTGGTATCTATCCTCATTCACTGCTCCAAACAGCATATTACAGTGTTTACTGTGCAACTTAGATGGTCGGCTATATGACAGGCAGACCAACCTGCTTCATGCATCCCCATGTATGGCCCCATTTGACTGGGCCTAGCTGCTGATAATGTGCTTGTGTTTGTTCCCTTGGTATAACTGAAACACACATGCATTGTTTTATCCCACTGACTTACCTGTTGTCTACTATGGTGGCTTTTATTGTGGTCTCAGTTCTGACAGCCCTGCCTCTATTTCCTTTTCCATGTGATGTTATGCTGTTGTCACTGTAATTATTTGCATAGGACCTCTGGAATACATGTGGTAATGATTTGGTGTCACTGCATTCACAAGTCCCAGCTGCATCAGCGTTGAGATTTATCTCTGCAAAACTCCCTGCCCTGCCCATGGTCAGTAGGGGACACCGATGGGCTTGGAAAGGCTGCTGTCCGTCAGATGGGACGTTAAGCTGTGGCCCTGTGTGCGGGAGAGACATACCCTGTGCACGTTAAAGAACACGCTGGATGGCCTTGGTGGGAGGCTATCATCTGTCTCCCAACAGCTGTTCCAGTGGGTCACCTCCCCCAACCTTCTCTGAGCCTTCGGGGTCCATGTGACCTGGCCATTTAGCCCATTGTGTGCAAAAAAGTGCCACTCAGAGGTAAAACAACCCAACCCAAATCGCTGCATTCATCCTTTAGAGGTGTTGCAATTTTTGTGTACATTAGTGTAATTTCATGTAATCAAATATTTGAATCTATACTGACTAATAAAAATTGTAATTTGTATAATTTATTTAAAGGAAGAAGAATTGATAATGTCAAAGAAACACAAACAAGATTTTGAAAAGGAAGCAGTAGAGAAGGAAAATGTTATAATATTTAAGAACCAAGAAATATCTAATCTGGAAATGGACTATACATTGTTTGAAACTACATTGAAGGATAAATATAATACTGCAGAGTCTCTAAAGGTAGCTATAATCTATAAAGTAAAATATAAAAGTAATTATTGTTTATGAAGGTCTGTAGAGTTTTACAGCAACTATTAAAATTGCAGAAGATAGATATTATTGGTGGAATAGACATGTATAAAGTGATGATTTATTTTACTGAGCTGAGTGGAAGGTACAAGCTTAGTACACAGGCACCTGTTGGTAAAGTGCATCAAAATTTGAAACATTTTAGAAAAGGAAATAAATCTTTTTCACTCTAAAAGAGAAAAGAAGAAAAAAAGTTATTAGTTGAAAAAGTGATATCAGGGGCAAAAGTATTTTGTACTCTTCCAGTACAACATAATATTTGAAGATTTTCAAGCAAAAGTATATCAATAGTAAAGTATCACAGGAGGTGAGGAGGTGTAGACATGGAACTCGTGAAATAATAAATTGAGAAAAATTGGTTTTGCTGAGAGTGGGATTTGAACCCATGTCTAGTAACATGCCAGGTATGATAACCACTATACCATCAATGGCTAATGTTTTTATTTTTCACTTAATGTCACTTATAAACTTTCCTGCATTTTTTATTTGAATTGCTCTTGGCGCCATCTGTCAGGAAACGGACAACTATGTTGTCACATGTGATGAAATTTAATATTTGTCACTTACACTCATGGTGTTAAATCAATAATTCAGTAGTAAAGTATCACATGAGATGTTCTGTAGACGTGGAACTCGTGAAATGCATGAAAGTTTATGTCACAGTAGCTGAAGAAAAAAAAAACAGCCATTGATGGTGTAGTGGTTAGCATGCCTAGCAAGTTACTAGGAGACATGGGTTCCAAAACCAACTTTTTTTTCAGTTTATTATTTCATGAAAAGTGTATCAGTTGTAAAAAAAATTACCTCTTGTTCTTCTGTTAACTATTTTGAATATTGAAGTACTAATGTTCTAATGGGCTATTCTGTGAATGAGTATAACATTTTTAAGTAAAGCAAATCTTTTTCACTCCAGCAAATATAATGTCAGTTTTTCCAACCTTAATTCATGTTACATTTTTTAACAACCTGGGAGTCTTTTATAACCATATCTGAATGTGATCAAAATTTTTAATGCCTGATATTGGATTCAGTATCCATATAGATGAAGCATATTTTTGTATAGGTCATTTAAAAATCACAAACACTAATCAGCAAATCAATATCATATTTCCCATAGTATTTCAGAATTAAGAATATGATGCAGTTAGGTTATCTGACAGTATGTAATAGTCACAAAAGTTAATTGTGATTGGAATAACTCCCAAGTATCTTTGTTCTTGTACATTTCTAACTAGATTGTTCATGAAGTTATAATTCAAGTTCATATTTCCAAAATGCAGAACACACGATTTATCTTTTTATAGACATTGTCTTACAATTTAAAGGATGTTTGTAGAAAAATGGTTGTAAAACAAATATCACTTGATCAGTTTGCAAGAAAGTTTGTGGAAGTATGTTAGATTAATATTGAAAGTGTAAATGAATGTTCCATCAACCTATCCCTGAAAGTATTGCAATGGTGTCAAAAGTGGCATCCCATTCAGAACACAAATTGAGGGCTTATTAGGTGTGTGATAATCTCTCACAGCAATATAAGATTCACAATATGGGATCACAGTGTGTATGAAGCTATACAAAAGTAGAGGTATAAGATGCATTTCATATAAGGACCACTTGCAGCTCAGTATGTCTGGGGTGGGAAATCAAAGAAATCAACTTGCCATCCTAGAAGCATCCCAAGCATGCTGTATGAAATTGAGATCAGCAGAATATGCTTCCACTCCTTATGGCTGATAATTTTCACTTCCAGATATTAGTCAACCAGTCAAGCTCTGATGGAGACATTAACAGTCTGCAAAATGAAATTGTCTCTTATTGAACTTGCATAAGGTCATGCATAGAGGTCAAGGAGCTCATCTCTGTATCTCTGAGTTGTTTGAATGTTACTAAAACCATGTAGAGATCTGTGTGAACACCTGGCGAAATGCGTGCTAGATCATGACACTGATCCCTCCATAAATCTGTCTTTCTTGATGATGTTTGATGGATGATAAAGTGCTTTTCATTCACTCCAGATCTTGAGTCACTCTGCTGGACAAATCTAGACTCATCAGTAAAGAGAACTGAATGCCTTTGTCCAGTCATGATGTTGTCTGGCTTCATCATGCCAATTCAGTTGCTCTCTTTTGTGACATTGGATGAGGTCAGCATACTGATCAATCATCATAAAGACCACCTTTGTGATGCCTTATCCTAATTGTGAAGGTTGAAAAAAGGGTTTCAATAGCCCCAAGGAGATGAAAATACAGTTGAGCCAATGTTATTAATTGATACTGTTACAGTTGAGCCAATGTAGTTAGTTCAGTTCTTCAAACTGTAAGTTACAGCTACCTGTTCTCATTTTCTGTTATTGCCTTTGGGCAACTAACTCCTTTATGGATTGCCATTCATTGATTAATTGCCACTTTCTCTGGAAACCAAATCTTTATATTTTTTGCCATCAGCAATTGCCCTTATGTTACACTTATAAATTTCAATCCCTGTTGAGCTATCCAACTAAGGACTGCATTTTTCATCACATGAGAAATGTTTTACTCTAATTCACTGATTGCCATTCGTCCTTTTAGTCTGTGTGTCTGATCTGTGTGTCTGAGTCTACTTAGAGCAGGCATGGCCAACTGTTTTTGCCTGCGGGCCGGATTGGAAAAAAAAAATATTTTCACGGGCCGGACGAAATATTAAAATTGAAAAATGTTAAACAAAACACTTATTTCTTTAAGTAAACAAAATTTTATTATGAAATTTGTTTATGAATAATTTTAAGTAAATCAATACAACAAATTAACATAATAACTAATGCGACGTGTGAGGCGGTTTGCATCGCTTGTTATTTTTTTAATATCTGGTTCTATACTTGTAGTAGCTATTCTTAACACAGCCTCCAAATGTAAATCATTCAATCTTGATAATAATTTTTGATAATAATAAGATTTTCTTTATAACGGAATGTTTTTTAAACAATATAGAAGTATCGAGAATTCATTCGATTAATTACTAGAAGCTAAATGCTAATATTGAAAAATTGTTCGCGGCCACATAAATTCATTACGCGGCGGGCCGGATCCGGCCCGCGGGCCGTATGTTGGCCATGCCTGACTTAGAGGATATTAAGATCGGTCTCGATAGCATTTCCCAGTCATCAGCCAAATCAGGTAGCCAGGAGTTGCTGAAGTGTTCTGCATGAACTATATATCGAACAAGCAAACTATTGTCAGCTGTTGTATTTATCAGAGTCTGAGGAAATTTCTCTAATCCATGCAACCATCACTTCATCAACTGAATTCATTACACATGATAAAAAATGGATCTTTTTCAGCAATCTGAATATCCAAAAACAGTGGCTTGACTCAAGACAGCCTGCCCTTCCTGTCCCTAAGAAAGGATGATTCAAAACGAAGGCAATATTGTGTATTTGGCAGAATTTTGAGGGTGTAGTGCACTTTGAACCAGTTCCTGATGGATGTGCCATCAGTGTTAAGCTCTACTCAGCATAGCTGGAGCATGTGCACTCTTTGGTGCAACCCAGGATTTGTAAATAGACATCCAATACTCTCCCAATAAGACAACGTAAAACTGCACATTGCACATTGGGAAAACAGAACAAAAAAAAAAAACTTTGAGAATTTGCATTTGAGCTTTTTTCTCACCCAGCATGTAGTCTGGACCTAGCTCCTTCAGAATAACACCTCTTCTGCTTTGTAGATAATTTTCTTTAAAGTAGGATATTTCAAACATTTCAGGAAATCGTAAATGGATGCCGGCAGTTTTTTGTTTCCAAAGGCCAAACATGATGTTGAAGAGGAATCGAACAACTTGCTGACAGATGGCTATGAACTGTTGAAAATGATGGTTTATTTTTCTCTAAGTAAGGTTCATTATTATATTGTAGTAATCATTTCTCAAATAGACAATAAATGCACAGACTTATGAATTGTTCAAGTATAATGCAAAAACATTATTTATATAGCATACAAACATTATTTACATTTCCTGAACACAACATCTTCAAAAGCCAGTTCTGGCATGCATTAGTATTGGATTAGTTATGTATGTTAGCAATAAAATATTTATTGTGGAATTTTGTTTAATATTGACCAATTGTTTTTCATCAAATCATGTATTTAAAATTTATGGGAATTTTTTTTTTTCTAGGAAAATTTCATCTTTTTTTTTAATAATTTGTGTCACTTTTTTTTTGGATCACTTGATACTACACACTGATTAATTGAACCATGCTTTTTTCCATGTCTGGATTTCTGACAATGTTTTTCCATTGAGCTTTGAGCCACGAGCATAACTGTGAATATAGTAAAAGGATTTTTATTATATATCACTTAGAATTAAATGGTATGATCATGTCTTTAAATTTAAAAAATATTAAAAGTTGTTTTTATTGGATTTATCATTTAGGAAATTATTGGTGATTCAACTTCTAAAACAGAGGGAGCTAAGTCTGAAAAGCAACACTTTGAAACCAAATATAAGGAACAGTTGGGTAGAGAATCTATTGCAGAAAAGGAATATGAGAAAGCTAAATTTATTGCTGAAGTAAGTCCATTAATGTTATATATTCCTTTCGTTTGCAGCAAAATTTTGGTGTTATATTTAGGCTTCTATTGTATTAATTTCTGTAGTTGTATGTTTGTGAATTTTTGGAACTTCTTCCTAATTAGTTAATATAAAAAAAATTTCTCTACAATTATTTTTTCCCCATAGAGCAACTGTTATCTAATGCAGTAGCAGTTGCCAGAGAAATTGCAATCATTTCCAATGTATTTGCTGTCTTTTTGCAGTTGAGATGAAGATAAATTCTGTAATGTGTTCTCTGTCACTTAATACAATATGCAATAGTCCAAATTCATGGAGGCTAAGTCTCTGTATACAGTAAGAGATTTTGTCTAGAATGGTGTAGGGTTCAACCTCCACACTTCTAATTTTTTTCTTTGAAACAGCAGTATCAGAAATGCTAGATCTAGGGAAATGAAACCAGAGGGTCATGGCATTCTTTTACAGAATATTAATAACTGGAAAGGTAGTCAAAACTATTAATGATACAAGACTTTATCAGAATAATGGGAATACATACTGTTTGTGAAGAACATTTTATTAATAAGCTGTAGGCCCACCTTGGGCATTCAGAACAGATGCAATTCAACATGAAATAGACTTATACAAGTCATGCACATATGGTAATGGAATGTGGGACCATTCTTCCTGTAAAATATGGCCCAATTGTGCCACTAATGCTGGAGGTGGAAAGTGTGATCTGATCTAGCACTCCAGATATTCCCACAAATGTTCAGTAATATTGAGGTGGCCAGTGTAGCTGTTGTAACTAATCCTCATGCTCTGCAAATCACAACTTGACACATTTTGCACAATAAAACTAGGGACAGTCATTAGGTAACAATACCCCCAACATTGGGTGCAAGTAGTTCCTGAGAATGGATTTGTATGTTGCAGATGTGACACGACCTTGCAGAATAACTAATGACCCTAAGGAAAGCCGTGATATGACACCCCCACAGCATCAGGGATCCACCTCCATGCTTCACAATCGGGGTAGTATGCTTGTGCAGGTTTTCACCAGACATACACTAACAGTGGTGAGAAACAATGTGTAGCACGATTCATCAGACAAAATGTTGCCAGTCTTAAGCATCCCAGTTTTTATGTGCTTTGCACAACCTTACACATTTTGCTGCATTGTTGGTAAGCAGAGGTTTGTAGATTGCAGCATGGCCATAAATACTGGCAAGGTGAAGTTCCTGACAAATTGTTATGATGGAAATGGGATCATTCTGACTGGTGTTCAACTCTGCTGCTATTTCCTGTGCTGTGGTCTTGCACTTCTGTTGTACAATCTGTGCCAATGTTCACCTATCTGTATCTGGCAACTTCATATGGCATCCACAATTTGCACATTTGGGGGCAACACCCTGTCCTTTTTGATAGGTAGTCATAATCTTTGATACAGTTCCTCGTGTTACACCTACTATTTCCGCTATTCTGGTTACTGAAGCTCCTGCAAGATGCACACCAATGATCATGCATTTTGGAGGTCACTGAGTTCTGACATTGTCGACAATTACACCACAACAGCTGTTTCACCTGCGCCTTTGGCACTGCTATGTGTTAGCCGATATTGTACTTTTCCCCTTTATATACCTCACATCGTGTGTGACATTGTCCCTGTGATATGCATATGACGCATTGTGTGTACTACAGTTGCCATCGGTGTTTCCATTATTTTGATAAACCCTTGTATACAGTATATATATCTATTAATATATATTCTGTATAAAATTTTTGAAAGAACACTAAATAGAGTAAAAAAAACCATACAGGAACTACATTTCAGTTATTTCTGGCTCAATCTGATCACTTGACTTTCCTCCAAAATATTTATTTATGTAGTCTAGGTCTGGGTATCAGTTATTGGAAAAGAAATGTATACTTCAGTGGAAAGTATAACAGGAAATGTCCTGTAGACATGGGACACATGAAATAATAAGCTGAAAAAAAATGGCTTTGCTGTGAGTGGCATTAAAACTCATATCTCCCAGTAACTGGTCAGGTATGCTAACCATTACAGCATCATCAACTAACGTTTCCTTCTTCAGCTTATGTGACTTATAAAATTTCTCATAACTTATAAATAAACATAACCTTTAAATGTATAGTTGTGGAAAATATTGCAGTTTTAAATTTTTAATGTAATCATTCTTCAAAGCTCTGACTATTAGATATAAAAATAGTGAAAACTAAAAAAAAAAATACCCATTATATAGATTGTCTGGAAAACAAGAGTTTTACTCTATTCTAATATAAAACTGAGCCGTATTTTTTATCACCTTTATTACTAGATCCTCCCTTACCCTCTCTTTGATGATTCCCCATCAACAAACCAGAAGAGACCTTATCAAGGAGTACGCCCTCAAGCAATTTCTCAATATATACTAATAAATTACCACTTTGAAGTCAATTAAAATTTTTAGAGGAAAATTGTCTTGAGCTGGGTGGGATACAAACCCACGACCTCCTGACAACACATCAGGTGCTCTGGACCACTGAGCTACCGGCCGCCATTAAGATCTTTTTCTAATTGATGATATGAACCTTTTCAACCTGCATTACATCATATGTAGGGAGTGTTCCGGCAATTTCGTCACAAGCGGCAGTGCCATATGTAGATGGAAAGTATTTTTTACAAGTATACTGATGATAAATAATGAAATAAACTCGACATATTTGGTGTCTACTAATAAATTACCACTTTGAAGTCGATTCAAAATTTAGAGGAAAAAATGTCTTGAGCCTGGTGGGATACGAACCACGACTTCCTGACAACATGCCAGGGGCTCTGAACCACTGAGCTACTGGTTGCCAATCAAGATCTCCTCTAATTGAGGATATGAACCTTTTCTACCTACATTACGTCATATGTAGGGAGTGTTCTGGCAATTTCCCTCCAGCTCAAGACAATTTTTCCTCTAAAAATTTGAATCGACTTCAAAGTGGTAATTTATTAGTAGATACCAAATATGTCAAGTTTATTTCATTATTTATCATCAGTGAGTGGTTAGCGCGCTTGGCTACTGATCTAAGGGATCTGGGTTCGAGCCCCGGGTAAGGCATGGATGTGTGTGTGTCATTTTTCTGCCGAGGTCCTGCCATCCTCACAGACCTTCTACTATGGCATATAAACTGACAGGCTCCTGTCAGACCTCTGTGGCAAACCTTGAGGGGGTATTTATTTTTTTTTTATATTTATACTTGAAGAAATACTTTCCATCTATATATGGCACTGAGGCTTGTGGCAAAATTGCTGGAATACTTTCTACATATGATGTAATGTAGGTTGAAAAGGTTCATATCCTCAATTAGAGGAGATCTTGATCAGCGGCCGGTAGTTCAATGGTCCAGAGCACCTGACATGTCAGGAGGTTGTGGGTTCATATCCCACCCAACTCAAGACAGTTTTTCCTCTAAAAATTTGAATCGACTTCAAAGTGGTAATTTATTAGTAGATACCAAATATGCCGAATTTATTTCATTATTTAGCTTCTCAATATTTCTCGATTCTCAAACTTTCAACAAAATGTTGGATGAATATATTTCCATTTCAAATGAATTTTCATTTAAATCAAATTTCTGTTAAATTACCATTTCAAAAAAAATGAAAATTTCCTTTTTAAACAAATTTCAGATTTGAACAAAATTCTACCGAACGAATGTTGTTGAACAAATGTATATAACTTACGGGTGCTTACCTGTGATTACCTATTATTGAACATAGCATCGTTATCAGGTAAAGCATCTTGGCTTTAAAATAAATAATACCATGCCTCTTGATGTTTGGTGTTGCTGGGCACATGCACTTACTTGGTTAGTACATGTGCCCAGCAACATCTAGACTTGAGTCTTCAACTGAAGGCAAATAGAAGCCAATGACTGATTCTAAGGTATAATGCTTAAAGCCACCAATAGAGGAAATCTTGATCAGCAGCCAGTCACTCAATGGACAGAAACTTGACATGTTATCAGGAGGTCAGGAGTTCAGATCTCACCTGGCTAATGACAATATTTCCTCTATCCTCCCCTAATGTACATGTAAATACCACATGTTTTAATTTCCTAAGGCATTCCTTTAATATTTGATTGGTTCATGTATAAAGGAAAGGATCTCATTTTATTAATTATAGGATTAGTGAGTAATTTGAAGGAATGAAGATTGCATTCCTTTAAATTATGATTGTTCCATTTAGAAGAAACAGAATAAAAGCGATACATGAAAATCATTTTGACTAGAGCCGAGTTGGGTTGTATTACCTCTGAGTGGAACTCTTTTTGCACACAATGAGCTAAATGACCAGGTCACAAGGACCCTGAGAGCTCAGAGATTTGGGGAGGGGAGGGTACCCACTGGACAGCTATGCACCAATCCCCTGTGATGATGCATAGAACCGGCCAGGCCTAGCACCTAATGTCCGACCCCGCCTTCTCGTGGTGCAGACCTTTAGTACCTTTCAAAAGAGATACTCTCTTGTGGAAGTGAACGGAAGGGGAGGGCTGCCAGATTAGTGTGGCCTACTGATCTGGACAACTATGGCTACTTTTCTTTCTTTTTCTACCCTGCTGAGGAGTGGTCAACCACACAGGGTCCTGGTGCTGACCATATAAACTCACTGGACTGGACAGATATATGGCTCTGAGCTTGATTATGGATCCTGATTTTGCTGCACTGGTGGGCTTCTGTGGAGGGAAAATCTTCCGCTGTGTTTTCTGTTTGTTTGTGGGTTGACAGCCCCAAGTGAATAGATTCACAGGATATGTTTATCAGCTGGTGGATAATCCTGAGCAGAGTCATCGCAGGCACCTGAACTCTTTGCTTCTATTGGCATCGTCAAATTCTACGTTGGAGGAAATCTTCCAGTGTTGATGGCTTCAGCCTTTAGTAGTGGGGGAACGGGTCTTTGCCCCATGTCTGCGATTAGGGGGCTGTTTGATATTGTCGGCATTCCATCTCTCAATAAACATAGTTTCTTTAAACATCCCACTAACCATTTTCTCTCCATAGGTAGTTGGAATGTGAGGACTCTGCACAGAGCTTTTTCTCTTGATGTCCTCGCACAAGAATTCCACCATTATAATTTAGATATTCTCGGCTTGCAAGAGACCAGATGGACAGATAAAGGTCAGATTCTTAAAAATAATCTTGAATTTCTCTTTTCAGGGAGAGACGACAATAAACATCACCAAGGCGTGGGTCTGCTTCTCAGCAGACACGCTAGCGATGCTCTTCTAGGATATGAGTGCATTAATGAAAGGTTTCTTACAGCAAAATTTCAGACAAGCGTTAAAGACTTGAATGTTATCTGCTGTTATGCCCCCACTGAGGATGCCGATGAGGATGAGAAGGATAGGTTTTATGAACAACTTGAGGATATTTTGAATTCTGTCAAGAAAGGAGATATTACCCTTGTTCTTGGTGACTTCAATGCCAAAGTTGGTACTGACTCTGACCTGTGGGGAGGGGTAATAGGCCCTTTTGGTATTGGTAGCTGCAATGGGCAACGTCTCCTACAGGTAAGTAAACTCAATGGATTCAGAATAACTAACACTTATTACAAACACCGCGACATACATAAGTACACATGGGTTTCACCTGATGGGCTGCATAAGAATATGATTGATTACATATTAATTAACAGCAAATGGGCTAGTTCTGTTAGGAATACCAGGGCATATAGGGGAGCTGAAATTGGATCTGACCATTACCTTGTTAAAAGTGTGTTGCAACTTAAACTTAAAAAGTGTTGTGCTAGGGTTAAAAAATTTACTTTTAATACTGAAGCTCTGAAAGATCCAGTTATAGCCAAAGCTTACCATGATAGGTTACTTAGTCATTATGACAGTCATGGTTTGCTTACTACGGAAGTTGAGGAAGAATAGGATCATTTTAAACAGGCTTTTTTGGATACTAACAGTACTCTTTTAGGAAAAAAGGAGCAGAAGAGGCAGAATTATCTGAGTGATAAGGCTCTTGAGCTTATTTCGGAAAGAAAGAACTGCAGGAATGCACTTAATCAATACCCTACTAGTCCTAATAGAAAGCATTACAGAGAACGTAATAAACGTGTAAAAGATCAGTTAGCTGCTGATAAGAATCTGTGGCTTGATGGTTTGGCTGACAAAGCTGAGGAAGTAGTTAGACAGCACAACAGCAGAGAGCTGTACCAGATAGTTAATGTTTTGTATGGTAGAAAACGGACAGGTATACAAGGATTGAAGGATAAACAAAGTAAGGTTATAGAAGGGGAGGATTCTGTCATGGCTAGGTGGGCTGAGCATTTCAGTGATGTTCTAAAACAATGTAGTTAGTGCTACTCCCATTGTTTGCAATGATGATAGATGCATTGTGGCTTTAATGTTGGCCCTATAACACAATCTGAAGTTATTTTGGCTGTTTCTAGACTTAAACTACATAAATCCCCAGGGGTAGATGAAATTACTACCGAAATGCTTAGAGCTGGGAATGTTTCAGTTACCACTTGGATGACTGAAATTCTGAATATCTTTTATGATAAAAGCATGGTTCCTAAGGAACCATGCCTTTATCATAAATAAAATGGTAGTAGAGTAGGTTTGGTTATATCAATTGCGTGATGAGCAATGTGGATTCAGAAGTGATAGGGGATGTGTGGATCAGATATTTTCACTTAGCAGATTCTTGAGAAATGTTTAGAGTTTCAGAAACCTTTGGTTGCTAGCTTTGTTGATTTCAAAAAGGCTTTTGACTCTGTTGATCGTCATAATTTGTGGTTGATTGTGAGATCATATGGTATACCTGACAAGTTAGTTGACATAATGAAAGCTCTCTATAATAACACTGAGTCTTGTGTGAGAGTTGGTAAGGCTTGTAGCAATTGGTTTAGCAATACTTCTGGTATTCGACAAGGGTGCATTTTATCTCCTTTTCTCTTTAGCTTGGTTATTGATTAGGTTATGCGAAATTCACTTCAAGGGAAAGATTTTGGCCTTAAATGGACTTGAGATACGAAAATTTCTGATTTAGATTATGCTGATGATTTAGCCCTTTTGGCAAATGATAATGAGATGAACTCTTTCATTCGAGCTGTTGATGAGACTGGTAGTAGAGTAGGTTTGGTTATAAACAGAGAGAAAACTAAAGTGATGAAAATTGGTCAGGCAGGCTGTGATTCAGTTAATCTGAATGATTGCAGTCTTGAGCAGGTGTCACAGTTTAATTATCTTGGGAACTATGTAACAGATAATGGTGATGTGTGGCATGAGATTAACAGATGAATAGGGATTGCTGCCGGGACTGTTAAGAATCTATGGAGAGTGTGGAGAAATAGGTGTATACACCTAAAGACTAAGATTAGACTTTATAATAGTTTGGTTCTTTTTAGGGTTAGTTATGGTAGTGAAACTTGGACACTTTGTAAACAAGATAACAGGAAACTAGATGCTTTTGATTCCAGATGCTTACGCAGTATCTTGGGCATTAGGTGGTTCAACTTTGTAACTAATGATGAGATTAGGCAAAGAAGTTTGCAACCTCCTTTAAGCAGCATATTGTGCAGAGAGAGACTCCGTTGGTTTGGCCATGTTGCCCGTATGAATAATTATAGATTGGCGAATAGGGTTATGAACAGTGTGCCTAAAGGCCTCAGAAAGAGGGGGAGACCTAGGATGCGGTGGGCAGACAATGTCAAACAGGACCTTGTTAGAATTGGTGTGCAGTGGCCAGATGCAGTAGATGTAGCTCAGGATAGACTTGCTTGGAGAACTAAATTGCACAGTCTGGTTGGACCTCCGTAGCCCATGGCTGCTTGATGATGATGATGATGATGATGATGATGATGATGTTCTTTAGTGTGCACAGGGTATGGCTCTCTCACACATGGGACCATGGTTTAATGTCCCATACAATGGATGGCCACCTTTCCAAGACCATTGATGTCCCCTAATGACTGTGGGCAGGTGGGGAGTTTTGCAAAGGACCAAAGCTGGATTAGCAAGAATAAATATAAATATTTGTGTTATCATTTACTTTGTTTTTTCAATATCTTACTATATATAATAATAATAATTTATTCAAATTAAACATTTAACAGTACATATTTAAGTCAACTCACCACAAGAGTTTAATTAACTCGCTAGTGAATTAATAATATAATTTTTTTGCTCATCACATTTAGTTTATAAAGCATATGTTGGTACAAAGTTTTTAACAGAATAGTATTTGGTATGTACACAACAGTTTATCACTTTGAGACATATAATAATTATTGTCTTAATAGTCATAATTTAGTTTCTTTTTTAAACATTATAATATTACTTATATTTCTTATATCTTTTGGTAGATTATTAAATATTTTAGGACCATAAAAACCAAAATATTTTTGAAATAATTCATTATTTGGTTTAGGAACAATTAATTTTTCGTTTTTTATAGATCTAGTATTATAGGTGTTTTCAACTCTGTGAAACATGTGAATATTTTTATGTATAAATATTAAAAGTTTAAACTTATATGTTTGTTCAACATTTAATAAATTTAAATCCAGAAAACTTTGACAAGAAGAAGAAGAAGAATATTTTCTTTTAAATGTCATTACTTTTAACACATATTTATGTATTTGTTTTATTAACTTCAAATAACTTTCATATGTCCTTCCCCAAATAATTGTTCCATATTGTATTCTAGAATGAATGAATGCAAAATACACTTTTTTCAAAGTACATATATCTAATAGTTCTCTCAATATATACATTTGAGGCATAATCCTTTCTCTGAACTTTCTCTGAACACTAAATAAGTTCTCTTCCTAGTTGATGCATGCAGTGCTTTGTAGGGCTATAAGTTGCAAGAACTGACTATTTGGCTAGTATAAAATTTGTATGATTTGATAGCTCAACACCTGAAAATGATAATAAACCTGTTCTCAATTTTTGATTCTATTTCTTCCTTCAAACTATCATTAAATTTATTAGCGGCAATTTTCTTTATCCTATTTATCCCTACCCCCTTCTATATAGTCAGAAGGCCTTGGGTTAATATCACAGACTAATAAAAAAAAATATTTTTTTGCTAAGGTTATATTCAAATATCATGACAGTAAATTTTTGTCTACTTTCAACCCTTCCCCCATGTCAGAAACATTCAACATTTGGATACCTCTCACTCCCATCTTACATAAGTTTTGTAGTAATCCTTTATGCATCATAAAAACATTTTTAATATTTTCTAAATAAGCATTGATCATACACCCTCCCCTTCCTCCCCACAAAAAATGCATAAACATAATATTTCAATGCCTCCTAACTTTTAATTTGCTTAATTAGATCTAATACGCAACTCTTTATTACACCCAAAATTTAAGATAAATTTTCATGTAACCCAAAAGTAATGTAATATAAATTATAGCAGTTATCAATGTATGAATATATATATTTAAAGACTATTTAAGAAATTATTATGTTTTATATGAAATATACTGCTCACAAAAATTAGAGGATATTTCAAAATGAATATGAAGCGAAGAAATATCCCCCAATTTTTGTGAGCAGTGTATATAATTATTAATTTTTATTAATTATATATTTTCAGAAAGATGCTACAGATGCAGAACTTGTTTGTCATCGCATAAATACCCGAAGATCTATTAAGAGCATTGAATATGAAATTGTACAAATCGAGAAAAATTTGAAAACAGAAGAAAATAGGTAAGCCAATTGTTTGATAAAAAAGTGTATTTGAAATTGTGTAAAATTATTTACATGTTCAATAATAAAGCAACAAGAATGTTATAGTATATGTAATAGATCAAACTAAATATTTAATAAGTAATGTATATATGTAATAGATCAAATTAAATATTTAATCAGCAGTAATATTGTATAATAATTCAAATGACACCACTTAAATTCTTTAAGAACATTAAATTATTTAAGTGTCACAATTGCTGATAGTTTTAAAATACACACCAGTAGCCTACAATGGCTGATTATACCATCCATTATTCATTGAATCAGTGGCAGCTATCAGCTGTTATATATATATTATATCAGATATGAGCAATCTTTGCAGATAATAAAAATGCAGACATTGAAAGATACCAGAACAAAGGCCAATTAGTAAGTCTTACCATTACTGAGGTATAGAACACTCAAAGTTGTCATATTAACAGTGAGTCTGCTTAGTTGTCTTGCATGTGATGACGGATCAGTGTCACATCCTCAACGTAGCTAATGGGGGGGGGGGGGGAGAGAGAGATATAACACCCTTGACAAAATTGCCCTTCCAACCATAGGGCACATTTCTGTGCCAAGGCCTTTTGCTTGTGTTTTGTTGCTGTGTTTGCATTAGGCCTCATTCATTTTCAGGAAATGACAAAAGATCAGTATTTTTTACTGGAAAAATGAAGTAATAAAAAACACATATAACCTAAATTGACGTTAAAAGAAATATCTGTAGCAAAAGGTTGTAAGCCGCCTATCATCATAGCCAGCAATGCATCATGGCTCCAAAAGACAGATAATAACATATGAATATACGGGAATAAAATCAATAAATTGATAGAAGTAAAAACAAACAAGTTGTAAGCCAGTTATTGTCGCAGTCAGCATTGTAACAACTCTGAAAGATCTCCAAGAATTAAAATTAATAAATTGATAGAAATAAAAATGAAACAGCAAGTTGTAAGGTAGCCATTGTCATAACCAGCAATAAGGCAAGGATCCAAACTCCCAAATATTAATACACATAAGTCTATGGAAATAAAATCAATAAATTTATAGAAATGAAAACTAAGTTTTGATTTTAAAATATTAACTTCAACAATTTTGGTTCCACAAATAAAATACAAACTAAATTGAAAGGTTATCAAATGTTCACACTATATGCAGCACACAATGCACACTGCAGATGCTACTAATTAGTTCTAATTGCTTATTGCTGTAGTATTTACCACTGTTTTGCATGAACAAGTTATTTTTAGTTGTGGTTTTGGCTTCTGTAGACAGAGAGCACAGTTGACTGCTGGGATGAATAATAAAAATAAATCTAGGTATATTGAAATAGTTTTAAGGCAGAAAAGAGAGCATAAAGTTGGGGGTGGGGGGGGGGGGGAAGGATTGAGGTAAATACTTGATAATTTCTTTAAAACAAAATCTTCTATTTTAAAATAGCATTGTTTGGCTAATTTTCAGGAGAATTTTGAAACTTGAAGAAATCATTTGTTTATAATAATTCAAATCAAACTTGTGAGCTTATATCAGCTAGTTGTTTAGCACAGAGTAATGTTAACAAACAGATCAGCGATTAAAAAGTAATAACTAATTTAAAGTCATTGCTTTTAAGATCGGCAGTACCATATATCACTTCTAAGAAATGGTGATCAGATTTCTTTAACAAATTATTTATATCCTAGCTTAATAAAATATGCTTCAAACAAAAAGGAAAATAGTATTTTTCAAGCTTGAATTGCATATTTTTATAAGATATATATGAGAAAACTTTCTAATAGCAATTTCTATTTTTAAGAAATAGAATTGTTTTGCTCTACTAAAAACAGACTTAGACAGCTTGGGCATCTCATTTTGGATTGTCAATGTGTATAATCAATGGAGACCCTGAAAGATCTCCAAGAATTAAAATTAATAAATTGATAGAAGTAAAGACACCTTTTCCATACTCCATAGGTTCTTTAAATACTCTTGACCAAGTTTTATTTTTCTCTCGTTTTATGCACTATACAAATACCATTGCATTTTTTTTTTATTGGAGGAGGTTAAAAATAGCATTGATATTTTGTTTAAGAAGTATTGGTGAAAAAGGGGCATCTTTGGTGACCTGGAATTTCCTTTATTTAAATTAAGTTGCCATGGGCATCTGGCAAAATTTATTCATGCCTCCCAAATGTGAATTTAAGTTGGTGTGCCACTGGTCTTGGCACTCAGCCAAAATAGGCTTGGACACTTCATCACAGTGCACCACAGAGGGAAAAAATGTGCTCTGTGACAGTATATGGTATGTAATGGCTCTACAAATTTTGGTGACCACTACAATTCGTAGCTCTCCCATTGTCTCTCCATTTCCTGGAATTTCAGTAACATTTGGTCAGCTGTGCAGATCTTTTTAAACGTTAGTAAAGATTTGCATTGGTCCCTTAGTTTATGAATTTTGATAGCTAAACAATGTTTTACCAATCAGCAAAGGCAATTTCTAACAAGAGCTGATGAAGTAATTAGGGGACATGAACTTTTTGTGTCATTCAGCACTGAGTGAAATGTACATTCTGATTATTGCTTCTCTACACTCTTCTACCTTGAATGCTGTGTTTGAGACTGCTGATTGATGCCATCTGTTCTCTGCACATGTGGGCATTGAGTGTGTTAGGGCTCTGACTTAATGTTCTGCTAGCTACATTTCATGACAGCTGCAGAATGTATTCCATATGGGCTACATATAGTCCCTACAACAATGTGTAATCCCTAGTCCAGTAATGCTATTTTGCCTAGTTACTAGTGGTGGAAATACTGATACCAAGATAATCAACTCCATTTTAGTTTCTTATATTTTTTAAATGCTGTTATGCTACTCCTGTAAAAAAATACAACAATAACAACACTTAATTTCATTTGAGTATTTCTTTAGCATAAAGTTTCTTACAACAAAATTGTTTTAGATTAAAGCACTTTTCTTTATCAGTTAAGTCAATAATGGCAAACCTTTTTCATGGTATCTGCAAAAGCAGATTTGCATTATTGCATCATCTAACAATTATATTTTCCATATGAAAATATATGCCCTATTTTTGGTCATCAAAACATTTGCATCAATAAAATGTGCCTCGTCACTGCTGAACACAATGTACATCGTAACAATAAGTGGCATACCTACAATTGCTTTCTATGTGAGACTTTTTTTTTCAGTAACCAACTAACCAGCAAAATAAATGGTTTATACAATAAAATTCATTTCATTTAGTATTTTTAATTATTTTCAGTTTTTGTTTTGTATATATATAATATCATTTATTTTTTTACTCTTCACTAGTCATGGCAGTAAAGAAGAAATAACTCTACAATATTTAGAGAAGAAAGAAAAATATGAAAAAATTAAAAGGAATGTTAATATGCTAATATATATTTCTAAGGTTTGTAATTTGCAGTGTCTTTAATGTACTATTATTTTCTCTTGACTAACCTTTTCCCTACCATATGGGCCCAAACTACAGGTATGAGGTAGTGAAGAGGAAGGGTTAACATTGATTGGAAGAGTCCATTTAAAAAAATCAGCCGTTTGCAGCCGGTATGGTAGTGAAAGGTTTAAGGGAGTGGGCTCATTTGATAGGATGCTAGGGTGGGGAATTTTCTCCACTACCATTGTACCCTTTGTGGAGAAAAGGGACATTGGTGTACTTGGAAAGGATGCTGTCCATCAAATGGAATATTAAGATATAGCCATGTGTGCAGGAGAGCCATTCCTTATGTGCATTAGAGAACCCACTGGATGTTCTTGATAGGAGACTTCCATCCGTATTCTAACAGTTGTCTAGTGAATACTTATCCCCAATCTTCTCCAAGTTCTTAGGGTCCTTGTGATCTGGCCATTTAATCCATTATACAAAATGTATAATGGAATAAATGGCCAGATATAATGGATTAAATGGCAAGTTTATGTACAAAAAGAAAGTGTTCAGATGTATAACAACACAACAATTAAACTTGTTTAAATTATAAAATGGTATATTATTTATGAAACATTGTCATGAACAATAGGTTTCTTCCACAAAATACATGGAAAATTTTGAGTTTAGTATGTGTAAATATAACAGTATGAGGCACACAAAATCTTTATAGATGTTTCTCTGCAAGATGCAAAGTTTTTGCAGGCTCTTCCATCAAAAGAAAAATTTAACTCTTCTTGGGTTTTTTCTGTTTGAATTTCAGGATCTTCATAGGCTTTTCCTCCCCAACACACACATAAAATGCTATTTGCATTGTAGTGTAGTAAAATCATAGGTAGTAAATATTTGTTCCTTACCTATTTGCTGTACTTTGATTTGATTTAATAATAATAATAATAATAATAGGGATGTGCATGTGCCCCCATGTATCCATAATAATGTTAACTGCTAAGCTTAAACATTACTAGTATGTATATGAGCTTTAATAGGAGATAAAGCAGCTACAGCATGTGTTTAGTGACTTTACAATAATAAAAAGAACTTTATGCATATGTATTCTCATACTAAATCAGGAGGCTCAAACACATGGGCTGCATTAGGCCCACAATCCATTTTATGTAGTACAGAAGTAATCATATTCATATAATTGCAAATTGTAGCTTCTGGCTTGCCTATGATAATCACATATGAGTATGGAAAATATGGTTGCCATCAGCCAAAGATGAACTCACTACATTTGTATGTTGTAGTATTAAAGTATGTAACAAATAATAAAATAATGTGAGTAATTATGTTTTGCTTATTGTTCTTTAGAATAAAATGCAACCCACATATTCTATTGAAAAGTAAAATAGTTATATAATTTCAACAGTTAACACTATATAATAGTCTGGGGATATACTACCTCATTGTGAGGAACCAAGTTTTCAAACAGAAGTCAGCTTCATTAACATATATTTTGCTAACATACTATCATATCACCCATTCTATGTGTAATTTGGCTAACTTTGCACTAACAAAGCAAACATCTATTACATGCAATCAAACAACTTAACATTGATTTGTTACTAGCCTTCTGGTTATAGCATAAGTTAGAAATTATATGTTATACTACTGCACAATTTCAGCATACAGATCTATTTAATATTATATAACTAGTATTGGTAAACTGTTTACCTTTAGTGGTTATATAAAAGCAGGTACCCATTTGGCAGTTCATAAGATATTTGTTGACTTGATTTTAAATGGTCGCATAATGATGAAAACAGCTTGCTCATTAATGCTGACAGGTAGTATTTAACCATAGTTCCTACAGTCGATTTATGGTATTTTGAGGAGGTCTTAGATGACTTGAAGAAGAACAAATTGTTACCATCAGTTGTAAGATGGTTAATAAAAAGTCTGCAGTCTTTGAATATTCTTGAATACAGTTCTAGCACATCTGGTATCATCAGATGTGTTCAGTTCAGTTCCAGTGTATTTAATTGCCTTATAACAGACCATATATGAACTCTTAAATTCTGTATGTTATATTTGCTGATTAATACTATCATCAATATTTATTGCCTGTGATTCTAGCTGACTGCAAGAAGCTCATGATCAGATGGATGATAAGAGCAAGTTTTCCAACTGAACATTATCTGTCAACGGTTAAAATGAATACACTCCAACTTAAATACTAAAAGTTTAAAAATGAACTAAAGTGACATGTTTCACTGAACTCTTGGCTTTGTCAAACATGCAGGAAAGAAGAACGAGGCCTCTTAAATGACATTACCTAGAGAGGTGAAATATATATATATATAAATGAGATTGGCAACTCCACAGCAACATATCCCATGCTGATGGAGGGGGTGCTTTGTTGGTGTTGCATAATACATTTGCATGTAAATTTATAATTAAATTTTCCATGTAATTAAGTTGAAATTTCTTGGGGAAGTGGTATCAAGATTTTTGTTTCATTAGAATTAATAGATTGCTGTGTGAGGGGGCTCAGTTGGTAGCTTTCCAGGCTCATAATCTGCACTTCCCAGGTTTGAGTCCTACCTATGCCAGCATTGAGATTCAGTCAGTAGGGGACACTGTTGGGCTTGGAAAGGCCACTATCCATCAGATGGGATATTAAGCCATGACTCCAACAGCCAATGGTAGCCTCCTGTCAATGGCCTTGACACGAGACTACCATCTGTCTTCCAACAGCTGTCCAGTGGGTCCTCTCCCCCCAATTTTCTCTGAGCTCTCAGGGTCCTTGTGATCTGGCCATTTAGCTCATTGTGTGCAAAAAAAGTGCCACTTAGAGGTAAACCAACCCAATTTAGTTTGTTATATATAGCTATCTCCACTAATGCCATTTTTGGATGTTTGTTTTTAATATCTGTTTGGTGCTCATTAAGATATTTTAAAGTTCTATAATTGCATCCAACATAATGATGTTTTAGGTATACCTTATGTAGCAGATCGTTTAAATTTACTAAATAAATTCCCCCTGCTACTGAGATCTTATCACAATCATTTATAATAAGTTTCTGTACAATGTGGATCATAGTTACTGGTACTCTTATATGTAGTTTCGCATAAAATATTAGAGGTAACTGTTAAAATTATGTAATTATTAAACTTGCACACTGTGATTATTAGTCATTGAAAAATGACTAATTTGGCCCCTATGTGATTTGAGTTTGATACTCCTGAACTAGATAACTTTTACAGTAAAATAAAGTTTTAATAAAACATCTTAATTGCACTGTGCTTTATTATGTATGCTTTAAGTTTGTCCACTATCGTTTAAAAAAATTATCTTAATTTTATAGCACACACATAAATGGTTAATCTGGTCAGAATCCAGACATTTGACAACCATAATTCTCTCTGATGCATATTTTAAGAAATTGGGAGAACTACCCTGCCATAATCAGTCTGTTCTGGTCTCTTTTAACATTACTTCAGTGGACTACTACAAACTTCTTTCACTCAATTAAATGTTTAACAAATTAATTGCTTCAACTTCAACCATCGTTGTTATGGGTTTATATCTGGCTGAGAATTCAGCTAACAAACCCATATGAAAAATTAATTGCTGGATTGAATTTCTATGTTTATGCTGTTTTATGACTTATGCAACATAGCTTATGTAATTGTTCACATTTACATCATAGTAGATGAATTATTGTACAGTACATGTAGAAAATGTTACTAAATTTTAATTTACATTTTTGAAATTTCATAATTACTTTTGGTATAACACTTTTCTTCATTTATGTAAGAACTATACATTCAATTACATCTTTATAACTTAGAGTGGTTTCCCTTGTCTATGCTATTTTATGTGATTATGCAACATAGCTTATCTTAATAATTGTTCATATTACAGGATAGAAAAATAATTGTATGTACAGTAAGTTGAGTGCATTTTATCAAATTTTTATTTCTATTTGTGAAATTTCATAATTATGTCTAGTATTTAGCACTTCTATCCATTATCATGTTTCATTCATGTTTTTATACAATAATTATATGAGTTCAATATGTGCAATTTCAGCAATTGGGTGAAGCATTGGGAAAGAGATTTCGCTCATTTCAGCATATACGTAATCAGATAGCACATCGTGTAAAAATTCTCTTTCATACCGGATTAAGTCAAAGAAATTACAGTGGGAAGCTCGTTTTTGATCATAAAGAACAGACATTAGATATATCTGTAAGTATTATAGTTCTTAGAAATATATTTAGGGCTTAATATATTTATAACATTTTCATCATTAAATTATTATCATTTTGTTCATTAGTAATTATTGGCCAGTCAATTATCGATACATCAACAGTATTATGCACACTTTCCTCAAATTATTTTGGTTCAACTTGTGTGAAGAATTTGATTGATACATGGCTCAGAGTTAAAACATTATCAAAAGCAAAGTTTTTCAACAGGATAATTTCATATGAATTGTGCAATGAAAGAATCTCAGCAAATAAACAGTATTTATGTTTGATTGCATTTTTGATTACTAAATGCATTAATTTTTTTGGTATATTTTTTCATACCATATTCTCAACTTAGAATGATTACACATCTGCCCTTTTGATGGATATTCCATCATTTGGATCATAAGTTTAATAACTGATGGGTAGTTTTTTGTAAATGTCTGATGGATTAGGATCCATCAGACATTTACAAAAAACTACCCATCAGTTATTTCTCCTTGGTAATTTTTTTCCTGTTGACTGTTGCCCATCTTTACCATTCCCTCTAATGATTCCCCCAAATGAAAACTAAATAGGTGTAAATTTTGTTAGCCAGTAAATAATGCTGAATGTATAGTTATTCACTTCATATAATGTGAATTTATAGTTATCTTTAGTAGTTGCAAAAATTATTTGGAATAGACTGAAAGGCAATGTCTCTAATAGTCTGTTCTAGTAAGGTCTGTTTGGCATTGCCATTCACATCTTTTACTCCTATAGTGTTATTAAATTCACCACAATGTTGTACAAGTTAAAGAACATGCTGGATATTATTGACAGGAAGCTACTATCTGTCTCCTAACAGCTTTCTGTGGGTCCATTCTTCCAACATCTCTAAGCCCTCAGAGTCCATGTGACCTGGCCATTTAGCCCATTATGCACAAAAGAAGTGCTTCTCAGAGGTAAGACTACTGAACACAATCCTATTCATTTCATTCTAGATCTGCACATTTTTCTCAAGCTTTTAGATACAAATGCTCATAACTCTATTTGCCATCTGTAGGTTCTGCATATTGGCAATGTGGTTAAACCTTCACAATCTCTTCCTATATAGAATGATGCTATTTTTCATTAGGTGGGCATTTGAGTTTCACTGTGAATGATATTTATTTTGTTCTTCTTCCTAATTCTTTTTGCTTGTAATTTGTTGATCAATCAGTTGATTTGTCAAAAAAAAAAAAGTTTTCTTCATCCTAAACGAGAAATAATGTAAATGGTTATTTTATTATTCTTCATCCTAAACGAGAAATAATGTAAATGGTTGTTTTATTATCTCTCTAACCCTGTGGACTAATTGTAACAAGTTATATGTCAAATGAAAGATTATTAGATGGAGGGTGCCATAAGTCATGAAATATTTATTTTATTTCATTACATTTATACAGATGTGTAAATGGTAGCTAGGTAGTCACTGGAAGGAAAGCTGTGCACCAATCCCCTGTGATGATGCATAGAACTGGCCAGGTCTAGCATCTAATGTTTGACTCTGCCTTCTCATGGTGCAGACCGTTAGTACCTTTCAAAAGAGATACTCTCTTGTGGAAGTGAACGGAAGTGGAGGGCTGCCTGATTAGCATGGCCTACTGATCTGTGGACAACTTTGGCAACTTTCTTTTTTTTTCTACCTGCTGAGGAGTGGTCAACCACACAGGGTCCTGGTGCTGACCGTATAAACCGACTGGACTGAAATAAGGCTCTGAGCTTGATTATGGATCCTGAATTTGCTGCACTGGTAAGCTTCTGTGGAGGGAAAATCATCTGCTGTGTTTTCTGTTTGTTTGTGGGTTGACAGCCCCAAGTGAATAGAATCACAGGATATTTTTATCAGCTGGTGGATAATCCTGAACAGAGGTTATTGCAGGCACCTGAACTCTTTACTTCTACTGGCATCATCAAATTCTTCATTGGAGGAAGTCTTCCAGTGTAGATGGCTTCAGCCTTTAGTGGTGGGGGAACGGGTCTTTTCCCATGCCTATGATTAGGGGAATTCTTCATTGGAGGAAGTCTTCCAGTGTAGATGGCTTCAGCCTTTAGTGGTGGGGGAACGGGTCTTTTCCCATGCCTATGATTAGGGGGCTGTTTGATATTGTTGGCATTCCCTCTCTCAATAAACACAGTTTCTTTAAACATCCCACTAACCATTTTCTCTCCATAGGTAGTTGAAATGTGAGGACTGTGCACAGAGTTTATTCTTATTGGAGCTATTAACTTATTGGCCATGTTGCCCTTATGGATAATTATAGATTAGCAAATAGAGTTATGAACAGTGTGCATAAAGGCCTCAGAAAGAGGAGGAGACCTAGTATTCGGTGGGCAGATAATGTCAAACAGGACCTTGTTAGAATTGGTGTGCAGTGGCCAGATGTAGCTCAGGACAGATATGCTTGGAGAACTAAATTGCACGGTCTGGTTGGACCTCCATACCCCATGGCTGCTTGAGGGGTTAGGATGATGAGAATGATGATGATGATGACATTTATACAACCACTTATGAAAAGTTTCATGTCAAATAAAATTTTACAATGTGGAAAGTATCATAGACTGCAAATCAAAAAAATCTTTCCTCATCTTTTTTGTCCCCAAAAGGAAAGTAAGTTTGTAAACCTTTGTTTTGTTATATCTCTCTGACCTGCAAGCCAATTAGAATGAGTTCTGTATTATTTAAAACATTCAAGTGTGAAAAATGTTGTAAGTTAGCAAAAATAAAATCTTCCATTGGGAGTTTCATGGGAGCAGATTGCAACAATATGTCAAATGAAAGCTTATGACATGGAAAGTGCTAGAGGCTTTGAAACCTTTGCCCCTACCCTTTCATCTCCAAAAAGGTGTAAAATTTATTAATTGATATTCTGACTATTGTTTTCCTACTCCAAAATGTTATGTTTAAAATGAAGGCATATGATGTGCAGAGTTACTTAGTGAATATAATAGTTTCCCGCTCCAAAGCAGGAGAAAGAAAGATTTATGTGCCTGTGTACTCTATAAGGTTGTTAGTAAAAAGCAGTATATATAAATGAAGGCAAAAAACTGTTATTCTGTGTCTTCCAAATAGTAAAAAATATTCCAGTGAGAAATCACTTTCTCAGTTCCTCTTAATTTCAAAGGAAGGTATAGTATGAAAAAGAATTTCTGTTAGTCATAAAAAATTTACTGGCACTCTGTCTTTGAAATTAATATAAATTGAGATAGTGATTTCATCATTGGCATTATATTTTGCTTTTAGGGCACGTATAGGAAGATAGCTCTTGTTTTTTTCTTTCTTATTTACTGCACTATTTCCATTTTTTTTTCAATCATTTGCAATGAATATTTCAGTATTTCTTGTACTTCTATGTTGCAGGCTCAACCCAATAAAAATTGCAAAACTATGATAAAAGATACAAAGTCACTCTCAGGAGGAGAAAGATCTTATGTAACAATTAATCTAATACTTGCCCTCTGGGATGCAGTGGATGCACCATTTCGGATTTTGGATGAATATGATGTGTTTATGGTATGTAATATAGCTTTTCAGTAATATTGTTTTGCCATTCTGAACTTTGAAACTTAAAACTGAAATTTTTCTACTCTATTTCTGAACAATTTAATGTTAAGTGCATTTTAATTTCATATCATATGGGGAAAATAGCCAATAAGAAAGTAAAAAATAATGCTTGGTGAATTTATATAACAATAATATTATGCTACAATAAATGAGAGATTCCTAGATGAAATCTAAGAAAACATTGAGAAACTTTAGTAGAATACATTGATAATAGTGATGTGCTTTTAGAGCATGTATGGCTGCCTGAGATTATTCTCAAAATGGTATACAATAAATATTAATTTTTCTTTAAATAATAAAAATAGATTATGTAAAAATATAAAATAAATGTAAAACTGATAATTAGTGCTGATGAAAAGGAGTTTGCACCTGTTGACGTTTTCCTTACACTGTAACCACTTATTTTTTAATTTGCTAAATTACTTCTCCATGTTCTTATTAAGCTACCTACCAATTTTCGCAGCGCTATCTTCGTTCATCACCTCTCCACAGACTCCTGAATAGGGAAACTTATTTTATAACCACCCTGTACATATGTTCACATTTAATTGCTTAACAATTCAAGGGGGATTATTTACGTAAAAATGTGCAATGTTATGACTGATACAATTAGCATATTCAAGAATTTACTTTCAAGGAGAAGACACTAAAATATCAAAGCTATTTTTTTTATACCTATTGGGGTGGGAACAAAATATTCTAATATTATTTCTGCATACATATTTAAAATGGAGGGAGAATAAAAAGCTAATATTTCTGTATTAAATATCCATTTAATATTGTTTAAATTTTTTTCTTTAAAGTTAATAATTAATAAAACAAAATGAAACATCTCCAGTTTTGGATGCCATGATCAAGATTGCTTGCAATCTTGAGAAGAATGAATCGACAATTGTCACATGCTCTTTGCTTGTGCCAAATTGTTGATTACTAAACTCTTTATATAGAATGCATTTAGTAACTTGTGAAGTAGGTATTTGTGTCTATTTTGAGTGTTCTTCTGTTTAATGTCCTTGAAGCTCATATTTCTCTTGGGAAAGAGGAATATGAGCATCAAGAACATTGAGTTGCTAAAATATAGTTTTGACATTTATTGTAAAATACACTGATTTGCTCTAACTTTATCTGCTACTAACATGAAAATTTTCAGATTTCCTCGAGAAGTAGAAGCAAATTGTGACTATAAATGGATACTAAATACAATTGAAATTCAAAGTGAATGCACAGTATTCCCTGTTAAGAAACAATAATTAATAGATTCTGAAAAAAAATTCATCGCCGCCACGGCAGGAATCGAACCCGCATCTCTCCAGATTCATGCCAGAGCACTCTAACCATTTGCACCACGCGTCGGACGTGTGATTCGTTGTCCGACGCGTGGTGCAAATGGTTAGCGCGCTCTGGCATGAATCTGGAGAGATGCGGGTTCGATTCCCGCCGTGGCGCCGATGAATTTTTTTCAGAATCTATTAATAGATACTAAATACCTTTATGGCAACAAAATGCAATCTGTTGAATGTATAGATGTGGCAAAATGTGAATTTATAATATTAAAATCCAAACAACCCGGGTTTTATTTGGATTTATCCATACTTCTACATATATTGCATGAATACATTTAAAGTAGATAGTACTTTCTTTTTAAACTTTTTTATATTTTTATAGGACGGGAATTTGTTGTGATTTCATCCCATTGCAATACTATATTTTTGTGTATATAGTGGTTTAGCAGATATGGATTATAGTATTTTACTCACATAATGAATATGTTATAATAATGTGAATTTAGTGCAGTTTGTAATTTTTAGGATTTTTTTTTTTCGTTTTATCTGCAGGATATGATAAACAGAAAAGTAAGCATGGACCTGATGCTGAGTTTTGCAGCTCGTTATAAAAGATTCCAGTTTATTTTCCTTTCTCCATTACATATGGTCAAGATCTGCAGCTCTCCTGATATTAAAGTTCACAGTATGCCAGAACCAGAGCGTAATGAGAAGCAGAAACAAATAGAAAAACGATAACTATTTTCACAAATTTTAGCAATTTATGTTTGTTGGATGAGTGCTTATGGTTATTAATCCAGAGTGATGGTGCCTCATTGACCTATTTCAGAGGTAGTGTGGGTGAAAAAAAAATTCCAGTCTTTATTTTGCAGATTATTTGTGAAACAATAGAAAAAAAAGTAAAGGAATAAATATTTTGCGTTAAGAAGTAATTTTATTCAGCTAAAAAAATGGCATGTACCAGAATAATACATAGGTCAGACTTTCTGAAGCCTTTTTTGCAAGAATAAATGATTTATTGACTTCTCTGTCTACTAAAAAAAAATTGAATGTTGCTGAGACTTGGAACCAACACAGACAATAACAGAATTATATTTGCACACAAGTTGCTTGTAATTCTCACCAAACTCTGTTGCTCTTTTGTCCTTGTAGCATGAAATTTTCTACCCCCAGAGAAACTTCTGAAAAAACATAGCTCTAGATCAAATAATATAAGAATTACAACTGTGTCTATGGCTGTAATACAAGTGGGATGGTTGTTTAAAGAAGTACTGAAGTATGACGATATAATTTTGGGTTTTTATTAACAACAGCAAAAATAATTTATTTTAGAATATTTTTTTCTCCCATATCACCTCTTCCAGGTTAAATTCTGTGAATATGTTTTCTTACTGCAGAGATTTAAATTACTGCAAAGATACCTATCTTTGAACTTTAATTTGCCTTGAAAATAATGAGGTTTTTAAATTTTCAGTTGTTTTCATATTAATTAGCAGGCAAATATTTAGTCCTTTTGTGCCTGTGTTTGGGATTGACGTGCAATTGCATTCTTACTAGTATTAAGTTAAAAACAAAGTTGCATAAATTAAAAAAATACCGAATTATAATAGAGTAATAATGCTGTATAAAAGTTGCCTTGTCTTATTATGAGTTTGAAATTTTTTTCTTGAGTTTATTTTCATGAAACTACTCATTTTCGAGGGTTTGTAACTAGCGTACTTTTATGTACAAAAATGTTTTTTGTTCCATATGTTTGTGGTAAAAGCTAAATTGAAAGTTAATTGTAGTATGATACAGAAACAGATGATTGTATTTTCTACTCTTCTATACACAGTTGTATCAGAATAATATGACCACCTACCATACATATACTATGGTAGGTGGTCATAAAGACAAAATAAAAAGTAAAAAAATAGTTCACATTCAAAAATAATTTTTGTACAATAAAATTTTATTATGAGTCTAGTTTTTCAGAAACTTTTCTAAAAAATGGTTTCTGAGACCTCAATTTAACTTGGTATGATTTGGATAATTTATTAGTTTCAGTTATAGAGAGACCTGTTATAGAGAGTATGTTAGAGTAAAATTACTGTATTTTATATGCATTTATGGACTAAAAATATTCAAAATGCAAAGAGAAAACATGTTCCAAATAAGACTTTTTTTGTGAATGAACTCCAGAAGAATTTCTTTATGAACAATTGTTAAATGGTTATAAGTTGAAATTAAAGTATTTTTGTATACTTTTTTCAATTTGTTTTGTATGCACTGATAGACACGAAATTTCTTTTAATCTATATTATTCCGTATGTTACAAATTAAACTGATCTTTAGAAACTGAAACATAAAATTTATTTTAGAGATATTTCCAGATTTAAAATGTCTGAGAATGCATGGATATATTGTTCTCATGCTTTTTATTTTAGTTTCCATTTTTCACTTTTGGCCAAGCACATAAGCAGAGGAATCCATCTCCCCAAGGAGGTTTAGGACAATTTAAGAAATAAATTCATCTGTGAATTTGTTTTAACCATTATTTTAATGTTATAATAAATATAATAAATAATTTAAAATAATTTAAAATTCTCTGTCATTGAGCAATAAAATTTTAGAGTTTATCCTTCAAACTATTTGGATGTTGAAAGTTCTTAGGAGTGCAACACACGGCAACAATAGACTGGGAGCACGCCACACTTCTTGCGCGGTCATCCACTTTCTACGGAACCATAGTCCGCTAGGCTATTGAAATAATGACCTCGTCCGTCCCCACCTGCAACCGAGACACTGGAATCACCCTACACGACATGTGGAAAGAAGCTCTTTGTCTAAACGGACCCAACGTCTGTACATAGCATCACTTCACTGAAGACGGAGCGCTGTCTTTGCTCCGAAAAGCTTCTGAGAGTTTTCTCCTAAGAACTTTCAACATCCAAATAGTTTGAAGAATAAACTCTAAAACAGATAATTTTAAATTATTTTAAATTAATTTTTGAGCAAGAAGGTCTTTTAATTGTATAATAAATAAAAAATAAATACCCCCTCAAGCAGCTGCTTGCCACAGAGGTCTGACAGGAGCCTGCGTGAGGGGATTTTTTTTTTTATAATTATGCAGACTATCAGTTTTGTATTAAATTCTGAGCTTTACATTTAAACCTTTTCATTTGTGATAGTAATTAGCAAGTAATATCCGTAGTCATGAGCAAACAAGATTCTGTAAGCAAAAAATAGCTATCAGATGTTGATGCAAATGTCTGATTAAAAATATTGCAAAAAAAAAAGAAGGTTAAAGTTGTTTGTCAGCGCCATCTATTGAGCATTACGGAAAATGTATCTGATGATGATAATATTTTCGGAATACAAAACTATTCTCAGGATCCCAACTTTGAAAGAACTCATCATTTCCAAGAATATATATATTGAATTCAGACCACTTAGTTATTAAGTGATAAACATATTTTCTAATTGGCATAATTAAAAAGTTTCAAAGAACAAAGCTACCGTTTTATTTATTAAATTATTTAGATAGAGTAAAATCGATATTGAAAGTTATTTGTGAGCTCAGGTTTTTCTTCAAAATGCGAGTTAATCTTTCGCCTTTTACTAAAGATTACCGTGGAGAAAAGCATTACAATGAGCCTTAGGGCAATTTTTGAAGTCGCCTCAGGGCGATTTATAATTCAAACTAAAAATAGTTATAATTCAAATTTGTATTCTTGCGATAAGTTATTTTACATGAGTTCCAGGAGGTACGATATCTTCGCTGCATTTATTGAGAAATGGGATGTAAATCCATATTGGAGGAGAAGATAATAGAGCAGATTTAATAAAGTATTTGACATAAAACCATTAATATTATATTAAGTTTGTTTAATTTTATGGACCCGAAAGAAATGCGCTGCCCAGAGCACATGGTCTACTTGTTCGGCTCTCGCCCACACCAGGATGTCTAAATGATGCATCATCAAAATTTTAGAGTACTACACAACTGATTACTAACAGCGTAGTGAGCTTTTGATGCGAGATAAGACGAGACATTTCATTTACCAATGATGATGTTCTGTATACGATATTTAGCTGATTATATTAGTTAGTTAATGATTTGTGCTCAAGGTTGTAAAGTGTGTAACTTAAATTCAAATTTCATTAATTTAAAAATCCCTTTTCATTTCTGAAAATCATTTAGTTCTCAGTTAAGTCACCAGATGGCACTACGTATATACCGGATAGACAAAATATTTGTTTCATTTTTTACCTCTTCTGTAATCATGCAGCCTATCAGTTTAGTATTTCATTATATGCTCTGCATTTAAATTATTTCATATATAATAGCGATTAGCAGGCTAGTGACTGTAATCACTAACAAATTCCGATCCAATTGATCAGAAAAGGATTGATGCACTTTGTTATAAATTAAAGTTTCAAAGATTTGGAAGAAAAGTTCATAGGTTTTTCACTTTAATTTTGGTTTCAGATGTTTTAGGAACATTACTAGATTTTATGTAATTGTCTGGTGAAATGGTAAAAAAAAGGTTTGTTATTAGCGCCATCTATTGAGCGTTGAGGGAACTGTTACAATCAGACAATATTATTCTTAGGATCCTTATTTGAAAGAACCCTCATCATTCCTAAGCATATACATTTAATTTAGACCCTACTTGAAAGAACTATCATAATTTCTAAGTATATATATATTTAATTCAGATCATTTAGTTATTAAGTGATAAACATATTTTCCTAATTGACATAATTATAAAGTTTCAAAGAACAAAGCTACCGTTTTATTTACTAAATTATTTAGATAGAGTGAAATCGAGATTGAAAGTTATTTGTGAGCTCAGGTTTTTCTTCAAAATGCGAGTTAATCTTTCGCCTTTTACTAAAGATTACCGTGGAGAAAAGCATCACAATGAGCCTTAGGGCAATTTTTGAAGTCGCCTTCGGGCGATTTATAATTCAAACTAAAATTAGTTACAAACTTGTATTCTTGCGACTAAGTTATTTTTAATTAGTTCCAGGCGGTACGATATCTTCACTCACTCTCTATCAAACACTGCTGCAGACATTAATGATTAGGATCACACCAATGTCGCAGATGGACCAAAAGAGGCAGTGTCGAAATTTAGACCTTAATGCTGTGTAACGGATCGGTAGCAGAACAGGGAGATTCTGTTAGTAGATGAGATTTACCAAATAATGTCTTTATACCATAATTAACTGTTTATATTAGTTGATTTGTGACAAAAGTTGTAAGGAGGTTAGCTTTAGTTCAAAATCTTTAGTTCTTATTTTAACCACCAGATGGCAGGACCTATAAGAAAAGTTTTTTCATTCTGTAGTTGTAGGAACCTGGGTTCGAGTCATAGGTAAGGCATGGATGTTTGTGTCGTTTTTCTGCTGGAGTCTCGACATTCTCACAGACCTTCTACTGTGGCGTATAAACTGACGGGTTCCTGTTAGAACTCTGTGGAAAGCAGCTGCGTGAGGGGATTTTTTTTTTATAGTTATGCAGACTATCAGTTTTGTATTAAATTATGAGCTTTACATTTAAACCTTTTCATTTGTGATAGTAATTAGCAAGTAATATCCGTAGTCATGAGCAAACAAGATTCTGTAAGCAAAAAAATAGCTATCAGATGTTGAAGCAAATGTCTGATTAAAAATATTGCGAAAAAGAAAGTTAAAGTTGTTTGTCAGCGCCATCTATTGAACATTATCGAAACTGTATGTGATGAAGATGATAATATTTTCGGGATACAAAACTATTCTCAGGTTCCCAACTTTGAAAGAACTGTCATCATTTCCAAGCATATATATATATTGAATTCAGACCACTTGGTTATTAAGTGATAAACATATTTTCCTAATTGACATAATTATAAAGGCCAAATGGTCACAACCTAACGAATTGGCGTCCGATTTCTCTGCTAAACTGTGATTACAAAATCTTGGCCAAAATTGTAACCAACCGTTTTGGAAAAATTCTGTGTGAAATCATTGGCGAATGCCAAGCTTGCAGTGTCCCTGGCAGGCAGATTCAACACAACATTCGGCTTATTCGAGATTGCTTCGAATTTAATTTTTCTAAAAAAACGAAATTCAGTTTTCTGGCAATTGACCAAAACAAAGCTTTTGATCGGGTTTCGCATGACTTCATGCGAAAACTATTGAAAGCTCACAACTTTGGCCCTAGAATTTGCAATTTATTTAATAATATGTATAAAAATGTAACAAGCCAAGTTTTGGTTAACGGGCACCTTACACAACGCTTCTCCGTTGCGAGGGGTGTTCGACAAGGCTGTCCGTTTTCCCCTCTGCTATTTGTACTCTCTCTGGAGACATTGCTTAGGAAAATCCAAGCGGACCCAAAATTTAAAGGTGTCATAGTACCTGGACATCGTACGCAGCTGAAATACGTTGCGTACGCCGATGATGTCACGTTTACCTTTTCGGATGAAGCTTCAATAACTAATTTTTACGATCTTTTTAAAAAATACTCAGATTGCAGTGGGGCTCTAATTAATAGAGACAAAACCAAAATTATGGCTTGGGGCAAGTGGGGTCCTTCGGTGTGGAATCACGTCAAATCCGCCTCAGAGCCCTTAAGACTCCTAGGTGTGCATATCAATTGGGAGGGATGCGATCCAAGCACATGGAAATTGGCCATAGCCAAAGCAGAGAAAACATGCGAACTTTGGGGGGATAGAGACCTTTCGATCTCTAAAAGGGCCGAAATTTTTAACGCGTTGATAATCCCAATTTTCACTTTTCTTGGAACTGTGTATACCCCCCCTTCTACGGTATACACGAAAATCACAAGAATCGCTGCTGGGTTTATCTGGGGATTCCAACACGAGCCTCTTAGTAGAGGAATCCTCTATCAGCCGGTTGGGGCCGGCGGGCTCGATCTAAAGCATGTTAAAACTTGGATTCGCACCCTACAGTATGTTGACGTTATTCAAACGCTGAATATCCCATCCCACCCTGCGAGTGCATTTCTCTCATATTTTCTCGGCCCAGCCGCACGGAAATATGTTGAGAAATGTACTTATAAGGGCCCGGAATGTAATACTGTAAATAGAAATTATGTATTTTTGTCGGACGTCAATACCATATTAGAAACTAAATATGTGTTAAATCACGATAAAAAATGTGACAAGAAATTAGTGTACTCTACTTTGCTTCCGGTGGAAATACCGCAAATTGTGAACAAAAGACCGGATATTGAATGGAAAATTGCTTGGTCGAACTTGCAAATCAAACACGTGGAGGCCCATAAACAAGATTTCCTTTGGAAACTCGCTCACGACATCCTTTTCACACGAGATAAGGCGTGGGCAAGGGGAACGTCAAGATCTGACAGATGTGCCTTTTGCGCGTGTATCGAAACCACGAAACATCTATTCTATGACTGCAAATTCGCGCAAGAATTATGGCTAAAATTTCAAACGTGGTCAGGATTGCCAGCAATGTCAGCGGACACTGTATTATTCCATCATCCGTTGGCAATCAGCAAACAAAAAAAATATGTTATGGATATCTGCCTGACCGAGATTAAACACCAACTCTGGAGGGCCAGGCAAAGGAAATTTTGGAGAAGCACAACAGAGACCACAGAAAAATTGCTATGGAAAACAAAATGTGAAATTCGCGATCGATTGCAGCTGGATAAGAAGAGATTAACAGCAAAGCATGTCATGTACTTGTGGCGACCATGGGATAAATTTGTTGGAGTGACTAAGGAAGGAATCTTATTTGTAAAATTTTAGTAATTATGTGGCAGTTCCTTAATCATCATTAGATTCAATTCATTGTTCAAATCAAAAGTTTAATTCTTAACAGGTTATTTTAAAATTATTGAAACTTATTTTTAACATTTAATGAAAGACTGTTTTTTAATCAATACTACCATTAAGGTAAATACTAAAGTAAAATCGAATAAATACTCCTTAAATATATTTTTCCGAACTATTGCTAAAATTTAACTGTTCAGATACTAATTATTTCAATACAACGTTATATAAAACTAAAATCAAATATAAATGTGTAAATATTCAATGTTAGAATATATTAACCTAGTTGCAATTGTACTTTGTATTTGAATGTATGCAGTGTTTCATTTCCAGCCTTCAGTTCTTTCCCTTCTCCCTTTCTCTTCAACCCCCCCCCCCCTGCCAATTCCTAATCTTTTAAGCTATGGTCAGCACTTACAAGCAGAAGGTCAAATCTCGCCATAGAAAGCCACGTAACCGTAACCTTCAGCCGGACCCATCCTTAGGCTCAGCATTCCTGGGCGAGGCAGGCTGCCAACTGACCTTAGGATATCACCTTTGGCACGCAGAGCCGAGACGAGCGCTGTTGCTGCTACTGACTCCCCCTTCTCACCTTGTCTTTTCCCTTTTTTTATCCTTCCTCCTTTCTTTCTTCCACTTTCTTTGACTCTGATTCCTTCCTCACACAGGAAATAAATCCTTTTCCTTCAATTTAATTATCATCCGCTATCTCATGCTCATCTTTTTATGGATCTCCGAAATCACCCTACAATTATTTTTCAAGAATATCTGTGGTCATAAGACCCAGTGTGACTTGAACTGAACGGGGTCCTTGTCCGGGTTTTCGGGAAGGGAAAGGGGGGGGGGGGCAGGAGCCTTTTTTATTTTATGCGGCCGAAACTTAATTTCCTGCGCAATGGCAGGAACCCGGATTTGGACCCCTCTCCCCTCAAGGGTGTTAAATGTTTTATGTTTTTTCTTTGGTTATGGCGAAAGGTTTGTATTTATCTTTCTCTTGAAGCCCCACACACATCTCAATTGTGCATGCCAGGAAGGGGGAAGGACGCCGTCTAATAAGACTTGGGAATATTTCCTAGCAAGCACATCCCATCCCAAACGCGTGTGGGGCAGTGAATGCTGTGTGAAAGAGTGAAAGTTGTTTGAAAGATGTGTGTTTTTGAGGGACAGCTGGCAGAGAACATTATGTTTTGCTGAGGCTGTCTCGCTGATCACATTAAATTAGTTTAACCTTATGCCCGACAGCTGAGTGTCTGAATCTTAGTTCGACGGCACAAGGGATTAAGAAAAACTCAAGTGAAACTGATTTTAGATATAATTTGCTTTCGAGAGTTTTTCCTAATTACAAAGGAGGAGAAAAGCATCACAATGAGCCTTAGGGCAATTTTTGAAGTCGCCTTCGGGCGATCTATAATTCAAACTAAAATTCGTTACAAACTTGTATTCTTGCGACTAAGTTATTTTTAATTAGTTCCAGGCGGTACGATATCTTCACTCACTCTCTATCAAACACTGCTGCAGACATTAATGATTAGGACCACACCAATGTCGCAGATGGACCAAAAGAGGCAGTGTCGAAATTTAGACCTTAATGCTGTGAGACAGGGAGATTCTGTTAGTAGATGAGATTTACCAAATAATGTCTTTATACCATAATTAACTGTTTATATTAGTTGATTTGTGACAAAAGTTGTAAGGAGGTTAGCTTTAGTTCAAAATCTTTAGTTCTTATTTTAACCACCAGATGGCAGGACCTATAAGAAAAGTTTTTTCATTCTGTAGTTGTAGGAACCTGGGTTCGAGTCATAGGTAAGGCATGGATGTTTGTGTCGTTTTTCTGCTGGAGTCTCGACATTCTCACAGACCTTCTACTGTGGCGTATAAACTGACGAGTTCCTGTTAGAACTCTGTGGAAAGCAGCTGCGTGAGGGGATTTTTTTTTTATAGTTATGCAGACTATCAGTTTTGTATTAAATTATGAGCTTTACATTTAAACCTTTTCATTTGTGATAGTAATTAGCAAGTAATATCCGTAGTCATGAGCAAACAAGATTCTGTAAGCAAAAAAATAGCTATCAGATGTTGAAGCAAATGTCTGATTAAAAATATTGCGAAAAAAGAAAGTTAAAGTTGTTTGTCAGCGCCATCTATTGAACATTATCGAAAATGTATGTGATGAAGATGATAATATTTTCGGGATACAAAACTATTCTCAGGTTCCCAACTTTGAAAGAACTGTCATCATTTCCAAGCATATATATATATTGAATTCAGACCACTTGGTTATTAAGTGATAAACATATTTTCCTAATTGACATAATTATAAAGTTTCAAAGAATAAAGCTACCGTTTTATTTATTAAATTATTTAGATAGAGTGAAATCGATATTGAAAGTTATTTGTGAGCTCAAGTTTTTCTTCAAAATGCGAGTTAATCTTTCGCCTTTTACTAAAGATTACCGTGGAGAAAAGCATCACAATGAGCCTTAGGGCAATTTTTGAAGTCGCCTCAGGGCGATTTATAATTCAAGCTAAAATTAGTTAGTTTTCAAATTTGTATTCTTGCGACGAAGTTATTTTTAATGAGTTCCTGGAGGTACGATATCTTCGCTGCATTTATTGAGAAATGGGATGTAAAACCGTATTGGAGGAGAAGCTATACCCAACGTATTAAAAGTAGAACAATTGGTACTTAATTGTAAATCAACTGTTGACTACATTGTTATATTTTTATATTGAGTTTGTTTTCGTATTATAGTAAGACAGATTTTACGGGAGAATGTAAAAATTAGGCAGCTAATTTGTCAAGACGTTTTCTCTACTATTTCAAAACTTAGGCACTCAACATTGAGTACCTCTTCGGTCTCTTTCATAGTACATTAAGAAGTGATCCGCATATTCTTTTGTACAGATTCGTCAAGTAAGGAGATTAAAACTTTTTCTTCTTTCCTGATATATTTAGTTGTTAAGCGGAGTGCGGGAGAACCATACTCTGTGCACGTTAAAGAACACGCTGGACGGCCTTGATGGAAAGCTACCATCTGTCTGTTAGCAGAGGTCCAGTGGGTCCCCTCACCATAAACTTCTCGGATCCTTGGACCTGGTCATTTATCCCATTCTCTGCAAAAAAGTGCCGCTCAGAGGTAAAACAACCCAGCCCACAAACCTTCGTTCCTACTAGTATTTCTAATATTGTTAATCCCAAATGAATTTTTTTTAATCATAAAATGATTATATTTAAAATAATATAAATAATAAAAATAAATACCCCCTCAAGCAGCTGCTTGCCACAGAGGTCTGACAGGAGCCTGTCGGTTTATATGCCATAATAGAATGTCTGTGAAGATGGCAGGACCTCAGCAGAAAAACAACACACACATCCATGCCTTACCCGGGCTCGAAAAACCTTATTGGAAGTAAATGAAACATATTGTACTAATATATGGTCATTTTCTTTCACCACCATGGGCATTTATCTTTTTCCCCCCTAATGCCCAAATCAAACTGATGACACTTTTTTTTTTATTTTTACAAAGGACAGTGATCACCTGGAAGCTCAATCAGGATTGTCCTGGTTTCTCATCTAACAGGCAAACATACAACCATGCTATCCCAGGACTTGAACTCAGACCCAAGTGGGGCGGGGGTGGCTCAGTCGGTAGCGCGCCAGGCTCGTAATCTGTAGTTCCCAGGTTCAAGTCCCACCTGGGTCAGCGTTGAGATTTATCTCCGCAAAAATTCCCCGCCTTGCCCACGGTCAGTAGGAGACACCGATGGGCTTGGAAAGGCCGCCGTCCGTCGGATGGGACTTTAAGCCGTGGCCCCTTGTGCGGGAGAGCCATACCCTGTGCACGTTAAAGAACACGCTGGATGGCCTTGACGGGAGGCTACCATCTGTCTCCCAACAGCTGTTCCAGTGGGTCCCCTCCCCCAACCTTCTCTGAGCCTTCTGACCTGCCATTTAGCCCATGGTGTGCAAAAAAGTGCCGCTCAGAGGTAAAACAACCCAACCCAGACCCCAGTAACTACAGTGTCACCATGAGCCAGTGTGATACCACTACACCACGAAAGCAGTCTGTACAAATCTTGTCTTTCTCTGAACCAGTGGCATAATTAAAGTCAATTTTTATGAACATTGAGGGGAGTACTTATTTTAATTTCCCCAGTTATTTAAACTATATATTAAAATGCAAATTTTGTGATAATAAGTAAGAAGGTGTTGCTATCCTTTTTCTGCTGCTGATTAAGTGCCCATGTTTCTCCTAGTTTGGCATTTAATAGCCATAGTTGCTGATGCAACGAAAAACCACAAACAACCAACGGCCATATTTTTTATAGCCTTCTCGTACTCGTTTTTGCACTTCAAGCCCTGATATTTCTACTAATTTAAAACTGAAGTGCAAAGGCAGGAAATATTTACAAAATTGCATGAGCTAAAATTTATAGTTATACTTTACTTTTTTTTTATTTGCAACATTCTGGACAGAGAAGAATTCTAGAAGTTTCTCGTATCTTTTAAAGGCCTTTTTGTATAAGGGTTGGGTTGTTTTATCTCTGAGCGGCACTTTTTTGCACACCATAGGCTAAATGGCCAGGTTACATGGACCCCGAAGGCTCAGAGAAGGTTGGGGGAGGGGACCCACTGGAACAGCTGTTGGGAGACAGATGGTAGCCTCCCGTCAAAGCCATCCAGCGTTGGGTTGTTTTACATCTGAGCAGCACTTTTTTGCACACCATGGGATAAATGGCCAGGTCACATGGATCCCGAAGGCTCAGAGAAGGTTGGGGGAGGGGACCCACTGGAACAGCTGTTGGGAGACAGATGGTAGCCTCCCGTCAAGGCCATCCAGCGTGTTCTTTAACGTTCACAGGTATGGCTACTCCCGCACACGGGGCCACGGCTTAACGTCCCATCCGACGGACGGCGACCGTGGGCAGGGCGGGGAATTTTTCGGAGATAAATCTCAACGCTGACCCAGCTGGGACTCGAACTGGGAACTACATATTACGAGCCTGGCGCGCTACCGACTGAGCCACCCCCGCCCCCATTTTGTATAAGGGACATTCTCCACTAAGATCGAAGTCAGATTTAACCGATCACCTCAGAACTAATGTAACAAGAATTTCTGCTAAACCACTATTACCCTCAAACCACCAAGTCAATTACTGCTGTTATTCCTAAAGAATAATAGCAAGCCAAAGCTTACTGTTGAAAGTAAAATCAATTAGGTTATTCACACATTGGAAACTAGCAACAAATCTAGGTTGTAACATTTTGAAAGTTCAAAATGTTGTTCAACTCTGCATGTTTTGTGTTAATTCTTCGTTACCAGTTGCGAAATAACTTCAAGTACAGAGGTGATGCTATATCTTGTCTTGGACCACATGATGACTGAGCATCATCATCGACATGTACGTTACATTAATCATTTAGGCTTAGATTTTGGTTTATATGAAACAGGAAAGACCTGGACTGTTATAATATTGCAAAGAATAAGGTGAGACCAAGGTCTCTCCCTCATCTTTCCAGTATCTGTCTGCAGTTCCATCATCTGGCAAGCATCTTGACCATCATGTTTTGTTCTATAGGGTGGTCAATCATGTTAGCATTAGGGACAATGACTTGGCATATGCTGCTTCCAAATCGGCCACACCCCTAGTGCAATTTCCTAATATGGGGGCGGGGGTGGCTCAGTCGGTAGCGCGCCAGGCTCGTAATCTGTAGTTCCCAGGTTCGAGTCCCAGCTGGGTCAGCGTCGAGATTTATCTCCGCAATATTCCCCGCCCTGCCCACGGTCAGTAGGGGACACCGATGGGCTTGGAAAGGCCGCCGTCCGTCGGATGGGACGTTAAGCCGTGGCCCCGTGTGCGGGAGAGCCATACCCTGTGCACGTTAAAGAACACGCTGGATGGCCTTGACGGGAGACTACCATCTGTCTCCCAACAGCTGTTCTAGTGGGTCCCCTCCCCCAACTTTCTCTGAGCCTTCGGGTTTCATGTGACCTGGCCATTTAGCCCATGGTGTGCAAAAAAGTGCCGCTCAGAGGTAAAAGAACCCAACCCAACTTCCTAATAGGAATTGCATGAAAACGTATTCATTGGACAGTCAAGTTAATGCTATGAACAATGTAGAGCTTTGGCACAATCTCTCTTATATATACTTGCATGCCCGGATCTAGAACAAAATTAGGCAGTGGGGAGGGGGTGAAGAGAATGGATCCACATTCATGGGAATTAACGTAAACGAGTACATAAGGATAGCTGCTCAATGCCCGCAATATCTGTAGTCAACCAGAACAAGAAAATAGCCTGACGCATTAATCTGGTCAGCCCGTTTCTTTAAGATGAGAGTGTTGTACTAATAATATCATTTTGTATTTTTGCACTGGGTCATCATCATCATCATCCTCAAGCAGCCATGGGCTACGGAGGTCCAACCAGACCGTGCAATTTAGTTCTCCAAGCACTGGTCACTCGACTCAAAAGTCTTAAGCACTTTGCCCGCGGAACCGAAAGCACAAAAAAAATTATCGTTTTCTTTGTGTGCATCTAAAGTGACCTTTAAGAGGAAAGCCTTGATTTCCACAGAAAGTGATAGTTTCTATTATTGGCACAATGTTACACCTGTCGTCCAAGATCTGACGTTTTGTCTCCTTATCCAATTGGAAGTCTACGTCGTCGTTTTTTTTTCAGTTGCTGCTACATTAGCTAGGTTCTCAGCAGGTTCAACACTACGTCGGTGATACTGACAATTTTCATATTCGGAGAAGAATTCAATCGAATCTTTCCAATTGTTAGATTCCATTATACAAAGCTGTCCTAAAGCTTGTCGATTCCGCCGTCGCTAGGAGCAAATGATGCACAGAGCTTTCAGAATGCACTATTTTCAGCTTTGGAATGTGCTAGGCATTTTTACCGATATTCAAGTTGAAATTTGAGATTTCTGTCTCCTGAAGGTGGAAATATAAAAGTTGAATAAAGTATCCATACTTTTGCCGAAAGTTCTAGCTACCGTTCATTGTTCACTTTCTTCTCAAAGCATGGTCCTATATCACTAGAGTGAATCTCTGCAGTTACAGAAATTTTCTTGGAGTTTGGACTCGGTGCCGTGCAAGCTCGGAATCTTGTTTGCTGCAACAAAAGTTGGTCTGGAAGTTTATTTATCTGTTGGGCTGGGCCATTTGTTACTTCGTGTATATAGTTTTGTGACACCATTTTAACTGTTACACATATTTTAATTCATTGTCCAGCTTTTAACCTTGAACGCAAAATGTATTTTACCTTCCACAATTTTATGGCTGAGCCTCTTACACTCGGCCATCTTTTATCTGATGAATCGTTTTTAACTCCTGTTTTTGACTTTTTACGTTTTACTGGTTATTTTACCGTATCTGATTTTACTATGTTTCCTAGTCTTTACCCTTGTTTGTCTTTTTAATTGGGTCCTATACACCCATTTTTATTGTTAACTTCTACACTTGTTGTTTCTTTTTATTCTTGTATACTTATCGTTTTTGTGCCGTTTCGTTTGTGTTCGTTTTAACTTTGGTTGTGGGTTATGAGACTTTTATCCCTTTTTATCGTTTGTTTGGCGCAATATAGCCTTAGTTGCTGTTGCGCCAATAAACCCCAAACAACCAAACCAAACTTGGTGTATATAATTCATGCCACTTAATTTATATTTCAAGATTTTCCTATTTTTTAACAAATTTTGAATTTCCCCTCCTACAAATATGGATAAGAACTTTCCTTTAAGTCTTGATTTTGTATTGAACAAACTTTAAAAGAATATAACTTATGCATAAATTCTGCAGGAATGCGCAAGATTTTTAGTGCTTTCCAACTTTTACCACTAAATGTACTAACAGTAAAATTAAAAGGTTTGTTTCATGTTAATAACATATTTTTACTATAAGGAACCACTGCAACGTTATTATTTTGTGGATTGTTCGAGTGCCATTAATCTTGGCTGATTTTTAGCTGCATTCTGTTGCCAAGCCATAAACTTTAAAAATGCTAGATATTTTGTCGGCACCAGGAAACAGGTAAAAGTCAAATTGTAGCCTTGTATTGTGTTACAAATAAGTCTGTGAACGTGGAAGGTAAGGATTATGATGAACATAATTTACAATGTAGCCTGATACCTGAAGGCCAAGTAGGCGATCAGTGTTCGGCCGTTGCCCCTCTAGACAACGCATCGCTTTTGCTTCAAGTAAGAATAACAGTCGATGTGCCTCCAGCTTCTCAATAGGTGTTCTGTAGTGTCCTTTGCCATGGTTACCGGTGTTGCCAGTGTACAGAATGAATTAAGCAGCAGACGACGGTTACTTACTGTCGCGTCGCGGGTCTTTCCTGTTGTGGCTCTTGTACCGCTTCATGTTGAACCCCTCTTCTCATAACCTTCGTCCTCTGACCCTTTCGGCGCCAGGGGCTAAGCAGGTATGTCTGCAGAACCGGCCAGAAAGCGGAACCAGAGAGGGGCGTTGGTATCAATTCGGCAGCAGAGGTGAAAGGTGAAATCTGTGACGGGCACACTGTTTGAGAAGCCAGGACACGTCCACACTTGCGGGGTTGGACGTCGGTAATTGCCGGCGACACGTGCAACAAGTGTTCTGCCACTCCCCTCCTAAAATCCGAGAAAAGTTTCGAGCACTCTTAAGTCAGATTCAAGTGTTCTTGTGCACGCGTGATGCTCTGCCCAGTGGGAGAGACGAAAACGTGTTAGCACGGATGTGCCACATTGGATTGCGTTCTGAGATTACTATCTCAAAACTTTATGATACTTTAAGTCTCGTTACATGCCTACCATTTTGTAGTTTCACGTTTAGTTTGTCGAGGATTAATACGGTTATATCTGTTCTCTGGCATTCTGTAGAAATCTGAGGAAATTAGGTCTGAAGATAAGAATGTCTTGTAACAGGAGGAGATCCCACGCAAGAAAAATTACATTTATGCGAAAAATATCAATCTATGTGGCCAGGAAGTTGAAACGGTAAAATCTACTGCAAGTCTTACATCGAGTGCAAACTATTGCAATAATTAATAACATGTTTTAAGTTGGGTTGTTTTACCTCTGAGCGGCACTTTTTTGCACACAATGGGCTAAATGGCCAGGTCACATGGACCCCGAAGGCTCAGAGAAGGGGGAGGGACCCACTGGAACAGCTGTTGGGAGACAGATGGTAGCCTCCCGTCAAGGCATCCAGCGTGTTCTTTAACGTGCACAGGGTATGGCTCTCCCGCACACGGGGCCATGGCTTAATGTTCCATCCGACGGACGGCGGCCTTTCCAAGCCCATCGGTGTCCCCTACTGACCGTGGGCAGGGCGGGGAAATTTTGCGGAGATAAATCTCAACGCTGACCCAGCTGGGACTCGAACCTGGGAACTACAGATTACGAGCCTGGCGCGCTACCGACTGAGCCACCCCCGCCCCACACATGTTTTAAGACTTTTGGAGCCTTAAGTGTTATCAGCTCTTATCGGTTGTACCCAAAATTCAAAATTCCCAATAATGTTTAAGATAATAGAAAACACTGCTTTTGAATTATTTAATCTTATTTTTACATTTACAAAACATTTTACAAAACATTTGTTTTTTACAACTCAAGCAGTCTCTTGCCACATTTTGGGCGGGGGTAGCTCAGTCGGTAGCGCGCCAGGCTCTTAATCTGTAGTTCCCAGGTTCCAGTACCAGCTAGGTCAGCTTTGAGATTTATCTCCGCAAAATTCTCCATCCTGCCCACGGTCAGTAGGGAACACCGATGGGCTTGAGAAGGCCGCCGTCCGTCGGATGGGACGTTGAGCTGTGGCTCCGTGTGCGGGAGAGCCATACCCTGTGCACGTTAAAGAACATGCTGGATGGCCCTGACGGGACACTACCATCTGTCTCCCAACAGCTGTTCCAGTGGGTCTCCTCCCCCAACCTTCTCTGAGCCTTCGGGATCCATGTGACCTGGCCATTTAGCCCATGGTGTGCAAAAAAGTGCCGCTCAGAGGTAAAACAAACCCATTGTTGTCCCCTTTTTCACTGGGAGCAAAGTGGGATTTATCGGAGGAAAACTCAACGGAGAGAGAGTGGCGATTCGAACCTGCATACACCAGATTACGAGCCAGGCGCACTACCAACTGAGCCAACTCCCTCCTATCACTATGAAAGTGAAGTCAACTGGAAGTTTAAAATAAAATATCCAAAGGAGGAATTGAAATGGTGAATTTGAAATGGTGAATCTGGAATGCTATATACATACCTTGGCTTTATTGAAGTCTTCAGAATTAATTCTTTATTGAAGTCTTCAGAATAAATAATTTACTTCATTATTTATTGAAGTCTTCAGAATTTTATTTATTTTTTATTCCACATCAGTATGACTGATGTGGAATAAGAAACTTAGTTTATTCCTTTTGCCTCCAAGGCTTGTGACGTACGCCATTCTTCTTGATAAAGTCCCACAAGTCTCAATATGACCCGGAGGCACAGTGTCGGATTATCCATAAGGCACGTTAGGCACATGCCTAGATGCCCCAGTCTCAAGAGGGCCCCATCTCAAGAACCTTTGGTTGGGTGTTTTAAAAGAAGCCTATTAAGCTTATAATTTATAAAATAAAATATTTAAATGCAAAATCATTTTTATATGTTTTACTGACTTTAGAGATAGGCATTTCAATCAACAATTATGTGTTGGGTTGTGTTGTTTTACCTCTGAGCGGCACTTTTTTGCACACCATGGGCTAAATGGCCAGGTCACAAGGACCCCGAAGGCTCAGAGAAGGTTGGGGGAGGGGACCCACTGGAACAGCTGTTGGGAGACAGATGGTAGCCTCCCGTCAAGGCCATCCAGCGTGTTCTTTAACGTTGGGTTGTTTTACCTCTGAGCGGCACTTTTTTGCACACCATGGGCTAAATGGCCAGGTCACATGGACCCCGAAGGCTCAGAGAAGGTTGGGGGTTGGGTTGGGTTGTTTTACCTCTGAGCGGCACTTTTTTGCACACCATGGGCTAAATGGCCAGGTCACATGGACCCCGAAGGCTCAGAGAAGGTTGGGGGAGGGGACCCACTGGAACAGCTGTTGGGAGACAGATGGTAGCCTCCCGTCAAGGCCATCCAGCGTGTTCTTTAACGTGCACAGGGTATGGCTCTCCCGCACACGGGGCCACGGCTTAACGTCCCATCCGACGGACGGCGGCCTTTCCAAGCCCATCGGTGTCCCCTACTGACCGTGGGCAGAGCGGGGAATTTTGCGGAGATAAATCTCAACGCTGACCCAGCTGGGGAAGGTTGGGGGAGGGGACCCACTGGAACAGCTGTTGGGAGACAGATGGTAGCCTCCCGTCAAGGCCATCCAGCGTGTTCTTTAACGTTGGGTTGTTTTACCTCTGAGCGGCACTGTTTTGCACACCATGGGCTAAATGGCCAGGTCACAAGGACCCCGAAGGCTCAGAGAAGGTTGGGTTAGGGGACTCACTGGAACAGCTGTTGGGTCCCGTCAAGGTATCCAGCGTGTTCTTTAACGTGCACAGGGTATGGCTCTCCCACACACGGGCCACGGATTAACGTCCCATCCGACGGACGGCGGCCTTTCCAAACCCATCGTTGTCCCCTACTGACCGTGGGCAGGGCGAGGAATTTTGCGGAGACAATTATGTGTACTAATAGCATAGTATAACTAGTAATACACCACCTCCACCACCCCAACTCGGCGACGGTTTACTGGCAATCCTTCGGAGAGCGGACAGAAACTTCAAAAACATATTGCAGAACACTTGATCGCTCGCACTCCCGGCGTTATACCGCAACACTCGCATAATATTTAAAACTTATAAAAATTTCCAATATCTTCCAAAAAGTAAGTTTGCTCATTGATTTAATTTAAAATAACTTGATTTAATTTTTGTTTTGATCGTAGATACCGCAATGAAATGGCAATATCCCAGTGGAGCAGAAAAAAGAAAATGGCACACAAAAAAGGTTAAAGAATCTGCTAAAGGACAAACATCTGTATTTGAATTTTTGGAGTCACAGAAACAAAAAGATTCCTCGTCAGCTTCACATAATGTTCAGAAGGATTCCATGTTATCACCAACCGAACATGAAAGTGTCAAAATCGAAAATGATTCATTAGAACCGTCACCAGTATATAATAATTCGGATAATGATAAACAAGAACCAACGGCATCTTGCAACAAATAAATAAAAAAAAAATACCCCCTCAAGCAGCTGCTTGCCACAGAGGTCTGACAGGAGCCTGTCAGTTTATACGCCAAATTAGAAGTTCTGAGAGGATGGCGGGACCTCAGCAGAAAAACGTTACTACATTCATGCCTTAACCGAGGCTCGAACCCAGGTCCCAATAAATCAGTAGCCCAGCGTGCTAACCATTCGGCCACGGGACAAGTGTACACGGGTAACCATTCGGCCACGGACATAATTGTCTCCGCAAAATTCCTCGCCCTGCCCATGGTCAGTAGGGGAAAACGATGGGTTTGGAAAGGCCGCCGTCCGTCAGATGGGACGTTAATCCGTGGCCCGTGTGTCGGAGAGCCATACCCTGTGCACGTTAAAGAACACGCTGGATGGCCTTGACAGGAGGCTACCATCTGTCTCCCAACAGCTGTTCCAGTGAGTCCACTCCAGTAACCATTCGGCCACGGGACACTCCCAGCGTGCTAACCATTCGGCCACGGGACAACGTGGATTAGCAATGATCCAGCTGAATGGAGTAAGTCTGAAGAACTAAGACAGTATTTTATCGAAAAAATACATTTTGTACAGAATATTGATTTTGAAGATAAAGAAATGATAAAATTTACATTACAAATCAGCGGAGCAACTCAAAGATTCATTTCAAAATCGATGTTTAAACGCAAAATGTTAAACGGTGAAAGAAGTAGATCGCTTTTGGCTAATATTTTCACCGAAAACACGTAAGTTATACTGCGGATCCTGCAAGTTATTTTTATTAGAAGGATTTCAAGATCATTTTCTCACAGGCTTCAATGACTGGTAAAATGCCGCATCCAGGCTCTTATCACACGAAAATAGTGCTTCACATTCAAAGTCCTGTTTTAGTTGGTTTGCTAGATCAAAGAAACAGTGTTTGGAAAACGATTTCTCTAAAATGTATGAAAATGAATGTGAGTACCGGAAAAAAAGTTTTACAAAGAATTATTGATGTCGTATGTTTTTTGTGTCAACGCGGGCTTCCATTAAGAGGTAAAGAAATTTTTGGATCAGTACATAATGGGAATTATTTAGGTGTATTGGAGCTTTCGGCTAAATATGACGCGTTTCTAGCAAATCATATTGAGAAATTTAAAAATATCGGGCCGTGGCAAAACATCTTACTTGTCTTCAACAATTTGCGATAAATTTATTCAACTGCTAGGAGACCATGTAACTAATTAAAATTTAAAACAAGGGTTGGGTTGTTTTACCTCTGAGCGGCACTTTTTTGCACACCATGGGCTAAATGGCCAGGTCACGTGGACCCCGAAGGCTCAGAGAAGGTTGGGGGAGGGGACCCACTGGAACAGCTGTTGGGAGACAGATGGTAGCCTCCCGTCAAGGCCATCCAGCGTGTTCTTTAACGTGCACAGGGTATGGCTCTCCCGCACACGGGGCCACGGCTTAACGTCCCATCCGACGGACGGCGGCCTTTCCAAGCCCATCGGTGTCCCCTACTGACCGTGGGCAGGGCGGGGAATTTTGCGGAGATAAATCTCAACGCTGACCCAGGTGGGACTCGAACCTAGGAACTACAGATTACGAGCCTGGCACGCTACCGACTGAGCCACCCCCGCCCCATTTAAAACAAGTAAAAGAATCAAAATATTTCGGAATTATAGTTGACACTACTCCTGATGTGACACATGTCGATCAACTTACAGTTATAATTAGATATGTAAACTCGCAAACTTTTGAAGTGTCAGAACGTTTTTTAAAATTTTTGCCTTTAAAAAGCCACAAAGGAAATGATTTAACTCAAGAAATTGTGCAATATTTAAGTGAGTGCGATCTAAACATCAAAAATTGCCGCTCTCAAAGTTATGATAATGCGGCCAATACGTCTGGAAAATATCAGGGTGTCCAAAGTAGATCAAGGAAATTAATGATTTTGCAGAGTTTGTACCATGTAGTGCTCATTCCCTGAATCTTGTTGGACAGACAGCAGCCAGTGTTTGTATAGAGGCGATATCATTTTTTGGGGTTGTACAAAAATTATACAATTTTTTTTGTCTGGTTCGACATATAGGTGGAATCTGATGAAAGAAGAGGTATTCAAGAAACAATCATCGAATTTAAAAGTTAATGAGAGACTATTTGTGTTGAAGTCTCTCTCTGACACAAGATGGTCAGATAGATATGATGCTTTAAAATCATTAAAAATAAACTACATTGAAATTATGTCAACTTTAAAAATCTTATCTCAAGATTCTGACCAAAAGTTATGACACGCGAAATGAAGGGACAAATATCTTGAGTAAACTATATAAACTAGAGACATGTATTCTCAGTTTATTTTCCTATGTGGTTTAAGAAAGGATAAATAAAGTAAACTTGACATTTCAAACGGAAGGGCTTATTTCAAAACTAGTTGTAGATCAAATAGTTGTTGATCCCCTGGACAGTTATTAGGAGACAGATTGTAACCTCCTGTCAAGACCATCCAGCATGTTATTTAACGTAAACAGGGTAAGACTCTCACGCACATGGGGGCGGGAGTGGCTCAGTCGGTAGCGCGCCAGGCTCGTAATTTGTAGTTTCCAGGTTCGAGTCCTAACTGGATCAGCGTTTAGATTTATCTCCACAAAAATTCCCCGCCCCTGCCCACGGTCAGTAGGGAACACCGATGGGCTTGGAAAGGCCGCCGTCCGTCGGATGGGACGTTAAACCGTGGCCCCGTGTGCGGGAGAGCCATACCCTGTGCACGTTAAAGAACACGCTGGATGGCCTTGACGGGAGGCTACCATCTGTCTCCCAACAGCTGTTCCAGTGGGTCCCCTCCCCCAACCTCTGACCTTCGGGGTCCATGTGACCTGGCCATTTAGCCCATGCTGTGCAAAAAAGTGCGGCTCAGAGGTAAAACAACCCAACCCTAAAGCTCTTACGCACATGGAACCGTGGCTTTACGTCCCACCTGAAACTCAGACATCTTTGAATCTTCAGACATCTTTGACAGAATGTCTGAAAATAATTCGCCAAAATTTTGACTATTATGAAGAAGAAGCAAAAAGTAATTTAAAAAAAATGTTCATCCGAATTTGAGTTAATCATACGTTACAAAAGCGATAAAACACGTCAAATTAAAAGAAAATTATTCGATGGTGAATCCGGTTGTACGGAAATTTTTTCTTCAAAACAAAAATTTAAAGCAGAAGTTTTTTTAGTAATTTGTGATAGCCTAATTGCTGAAATGGAAAGAGGATCTCTTTGTTATAAAGAATTACATTTATATTGTTATAAAGAATTACATTTATATTGTTACGACAGATGAACGCGCTACAGTGACTTCACGAGTTAACGTGATTGTAGCCCTCGTGTGTGCTTCTGCGTGAGATTCAATTAGCCAACGATTTGGAACTTAGAACAGTTCTGAAGAAGAAGAATGAAAATATAGCAGTGCAGTGTGTTAAAGTTGTGTGATCTGAAAGGTTGTTCAGATGGTTTGTGTCTGTGCGCGATAGGTAAAAGACAAGAAGAATCTTTTATGTGTTGTGTGCGCGGACGGTCCTCGTATTAATTTACTAATGTGAAAAGTTTAGTGAACTAGCAGAGGACGATGATTTGTTTACGTCTCAAGATGTTCAAATGACATGGTAAACAAGGTTGAAAAGGTAGTATTTAATAGAATAGACAGAGCTGTTGTTGAGTACTCTGTGCAGGAGGATTGATGATTTTTGCATGTTAGTAGTTAATTTGTTTATGAGAAACTACATCCATATTTTCTTTGTAACGATTTGCATTGTATTACAATTGGTTTTAAAATATAGTTATTAAAACTCACGCCCAGTGCTATCCATATTTTGTAATCCGCAACAATATTTTTCATTTATTTTCGATTATAAAATAACAGATTTAAATGGAAAAAATATCTGCAGTTCAAAGGCTTGTGAAAAAATATCCGCTGGATCTGGAAAATGAATTAGAAAACGAAATTATACACTGTTATGAGCATATAAAAGTAATCCTCCAAAACACAAATACCGGCACAGGAGAAGATTTTTTAAGAACTATTAAAGAAGTTTTAAAATCCAACTGCTATCCAAATGTTGCTATAGCATTTAGATTGTATTTAACTTTAGCTTGTGCAATGGCAGGAACCCGGATTTGAATCCCTCTCCTCTTAAAGGGTGCTAAAGCCCCACACGCATCTCAATTGTGCATGCTAGGAAGGGGGATGGACGCCGTCTAATAAGACTTGGGAATATTTCCTAGCAAGCACATCCCATCCCAAACGCGTGTGGGGCAGTGAATGCTGTGTGAAAGAGTGAAAGTTGTTTGAAAGATGTGTGTTTTTGAGGGACAGCTGGCAGAGAACATTATGTTTTGCTGAGGCTGTCTCGCTGATCACATTAAATTAGTTTAACCTTATGCCCGACAGCTGAGTGTCTGAATCTTAGTTCGACGGCACAAGGGATTAAGAAAAACTCAAGTGAAACTGATTTTAGATATAATTTGCTTTCGAGAGTTTTTCCTAATTACAAAGGAGGAGAAAAGCATCACAATGAGCATTTGGGCATTTTTTGAAGTCGCCTCAGGGCGATTTATAATTCAAACTAAAAATAGTTATAATTCAAGCGACTAAGTTATTATAATTTATGAGTTCCAGGAGGTACGATATCTTCACTGCATTTATTGAGAAATGGGATGTAAAGCCATATTGGAGGAGAAGATAATCATCATCATCCTCAAGCAGCCAGGGGCTACGGAGGTCCAACCAGACCGTGCAATTTAGTTCTCCAAGCAAGTCTATCCTGAGCTACATCTACTGCACACCAAGGTCCTGTTTGTCATTGTCTGCCCACCGCATCCTAGGTTTCCCCTTCTTTCTAAGGCCTTTAGGCACACTGTTCATAACCCTATTCGCCAATCTATAATTATTGATACGGGCAACATGGCCAAACCAACGGAGTCTCTCTCTGCACAATATGCTGCTTAAAGGAGGTTGCAAACTCCTTTGCCTAATCTCATCATTAGTTACAAAGTTGAACCACCTAATGCCCAAGATACTGCGTAAGCATCTGGAATTTAATATTTTAATCTAGATTTAATAAAGTATTTAACATAAAACCATTAATATTATATTGTTTAAGTTTGTTTAATTTTAAGGACCCGAAAGAAATGCGCTGCCCCAGAGCACATGGTCTACTTGTTCGGCTCTCGCCCACACCAGGATGTCTAAATGATGCATCATCAAAATTTTAGAGTACTACTACACAACTCATTACTAACAGCGTAGTGAGCTTTTGATGCGAGATAAGACGTGACATTTCATTTACCAATGATGATGTTCTGTATACGATATTTAACTGATTATATTAGTTAGTTAATGATTTGTAATGATTAGTTAGTTAATTAGTTAATGCTGTGAAGGTTGTAAAGTGTGTAACTTAAATTCAAATTTCATTAATTAAAAAATCAGGTTTCATTTCTGAAAATTATTTAGTTCTCAGTTAAGTCACCAGATGGCACTACGTATATTCCGGATAGACAAAATATTTGCTTCATTTTTACCTCTTCTGTAATCATGCAGCCTATCAGTATTTCATTATATGCTCTGCATTTAAATTATTTCATATATAATTGCGATTAGCAGGCTAGTGACTGTAATCACTATCAATTGATCAGAAAAAGATTGTTTAATGCACTTTGTTATAAATTAAAGTTTCAAAGATTTGGAAGAAAAGTTCATAGGTTTTTCACTTTAATTTTGGTTTCAGATGTTTTAGGGACATTACTAGATTTTATGTAATTGTCTGGTGAAATGGGAAAAAAAAGGTTTGTTATTAGCGCCATCTATTGATCGTTGAAGGAACTGTTACAATCAGACAATATTATTCTTGGGATCCTTATTTGAAAGAACCCTCATCATTCCTAAGCATATACATTTAATTCAGACCCTACTTGAAAGAGCTATCATCATTTCTAAGTATATATTGAATTCAGTCACTTAGTTATTAAGTGATAAACATATTTTCCTAATTGACATAATTATAAAGTTTCAAAAAACATAGTTACCGTTTTATTTATTAAATTATTTAGATAGAGTGAAATCGAGATTGAAAGTTATTTGTGAGCTCAGGTTTTTCTTCAAAATGCGAGTTAATCTTTCGCCTTTTACTAAAGATTACCGTGGAGAAAAGCATCACAATGAGCCTTAGGGCAATTTTTGAAGTCGCCTTCGGGCGATTTATAATTCAAACTAAAATTAGTTACAAACTTGTATTCTTGCGACTAAGTTATTTTTAATTAGTTCCAGGCGGTACGATATCTTCACTCACTCTCTATCAAACACTGCTGCAGACATTAATGATTAGGATCACACCAATGTCGCAGATGGACCAAAAGAGGCAGTGTCGAAATTTAGACCTTAATGCTGTGTAACGGATCGGTAGCAGAACAGGGAGATTCTGTTAGTAGATGAGATTTACCAAATAATGTCTTTATACCATAATTAACTGTTTATATTAGTTGATTTGTGCCAAAAGTTGTAAGGAGGTTAGCTTTAGTTCAAAATCTTTAGTTCTTATTTTAACCCCCAGATGGCAGGACCTATAAGAAAAGTTTTTTTCATTCTGTACCTCCTCTCAGACCTCTGTGGCAAGCAGCTGCTTGAGGGGGTATTTATTATTTTTATTTATAGTTGTAGGAACCTGAATTCGAGTCATAGGTAAGGCATGGATGCTTGTGTCGTTTTTCTGCTGGAGTCTCGCCATTCTCACAGACCTTCTACTGTGGTGTATAAACTGACAGTTTCCTGTTAGAACTCTGTGGAAAGCAGCTGCGTGAAGGGATTTTTTTTTATAGTTATGTAGACTGTCAGTTTTGTATTAAATTATGAGCTTTACATTTAAACCTTTTCATTTGTGATAGTAATTAGCAAGTAATATCTGTAGTCATGAGCAAACAAGATTCTGTAAGCAAAAAATAGCTATCAGACGATGCAAATGTCTGATTAAAAATATTGCAAAAAAGAAAGTTGAAATTGTTTGTCAGCGCCATCTATTGAGCATTATGGAAAAAATGTATCTGATGATGATGATAATAATATTTTCGGGAATACAAAACTATTCTCAGGATCCCAATTTGAAAGAACTCATCATTTCCAAGAATATATATATATTGAATTCAGACCACTTAGTTATTAAGTGATAAACATATTTTCTAATTGGCATAATTAAAAAGTTTCAAAGAACAAAGCTACCGTTTTATTTATTAAATTATTTAGATAGAGTAAAACCGTAACCTTCAGCCGGACCCACTCTTAGGCTCAGCATTCCTGGGCGAGGCAGGCTGCCAACTGACCTTAGGATATCACCTTTGGCACGCCGAGACGAGCGCTGTTGCTGCTACTGACTCCCCCTTCTCACCTTGTCTTTTCCCTTTCTTTTTTTATCCTTCCTCCTTTATCCTTCTTCCTTTCTTTCTTCCACTTTCTTTGACTCTGATTCCTTCCTCACACAGGAAATAAATCCCTCTCCTTCAATTTAATTATCATCCGATATCTCATGCTCATCTTTTTTATGGATCTCCGAAATCACCCTACAATTATTTTTCAAGAATATCTGTGGTCACAAGACCCAGTGTGACTTGAACTGAACGGGGTCCTTGTCCGGGTTTTCGGGAAGGGAAAGGGGGGGGGGGGAGGAGCCTTTTTTATTTTATGCGGCCGAAACTTAATTTCCTGCGCAATGGCAGGAACCCGGATTTGGACCCCTCTCCCCTCAAGGGTGTTAAATGTTTTATGTTTTTTCTTTGGTTATGGCGAAAGGTTTGTATTTATCTTTCTCTTGAAGCCCCACACACATCTCAATTGTGCATGCTAGGAAGGGGAAAGGACGCCGTCTAATAAGACTTGGGAATATTTCCTAGCAAGCACATCCCATCCCAAACGCGTGTGGGGCAGTGAATGCTGTGTGAAAGAGTGAAAGTTGTTTGAAAGATGTGTGTTTTTGAGGGACAGCTGGCAGAGAACATTATGTTTTGCTGAAGCTGTCTCGCTGATCACATTAAATTAGTTTAACCTTATGCCCGACAGCTGAGTGTCTGAATCTTAGTTCGACGGCACAAGGGATTAAGAAAAACTCAAGTGAAACTGATTTTAGATATAATTTGCTTTCGAGAGTTTTTCCTAATTACAAAGGAGGAGTTTGTGAAGGAGAACGATCATTTTCCAAATTATCATTAATAAAAAATCAAAAGAGAAGCGCCATGTCCCAAAATAGCCTAAATGCCTTGAGTTTGTTATGCATAAAGCACGAATTTGTTAAAGACATAGATTTCAAAGAAATAATCCGCAAATTTGCTGCTTCAAAAGTGTGCAAAGTTAAAATATAGTTTCATCTATGTATTGTGTATATTTGCAAAACTATGTTTTTTTATCACAAATAAAATTGTGTTTGTCCGTCCCATGGCCGAGTGGTTAGCGCGCTTGGCTATTGATCTAAGGGACCTGGGTTCGAGCCCCGGGTAAGGCATGGATGTTCGTGTCGTTTTTCTGCTGAGGTCCTGCCATCCTCACAGACCTACTATGGCATGTAAACTGACAGGCTCCTGTCAGACCTCTGTGGCAAGCAGCTGCTTGAGGGGGGTATTTATTTCTTTTTTATTTGTTTCATTAATATTTTTTTTTACAATTTACAAAGTCATCTTCCCTCTTTTGTCTGTACCTAGGGGCCCCAAATTATCTTAATCCGCCACTGCGGAGGCATTTCAATGGTTTCTAACAGTGGGCGTCTCTCTCTCTCGAGCTGCGAAATATTGTTCCTAAACACTTGAATCTTTAGCCGTGCTCTGTGCAACTCCAGAGACCCAACAATGCACGAGCCTCGTAAAGCTTTGCGCCAGAACAGAAATGATGTTCAGAACATGACTCCCTGGAGTGCGGCGCATACTGCACCCGGTGGGAGGTGTTTGAGTCACCAGTAGCGCTTGCTTATGTCTCATTGGCAATCTGGCATTGGTCCTCCCTTAGAGACCCTCACTTGCCGAAATTTACTCGGCACTAGCAAAGATTTATCAGCCAAGATCGCCATAAACTTCGAATGATCCTTGACCTGCAGTACAAATTGGAGGACGTGTGGGGGGCCGTGAGACAGGAATCGGTATTCAAGTGAGGTTGAACTTTAATTTTTTTATCTTTTTTTTTCCTTTACACTTTATACTTGCTTCGGCAGTACATATACTAAAATTGGAACGATACAGAGAAGATTAGCATGGCCCCTGCGCAAGGATGACACGCAAAATCGTGAAGCGTTCCACATTTTATTTTTAAGCCGTCCCGTGGCCGAGTGGTTAGCACGCTTGGCTACTGATCTAAGGGACCTGGGTTCGAGCCCCGGATTACGCATGGATGTGTGTGTCGTTTTTCTGCTGAGGTCCTGCCATCCTCTCAGATCTCCTACTGTGGCATATAGACTGACAGGCTCCTGTCAGACCTCTGTGGCAAGCAGCTGCTTGAGGGGGTATTTTTTTTTTATTCTATGCATGCTTGGAAAAAATTAAATAGTGATACTTGGTCAAGAATCCACGGATACATTCGCTATGTAAGAAATTTTGATATTGATAATTCACTATGCTACTCAGTCTCTAGTGGGCCAAGCTCGTAATCTGCAGTTCCCAAGTTACAGTCCCACCTTTCACACGTTGAGATTTATCTCCGCAAAACTCGCCGCCCTGCCCTCGGGCAGTAGGAGACAGAGATGGGCTTAGAAAGGCCGCCGTCCGTCAGGTGGGACGTAAAGTCACGGTTCCATGTGTGTGAGAGCTTTTGGGTTGGGTTGTTTTACATCTGAGCCGCACTTTTTTGCACACCATGGGCTAAATGGCCAGGTCACATGGACCCCGAAGGCTCAGAGAAGATTGGGGGAGGGGACCCACTGGAACAGCTGTTGGGAGACAGATGGTAGCCTCCCGTCAAGGCCATCCAGCGTGTTCTTTAACGATGGGTTGTTTTACCTCTGAGCGGCACTTTTTTGCACACCATGGGCTAAATGGCCAGGTCACATGACCCCGAAGGCTCAGAGAAGGTTGGGGGAGGGGACCCACTGGAACTGCTGTTGGGAGACAAATGGTAGCCTCCCGTCAAGGCCATCCAGCGTGTTCTTTAACGTGCACAGGGTATGGCTCTCCCGCACACGGGGCCACGGCTTAACGTCCCAACCGACGGACGGCGGCCTTTCCAAGCCCATCGGTGTCCCCTACTGACCGTGGGCAGGGCGGGGAATTTTTGCGGAGATAAATCTCAATGCTGATCCAGTTGGGACTCGAACCTGGGAACTACAGATTACGAGCCTGGCGCGCTATCGAATGAGCCACCCCCTCCCCATGTGCGTGAGAGCCTTACCCTGTTTACGTTAAATAACATGCTGGATGGTCTTGACAGGAGGTTACAATCTGTCTCCTAATAACTGTCCAGGGGATCAACTAACATTCTCTGAGCTCTTGGTGTCCATCTCAGAAGTAAAAAACCTAAAAAAAAATAAGAATACAGCCATTCGAAAACTCGAGCACCATCCACCTGATCAATTTTCATCACTAGTTGTCTGTTTATTACCAAACCTATCTTATTGTCAGTCTTTTCAATGGTTTTTATGAACAGTGCTTAAAAGCCTAAAAAAAAGGATTGCAATGGATGAACAATGTCAAACAGAACCTTATTAGAATTGGCTTGCAGTGTCCAAGTGCAATAGTGTAGTTCAAGAAAGACATATATAGTGAATTGGCTGCACCTCTTAGCCCATGTTTGCCTGACGATTATGTAAGTGGGGCGGGGGGGGGGATCAGTCGATAGCGCACCAGGCTCGTAATCTACAGTTCCTAGGTTCGAGTCCCAGCAGGGTCAGCGTTGAGATTTATCTCCGCAAAACTCCCCGCCCTGCCCACGGTCAGTAGGGGACACATGGGCTTGGAAAGGCCGCCATCCATCGGATGGAATGTTAAGCCGTGTGCGGGAGAGCCATACCCTGTGCATGTTAAAGAACACATTGGATAACCTTGACGGGAGACTACCAATTGTCTCCCAACAGCTGTTCCAGTGGGTCCCCTCCCACAACCTTCTCTGAGCCTTCGGGGTCCTTGTGACCTGGCCATTTAGCCCATGGTGTGCAAAAAAAGTGCCGCTCAGAGGTAAAACAACCCAACGATTACGTAGGTACCTATACTTTATACTAGTAGTTGTCAACGTGGGGTATGCGGTAAAATTTTTTGGGATACGCCATGAGAGCTCAAAAGTCGCTAGATATGTGTTATATGTTTTATTTGCATTGTTATATTATAACTATAGTGTTATCTATCTATGCAAGCGGTACGCCAATTACATACACATTTCCAGGGGGTATGTAAAAGGTTGAGAACCACTGCTTTATACATACATGAAAGAGTTTAAGAAACTGAAACATTTAACAGCAGTGTTGCTAGCCGTGAGAATTTACTTTAAAAGTTAATTGAATTGCAAATAATAACTGTTAAATCGTTCATTGAAATAAATGAAATTTTGTACTTGTCTGTGGGATTCATTTTTCGTCCATTTTAAAGAACTTTGATCCAAGACGAGCATAGACACATCGTCTGCTGTTAAATATTTCTAACTTCAATAATTCTTTAAATATTGGATTGTCAATTATCTTCAGTGATATTTTTCAGTTAAAATAGTCTTTTTCAAAGGAGCAAAGGAATGCAGCTTTCCATGTGCGTAACATGGAAGAGTACGGCGACGTTCAGTACAAGAGTAAGTTATGGAAGAAGAATTGCAAAATACAGTTATACTCCTTTTCACATAGGGGCGGGGGTGGCTCAGTCGGTAGCGCGCCAGGCTTGTAATCTGTAGTTCCCAGGTTCGAGTCCCAGCTGGATCAGCGTTGAGATTTATCTCCGCAAAACTCCCCGCCCTGCCCACTGTCAGTAGGGGATACCGATGGGCTTGGAAAGGCTGCCCTTCGTCGGATGGGATGTTAAGCCGTGGCCCCGTATGCGGGAGAGCCATACCCTGTGCACGTTAAAGAACACGCTGGATGGCCTTGACGGGAGGCTACCATCTGTCTCCCAACAGCTGTTCCAGTGGGTCCCCTCTCCCAATCTTCTCTGAGACTTCGGGGTCCATGTGACCTGGCCATTTAGCCCATGGTGTGCAAAAAAGTGCCGCTCAGAGGTGAAACAACCCAACGTTAAAGAACACGCTGGATGGCCTTGACGGGAGGCTACCATCTGTCTCCCAACAGCTGTTCCAGTGGGTCCCCTCCCCCAACCTTCTCTGAGCCTTCGGGGTCCATGTGACCTGGCCATTTAGCCCATGGTGTGCAAAAAAGTGCCGCTCAGAGGTAAAACAACAACAACCCAACCCTTTTCAAATAAAGAATGGAGCAGCAAAACCAGAAGATCAACGAAGGTAACAGCCAATAGAAAGATGTCACATTACAAGAGTTTTAGCAAGAAAAATTTTGGAAATGTAATACTGCCCCTCATAAAGTAATTCTGCTCCTTATACGAAAAATAAGTACTTTTTCTAAAGTAAACTATTACTATGTATAGTTTATAAAAGCTGGCTGGCATCACGACTTTTTGTCTTTTCTGAATTTGGTTGCTCCAGGTTTGTGATGAGCAGTGCGTTCTCGAAATGTTGAAAAACAGCAAAACGGTAAGTACATAGAAAAATTCAAAGCAATGAGAGTGTCATCCATTTTGAAAGGCATTTCTGCAGATATTATCTACGCTGTAGCTTTCGTGATTAAGAGTAAAAAGAGACGAATAGACGGGAAACTCTGAACTCAGGAAAATAGCGAATTGGATTGTTTTACTTCTGAGCGGCATTTTTTTGCACACCAAGGGCTAAATGGCCAGCTCACAAGAACCTCGAAGACTCAGAAAAGGATGGGAGAGGGGACCCACTGGAACAGCTATTGGGAGATATGGTAGCCTCCCGTCAAGGCCATCCAGTGTTTTCTTTAATATACACAGGATATGTCTCTCTCGCACACGGGGGCTTAACGTCCCATCCGGCGGACGGCGGCCTTTGTTAAGGCCATCGGTATCTTCGACTGACAGTGGGCAGGGCGGGGAGTTTTCCGGAGATAAATCTCAACGCTGACCCAGCTGCGACTCGAACCTGGGAACTGCAGATTACGAGCCTGGGTTAAGGCCATCGGTATCTCCTACTGACCGTGGGCAGGGAGTTTTGCGGAGATAAATCTCAACGCTCACCCAGCTGGGACTCGAACCTGGGAACTGCAGATTACGAGCCTGGGTTAAGGCCATCGATATCTCCTACTGACCGTGGGCAGGGAGTTTTGCGGAGATAAATCTCAACGCTCACCCAGCTGGGACTCGAACCTGGGAACTGCAGATTACGAGCCTGGGTTAAGGCCATCGGTATCTCCTACTGACCGTGGGCAGGGAGTTTTGCGGAGATAAATCTCAACGCTGACCCAGCTGGGACTCGAACCTGGGAACTGCAGATTACGAGTCTGGGTTAAGGCCATCGGTATCTCCTACTTAACGTGGGCAGGGAGTTTTGCGGAGATAAATCTCAACGCTCACCCAGCTGGGACTCGAACCTGGGAACTGCAGATTACGAGCCTGGGTTAAGGCCATCGGTATCTCCTACTGACCGTGGGCAGGGAGTTTTGCGGAGATAAATCTCAACGCTCACCCAGCTGGGACTCGAACCTGGGAACTGCAGATTACGAGCCTGGGTTAAGGCCATCGGTATCTCCTACTTAACGTGGGCGGGAGTTTTGCGGAGATAAATCTCAACGCTGACCCAGCTGGGACTCGAACCTGGGAACTGCAGATTACGAGCCTGGGTTAAGGCCATCGGTATCTCCTACTGACCGTGGGCAGGGAGTTTTGCGGAGATAAATCTCAACGCTCACCCAGCTGGGACTCGAACCTGGGAACTGCAGATTACGAGCCTGGGTTAAGGCCATCGGTATCTCCTACTTAACGTGGGCAGGGAGTTTTGCGGAGATAAATCTCAACGCTCACCCAGCTGGGACTCGAACCTGGGAACTGCAGATTACGAGTCTGGGTTAAGGCCATCGGTATCTCCTACTGACCGTGGGCAGGGAGTTTTGCGGAGATAAATCTCAACGCTCACCCAGCTGGGACTCGAACCTGGGAACTGCAGATTACGAGCCTGGGTTAAGGCCATCGATATCTCCTACTGAACGTGGGCAGGGAGTTTTGCGGAGATAAATCTCAACGCTCACCCAGCTGGGACTCGAACCTGGGAACTGCAGATTACGAGTCTGGGTTAAGGCCATCGGTATCTCCTACTGAACGTGGGCAGGGAGTTTTGCGGAGATAAATCTCAACGCTCACCCAGCTGGGACTCGAACCTGGGAACTGCAGATTACGAGCCTGGGTTAAGGCCATCGGTATCTCCTACTGACCGTGGGCAGGGAGTTTTGCGGAGATAAATCTCAACGCTGACCCAGCTGGGACTCGAACCTGGGAACTGCAGATTACGAGTCTGGGTTAAGGCCATCGGTATCTCCTACTTAACGTGGGCAGGGAGTTTTGCGGAGATAAATCTCAACGCTCACCCAGCTGGGACTCGAAACTGGGAACTGCAGATTACGAGCCTGGGTTAAGGCCATCGGTATCTCCTACTGACCGTGGGCAGGGAGTTTTGCGGAGATAAATCTCAACGCTGACCCAGCTGGGACTCGAACCTGGGAACTGCAGATTACGAGCCTGGGTTAAGGCCATCGGTATCTCCTACTTAACGTGGGCAGGGAGTTTTGCGGAGATAAATCTCAATGCTGACCCAGCTGGGACTCGAACCTGGGAACTGCAGATTACGAGTCTGGGTTAAGGCCATCGGTATCTCCTACTGACCGTGGGCAGGGAGTTTTGCGGAGATAAATCTCAACGCTGACCCAGCTGGGACTCGAACCTGGGAACTGCAGATTACGAGCCTGGGTTAACGCCATCGGTATCTCCTACTTAACGTGGGCAGGGAGTTTTGCGGAGATAAATCTCAATGCTGACCCAGCTGGGACTCGAACTTGGGAACTGCAGATTACGAGCCTGGGTTAAGGCCATCGGTATCTCCTACTGACCGTGGGCAGGGAGTTTTGCGGAGATAAATCTCAACGCTGACCCAGCTGGGACTCGAACCTGGGAACTACAGATTACGAGTCTGGGTTAAGGCCATCGGTATCTCCTACTTAACGTGGGCAGGGAGTTTTGCGGAGATAAATCTGAATGCTGACCCAGCTGGGACTCGAACCTGGGAACTGCAGATTACGAGTCTGGGTTAAGGCCATCGGTATCTCCTACTGACCGTGGGCAGGGAGTTTTGCGGAGATAAATCTCAACGCTGACCCAGCTGGGACACGAACCTGGGAACTGCAGATTACGAGCCTGGGTTAAGGCCATCGGTATCTCCTACTTAATGTGGGCAGGGAGTTTTGCGGAGATAAATCTCAATGCTGACCCAGCTGGGACTCGAACTTGGGAACTGCAGATTACGAGCCTGGGTTAAGGCCATCGGTATCTCCTACTGACCGTGGGCAGGGAGTTTTGCGGAGATAAATCTCAACGCTGACCCAGCTGGGACTCGAACCTGGGAACTGCAGATTACGAGTCTGGGTTAAGGCCATCGGTATCTCTTACTTAACGTGGGCAGGGAGTTTTGCGGAGATAAATCTCAACGCTCACCCAGCTGGGACTCGAACCTGGGAACTGCAGATTACGAGTCTGGGTTAAGGCCATCGGTATCTCCTACTGAACGTGGGCAGGGAGTTTTGCGGAGATAAATCTCAACGCTGACCCAGCTGGGACTCGAACCTGGGAACTGCAGATTACGAGTCTGGGTTAAGGCCATCGGTATCTCCTACTTAACGTGGGCAGGGAGTTTTGCGGAGATAAATCTCAACGCTCACCCAGCTGGGACTCGAACCTGGGAACTGCAGATTACGAGCCTGGGTTAAGGCCATCGGTATCTCCTACTGACCGTGGGCAGGGAGTTTTGCGGAGATAAATCTCAACGCTCACCCAGCTGGGACTCGAACCTGGGAACTGCAGATTACGAGCCTGGGTTAAGGCCATCGGTATCTCCTACTTAACGTGGGCGGGAGTTTTGCGGAGATAAATCTCAACGCTGACCCAGCTGGGACTCGAACCTGGGAACTGCAGATTACGAGCCTGGGTTAAGGCCATCGGTATCTCCTACTGACCGTGGGCAGGGAGTTTTGCGGAGATAAATCTCAACGCTCACCCAGCTGGGACTCGAACCTGGGAACTGCAGATTACGAGCCTGGGTTAAGGCCATCGGTATCTCCTACTTAACGTGGGCAGGGAGTTTTGCGGAGATAAATCTCAACGCTCACCCAGCTGGGACTCGAACCTGGGAACTGCAGATTACGAGTCTGGGTTAAGGCCATCGGTATCTCCTACTGACCGTGGGCAGGGAGTTTTGCGGAGATAAATCTCAACGCTCACCCAGCTGGGACTCGAACCTGGGAACTGCAGATTACGAGCCTGGGTTAAGGCCATCGATATCTCCTACTGAACGTGGGCAGGGAGTTTTGCGGAGATAAATCTCAACGCTCACCCAGCTGGGACTCGAACCTGGGAACTGCAGATTACGAGTCTGGGTTAAGGCCATCGGTATCTCCTACTGAACGTGGGCAGGGAGTTTTGCGGAGATAAATCTCAACGCTCACCCAGCTGGGACTCGAACCTGGGAACTGCAGATTACGAGCCTGGGTTAAGGCCATCGGTATCTCCTACTGACCGTGGGCAGGGAGTTTTGCGGAGATAAATCTCAACGCTGACCCAGCTGGGACTCGAACCTGGGAACTGCAGATTACGAGTCTGGGTTAAGGCCATCGGTATCTCCTACTTAACGTGGGCAGGGAGTTTTGCGGAGATAAATCTCAACGCTCACCCAGCTGGGACTCGAAACTGGGAACTGCAGATTACGAGCCTGGGTTAAGGCCATCGGTATCTCCTACTGACCGTGGGCAGGGAGTTTTGCGGAGATAAATCTCAACGCTGACCCAGCTGGGACTCGAACCTGGGAACTGCAGATTACGAGCCTGGGTTAAGGCCATCGGTATCTCCTACTTAACGTGGGCAGGGAGTTTTGCGGAGATAAATCTCAATGCTGACCCAGCTGGGACTCGAACCTGGGAACTGCAGATTACGAGTCTGGGTTAAGGCCATCGGTATCTCCTACTGACCGTGGGCAGGGAGTTTTGCGGAGATAAATCTCAACGCTGACCCAGCTGGGACTCGAACCTGGGAACTGCAGATTACGAGCCTGGGTTAACGCCATCGGTATCTCCTACTTAACGTGGGCAGGGAGTTTTGCGGAGATAAATCTCAATGCTGACCCAGCTGGGACTCGAACTTGGGAACTGCAGATTACGAGCCTGGGTTAAGGCCATCGGTATCTCCTACTGACCGTGGGCAGGGAGTTTTGCGGAGATAAATCTCAACGCTGACCCAGCTGGGACTCGAACCTGGGAACTACAGATTACGAGTCTGGGTTAAGGCCATCGGTATCTCCTACTTAACGTGGGCAGGGAGTTTTGCGGAGATAAATCTGAATGCTGACCCAGCTGGGACTCGAACCTGGGAACTGCAGATTACGAGTCTGGGTTAAGGCCATCGGTATCTCCTACTGACCGTGGGCAGGGAGTTTTGCGGAGATAAATCTCAACGCTGACCCAGCTGGGACACGAACCTGGGAACTGCAGATTACGAGCCTGGGTTAAGGCCATCGGTATCTCCTACTTAATGTGGGCAGGGAGTTTTGCGGAGATAAATCTCAATGCTGACCCAGCTGGGACTCGAACTTGGGAACTGCAGATTACGAGCCTGGGTTAAGGCCATCGGTATCTCCTACTGACCGTGGGCAGGGAGTTTTGCGGAGATAAATCTCAACGCTGACCCAGCTGGGACTCGAACCTGGGAACTGCAGATTACGAGTCTGGGTTAAGGCCATCGGTATCTCTTACTTAACGTGGGCAGGGAGTTTTGCGGAGATAAATCTCAACGCTCACCCAGCTGGGACTCGAACCTGGGAACTGCAGATTACGAGTCTGGGTTAAGGCCATCGGTATCTCCTACTGAACGTGGGCAGGGAGTTTTGCGGAGATAAATCTCAACGCTCACCCAGCTGGGACTCGAACCTGGGAACTGCAGATTACGAGCCTGGGTTAAGGTCATCGGTATCTCCTACTGACCGTGGGCAGGGAGTTTTGCGGAGATAAATCTCAACGCTGACCCAGCTGGGACTCGAACCTGGGAACTGCAGATTACGAGTCTGGGTTAAGGCCATCGGTATCTCCTACTTAACGTGGGCAGGGAGTTTTGCGGAGATAAATCTCAACGCTCACCCAGCTGGGACTCGAACCTGGGAACTGCAGATTACGAGCCTGGGTTAAGGCCATCGGTATATCCTACTGACCGTGGGCAGGGAGTTTTGCGGAGATAAATCTCAACGCTGACCCAGCTGGGACTCGAACCTGGGAACTGCAGATTACGAGTCTGGGTTAAGGCCATCGGTATCTCCTACTTAACGTGGGCAGGGAGTTTTGCGGAGATAAATCTCAACGCTCACCCAGCTGGGACTCGAAACTGGGAACTGCAGATTACGAGCCTGGGTTAAGGCCATCGGTATCTCCTACTGACCGTGGGCAGGGAGTTTTGCGGAGATAAATCTCAACGCTGACCCAGCTGGGACTCGAACCTGGGAACTGCAGATTACGAGCCTGGGTTAAGGCCATCGGTATCTCCTACTTAACGTGGGCAGGGAGTTTTGCGGAGATAAATCTCAATGCTGACCCAGCTGGGACTCGAACCTGGGAACTGCAGATTACGAGTCTGGGTTAAGGCCATCGGTATCTCCTACTGACCGTGGGCAGGGAGTTTTGCGGAGATAAATCTCAACGCTGACCCAGCTGGGACTCGAACCTGGGAACTGCAGATTACGAGCCTGGGTTAACGCCATCGGTATCTCCTACTTAACGTGGGCAGGGAGTTTTGCGGAGATAAATCTCAATGCTGACCCAGCTGGGACTCGAACTTGGGAACTGCAGATTACGAGCCTGGGTTAAGGCCATCGGTATCTCCTACTGACCGTGGGCAGGGAGTTTTGCGGAGATAAATCTCAACGCTGACCCAGCTGGGACTCGAACCTGGGAACTACAGATTACGAGCCTGGGTTAAGGCCATCGGTATCTCCTACTTAACGTGGGCAGGGAGTTTTGCGGAGATAAATCTGAATGCTGACCCAGCTGGGACTCGAACCTGGGAACTGCAGATTACGAGTCTGGGTTAAGGCCATCGGTATCTCCTACTGACCGTGGGCAGGGAGTTTTGCGGAGATAAATCTCAACGCTGACCCAGCTGGGACACGAACCTGGGAACTGCAGATTACGAGCCTGGGTTAAGGCCATCGGTATCTCCTACTTAATGTGGGCAGGGAGTTTTGCGGAGATAAATCTCAATGCTGACCCAGCTGGGACTCGAACTTGGGAACTGCAGATTACGAGCCTGGGTTAAGGCCATCGGTATCTCCTACTGACCGTGGGCAGGGAGTTTTGCGGAGATAAATCTCAACGCTGACCCAGCTGGGACTCGAACCTGGGAACTGCAGATTACGAGCCTGGGTTAAGGCCATCGGTATCTCCTACTTAACGTGGGCAGGGAGTTTTGCGGAGATAAATCTCAATGCTGACCCAGCTGGGACTCGAACTTGGGAACTGCAGATTACGAGTCTGGGTTAAGGCGATCGATATCTCCTACTTAACGTGGGCAGGGAGTTTTGCGGAGATAAATCTCAACGCTGACCCAGCTGGGACTCGAACCTGGGAACTGCAGATTACGAGCCTGGGTTAAGGCCATCGGTATCTCCTACTTAACGTGGGCAGGGAGTTTTGCGGAGATAAATCTCAACGCTCACCCAGCTGGGACTCGAACCTGGGAACTGCAGATTACGAGTCTGGGTTAAGGCCATCGATATCTCCTACTGACCGTGGGCAGGGAGTTTTGCGGAGATAAATCTCAATGCTGACCCAGCTGGGACTCGAACTTGGGAACTGCAGATTACGAGTCTGGGTTAAGGCCATCGGTATCTCCTACTGACCGTGGGCAGGGAGTTTTGCGGAGATAAATCTCAACGCTGACCCAGCTGGGACTCGAACCTGGGAACTGCAGATTACGAGTCTGGGTTAAGGCCATCGGTATCTCCTACTTAACGTGGGCAGGGAGTTTTGCGGAGATAAATCTCAACGCTGACCCAGCTGGGACTCGAACCTGGGAACTGCAGATTACGAGTCTGGGTTAAGGCCATCGGTATCTCCTACTGACCGTGGGCAGGGAGTTTTGCGGAGATAAATCTCAACGCTGACCCAGCTGGGACTCGAACTTGGGAACTGCAGATTACGAGTCTGGGTTAAGGCCATCGGTATCTCCTACTGACCGTGGGCAGGGAGTTTTGCGGAGATAAATCTCAACGCTCACCCAGCTGGGACTCGAACCTGGGAACTGCAGATTACGAGTCTGGGTTAAGGCCATCGATATCTCCTACTGACCGTGGGCAGGGAGTTTTGCGGAGATAAATCTCAATGCTGACCCAGCTGGGACTCGAACTTGGGAACTGCAGATTACGAGTCTGGGTTAAGGCCATCGGTATCTCCTACTGACCGTGGGCAGGGAGTTTTGCGGAGATAAATCTCAACGCTGACCCAGCTGGGACTCGAACCTGGGAACTGCAGATTACGAGTCTGGGTTAAGGCCATCGGTATCTCCTACTTAACGTGGGCAGGGAGTTTTGCGGAGATAAATCTCAACGCTGACCCAGCTGGGACTCGAACCTGGGAACTGCAGATTACGAGCCTGGGTTAAGGCCATCGGTATCTCCTACTTAACGTGGGCAGGGAGTTTTGCGGAGATAAATTTCAACGCTGACCCAGCTGGGACTCGAACCTGGGAACTGCAGATTACGAGTCTGGGTTAAGGCCATCGGTATCTCCTACTGACCGTGGGCAGGGAGTTTTGCGGAGATAAATCTCAACGCTGACCCAGCTGGGACTCGAACTTGGGAACTGCAGATTACGAGTCTGGGTTAAGGCCATCGGTATCTCCTACTGACCGTGGGCAGGGTGTTTTGCGGAGATAAATCTCAACGCTCACCCAGCTGGGACTCGAACCTGGGAACTGCAGATTACGAGTCTGGGTTAAGGCCATCGATATCTCCTACTTAACGTGGGCAGGGAGTTTTGCGGAGATAAATCTCAATGCTGACCCAGCTGGGACTCGAACTTGGGAACTGCAGATTACGAGCCTGGGTTAAGGCCATCGGTATCTCCTACTGACCGTGGGCAGGGAGTTTTGCGGAGATAAATCTCAACGCTGACCCAGCTGGGACTCGAACCTGGGAACTACAGATTACGAGCCTGGGTTAAGGCCATCGGTATCTCCTACTTAACGTGGGCAGGGAGTTTTGCGGAGATAAATCTGAATGCTGACCCAGCTGGGACTCGAACCTGGGAACTGCAGATTACGAGTCTGGGTTAAGGCCATCGGTATCTCCTACTGACCGTGGGCAGGGAGTTTTGCGGAGATAAATCTCAACGCTGACCCAGCTGGGACACGAACCTGGGAACTGCAGATTACGAGCCTGGGTTAAGGCCATCGGTATCTCCTACTTAATGTGGGCAGGGAGTTTTGCGGAGATAAATCTCAATGCTGACCCAGCTGGGACTCGAACTTGGGAACTGCAGATTACGAGCCTGGGTTAAGGCCATCGGTATCTCCTACTGACCGTGGGCAGGGAGTTTTGCGGAGATAAATCTCAACGCTGACCCAGCTGGGACTCGAACCTGGGAACTGCAGATTACGAGTCTGGGTTAAGGCCATCGGTATCTCCTACTTAACGTGTGCAGGGAGTTTTGCGGAGATAAATCTCAACGCTCACCCAGCTGGGACTCGAAACTGGGAACTGCAGATTACGAGCCTGGGTTAAGGCCATCGGTATCTCCTACTTAACGTGGGCAGGGAGTTTTGCGGAGATAAATCTCAATGCTGACCCAGCTGGGACTCGAACCTGGGAACTGCAGATTACGAGTCTGGGTTAAGGCCATCGGTATCTCCTACTGACCGTGGGCAGGGAGTTTTGCGGAGATAAATCTCAACGCTGACCCAGCTGGGACTCGAACCTGGGAACTGCAGATTACGAGCCTGGGTTAACGCCATCGGTATCTCCTACTTAACGTGGGCAGGGAGTTTTGCGGAGATAAATCTCAATGCTGACCCAGCTGGGACTCGAACTTGGGAACTGCAGATTACGAGCCTGGGTTAAGGCCATCGGTATCTCCTACTGACCGTGGGCAGGGAGTTTTGCGGAGATAAATCTCAACGCTGACCCAGCTGGGACTCGAACCTGGGAACTACAGATTACGAGCCTGGGTTAAGGCCATCGGTATCTCCTACTTAACGTGGGCAGGGAGTTTTGCGGAGATAAATCTGAATGCTGACCCAGCTGGGACTCGAACCTGGGAACTGCAGATTACGAGTCTGGGTTAAGGCCATCGGTATCTCCTACTGACCGTGGGCAGGGAGTTTTGCGGAGATAAATCTCAACGCTGACCCAGCTGGGACACGAACCTGGGAACTGCAGATTACGAGCCTGGGTTAAGGCCATCGGTATCTCCTACTTAACGTGGGCAGGGAGTTTTGCGGAGATAAATTTCAACGCTGACCCAGCTGGGACTCGAACCTGGGAACTGCAGATTACGAGTCTGGGTTAAGGCCATCGGTATCTCCTACTGACCGTGGGCAGGGAGTTTTGCGGAGATAAATCTCAACGCTGACCCAGCTGGGACTCGAACTTGGGAACTGCAGATTACGAGTCTGGGTTAAGGCCATCGGTATCTCCTACTGACCGTGGGCAGGGTGTTTTGCGGAGATAAATCTCAACGCTCACCCAGCTGGGACTCGAACCTGGGAACTGCAGATTACGAGTCTGGGTTAAGGCCATCGATATCTCCTACTTAACGTGGGCAGGGAGTTTTGCGGAGATAAATCTCAATGCTGACCCAGCTGGGACTCGAACTTGGGAACTGCAGATTACGAGCCTGGGTTAAGGCCATCGGTATCTCCTACTGACCGTGGGCAGGGAGTTTTGCGGAGATAAATCTCAACGCTGACCCAGCTGGGACTCGAACCTGGGAACTACAGATTACGAGCCTGGGTTAAGGCCATCGGTATCTCCTACTTAACGTGGGCAGGGAGTTTTGCGGAGATAAATCTGAATGCTGACCCAGCTGGGACTCGAACCTGGGAACTGCAGATTACGAGTCTGGGTTAAGGCCATCGGTATCTCCTACTGACCGTGGGCAGGGAGTTTTGCGGAGATAAATCTCAACGCTGACCCAGCTGGGACACGAACCTGGGAACTGCAGATTACGAGCCTGGGTTAAGGCCATCGGTATCTCCTACTTAATGTGGGCAGGGAGTTTTGCGGAGATAAATCTCAATGCTGACCCAGCTGGGACTCGAACTTGGGAACTGCAGATTACGAGCCTGGGTTAAGGCCATCGGTATCTCCTACTGACCGTGGGCAGGGAGTTTTGCGGAGATAAATCTCAACGCTGACCCAGCTGGGACTCGAACCTGGGAACTGCAGATTACGAGTCTGGGTTAAGGCCATCGGTATCTCCTACTTAACGTGTGCAGGGAGTTTTGCGGAGATAAATCTCAACGCTCACCCAGCTGGGACTCGAAACTGGGAACTGCAGATTACGAGCCTGGGTTAAGGCCATCGGTATCTCCTACTTAACGTGGGCAGGGAGTTTTGCGGAGATAAATCTCAATGCTGACCCAGCTGGGACTCGAACCTGGGAACTGCAGATTACGAGTCTGGGTTAAGGCCATCGGTATCTCCTACTGACCGTGGGCAGGGAGTTTTGCGGAGATAAATCTCAACGCTGACCCAGCTGGGACTCGAACCTGGGAACTGCAGATTACGAGCCTGGGTTAACGCCATCGGTATCTCCTACTTAACGTGGGCAGGGAGTTTTGCGGAGATAAATCTCAATGCTGACCCAGCTGGGACTCGAACTTGGGAACTGCAGATTACGAGCCTGGGTTAAGGCCATCGGTATCTCCTACTGACCGTGGGCAGGGAGTTTTGCGGAGATAAATCTCAACGCTGACCCAGCTGGGACTCGAACCTGGGAACTACAGATTACGAGCCTGGGTTAAGGCCATCGGTATCTCCTACTTAACGTGGGCAGGGAGTTTTGCGGAGATAAATCTGAATGCTGACCCAGCTGGGACTCGAACCTGGGAACTGCAGATTACGAGTCTGGGTTAAGGCCATCGGTATCTCCTACTGACCGTGGGCAGGGAGTTTTGCGGAGATAAATCTCAACGCTGACCCAGCTGGGACACGAACCTGGGAACTGCAGATTACGAGCCTGGGTTAAGGCCATCGGTATCTCCTACTTAATGTGGGCAGGGAGTTTTGCGGAGATAAATCTCAATGCTGACCCAGCTGGGACTCGAACTTGGGAACTGCAGATTACGAGCCTGGGTTAAGGCCATCGGTATCTCCTACTGACCGTGGGCAGGGAGTTTTGCGGAGATAAATCTCAACGCTGACCCAGCTGGGACTCGAACCTGGGAACTGCAGATTACGAGCCTGGGTTAAGGCCATCGGTATCTCCTACTTAACGTGGGCAGGGAGTTTTGCGGAGATAAATCTCAATGCTGACCCAGCTGGGACTCGAACTTGGGAACTGCAGATTACGAGTCTGGGTTAAGGCGATCGATATCTCCTACTTAACGTGGGCAGGGAGTTTTGCGGAGATAAATCTCAACGCTGACCCAGCTGGGACTCGAACCTGGGAACTGCAGATTACGAGCCTGGGTTAAGGCCATCGGTATCTCCTACTTAACGTGGGCAGGGAGTTTTGCGGAGATAAATCTCAACGCTCACCCAGCTGGGACTCGAACCTGGGAACTGCAGATTACGAGTCTGGGTTAAGGCCATCGATATCTCCTACTGACCGTGGGCAGGGAGTTTTGCGGAGATAAATCTCAATGCTGACCCAGCTGGGACTCGAACTTGGGAACTGCAGATTACGAGTCTGGGTTAAGGCCATCGGTATCTCCTACTGACCGTGGGCAGGGAGTTTTGCGGAGATAAATCTCAACGCTGACCCAGCTGGGACTCGAACCTGGGAACTGCAGATTACGAGTCTGGGTTAAGGCCATCGGTATCTCCTACTTAACGTGGGCAGGGAGTTTTGCGGAGATAAATCTCAACGCTGACCCAGCTGGGACTCGAACCTGGGAACTGCAGATTACGAGTCTGGGTTAAGGCCATCGGTATCTCCTACTGACCGTGGGCAGGGAGTTTTGCGGAGATAAATCTCAACGCTGACCCAGCTGGGACTCGAACTTGGGAACTGCAGATTACGAGTCTGGGTTAAGGCCATCGGTATCTCCTACTGACCGTGGGCAGGGAGTTTTGCGGAGATAAATCTCAACGCTCACCCAGCTGGGACTCGAACCTGGGAACTGCAGATTACGAGTCTGGGTTAAGGCCATCGATATCTCCTACTGACCGTGGGCAGGGAGTTTTGCGGAGATAAATCTCAATGCTGACACAGCTGGGACTCGAACTTGGGAACTGCAGATTACGAGTCTGGGTTAAGGCCATCGGTATCTCCTACTGACCGTGGGCAGGGAGTTTTGCGGAGATAAATCTCAACGCTGACCCAGCTGGGACTCGAACCTGGGAACTGCAGATTACGAGTCTGGGTTAAGGCCATCGGTATCTCCTACTTAACGTGGGCAGGGAGTTTTGCGGAGATAAATCTCAACGCTGACCCAGCTGGGACTCGAACCTGGGAACTGCAGATTACGAGCCTGGGTTAAGGCCATCGGTATCTCCTACTTAACGTGGGCAGGGAGTTTTGCGGAGATAAATTTCAACGCTGACCCAGCTGGGACTCGAACCTGGGAACTGCAGATTACGAGTCTGGGTTAAGGCCATCGGTATCTCCTACTGACCGTGGGCAGGGAGTTTTGCGGAGATAAATCTCAACGCTGACCCAGCTGGGACTCGAACTTGGGAACTGCAGATTACGAGTCTGGGTTAAGGCCATCGGTATCTCCTACTGACCGTGGGCAGGGTGTTTTGCGGAGATAAATCTCAACGCTCACCCAGCTGGGACTCGAACCTGGGAACTGCAGATTACGAGTCTGGGTTAAGGCCATCGATATCTCCTACTTAACGTGGGCAGGGAGTTTTGCGGAGATAAATCTCAACGCTGACCCAGCTGGGACTCGAACCTGGGAACTGCAGATTACGAGCCTGGGTTAAGGCCATCGGTATCTCCTACTTAACGTGGGCAGGGAGTTTTGCGGAGATAAATCTCAACGCTGACCCAGCTGGGACTCGAACCTGGGAACTGCAGATTACGAGTCTGGGTTAAGGCCATCGGTATCTCCTACTGACCGTGGGCAGGGAGTTTTGCGGAGATAAATCTCAACGCTGACCCAGCTGGGACTCGAACTTGGGAACTGCAGATTACGAGCCTGGGTTAAGGCCATCGGTATCTCCTACTGACCGTGGGCAGGGAGTTTTGCGGAGATAAATCTCAACGCACACCCAGCTGGGACTCGAACCTGGGAACTGCAGATTACGAGTCTGGGTTAAGGCCATCGATATCTCCTACTGACCGTGGGCAGGGAGTTTTGCGGAGATAAATCTCAATGCTGACCCAGCTGGGACTCGAACTTGGGAACTGCAGATTACGAGTCTGGGATAAGGCCATCGGTATCTCCTACTGACCGTGGGCAGGGAGTTTTGCGGAGATAAATCTCAACGCTGACCCAGCTGGGACTCGAACCTGGGAACTGCAGATTACGAGTCTGGGTTAAGGCCATCGGTATCTCCTACTGACCGTGGGCAGGGAGTTTTGCGGAGATAAATCTCAACGCTGACCCAGCTGGGACTCGAACCTGGGAACTGCAGATTACGAGTCTGGGTTAAGGCCATCGATATCTCCTACTGAACGTGGGCAGGGAGTTTTGCGGAGATAAATCTCAATGCTGACCCAGCTGGGACTCGAACTTGGGAACTGCAGATTACGAGTCTGGGTTAAGGCCATCGGTATCTCCTACTGACCGTGGGCAGGGAGTTTTGCGGAGATAAATCTCAACGCTGACCCAGCTGGGACTCGAACCTGGGAACTGCAGATTACGAGTCTGGGTTAAGGCCATCGATATCTCCTACTGACCGTGGGCAGGGAGTTTTGCGGAGATAAATCTCAACGCTGACCCAGCTGGGACTCGAACCTGGGAACTGCAGATTACGAGTCTGGGTTAAGGCCATCGGTATCTCCTACTGACCGTGGGCAGGGAGTTTTGCGGAGATAAATCTCAATGCTGACCCAGCTGGGACTCGAACCTGGGAACTGCAGATTACGAGTCTCGGTTAAGGCCATCGATATCTCCTACTGAAAGTGGGCAGGGAGTTTTGCGGAGATAAATCTCAATGCTGACCCAGCTGGGACTCGAACTTGGGAACTGCAGATTACGAGTCTGGGTTAAGGCCATCGGTATCTCCTACTGACCGTGGGCAGGGAGTTTTGCGGAGATAAATCTCAACGCTGACCCAGCTGGGACTCGAACCTGGGAACTGCAGATTACGAGTCTGGGTTAAGGCCATCGGTATCTCGTACTGACCGTGGGCAGGGAGTTTTGCGGAGATAAATCTCAATGCTGACCCAGCTGGGACTCGAACCTGGGAACTGCAGATTACGAGTCTGGGTTAAGGCCATCGATATCTCCTACTGAACGTGGGCAGGGAGTTTTGCGGAGATAAATCTCAATGCTGACCCAGCTGGGACTCGAACTTGGGAACTGCAGATTACGAGTCTGGGTTAAGGCCATCGGTATCTCCTACTGACCGTGGGCAGGGAGTTTTGCGGAGATAAATCTCAACGCTGACCCAGCTGGGACTCGAACCTGGGAACTGCAGATTACGAGTCTGGGTTAAGGCCATCGGTATCTCCTACTGACCGTGGGCAGGGAGTTTTGCGGAGATAAATCTCAATGCTGACCCAGCTGGGACTCGAACCTGGGAACTGCAGATTACGAGTCTGGGTTAAGGCCATCGATATCTCCTACTGAAAGTGGGCAGGGAGTTTTGCGGAGATAAATCTCAATGCTGACCCAGCTGGGACTCGAACTTGGGAACTGCAGATTACGAGTCTGGGTTAAGGCCATCGGTATCTCCTACTGACCGTGGGCAGGGAGTTTTGCGGAGATAAATCTCAACGCTGACCCAGCTGGGACTCGAACCTGGGAACTGCAGATTACGAGTCTGGGTTAAGGCCATCGGTATCTCCTACTGACCGTGGGCAGGGAGTTTTGCGGAGATAAATCTCAATGCTGACCCAGCTGGGACTCGAACCTGGGAACTGCAGATTACGAGTCTGGGTTAAGGCCATCGATATCTCCTACTGAACGTGGGCAGGGAGTTTTGCGGAGATAAATCTCAATGCTGACCCAGCTGGGACTCGAACTTGGGAACTGCAGATTACGAGTCTGGGTTAAGGCCATCGGTATCTCCTACTGACCGTGGGCAGGGAGTTTTGCGGAGATAAATCTCAATGCTGACCCAGCTGGGACTCGAACTTGGGAACTGCAGATTACGAGTCTGGGTTAAGGCCATCGGTATCTCCTACTGACCGTGGGCAGGGAGTTTTGCGGAGATAAATCTCAACGCTGACCCAGCTGGGACTCGAACCTGGGAACTGCAGATTACGAGTCTGGGGTAAGGCCATCGGTATCTCCTACTGACCGTGGGCAGGGAGTTTTGCGGAGATAAATCTCAATGCTGACCCAGCTGGGACTCGAACCTGGGAACTGCAGATTACGAGTCTGGGTTAAGGCCATCGGTATCTCCTACTGACCGTGGGCAGGGAGTTTTGCGGAGATAAATCTCAATGCTGACCCAGCTAGGACTCGAACTTGGGAACTGCAGATTACGAGTCTGGGTTAAGGCCATCGGTATCTCCTACTGACCGTGGGCAAGGAGTTTTGCGGAGATAAATCTCAACGCTGACCCAGCTGGGACTCGAACCTGGGAACTGCAGATTACGAGTCTGGGTTAAGGCCATCGGTATCTCCTACTGACCGTGGGCAGGGAGTTTTGCGGAGATAAATCTCAATGCTGACCCAGCTGGGACTCGAACCTGGGAACTGCAGATTACGAGTCTGGGTTAAGGCCATCGATATCTCCTACTGAAAGTGGGCAGGGAGTTTTGCGGAGATAAATCTCAATGCTGACCCAGCTGGGACTCGAACCTGGGAACTGCAGATTACGAGTCTGGGTTAAGGCCATCGGTATCTCCTACTGACCGTGGGCAGGGAGTTTTGCGGAGATAAATCTCAATGCTGACCCAGCTGGGACTCGAACCTGGGAACTGCAGATTACGAGTCTGGGTTAAGGCCATCGATATCTCCTACTGAACGTGGGCAGGGAGTTTTGCGGAGATAAATATCAATGCTGACCCAGCTGGGACTCGAACTTGGGAACTGCAGATTACGAGTCTGGGTTAAGGCCATCGGTATCTCCTACTGACCGTGGGCAGGGAGTTTTGCGGAGATAAATCTCAACGCTGACCCAGCTGGGACTCGAACCTGGGAACTGCAGATTACGAGTCTGGGTTAAGGCCATCGGTATCTCCTACTGACCGTGGGCAGGGAGTTTTGCGGAGATAAATCTCAATGCTGACCCAGCTGGGACTCGAACCTGGGAACTGCAGATTACGAGTCTGGGTTAAGGCCATCGATATCTCCTACTGAAAGTGGGCAGGGAGTTTTGCGGAGATAAATCTCAATACTGACCCAGCTGGGACTCGAACTTGGGAACTGCAGATTACGAGTCTGGGTTAAGGCCATCGGTATCTCCTACTGACCGTGGGCAGGGAGTTTTGCGGAGATAAATCTCAACGCTGACCCAGCTGGGACTCGAACCTGGGAACTGCAGATTACGAGTCTGGGTTAAGGCCATCGGTATCTCCTACTGACCGTGGGCAGGGAGATTTGCGGAGATAAATCTCAATGCTGACCCAGCTGGGACTCGAACCTGGGAACTGCAGATTATGAGTCTGGGTTAAGGCCATCGATATCTCCTACTGAACGTGGGCAGGGAGTTTTGCGGAGATAAATCTCAATGCTGACCCAGCTGGGACTCGAACTTCGGAACTGTAGATTACGAGTCTGGGTTAAGGCCATCGGTATCTCCTACTGACCGTGGGCAGGGAGTTTTGCGGAGATAAATCTCAACGCTGACCCAGCTGGGACTCGAACCTGGGAACTGCAGATTACGAGCCTGGATTAAGGCCATCGGTATCTCCTACTGACCGTGGGCAGGGAGTTTTGCGGAGATAAATCTCAATGCTGACCCAGCTGGGACTCGAACCTGGGAACTGCAGATTACGAGTCTGGGTTAAGGCCATCGGTATCTCCTACTGACCGTGGGCAGGGAGTTTTGCGGAGATAAATCTCAATGCTGACCCAGCTGGGACTCGAACCTGGGAACTGCAGATTACGAGTCTGGGTTAAGGCCATCGATATCTCCTACTGAACGTGGGCAGGGAGTTTTGCGGAGATAAATCTCAATGCTGACCCAGCTGGGACTCGAACCTGGGAACTGCAGATTACGAGTCTGCGTTAAGGCCATCGGTATCTCCTACTGACCGTGGGCAGGGAGTTTTGCGGAGATAAATCTCAATGCTGACCCAGCTGGGACTCGAACTTGGGAACTGCAGATTACGAGTCTGGGTTAAGGCCATCGGTATCTCCTACTGACCGTGGGCAGGGAGTTTTGCGGAGATAAATCTCAACGCTGGCCCAGCTGGGACTCGAACCTGGGAACTGCAGATTACGAGTCTGGGTTAAGGCCATCGGTATCTCCTACTGACCGTGGGTAGGGAGTTTTGCGGAGATAAATCTCAATGCTGACCCAGCTGGGACTCGAACCTGGGAACTGCAGATTACGAGTCTGTGTTAAGGCCATCGATATCTCCTACTGAACGTGGGCAGGGAGTTTTGCGGAGATAAATCTCAATGCTGACCCAGCTGGGACTCGAACTTGGGAACTGCAGATTACGAGTCTGGGTTAAGGCCATCGGTATCTCCTACTGACCGTGGGCAGGGAGTTTTGCGGAGATAAATCTCAACGCTGACCCAGCTGGGACTCGAACCTGGGAACTGCAGATTACGAGTCTGGGTTAAGGCCATCGGTATCTCCTACTGACCGTGGGCAGGGAGTTTTGCGGAGATAAATCTCAATGCTGACCCAGCTGGGACTCGAACCTGGGAACTGCAGATTACGAGTCTGGGTTAAGGCCATCGATATCTCCTACTGAACGTGGGCAGGGAGTTTTGCGGAGATAAATCTCAATGCTGACCCAGCTGGGACTCGAACTTGGGAACTGCAGATTACGAGTCTGGGTTAAGGCCATCGGTATCTCCTACTGACCGTGGGTAGGGAGTTTTGCGGAGATAAATCTCAATGCTGACCCAGCTGGGACTCGAACTTGGGAACTGCAGATTACGAGTCTGGGTTAAGGCCATCGATATCTCGTACTGACCTTGGGCAGGGAGTTTTGCGGAGATAAATCTCAATGCTGACCCAGCTGGGACTCGAACTTGGGAACTGCAGATTACGAGTCTGGGTTAAGGCCATCGGTATCTCCTACTGACCGTTGGCAGGGAGTTTTGCGGAGATAAATCTCAATGCTGACCCAGCTGGGACTCGAACTTGGGAACTGCAGATTACGAGTCTGGGTTAAGGCCATCGGTATCTCCTACTGACCGTGGGCAGGGAGTTTTGCGGAGATAAATCTCAACGCTGACCCAGCTGGGACTCGAACCTGGGAACTGCAGATTACGAGTCTGGGTTAAGGCCATCGGTATCTCCTACTGACCGTGGGCAGGGAGTTTTGCGGAGATAAATCTCAATGCTGACCCAGCTGGGACTCGAACCTGGGAACTGCAGATTACGAGTCTGGGTTAAGGCCATCGATATCTCCTACTGAAAGTGGGCAGGGAGTTTTGCGGAGATAAATCTCAATGCTGACCCAGCTGGGACTCGAACTTGGGAACTGCAGATTACGAGTCTGGGTTAAGGCCATCGGTATCTCCTACTGACCGTGGGCAGGGAGTTTTGCGGAGATAAATCTCAACGCTGACCCAGCTGGGACTCGAACCTGGGAACTGCAGATTACGAGTCTGGGTTAAGGCCATCGGTATCTCCTACTGACCGTGGGCAGGGAGTTTTGCGGAGATAAATCTCAATGCTGACCCAGCTGGGACTCGAACCTGGGAACTGCAGATTACGAGTCTGGGTTAAGGCCATCGATATCTCCTACTGAACGTGGGCAGGGAGTTTTGCGGAGATAAATCTCAATGCTGACCCAGCTGGGACTCGAACTTGGGAACTGCAGATTACGAGTCTGGGTTAAGGCCATCGGTATCTCCTACTGACCGTGGGCAGGGAGTTTTGCGGAGATAAATCTCAACGCTGACCCAGCTGGGACTCGAACCTGGGAACTGCAGATTACGAGTCTGGGTTAAGGCCATCGGTATCTCCTACTGACCGTGGGCAGGGAGTTTTGCGGAGATAAATCTCAATGCTGACCCAGCTGGGACTCGAACCTGGGAACTGCAGATTACGAGTCTGGGTTAAGGCCATCGATATCTCCTACTGAAAGTGGGCAGGGAGTTTTGCGGAGATTAATCTCAATACTGACCCAGCTGGGACTCGAACTTGGGAACTGCAGATTACGAGTCTTGGTTAAGGCCATCGGTATCTCCTACTGACCGTGGGCAGGGAGTTTTGCGGAGATAAATCTCAACGCTGACCCAGCTGGGACTCGAACCTGGGAACTGCAGATTACGAGTCTGGGTTAAGGCCATCGGTATCTCCTACTGACCGTGGGCAGGGAGTTTTGCGGAGATAAATCTCAATGCTGACCCAGCTGGGACTCGAACCTGGGAACTGCAGATTACGAGTCTGGGTTAAGGCCATCGATATCTCCTACTGAACGTGGGCAGGGAGTTTTGCGTAGATAAATCTCAATGCTGACCCAGCTGGGACTCGAACTTGGGAACTGCAGATTACGAGTCTGGGTTAAGGCCATCGGTATCTCCTACTGACCGTGGGCAGGGAGTTTTGCGGAGATAAATCTCAACGCTGACCCAGCTGGGACTCGAACTTGGGAACTGCAGTTTACGAGCCTGGGTTAAGGCCATCGATATCTCCTACTGAACGTGGGCAGGGAGTTTTGCGGAGATAAATCTCAACGCTGACCCAGCTGGGACTCGAACTTGGGAACTGCAGATTACGAGCCTGGATTAAGGCCATCGATATCTCCTACTGACCGTGGGCAGGGAGTTTTGCGGAGATAAATCTCAATGCTGACCCAGCTGGGACTCGAACTTGGGAACTGCAGATTACGAGCCTGGGTTAAGGCCATCGATATCTCCTACTGAACGTGGGCAGGGAGTTTTGCGGAGATAAATCTCAACGCTGACCCAGCTGGGACTCGAACTTGGGAACTGCAGATTACGAGCCTGGATTAAGGCCATCGATATCTCCTACTGACCGTGGGCAGGGAGTTTTGCGGAGATAAATCTCAACGCTGACCCAGCTGGGACTCGAACTTGGGAACTGCAGATTACGAGCCTGGATTAAGGCCATCGATATCTCCTACTGACCGTGGGCAGGGAGTTTTGCGGAGATAAATCTCAATGCTGACCCAGCTGGGACTCGAAGTTGGGAACTGCAGATTACGAGCCTGGGTTAAGGCCATCGATATCTCCTACTGAACGTGGGCAGGGAGTTTTGCGGAGATAAATCTCAACGCTGACCCAGCTGGGACTCGAACTTGGGAACTGCAGATTACGAGCCTGGGTTAAGGCCATCGGTATCTCCTACTGACCGTGGGCAGGGAGTTTTGCGGAGATAAATCTCAACGGTGACCCAGCTGGGACTCGAACCTGGGAACTGCAGATTACGAGCCTGGGTTAAGGCCATCGGTATCTCCTACTCACAGTGGGCAGGGAGTTTTGCGGAGATAAATCTCAACGCTGACCCAGCTGGGACTCGAACTTCGGAACTGCAGATTACGAGCCTGGGTTAAGGCCATCGATATCTCCTACTGAACGTGGGCAGGGAGTTTTGCGGAGATAAATCTCAACGCTGACCCAGCTGGGACTCGAACTTGGGAACTGCAGATTACGAGCCTGGGTTAAGGCCATCGATATCTCCTAGTGACCGTGGGCAGGGAGTTTTGCGGAGATAAATCTCAACGCTGACCCAGCTGGGACTCGAACCTGGGAACTGCAGATTACGAGTCTGGGTTAAGGCCATCGGTATCTCTTACTGACAGTGGGCAGGGAGTTTTGAGGAGATAAATCTCAACGCTGACCCAGCTGAGACTCGAACTTGGGAACTGCAGATTACGAGCCTGGATTAAGGCCATCGATATCTCCTACTGACCGTGGGCAGGGAGTTTTGCGGAGATAAATCTCAACGCTGACCCAGCTGGGACTCGAACCTGGGAACTGCAGATTACGAGTCTGGGTTAAGGCCATCGGTATCTCTTACTGACAGTGGGCAGGGAGTTTTGAGGATATAAATCTCAACGCTGACCCAGCTGAGACTCGAACTTGGGAACTGCAGATTATGAGCCTGGGTTAAGGCCATCGATATCTCCTACTGACCGTGGGCAGGGAGTTTTGCGGAGATAAATCTCAACGCTGACCCAGCTGGGACTCGAACCTGGGAACTGCAGATTACGAGTCTGGGTTAAGGCCATCGGTATCTCTTACTGACAGTGGGCAGGGAGTTTTGAGGAGATAAATCTCAATGCTGACCCAGCTGGGACTCGAACTTGGGAACTGCAGATTACGAGCCTGGATTAAGGCCATCGATATCTCCTACTGACCGTGGGCAGGGAGTTTTGCGGAGATAAATCTCAACGGTGACCCAGCTGGGACTCGAACCTGGGAACTGCAGATTACGAGCCTGGATTAAGGCCATCGATATCTCCTACTGACCGTGGGCAGGGAGTTTTGCGGAGATAAATCTCAATGCTGACCCAGCTGGGACTCGAACTTGGGAACTGCAGATTACGAGCCTGGATTAAGGCCATCGATATCTCCTACTGACCGTGGGCAGGGAGTTTTGCGGAGATAAATCTCAACGCTGACCCAGCTGGGACTCGAACTTGGGAACTGCAGTTTACGAGCCTGGGTTAAGGCGATCGATATCTCCTACTGAACGTGGGCAGGGAGTTTTGCGGAGATAAATCTCAACGCTGACCCAGCTGGGACTCGAACTTGGGAACTGCAGATTACGAGCCTGGGTTAAGGCCATCGATATCTCCTACTGACCGTGGGCAGGGAGTTTTGCGGAGATAAATCTCAACGCTGACCCAGCTGGGACTCGAACCTGGGAACTGCAGATTACGAGTCTGGGTTAAGGCCATCGGTATCTCTTACTGACAGTGGGCAGGGAGTTTTGCGGAGATAAATCTCAACGCTGACCCAGCTGAGACTCGAACTTGGGAACTGCAGATTACGAGCCTGGATTAAGGCCATCGATATCTCCTACTGACCGTGGGCAGGGAGTTTTGCGGAGATAAATCTCAACGCTGACCCAGCTGGGACTCGAACTTGGGAACTGCAGTTTACGAGCCTGGGTTAAGGCGATCGATATCTCCTACTGAACGTGGGCAGGGAGTTTTGCGGAGATAAATCTCAACGCTGACCCAGCTGGGACTCGAACTTGGGAACTGCAGATTACGAGCCTGGGTTAAGGCCATCGATATCTCCTACTGACCGTGGGCAGGGAGTTTTGCGGAGATAAATCTCAACGCTGACCCAGCTGGGACTCGAACCTGGGAACTGCAGATTACGAGTCTGGGTTAAGGCCATCGGTATCTCTTACTGACAGTGGGCAGGGAGTTTTGAGGAGATAAATCTCAACGCTGACCCAGCTGAGACTCGAACTTGGGAACTGCAGATTACGAGCCTGGATTAAGGCCATCGATATCTCCTACTGACCGTGGGCAGGGAGTTTTGCGGAGATAAATCTCAACGCTGACCCAGCTGGGACTCGAACCTGGGAACTGCAGATTACGAGTCTGGGTTAAGGCCATTGGTATCTCTTACTGACAGTGGGCAGGGAGTTTTGCGGAGATAAATCTCAACGCTGACCCAGCTGGGACTCGAACCTGGGAACTGCAGATTACGAGCCTGGGTTAAGGCCATCGATATCTCCTACTGACCGTGGGCAAAGAGTTTTGCAGAGATAAATCTCAACGCTGACCCAGCTGGGACTCGAACCTGGGAACTGCAGATTACGAGCCTGGGTTAAGGCCATCGATATCTCCTACTGACCGTGGGCAGGGAGTTTTGTGGAGATAAATCTCAACGCTGACCCAGCTGGGACTCGAACCTAGGAACTGCAGATTACGAGTCTGGGTTAAGGCCATTGGTATCTCCTACTGACAGTGGGCAGGGAGTTTTGCGGAGATAAATCTCAACGCTGACCCAGCTGGGACTCGAACTTCGGAACTGCAGATTACGAGCCTGGGTTAAGGCCATCGATATCTCCTACTGACTGTGGGCAGGGAGTTTTGCGGAGATAAATCTCAACGCTGACCCAGCTGGGACTCGAACTTGGGAACTGCAGTTTACGAGCCTGGGTTAAGGCGATCGATATCTCCTACTGAACGTGGGCAGGGAGTTTTGCGGAGATAAATCTCAACGCTGACCCAGCTGGGACTCGAACTTGGGAACTGCAGATTACGAGCCTGGGTTAAGGCCATCGATATCTCTTACTGACAGTGGGCAGGGAGTTTTGCGGAGATAAATCTCAACGCTGACCCAGCTGGGACTCGAACCTGGGAACTGCAGATTACGAGTCTGGGTTAAGGCCATCGGTATCTCTTACTGACAGTGGGCAGGGAGTTTTGAGGAGATAAATCTCAATGCTGACCCAGCTGAGACTCGAACTTGGGAACTGCAGATTACGAGCCTGGATTAAGGCCATCGATATCTCCTACTGACCGTGGGCAGGGAGTTTTGCGGAGATAAATCTCAACGCTGACCCAGCTGGGACTCGAACTTGGGAACTGCAGATTACGAGCCTGGGTTAAGGCCATCGATATCTCCTACTGACCGTGGGCAGGGAGTTTTGCGGCGATAAATCTCAACGCTGACCCAGCTGGGACTCGAACCTGGGAACTGCAGATTACGAGTCTGGGTTAAGGCCATCGGTATCTCTTACTGACAGTGGGCAGGGAGTTTTGAGGAGATAAATCTCAACGCTGACCCAGCTGAGACTCGAACTTGGGAACTGCAGATTACGAGTCTGGGTTAAGGCCATCGGTATCTCTTACTGACAGTGGGCAGGGAGTTTTGAGGAGATAAATCTCAACGCTGACCCAGCTGAGACTCGAACTTGGGAACTGCAGATTACGAGCCTGGATTAAGGCCATCGATATCTCCTACTGACCGTGGGCAGGGAGTTTTGCGGAGATAAATCTCAACGCTGACCCAGCTGGGACTCGAACCTGGGAACTGCAGATTACGAGCCTGGATTAAGGCCATCGATATCTCCTACTGACCGTGGGCAGGGAGTTTTGCGGAGATAAATCTCAATGCTGACCCAGCTGGGACTCGAACTTGGGAACTGCAGATTACGAGCCTGGATTAAGGCCATCGATATCTCCTACTGACCGTGGGCAGGGAGTTTTGCGGAGATAAATCTCAACGCTGACCCAGCTGGGACTCGAACTTGGGAACTGCAGTTTACGAGCCTGGGTTAAGGCGATCGATATCTCCTACTGAACGTGGGCAGGGAGGTTTGCGGAGATAAATCTCAACGCTGACCCAGCTGGGACTCGAACTTGGGAACTGCAGATTACGAGCCTGGGTTAAGGCAATCGATATCTCCTACTGACCGTGGGCAGGGAGTTTTGCGGAGATAAATCTCAATGCTGACCCAGCTGGGACTCGAACCTGGGAACTGCAGATTACGAGTCTGGGTTAAGGCCATCGGTATCTCTTACTGACAGTGGGCAGGGAGTTTTGCGGAGATAAATCTCAACGCTGACCCAGCTGAGACTCGAACTTGGGAACTGCAGATTACGAGCCTGGATTAAGGCCATCGATATCTCCTACTGACCGTGGGCAGGGAGTTTTGCGGAGATAAATCTCAACGCTGACCCAGCTGGGACTCGAACTTGGGAACTGCAGTTTACGAGCCTGGGTTAAGGCGATCGATATCTCCTACTGAACGTGGGCAGGGAGTTTTGCGGAGATAAATCTCAACGCTGACCCAGCTGGGATTCGAACTTGGGAACTGCAGATTACGAGCCTGGGTTAAGGCCATCGATATCTCCTACTGACCGTGGGCAGGGAGTTTTGCGGAGATAAATCTCAACGCTGACCCAGCTGGGACTCGAACCTGGGAACTGCAGATTACGAGTCTGGGTTAAGGCCATCGGTATCTCTTACTGACAGTGGGCAGGGAGTTTTGAGGAGATAAATCTCAACGCTGACCCAGCTGAGACTCGAACTTGGGAACTGCAGATTACGAGCCTGGATTAAGGCCATCGATATCTCCTACTGACCGTGGGCAGGGAGTTTTGCGGAGATAAATCTCAACGCTGACCCAGCTGGGACTCGAACCTGGGAACTGCAGATTACGAGTCTGGGTTAAGGCCATTGGTATCTCTTACTGACAGTGGGCAGGGAGTTTTGCGGAGATAAATCTCAACGCTGACATAGCTGGGACTCGAACCTGGGAACTGCAGATTACGAGCCTGGGTTAAGGCCATCGATATCTCCTACTGACCGTGGGCAAAGAGTTTTGCAGAGATAAATCTCAACGCTGACCCAGCTGGGACTCGAACCTGGGAACTGCAGATTACGAGCCTGGGTTAAGGCCATCGATATCTCCTACTGACCGTGGGCAGGGAGTTTTGTGGAGATAAATCTCAACGCTGACCCAGCTGGGACTCGAACCTAGGAACTGCAGATTACGAGTCTGGGTTAAGGCCATTGGTATCTCCTACTGACAGTGGGCAGGGAGTTTTGCGGAGATAAATCTCAACGCTGACCCAGCTGGGACTCGAACTTCGGAACTGCAGATTACGAGCCTGGGTTAAGGCCATCGATATCTCCTACTGACCGTGGGCAGGGAGTTTTGCGGAGATAAATCTCAACGCTGACCCAGCTGGGACTCGAACTTGGGAACTGCAGTTTACGAGCCTGGGTTAAGGCGATCGATATCTCCTACTGAACGTGGGCAGGGAGTTTTGCGGAGATAAATCTCAACGCTGACCCAGCTGGGACTCGAACTTGGGAACTGCAGATTACGAGCCTGGGTTAAGGCCATCGATATCTCCTACTGACCGTGGGCAGGGAGTTTTGTGGAGATAAATCTCAACGCTGACCCAGCTGGGACTCGAACCTGGGAACTGCAGATTACGAGTCTGGGTTAAGGCCATCGGTATCTCTTACTGACAGTGGGCAGGGAGTTTTGAGGAGATAAATCTCAACGCTGACCCAGCTGAGACTCGAACTTGGGAACTGCAGATTACGAGCCTGGATTAAGGCCATCGATATCTCCTACTGACCGTGGGCAGGGAGTTTTGCGGAGATAAATCTCAACGCTGACCCAGCTGGGACTCGAACCTGGGAACTGCAGATTACGAGTCTGGGTTAAGGCCATCGGTATCTCTTACTGACAGTGGGCAGGGAGTTTTGAGGATATAAATCTCAACGCTGACCCAGCTGAGACTCGAACTTGGGAACTGCAGATTATGAGCCTGGGTTAAGGCCATCGATATCTCCTACTGACCGTGGGCAGGGAGTTTTGCGGAGATAAATCTCAACGCTGACCCAGCTGGGACTCGAACCTGGGAACTGCAGATTACGAGTCTGGGTTAAGGCCATCGGTATCTCTTACTGACAGTGGGCAGGGAGTTTTGAGGAGATAAATCTCAATGCTGACCCAGGTGGGACTCGAACTTGGGAACTGCAGATTACGAGCCTGGATTAAGGCCATCGATATCTCCTACTGACCGTGGGCAGGGAATTTTGCGGAGATAAATCTCAACGGTGACCCAGCTGGGACTCGAACCTGGGAACTGCAGATTACGAGCCTGGATTAAGGCCATCGATATCTCCTACTGACCGTGGGCAGGGAGTTTTGCGGAGATAAATCTCAATGCTGACCCAGCTGGGACTCGAACTTGGGAACTGCAGATTACAAGCCTGGATTAAGGCCATCGATATCTCCTACTGACCGTGGGCAGGGAGTTTTGCGGAGATAAATCTCAACGCTGACCCAGCTGGGACTCGAACTTGGGAACTGCAGTTTACGAGCCTGGGTTAAGGCGATCGATATCTCCTACTGAACGTGGGCAGGGAGTTTTGCGGAGATAAATCTCAACGCTGACCCAGCTGGGACTCGAACTTGGGAACTGCAGATTACGAGCCTGGGTTAAGGCCATCGATATCTCCTACTGACCGTGGGCAGGGAGTTTTGCGGAGATAAATCTGAACGCTGACCCAGCTGGGAGTCGAACCTGGGAACTGCAGATTACGAGTCTGGGTTAAGGCCATCGGTATCTCTTACTGACAGTGGGCAGGGAGTTTTGAGGAGATAAATCTCAACGCTGACCCAGCTGAGACTCGAACTTGGGAACTGCAGATTACGAGCCTGGATTAAGGCCATCGATATCTCCTACTGACCGTGGGCAGGGAGTTTTGCGGAGATAAATCTCAACGCTGACCCAGCTGGGACTCGAACCTGGGAACTGCAGATTACGAGTCTGGGTTAAGGCCATTGGTATCTCTTACTGACAGTGGGCAGGGAGTTTTGAGGAGATAAATCTCAACGCTGACCCCAGCTGAGACTCGAACTTGGGAACTGCAGATTATGAGCCTGGGTTAAGGCCATCGATATCTCCTACTGACCGTGGGCAGGGAGTTTTGCGGAGATAAATCTCAACGCTGACCCAGCTGGGACTCGAACCTGGGAACTGCAGATTACGAGTCTGGGTTAAGGCCATCGGTATCTCTTACTGACAGTGGGCAGGGAGTTTTGAGGAGATAAATCTCAATGCTGACCCAGCTGGGACTCGAACTTGGGAACTGCAGATTACGAGCCTGGATTAAGGCCATCGATATCTCCTACTGACCGTGGGCAGGGAGTTTTGCGGAGATAAATCTCAACGGTGACCCAGATGGGACTCGAACCTGGGAACTACAGATTACGAGCCTGGGTTAAGGCCATCGGTATCTCCTACTCACAGTGGGCAGGGAGTTTTGCGGAGATAAATCTCAACGCTGACCCAGCTGGGACTCGAACCTGGGAACTGCAGATTACGAGCCTGGATTAAGGCCATCGATATCTCCTACTGACTGTGGCAGGGAGTTTTGCGGAGATAAATCTCAACGCTGACCCAGCTGGGACTCGAACTTGGGAACTGCAGATTACGAGCCTGGATTAAGGCCATCGATATCTCCTACTGACCGTGGGCAGGGAGTTTTGCGGAGATAAATCTCAATGCTGACCCAGCTGGGACTCGAACTTGGGAACTGCAGATTACGAGCCTGGGTTAAGGCCATCGGTATCTCCTACTGAACGTGGGCAGGGAGTTTTGCGGAGATAAATCTCAACGCTGACCCAGCTGGGACTCGAACCTGGGAACTGCAGATTACGAGCCTGGGTTAAGGCCATCGGTATCTCCTACTGAACGTGGGCAGGGAGTTTTGCGGAGATAAATCTCAATGCTGACCCAACTGGGACTCGAACTTGGGAACTGCAGATTACGAGCCTGGGTTAAGGCCGTCGATATCTCCTACTGAACGTGGGCAGGGAGTTTTGCGGAGATAAATCTCAATGCTGACCCAGCTGGGACTCGAACCTTGGGAACTGCAGATTACGAGCCTGGGTTAAGGCCATCGATATCTCCTACTGAACGTGGGCAGGGAGTTTTGCGGAGATAAATCTCAATGCTGACCCAGCTGGGACTCGAACTTGGGAACTGCAGATTACGAGCCTGGGTTAAGGCCATCGATATCTCCTACTGAACGTGGGCAGGGAGTTTTGCGGAGATAAATCTCAACGCTGACCAGCTGGGACTCGAACTTGGGAACTGCAGATTACGAGCCTGGGTTAAGGCCATCGATATCTCCTACTGACCGTGGGCAGGGAGTTTTGCGGAGATAAATCTCAATGCTGACCCAGCTGGGACTCGAACCTGGGAACTGCAGATTACGAGCCTGGGTTAAGGCCATCGATATCTCCTACTTAACGTGGGCAGGAGTTTTGCAGAGATAAATCTCAATGCTGACCCAGCTGGGACTCGAACTTGGGAACTGCAGATTACGAGCCTGGTTAAGGCCATCGATATCTCCTACTGACCGTGGCAGGGAGTTTTGCGGAGATAAATCTCAATGCTGACCCAGCTGGGACTCGAACCTGGGAACTGCAGATTACGAGCCTGGGTTAAGGCCATCGGTATCTCCTACTGAACGTGGGCAGGGAGTTTTGCGGAGATAAATCTCAATGCTGACCAGCTGGGATTCGAACTTGGGAACTGCAGATTACGAGCCTGGGTTAAGGCCATCGATATCTCCTACTGACCGTGGGCAGGGAGTTTTGCGGAGATAAATCTCAATGCTGACCCAGCTGGGACTCGAACTTGGGAACTGCAGATTACGAGCCTGGGTTAAGGCCATCGGTATCTCCTACTGAACGTGGGCAGGGAGTTTTGCGGAGATAAATCTCAATGCTGACCCAGCTGGGACTCGAACTTGGGAACTGCAGATTACGAGCCTGGGTCAAGGCCATCGATATCTCCTACTGACCGTGGGCAGGGAGTTTTGCGGAGATAAATCTCAATGCTGACCCAGCTGGGACTCGAACTTGGGAACTGCAGATTACGAGCCTGGGTTAAGGCCATCGGTATCTCCTACTGACCGTGGGCAGGGAGTTTTGCGGAGATAAATCTCAATGCTGACCCAGCTGGGACTCGAACTTGGGAACTGCAGATTACGAGCCTGGGTTAAGGCCATCGATATCTCCTACTGAACGTGGGCAGGGAGTTTTGCGGAGATAAATCTCAATGCTGACCCAGCTGGGACTCGAACTTGGGAACTGCAGATTACGAGCCTGGGTTAAGGCCATCGGTATCTCCTACTGACCGTGGGCAGGGAGTTTTGCGGAGATAAATCTCAATGCTGACCCAGCTGGGACTCGAACTTGGGAACTGCAGATTACGAGCCTGGGTTAAGGCCATCGGTATCTCCTACTGACCGTGGGCAGGGAGTTTTGCGGAGATAAATCTCAATGCTGACCCAGCTGGGACTCGAACTTGGGAACTGCAGATTACGAGCCTGGGTTAAGGCCATCGATATCTCCTACTGAACGTGGGCAGGGAGTTTTGAGGAGATAAATCTCAATGCTGACCCAGCTGGGACTCGAACTTGGGAACTGCAGATTACGAGCCTGGATTAAGGCCATCGATATCTCCTACTGACCGTGGGCAGGGAGTTTTGCGGAGATAAATCTCAACGGTGACCCAGATGGGACTCGAACCTGGGAACTACAGATTACGAGCCTGGGTTAAGGCCATCGGTATCTCCTACTCACAGTGGGCAGGGAGTTTTGCGGAGATAAATCTCAACGCTGACCCAGCTGGGACTCGAACCTGGGAACTGCAGATTACGAGCCTGGATTAAGGCCATCGATATCTCCTACTGACCGTGGGCAGGGAGTTTTGCGGAGATAAATCTCAACGCTGACCCAGCTGGGACTCGAACTTGGGAACTGCAGATTACGAGCCTGGATTAAGGCCATCGATATCTCCTACTGACCGTGGGCAGGGAGTTTTGCGGAGATAAATCTCAATGCTGACCCAGCTGGGACTCGAACTTGGGAACTGCAGATTACGAGCCTGGGTTAAGGCCATCGGTATCTCCTACTGAACGTGGGCAGGGAGTTTTGCGGAGATAAATCTCAACGCTGACCCAGCTGGACTCGAACCTGGGAACTGCAGATTACGAGCCTGGGTTAAGGCCATCGGTATCTCCTACTGAACGTGGGCAGGGAGTTTTGCGGAGATAAATCTCAATGCTGACCCAACTGGGACTCGAACTTGGGAACTGCAGATTACGAGCCTGGGTTAAGGCCGTCGATATCTCCTACTGAACGTGGGCAGGGAGTTTTGCGGAGATAAATCTCAATGCTGACCCAGCTGGGACTCGAACCTGGGAACTGCAGATTACGAGCCTGGGTTAAGGCCATCGATATCTCCTACTGAACGTGGGCAGGGAGTTTTGCGGAGATAAATCTCAATGCTGACCCAGCTGGGACTCGAACTTGGAACTGCAGATTACGAGCCTGGTTAAGGCCATCGATATCTCCTACTGAACGTGGGCAGGGAGTTTTGCGGAGATAAATCTCAACGCTGACCCAGCTGGGACTCGAACTTGGGAACTGCAGATTACGAGCCTGGGTTAAGGCCATCGATATCTCCTACTGACCGTGGGCAGGGAGTTTTGCGGAGATAAATCTCAATGCTGACCCAGCTGGGACTCGAACCTGGGAACTGCAGATTACGAGCCTGGGTTAAGGCCATCGATATCTCCTACTTAACGTGGGCAGGGAGTTTTGCAGAGATAAATCTCAATGCTGACCCAGCTGGGACTCGAACTTGGGAACTGCAGATTACGAGCCTGGGTTAAGGCCATCGATATCTCCTACTGACCGTGGGCAGGGAGTTTTGCGGAGATAAATCTCAATGCTGACCCAGCTGGGACTCGAACCTGGGAACTGCAGATTACGAGCCTGGGTTAAGGCCATCGGTATCTCCTACTGAACGTGGGCAGGGAGTTTTGCGGAGATAAATCTCAATGCTGACCAGCTGGGATCGAACTTGGGAACTGCAGATTACGAGCCTGGGTTAAGGCCATCGATATCTCCTACTGACCGTGGGCAGGGAGTTTTGCGGAGATAAATCTCAATGCTGACCCAGCTGGGACTCGAACTTGGGAACTGCAGATTACGAGCCTGGGTCAAGGCCATCGATATCTCCTACTGACCGTGGGCAGGGAGTTTTGCGGAGATAAATCTCAATGCTGACCCAGCTGGGACTCGAACTTGGGAACTGCAGATTACGAGCCTGGGTTAAGGCCATCGGTATCTCCTACTGACCGTGGGCAGGGAGTTTTGCGGAGATAAATCTCAATGCTGACCCAGCTGGGACTCGAACTTGGGAACTGCAGATTACGAGCCTGGGTTAAGGCCATCGATATCTCCTACTGAACGTGGGCAGGGAGTTTTGCGGAGATAAATCTCAATGCTGACCCAGCTGGGACTCGAACTTGGGAACTGCAGATTACGAGCCTGGTTAAGGCCATCGGTATCTCCTACTGACCGTGGGGCAGGGAGTTTTGCGGAGATAAATCTCAATGCTGACCCAGCTGGGACTCGAACTTGGGAACTGCAGATTACGAGCCTGGGTTAAGGCCATCGGTATCTCCTACTGACCGTGGGCAGGGAGTTTTGCGGAGATAAATCTCAATGCTGACCCAGCTGGGACTCGAACTTGGGAACTGCAGATTACGAGCCTGGGTTAAGGCCATCGATATCTCCTACTGAACGTGGGCAGGGAGTTTTGCGGAGATAAATCTCAATGCTGACCCAGCTGGGACTCGAACTTGGGAACTGCAGATTACGAGCCTGGGTTAAGGCCATCGGTATCTCCTACTGACTGTGGGCAGGGAGTTTTGCGGAGATAAATCTCAATGCTGACCCAGCTGGGACTCGAACTTGGGAACTGCAGATTACGAGCCTGGGTTAAGGCCATCGATATCTCCTACTGACCGTGGGCAGGGAGTTTTGCGGAGATAAATCTCAATGCTGACCCAGCTGGGACTCGAACCTGGGAACTGCAGATTACGAGCCTGGGTTAAGGCCATCGATATCTCCTACTGAACGTGGGCAGGGAGTTTTGCGGAGATAAATCTCAATGCTGACCCAGCTGGGACTCGAACTTGGAACTGCAGATTACGAGCCTGGGTTAAGGCCATCGATATCTCCTACTGACCGTGGGCAGGGAGTTTTGCGGAGATAAATCTCAATGCTGACCCAGCTGGGACTCGAACCTGGGAACTGCAGATTACGAGCCTGGTTAAGGCCATCGATATCTCCTACTGAACGTGGGCAGTGAGTTTTGCGGAGATAAATCTCAATGCTGACCCAGCTGGGACTCGAACTTGGGAACTGCAGATTACGAGCCTGGGTTAAGGCCATCGATATCTCCTACTGACCGTGGGCAGGGAGTTTTGCAGAGATAAATCTCAATGCTGACCCAGCTGGGACTCGAACCTGGGAACTGCAGATTACGAGCCTGGGTTAAGGCCATCGATATCTCCTACTGAACGTGGGCAGGGAGTTTTGCGGAGATAAATCTCAATGCTGACCCAGCTGGGACTCGAACCTTGGGAACTGCAGATTACGAGCCTGGGTGAAGGCCATCGATATCTCTACTGAACGTGGGCAGGGAGTTTTGCGGAGATAAATCTCAACGCTGACCCAGCTGGGACTCGAACCTGGGAACTGCAGATTACGAGCCTGGGTTAAGGCCATCGGTATCTCCTACTGACCGTGGGCAGGGAGTTTTGCGGAGATAAATCTCAACGCTGACCCAGCTGGGACTCGAACTTGGGAACTGCAGATTACGAGCCTGGATTAAGGCCATCGATATCTCCTACTGACCGTGGGGCAGGGAGTTTTGCGGAGATAAATCTCAATGCTGACCCAGCTGGGACTCGAACCTGGGAACTGCAGATTACGAGCCTGGCGTTAAGGCCATCGATATCTCCTACTGAACGTGGGCAGGGAGTTTTGCGGAGATAAATCTCAATGCTGACCCAGCTGGGACTCGAACTTGGGAACTGCAGATTACGAGCCTGGGTTAAGGCCATCGATATCTCCTACTGACCGTGGGCAGGGAGTTTTGCGGAGATAAATCTCAATGCTGACCCAGCTGGGACTCGAACCTGGGAACTGCAGATTACGAGCCTGGGTTAAGGCCATCGATATCTCCTACTGAACGTGGGCAGGGAGTTTTGCGGAGATAAATCTCAATGCTGACCCAGCTGGGAATCGAACTTGGGAACTGCAGATTACGAGCCTGGGTTAAGGCCATCGATATCTCCTACTGACCGTGGGCAGGGAGTTTTGCGGAGATAAATCTCACGCTGACCCAGCTGGGACTCGAACTTGGGAACTGCAGATTACGAGCCTGGGTTAAGGCCATCGATATCTCCTACTGACCGTGGGCAGGGAGTTTTGCGGAGATAAATCTCAACGCTGACCCAGCTGGGACTCGAACCTGGGAACTGCAGATTACGAGCCTGGGTTAAGGCCATCGATATCTCCTACTGACCGTGGGCAGGGAGTTTTGCGGAGATAAATCTCAACGCTGACCCAGCTGGGACTCGAACCTGGGAACTGCAGATTACGAGTCTGGGTTAAGGCCATCGGTATCTCTTACTGACAGTGGGCAGGGAGTTTTGCGGAGATAAATCTCAACGCTGACCCAGCTGAGACTCGAACTTGGGAACTGCAGATTATGAGCCTGGGTTAAGGCCATCGATATCTCCTACTGACCGTGGGCAGGGAGTTTTGCGGAGATAAATCTCAACGCTGACCCAGCTGGGACTCGAACCTGGGAACTGCAGATTACGAGTCTGGGTTAAGGCCATCGGTATCTCTACTGACAGTGGGCAGGGAGTTTTGAGGAGATAAATCTCAATGCTGACCCAGCTGGGACTCGAACTTGGGAACTGCAGATTACGAGCCTGGATTAAGGCCATCGATATCTCCTACTGACCGTGGGCAGGGAGTTTTGCGGAGATAAATCTCAACGGTGACCCAGCTGGGACTCGAACCTGGGAACTGCAGATTACGAGCCTGGGTTAAGGCCATCGATATCTCCTACTCACAGTGGGCAGGGAGTTTTGCGGAGATAAATCTCAATGCTGACCCAGCTGGGACTCGAACCTGGGAACTGCAGATTACGAGCCTGGGTTAAGGCCATCGATATCTCCTACTGACCGTGGGCAGGGAGTTTTGCGGAGATAAATCTCAACTGCTGACCCAGCTGGGACTCGAACTCTGGGAACTGCAGATTACGAGTCTGGGTTAAGGCCATCGTATCTCTTACTGACAGTGGGCAGGGAGTTTTGAGGAGATAAATCTCAATGCTGACCCAGCTGGGACTCGAACTTGGGAACTGCAGATTACGAGCCTGGATTAAGGCCATCGATATCTCCTACTGACCGTGGGCAGGGAGTTTTGCGGAGATAAATCTCAACGCTGACCCAGCTGGGACTCGAACTTGGGAACTGCAGATTACGAGCCTGGATTAAGGCCATCGATATCTCCTACTGACCGTGGGCAGGGAGTTTTGCGGAGATAAATCTCAATGCTGACCCAGCTGGGACTCGAACTTGGGAACTGCAGATTACGAGCCTGGGTTAAGGCCATCGGTATCTCCTACTGAACGTGGGCAGGGAGTTTTGCGGAGATAAATCTCAATGCTGACCCAGCTGGGACTCGAACTTGGGAACTGCAGATTACGAGCCTGGGTTAAGGCCAGTCGATATCTCCTACTGAACGTGGGCAGGGAGTTTTGCGGAGATAAATCTCAATGCTGACCCAGCTGGGACTCGAACCTGGGAACTGCAGATTACGAGCCTGGGTTAAGGCCATCGATATCTCCTACTGAACGTGGGCAGGGAGTTTTGCGGAGATAAATCTCAATGCTGACCCAGCTGGGACTCGAACTTGGGAACTGCAGATTACGAGCCTGGGTTAAGGCCATCGATATCTCCTACTGAACGTGGGCAGGGAGTTTTGCGGAGATAAATCTCAACGCTGACCCAGCTGGGACTCGAACTTGGGAACTGCAGATTACGAGCCTGGGTTAAGGCCATCGATATCTCCTACTGACCGTGGGCAGGGAGTTTTGCGGAGATAAATCTCAATGCTGACCCAGCTGGGACTCGAACCTGGGAACTGCAGATTACGAGCCTGGGTTAAGGCCATCGCCATCGATATCTCCTACTGAACGTGGGCAGGGAGTTTTGCCGGAGATAAATCTCAATGCTGACCCAGCTGGGACTCGAACTTGGAACTGCAGATTACGAGCCTGGGTTAAGGCCATCGATATCTCCTACTGAACGTGGGCAGGGAGTTTTGCGGAGATAAATCTCAATGCTGACCCAGCTGGGACTCGAACCTGGGAACTGCAGATTACGAGCCTGGGTTAAGGCCATCGATATCTCCTACTGAACGTGGGCAGGGAGTTTTGCGGAGATAAATCTCAATGCTGACCCAGCTGGGACTCGAACTTGGGAACTGCAGATTACGAGCCTGGGTTAAGGCCATCGATATCTCCTACTGAACGTGGGCAGGGAGTTTTGCGGAGATAAATCTCAATGCTGACCCAGCTGGGACTCGAACTTGGGAACTGCAGATTACGAGCCTGGGTTAAGGCCATCGATATCTCCTACTGAACGTGGGCAGGGAGTTTTGCGGAGATAAATCTCAATGCTGACCCAGCTGGGACTCGAACTTGGGAACTGCAGATTACGAGCCTGGGTTAAGGCCATCGATATCTCCTACTGAACGTGGGCAGGGAGTTTTGCGGAGATAAATCTCAATGCTGACCCAGCTGGGACTCGAACTGGGAACTGCAGATTACGAGCCTGGGTTAAGGCCATCGATATCTCCTACTGAACGTGGGCAGGGAGTTTTGCGGAGATAAATCTCAATGCTGACCCAGCTGGGACTCGAACTTGGGAACTGCAGATTACGAGCCTGGGTTAAGGCCATCGATATCTCCTACTGAACGTGGGCAGGGAGTTTTGCGGAGATAAATCTCAATGCTGACCCAGCTGGGACTCGAACCTGGGAACTGCAGATTACGAGCCTGGGTTAAGGCCATCGATATCTCCTACTGAACGTGGGCAGGGAGTTTTGCGGAGATAAATCTCAATGCTGACCCAGCTGGGACTCGAACTTGGGAACTGCAGATTACGAGCCTGGGTTAAGGCCATCGATATCTCCTACTGAACGTGGGCAGGGAGTTTTGCGGAGATAAATCTCAATGCTGACCCAGCTGGGACTCGAACCTGGGAACTGCAGATTACGAGCCTGGGTTAAGGCCATCGATATCTCCTACTGAACGTGGGCAGGGAGTTTTGCGGAGATAAATCTCAATGCTGACCCAGCTGGGACTCGAACTTGGGAACTGCAGATTACGAGCCTGGGTTAAGGCCATCGATATCTCCTACTGAACGTGGGCAGGGAGTTTTGCGGAGATAAATCTCAATGCTGACCCAGCTGGGACTCGAACCTGGGAACTGCAGATTACGAGCCTGGGTTAAGGCCATCGATATCTCCTACTGACCGTGGGCAGGGAGTTTTGCGGAGATAAATCTCAATGCTGACCCAGCTGGGACTCGAACTTGGGAACTGCAGATTACGAGCCTGGGTTAAGGCCATCGATATCTCCTACTGACCGTGGGCAGGGAGTTTTGCGGAGATAAATCTCAATGCTGACCCAGCTGGGACTCGAACCTGGGAACTGCAGATTACGAGCCTGGGTTAAGGCCATCGATATCTCCTACTGAACGTGGGCAGGGAGTTTTGCGGAGATAAATCTCAATGCTGACCCAGCTGGGACTCGAACTTGGGAACTGCAGATTACGAGCCTGGGTTAAGGCCATCGATATCTCCTACTGAACGTGGGCAGGGAGTTTTGCGGAGATAAATCTCAACGCTGACCCAGCTGGGACTCGAACCTGGGAACTGCAGATTACGAGCCTGGGTTAAGGCCATCGGTATCTCCTACTGACCGTGGGCAGGGAGTTTTGCGGAGATAAATCTCAACGCTGACCCAGCTGGGACTCGAACTTGGGAACTGCAGATTACGAGCCTGGATTAAGGCCATCGATATCTCCTACTGACCGTGGGCAGGGAGTTTTGCGGAGATAAATCTCAATGCTGACCCAGCTGGGACTCGAACTTGGGAACTGCAGATTACGAGCCTGGGTTAAGGCCATCGATATCTCCTACTGAACGTGGGCAGGGAGTTTTGCGGAGATAAATCTCAATGCTGACCCAGCTGGGACTCGAACTTGGGAACTGCAGATTACGAGCCTGGGTTAAGGCCATCGATATCTCCTACTGACCGTGGGCAGGGAGTTTTGCGGAGATAAATCTCAACGCTGACCCAGCTGGACTCGAACTTGGGAACTGCAGATTACGAGCCTGGATTAAGGCCATCGATATCTCCACTGAACGTGGGCAGGGAGTTTTGCGGAGATAAATCTCAATGCTGACCCAGCTGGGACTCGAACTTGGGAACTGCAGATTACGAGCCTGGGTTAAGGCCATCGATATCTCCTACTGACCGTGGGCAGGGAGTTTTGCGGAGATAAATCTCAATGCTGACCCAGCTGGGACTCGAACCTGGGAACTGCAGATTACGAGCCTGGGTTAAGGCCATCGATATCTCCTACTGAACGTGGGCAGGGAGTTTTGCGGAGATAAATCTCAATGCTGACCCAGCTGGGACTCGAACCTGGGAACTGCAGATTACGAGCCTGGGTTAAGGCCATCGATATCTCCTACTGAACGTGGGCAGGGAGTTTTGCGGAGATAAATCTCAATGCTGACCCAGCTTTGACTCGAACTTGGGAACTGCAGATTACGAGCCTGGGTAAAGGCCATCGATATCTCCTACTGACCGTGGGCAGGGAGTTTTGCGGAGATAAATCTCAATGCTGACCCAGCTGGGACTCGAACCTGGGAACTGCAGATTACGAGCCTGGGTTAAGGCCATCGATATCTCCTACTGAACGTGGGCAGGGAGTTTTGCGGAAATAAATCTCAATGCTGACCCAGCTGGGACTCGAACTTGGGAACTGCAGATTACGAGCCTGGGTTAAGCCATCGATATCTCCTACTGAACGTGGGCAGGGAGTTTTGCGGAGATAAATCTCAACGCTGACCCAGCTGGGATCTCGAACCTGGAACTGCAGATTACGAGCCTGGGTTAAGGCCATCGGTTATCTCCTACTGACCGTGGGCAGGGAGTTTTGCGGAGATAAATCTCAACGCTGAACCCAGCTGGGACTCGAACTTGGGAACTGCAGATTACGAGCCTGGGATTAAGGCCAATCGATATCTCCTACTGACCGTGGGCAGGGAGTTTTGCGGAGATAAATCTCAATGCTGACCAGTGGGACTCGAACTTGGGAACTGCAGATTACGAGCCTGGGTTAAGGCCATCGATATCTCCTACTGAACGTGGGCAGGGAGTTTTGCGGAGATAAATCTCAACGCTGACCCAGCTGGGACTCGAACTTGGGAACTGCAGATTACGAGCCTGGGTTAAGGCCATCGATATCTCCTACTGACCGTGGGCAGGGAGTTTTGCGGAGATAAATCTCAACGCTGACCCAGCTGGACTCGAACCTGGGAACTGCAGATTACGAGCCTGGATTAAGGCCATCGATATCTCCTACTGACCGTGGGCAGGGAGTTTTGCGGAGATAAATCTCAATGCTGACCCAGCTGGGACTCGAACTTGGGAACTGCAGATTACGAGCCTGGGTTAAGGCCATCGATATCTCCTACTGAACGTGGGCAGGGAGTTTTGCGGAGATAAATCTCAATGCTGACCCAGCTGGGACTCGAACTTGGGAACTGCAGATTACGAGCCTGGGTTAAGGCCATCGATATCTCCTACTGACCGTGGGCAGGGAGTTTTGCGGAGATAAATCTCAATGCTGACCCAGCTGGGACTCGAACTTGGGAACTGCAGATTACGAGCCTGGGTTAAGGCCATCGATATCTCCTACTGACCGTGGGCAGGGAGTTTTGCGGAGATAAATCTCAATGCTGACCCAGCTGGGACTCGAACCTGGGAACTGCAGATTACGAGCCTGGGTTAAGGCCATCGATATCTCCTACTGAACGTGGGCAGGGAGTTTTGCGGAGATAAATCTCAATGCTGACCCAGCTGGGACTCGAACTTGGGAACTGCAGATTACGAGCCTGGGTTAAGGCCATCGATATCTCCTACTGACCGTGGGCAGGGAGTTTTGCGGAGATAAATCTCAATGCTGACCCAGCTGGGACTCGAACCTGGGAACTGCAGATTACGAGCCTGGGTTAAGGCCATCGATATCTCCTACTGAACGTGGGCAGGGAGTTTTGCGGAGATAAATCTCAATGCTGACCCAGCTGGGACTCGAACTTGGGAACTGCAGATTACGAGCCTGGGTTAAGGCCATCGATATCTCCTACTGAACGTGGGCAGGGAGTTTTGCGGAGATAAATCTCAATGCTGACCCAGCTGGACTCGAACCTGGGAACTGCAGATTACGAGCCTGGGTTAAGGCCATCGATATCTCCTACTGAACGTGGGCAGGGAGTTTTGCGGAGATAAATCTCAATGCTGACCCAGCTGGGACTCGAACTTGGGAACTGCAGATTACGAGCCTGGGTTAAGGCCATCGATATCTCCTACTGAACGTGGGCAGGGAGTTTTGCGGAGATAAATCTCAATGCTGACCCAGCTGGGACTCGAACTTGGGAACTGCAGATTACGAGCCTGGGTTAAGGCCATCGATATCTCCTACTGAACGTGGGCAGGGAGTTTTGCGGAGATAAATCTCAATGCTGACCCAGCTGGGACTCGAACTTGGGAACTGCAGATTACGAGCCTGGGTTAAGGCCATCGATATCTCCTACTGAACGTGGGCAGGGAGTTTTGCGGAGATAAATCTCAATGCTGACCCAGCTGGGACTCGAACCTGGGAACTGCAGATTACGAGCCTGGGTTAAGGCCATCGATATCTCCTACTGAACGTGGGCAGGGAGTTTTGCGGAGATAAATCTCAATGCTGACCCAGCTGGGACTCGAACTTGGGAACTGCAGATTACGAGCCTGGGTTAAGGCCATCGATATCTCCTACTGAACGTGGGCAGGGAGTTTTGCGGAGATAAATCTCAATGCTGACCCAGCTGGGACTCGAACCTGGGAACTGCAGATTACGAGCCTGGGTTAAGGCCATCGATATCTCCTACTGAACGTGGGCAGGGAGTTTTGCGGAGATAAATCTCAATGCTGACCCAGCTGGGACTCGAACTTGGGAACTGCAGATTACGAGCCTGGGTTAAGGCCATCGATATCTCCTACTGAACGTGGGCAGGGAGTTTTGCGGAGATAAATCTCAATGCTGACCCAGCTGAGACTCGAACCTGGGAACTGCAGATTACGAGCCTGGGTTAAGGCCATCGATATCTCCTACTGAACGTGGGCAGGGAGTTTTGCGGAGATAAATCTCAATGCTGACCCAGCTGGGACTCGAACTTGGGAACTGCAGATTACGAGCCTGGGTTAAGGCCATCGATATCTCCTACTGACCGTGGGCAGGGAGTTTTGCGGAGATAAATCTCAATGCTGACCCATCTGGGACTCGAACCTGGGAACTGCAGATTACGAGCCTGGGTTAAGGCCATCGATATCTCCTACTGACCATGGGCAGGGAGTTTTGCGGAGATAAATCTCAATGCTGACCCAGCTGGGACTCGAACTTGGGAACTGCAGATTACGAGCCTGGGTTAAGGCCATCGATATCTCCTACTGACCGTGGGCAGGGAGTTTTGCGGAGATAAATCTCAATGCTGACCCAGCTGGGACTCGAACCTGGGAACTGCAGATTACGAGCCTGGGTTAAGGCCATCGATATCTCCTACTGAACGTGGGCAGGGAGTTTTGCGGAGATAAATCTCAATGCTGACCCAGCTGGGACTCGAACTTGGGAACTGCAGATTACGAGCCTGGGTTAAGGCCATCGATATCTCCTACTGAACGTGGGCAGGGAGTTTTGCGGAGATAAATCTCAATGCTGACCCAGCTGGGACTCGAACTTGGGAACTGCAGATTACGAGCCTGGGTTAAGGCCATCGATATCTCCTACTGAACGTGGGCAGGGAGTTTTGCGGAGATAAATCTCAATGCTGACCCAGCTGGGACTCGAACTTGGGAACTGCAGATTACGAGCCTGGGTTAAGGCCATCGATATCTCCTACTGACCGTGGGCAGGGAGTTTTGCGGAGATAAATCTCAATGCTGACCCAGCTGGGACTCGAACTTGGGAACTGCAGATTACGAGCCTGGGTTAAGGCCATCGATATCTCCTACTGAACGTGGGCAGGGAGTTTTGCGGAGATAAATCTCAATGCTGACCCAGCTGGGACTCGAACTTGGGAACTGCAGATTACGAGCCTGGGTTAAGGCCATCGGTATCTCCTACTGAACGTGGGCAGGGAGTTTTGCGGAGATAAATCTCAATGCTGACCCAGCTGGGACTCGAACTTGGGAACTGCAGATTACGAGTCTGGGTTAAGGCCATCGATATCTCCTACTGAACGTGGGCAGGGAGTTTTGCGGAGATAAATCTCAATGCTGACCCAGCTGGGACTCGAACTTGGGAACTGCAGATTACGAGCCTGGGTTAAGGCCATCGATATCTCCTACTGAACGTGGGCAGGGAGTTTTGCGGAGATAAATCTCAATGCTGACCCAGCTGGGACTCGAACTTGGGAACTGCAGATTACGAGCCTGGGTTAAGGCCATCGATATCTCCTACTGAACGTGGGCAGGGAGTTTTGCGGAGATAAATCTCAATGCTGACCCAGCTGGGACACGAACTTGGGAACTGCAGATTACGAGCCTGGGTTAAGGCCATCGGTATCTCCTACTGAACGTGGGCAGGGAGTTTTGCGGAGATAAATCTCAATGCTGACCCAGCTGGGACTCGAACTTGGGAACCGCAGATTACGAGTCTGGGTTAAGGCCATCGATATCTCCTACTGAACGTGGGCAGGGAGTTTTGCGGAGATAAATCTCAATGCTGACCCAGCTGGGACTCGAACTTGGGAACTGCAGATTACGAGCCTGGGTTAAGGCCATCGATATCTCCTACTGAACGTGGGCAGGGAGTTTTGCGGAGATAAATCTCAATGCTGACCCAGCTGGGACTCGAACCTGGGAACTGCAGATTACGAGCCTGGGTTAAGGCCATCGATATCTCCTACTGAACGTGGGCAGGGAGTTTTGCGGAGATAAATCTCAATGCTGACCCAGCTGGGACTCGAACTTGGGAACTGCAGATTACGAGCCTGGGTTAAGGCCATCGATATCTCCTACTGAACGTGGGCAGGGAGTTTTGCGGAGATAAATCTCAATGCTGACCCAGCTGGGACTCGAACTTGGGAACTGCAGATTACGAACCTGGGTTAAGGCCATCGATATCTCCTACTGAACGTGGGCAGGGAGTTTTGCGGAGATAAATCTCAATGCTGACCCAGCTGGGACTCGAACTTGGGAACTGCAGATTACGAGCCTGGGTTAAGGCCATCGATATCTCCTACTGACCGTGGGCAGGGAGTTTTGCGGAGATAAATCTCAATGCTGACCCAGCTGGGACTCGAACCTGGGAACTGCAGATTACGAGCCTGGGTTAAGGCCATCGATATCTCCTACTAAACGTGGGCAGGGAGTTTTGCGGAGATAAATCTCAATGCTGACCTAGCTGGGACTCGAACTTGGGAACTGCAGATTACGAGCCTGGGTTAAGGCCATCGATATCTCCTACTGAACGTGGGCAGGGAGTTTTGCGGAGATAAATCTCAATGCTGACCCAGCTGGGACTCGAACTTGGGAACTGCAGATTACGAGCCTGGGTTAAGGCCATCGGTATCTCCTACTGAACGTGGGCAGGGAGTTTTGCGGAGATAAATCTCAATGCTGACCCAGCTGGGACTCGAACTTGGGAACTGCAGATTACGAGTCTGGGTTAAGGCCATCGATATCTCCTACTGAACGTGGGCAGGGAGTTTTGCGGAGATAAATCTCAATGCTGACCCAGCTGGGACTCGAACTTGGGAACTGCAGATTACGAGCCTGGGTTAAGGCCATCGATATCTCCTACTGAACGTGGGCAGGGAGTTTTGCGGAGATAAATCTCAATGCTGACCCAGCTGGGACTCGAACTTGGGAACTGCAGATTACGAGCCTGGGTTAAGGCCATCGATATCTCCTACTGAACGTGGGCAGGGAGTTTTGCGGAGATAAATCTCAATGCTGACCCAGCTGGGACTCGAACTTGGGAACTGCAGATTACGAGCCTGGGTTAAGGCCATCGGTATCTCCTACTGAACGTGGGCAGGGAGTTTTGCGGAGATAAATCTCAATGCTGACCCAGCTGGGACTCGAACTTGGGAACTGCAGATTACGAGTCTGGGTTAAGGCCATCGATATCTCCTACTGAACGTGGGCAGGGAGTTTTGCGGAGATAAATCTCAATGCTGACCCAGCTGGGACTCGAACTTGGGAACTGCAGATTACGAGCCTGGGTTAAGGCCATCGATATCTCCTACTGAACGTGGGCTGGGAGTTTTGCGGAGATAAATCTCAATGCTGACCCAGCTGGGACTCGAACCTGGGAACTGCAGATTACGAGCCTGGGTTAAGGCCATCGATATCTCCTACTGAACGTGGGCAGGGAGTTTTGCGGAGATAAATCTCAATGCTGACCCAGCTGGGACTCGAACTTGGGAACTGCAGATTACGAGCCTGGGTTAAGGCCATCGATATCTCCTACTGAACGTGGGCAGGGAGTTTTGCGGAGATAAATCTCAATGCTGACCCAGCTGGGACTCGAACTTGGGAACTGCAGATTACGAGCCTGGGTTAAGGCCATCGATATCTCCTACTGAACGTGGGCAGGGAGTTTTGCGGAGATAAATCTCAATGCTGACCCAGCTGGGACTCGAACTTGGGAACTGCAGATTACGAGCCTGGGTTAAGGCCATCGATATCTCCTACTGACCGTGGGCAGGGAGTTTTGCGGAGATAAATCTCAATGCTGACCCAGCTGGGACTCGAACCTGGGAACTGCAGATTACGAGCCTGGGTTAAGGCCATCGATATCTCCTACTGAACGTGGGCAGGGAGTTTTGCGGAGATAAATCTCAATGCTGACCCAGCTGGGACTCGAACTTGGGAACTGCAGATTACGAGCCTGGGTTAAGGCCATCGATATCTCCTACTGAACGTGGGCAGGGAGTTTTGCGGAGATAAATCTCAATGCTGACCCAGCTGGGACTCGAACCTGGGAACTGCAGATTACGAGCCTGGGTTAAGGCCATCGATATCTCCTACTGAACGTGGGCAGGGAGTTTTGCGGAGATAAATCTCAATGCTGACCCAGCTGGGACTCGAACTTGGGAACTGCAGATTACGAGCCTGGGTTAAGGCCATCGATATCTCCTACTGAACGTGGGCAGGGAGTTTTGCGGAGATAAATCTCAATGCTGACCCAGCTGGGACTCGAACCTGGGAACTGCAGATTACGAGCCTGGGTTAAGGCCATCGATATCTCCTACTGAACGTGGGCAGGGAGTTTTGCGGAGATAAATCTCAATGCTGACCCAGCTGGGACTCGAACTTGGGAACTGCAGATTACGAGCCTGGGTTAAGGCCATCGATATCTCCTACTGACCGTGGGCAGGGAGTTTTGCGGAGATAAATCTCAATGCTGACCCAGCTGGGACTCGAACCTGGGAACTGCAGATTACGAGCCTGGGTTAAGGCCATCGATATCTCCTACTGACCGTGGGCAGGGAGTTTTGCGGAGATAAATCTCAATGCTGACCCAGCTGGGACTCGAACTTGGGAACTGCAGATTACGAGCCTGGGTTAAGGCCATCGATATCTCCTACTGACCGTGGGCAGGGAGTTTTGCGGAGATAAATCTCAATGCTGACCCAGCTGGGACTCGAACCTGGGAACTGCAGATTACGAGCCTGGGTTAAGGCCATCGATATCTCCTACTGAACGTGGGCAGGGAGTTTTGCGGAGATAAATCTCAATGCTGACCCAGCTGGGACTCGAACTTGGGAACTGCAGATTACGAGCCTGGGTTAAGGCCATCGATATCTCCTACTGAACGGTGGCAGGGAGTTTTGCGGAGATAAATCTCAATGCTGACCCAGCTGGGACTCGAACTTGGGAACTGCAGATTACGAGCCTGGGTTAAGGCCATCGATATCTCCTACTGAACGTGGGCAGGGAGTTTTGCGGAGATAAATCTCAATGCTGACCCAGCTGGGACTCGAACTTGGGAACTGCAGATTACGAGCCTGGGTTAAGGCCATCGATATCTCCTACTGAACGTGGGCAGGGAGTTTTGCGGAGATAAATCTCAATGCTGACCCAGCTGGGACTCGAACTTGGGAACTGCAGATTACGAGCCTGGGTTAAGGCCATCGATATCTCCTACTGAACGTGGGCAGGGAGTTTTGCGGAGATAAATCTCAATGCTGACCCAGCTGGGACTCGAACTTGGGAACTGCAGATTACGAGCCTGGGTTAAGGCCATCGATATCTCCTACTGACCGTGGGCAGGGAGTTTTGCGGAGATAAATCTCAATGCTGACCCAGCTGGGACTCGAACCTGGGAACTGCAGATTACGAGCCTGGGTTAAGGCCATCGATATCTCCTACTGAACGTGGGCAGGGAGTTTTGCGGAGATAAATCTCAATGCTGACCCAGCTGGGACTCGAACTTGGGAACTGCAGATTACGAGCCTGGGTTAAGGCCATCGATATCTCCTACTGAACGGTGGCAGGGAGTTTTGCGGAGATAAATCTCAATGCTGACCCAGCTGGGACTCGAACTTGGGAACTGCAGATTACGAGCCTGGGTTAAGGCCATCGATATCTCCTACTGAACGTGGGCAGGGAGTTTTGCGGAGATAAATCTCAATGCTGACCCAGCTGGGACTCGAACTTGGGAACTGCAGATTACGAGCCTGGGTTAAGGCCATCGATATCTCCTACTGAACGTGGGCAGGGAGTTTTGCGGAGATAAATCTCAATGCTGACCCAGCTGGGACTCGAACTTGGGAACTGCAGATTACGAGCCTGGGTTAAGGCCATCGATATCTCCTACTGAACGTGGGCAGGGAGTTTTGCGGAGATAAATCTCAATGCTGACCCAGCTGGGACTCGAACTTGGGAACTGCAGATTACGAGCCTGGGTTAAGGCCATCGGTATCTCCTACTGAACGTGGGCAGGGAGTTTTGCGGAGATAAATCTCAATGCTGACCCAGCTGGGACTCGAACTTGGGAACTGCAGATTACGAGTCTGGGTTAAGGCCATCGATATCTCCTACTGAACGTGGGCAGGGAGTTTTGCGGAGATAAATCTCAATGCTGACCCATCTGGGACTCGAACTTGGGAACTGCAGATTACGAGCCTGGCGCGCTACCGATTGAGCCACCCCTGCCCCAGGAAAGTGACACCTTTGTTTGATGTTTTTGTTAAACCGCTTACAAACTTTTTACTTTTTGTTAACCGTAGCACTGACAGTAGATGTCTTAGTATTGTAGCTGGACCAGACATTCCCGTTTTACGTGGGCCCTCTCAGGATGAATGAAAAGGAACTTGTTTTAGTTCTTTATTAAATATTAAACGAACTGTACAGCACGAGCAGATCTGTTACTAGCGGATAAGTAGTGGCAACACTGTTATAAAAAAATTCGGTCGGTAATGCAAGGGACTGAATAATAATTGAGGCTAGAATTTTGTAATGAAAGTCATCTATTGTGAGCTGTCAAGCCAGGTTGAGTAGACGTCCCTGTTCTCCAGGGACGTCTGGTCAATTCTGCAAACTGATTAAAGAGCAGCATGAAAAATTCTCTACTTAAAAATGAAAACATACATTTTAAAGATCTGAGAGATTTGTAAGAAGATTCTAAAGAGTAAAGAATTGGAAGATCAAAAAAAATTTTTTTCTGTGGAATCGAGAAAATGTCTTGATTAAAAACAAAAAAAAATTTTTTTTAATGAGTTGGGTTACCTCTGAACGGCACTTTTTTTGCACACAATGGGCTAAATGGCCAGGTCACCAGGACCCCGAAGGCTCAGAGAAGGTTGGGGGAGGGTACCCACTGGAACAGCTGTTGGGAGACAACGGGACCACGGCTTAACGTTCCATCTCACGGATGGTGCAAGCTATCTTTGCAAAGCTATCGGTGTATCCTATTGATTGTATATTATCTATATATCCTATTGACATCGGTGTATCCTTTGCAAAGCTATCGGTGTATCCTATTGATCGTGAGCAGGGCGGGGAGTTTTGAGGAGATAAATCTCAACGCTGAACCAGCTGGGGCTCGAACCTGGGAACTGCAGATTACGAGTTTGGTGCGCTACCGACTGTGCCACCTCGCTAGTCACTCCCCCCCCCCCTCTCCAATGTGTGCTATGAATTGTCAAAATCGTTTAGGTATGGGGCTAAAAATATTTGCTTAAAAAATTGGAACAAATGAGCCAAATTCAGATCATTTGTTTTATGACCAGTGAGTTAGACCGGGCCCCGGTTGGATGAGCCTGTTCTACCTGAAGTAGAGATGGATTCGTACAAGGGCTATTAGAGCTTTATATCCGAGAATCCTAAAACTTGCGAATCCTTGTATTGAAAACCTAATATCCCATGTATGACTTCATTTCCGTTAATATTTCATACAAAAAAATTAATGGAAATTTTTGTTTTATTAGTTTTTCGCTATTTTATTAGAAAGACGTAAATTCAAATTTCACTCTCACTTTCAACTGAAGAAAAAGTATTTATTAAAAAAAAATGGAGATTTGTCTAGACCTGAGTCGTGTTAAATAGTTAATATTTGTTCTCGTTTCCGCCTGGACCCTAATTGGTAAAATCAATTTGGATGGATATTAGTTATGAGTTCTTAGTTAAAAAGTTGATTTATTAACTATTAAAATCGTTTTAGCTTCAGTATCAGAGACCTTCTTTTGTTCCCAGCTGGGTCAGCGTTGAGATTTATCTCCGCAAAATTCCTCGCCCTGCCCACGGTCAGTAGGGGACACCGATGGGCTTGGAAAGGCCGCCGTCCGTCGGATGGGACGTTAAGCCGTGGCCCCGTGTGCGGGAGAGCCATACCCTCTGCACGTTAAAGTACACGTTGGATGGCCTTGACGGGAGGCTACCATCTGTCTCCCAACATCTGTTCCAGTGGGTCCCCTCCCCCAACCTTCTCTGAGCCTTCGGGGTCCATGTGACCTGGCCATTTAGCCCATGGTGTGCAAAAAAGTGCCACTCAGAGGTAAAACAACCCAACAACCTTCTTTCGTAATGCACTAATTTTCTTTCACTTTAAAAAAAAAAGTCCCTACTATAATAATAAATTTCAGATTGTAATGTTCTCTACTTGGCTGGATGTCGAAATAAACGTTCTCAATTGTTACACCTTGATTTGATGTAATGGAATAATTTAACTTTCAAATTAATTTGGGGTTCGTAGGATTCCTCCCATGAAAAGTTGTTTGGTGAAAATTGCCGCTTTAATGCAATGTCATTAAAAGTTATAAAAGTGCGTAAATTGGTGAAGATATTACAAATAATTCTATTGACCAATGGTATCTTTTTGCCACCCTCCCCCCTGCAAACATTCCTGCAGACATATGGTTAGGATCACACCAATGTCTCAGATGGACCAAAAGAGGCACTGTCGAAATTTAAACCTTAATGCTGTGTACGTATCGGTAGCAGAACAGGGAGATTCTGCTAGTAGATGAGATTTACCAAATAATGTCTTTATACCATAATTAACTGTTTATATTAGTTGATTTGTGACAAAAGTTGTAAGGAGGATAGCTTTAGTTCAAAATCTTTAGTTCATATTTTAACCACCAGATGGCAGGACCTATAAAAAAATGTTTTTCATTTTGTAGTTGGAACCTAGGTTCGAGTCATAGGTAACGCATGTATGTTTGTGTCGTTTTTCTGCTGGAGTCTCGCCATTCTCACAGACCTTCTACTGTGGCGTATAAACTGACAGGTTCCTGTTAGAACTTTGTGGAAAGCAGCTGCGTGAGGGGATTTTTATTTTTTTTATAGTTATGCAGACTATCAGTTTTGTATTAAATTATGAGCTTTACATTTAAACCTTTTCATTTGTGATAGTAAGTAGCAAGTAATATCCGTAGTCATGAGCAAATAAGATTCTGTAAGCAAAAAATGGCTATCAGATGTTGATACAAATGTCTGAATAAAAATATTGCAAAAAAAAAAGTTAAAGTTGTTTGTCAGCGCCATCTATTGAACATTATGGAAAATGTATGCGATGATGATGATGATAATATTTTCGGGATACAAAACTATTCTCAGGATCCCAACTTTGAAAGAACTGTTATCATTTCCAAGCATATATATATATTGAATTCAGACCACTTAGTTTTTAAGTGATAAACATATTTTCCTAATTGACATAATTATAAAGTTTCAAAGCTACCGTTTTATTTATTAAATTATTTAGATAGAGTGAAATCGAGATTGAAAGTTATTTGTGAGCTCAGGGTTTTCTTCAAAATGCGAGTTAATCTTTCGCCTTTTACTAAAGATTACCGTGGAGAAAAGCATCACAATGAGCCTTTGGGCAATTTTTGAAGTCGCTTCAGGGCGATTTCACACTAAAAATAGTTATAATTCAAACTTGTTTTCTTGCGACTAAGTTATTTTTAATGAGTTCTAGGAGGTACGATATCTTCGCTGCATTTATTGAGAAATGGGATGTAATGCGCTGCCCCAGAGCACATGGTCTACTTGTTCGGCTCTCGCCCACACCAAGTTGTCTAAATGATGCATCATCAAAATTTTAGAGTACTAGTACACAACTCATTACTAACAGCGTAGTGAGATTTTGATGCGAGATAAGACGTGACATTTCATTTACCAATGATGATGTTCTGTATACGATATTTAGCTGATTATATTAGTTAATGATTTGTGCTCAAGGTTGTAAAGTGTTTAGCTTAAATTCAAATTTCATTAATTAAAAAATCACGTTTCATTTCTAATAATCATTTAGTTCTCAGTTCAGTCACCAGATGGCATTACGTATATACCGAATAGACAAAATATTTGTTTCATATTTACTTCTGTAATCATGCAGCCTATGAATTTAGTATTTCATTATATGCCCTGCATTTAAATTATTTCATATATAATAGAGATTAGCAGGCTAGTGACTGTAATCACTAACAAATTCGGATCCAATTTATCAGAAAAAGATTGTTTAATGCACTTTGTTATAAATTAAAGTTTCAAAGATTTGGAAGAGAAGTTCATAGGTTTTTAATTTTGGGTTTCAGATGTTTTAGGAACGTTACTAGATTTTATGTACCGTATTTGCCGGCGTATAAGACGCACCCCTTTTTTAGACACATTTTTAAGGGGAAAAAAAAATTCCACATTGTTTCATGAATTTCCATAAAGATTTACTGTACTCATTTTAGAGTTATCTATGTATACAAAAAATGTAACTAGGGAACATTGCAGTTAGACACCTTTTAATGTTCATCCTCAAAACCCAGAAATTCATATCCAGAGCTAAATGAAGAATCACTTGAAGCCTCTTTTTCAGAAACTGAGTCTTCGTATAACGAATCATCCTCTGTGCCATCAAGTGAGTTACTAATACCACATTTCTTAACAACTGTCTCATGTTTCACAGCATTCCATGAAGATTTGACTCATTCACAAATCTGCAAAATGCTAGGCCTCTTCCTTCTTCCTGATGGTGTCACTTCAAAATCTGTAGACTGCATCCAACTGTTCCATTTCTCCTTCATGAATCCTTTAAATGGTTTATTAATGCAGACATCTAAAGGTTGAAACTGGCTCGTTAGTCCACCTGGAATTACAGCTAACTGAGTTTTCAGTTGGTTGATTTTATTTTTTACAGCTTCTGTTCTATGACTCCGAAACTGATCCCATACTAGCAAGGCAGGTTTCTTTAACAGTCCACCAGGACGCCTAGACCACACATTGTCTATCCACAACTTCATCCCCCCTTCATCCATCCAGCCCTTAGGATGAACGTGCACAAACACACCTTTAGGCAGTTTTTCCTTGGGGAAGGTTTTCCTTTCGAAAATCAAAAGAGGCGGCAATTTTGTTCCATTGGCACAACAAGACAACACGACTGTGTAGTGCGTTTTCTCATGTCCACAAGTTTTAACAATAACACTTATTGCACCTTTGGAATCTACTGTTTTGTTTGAGGGTACATCAAACGTCAGTGGGACCTCATCCATGTTTGCTATTTGTGAAAGTTCAAAATTTCCTCTTTTTCTTGCATTAATGACAAATTTATGGAACTCGATAATCTTGTCTTCATATTCTGTTGGCATCTTTTGTGCTATTTTTGTTTTAGTCCGCATACGTAAGTGATTTCTTTTCATGAATCTAGAACACCATGACGTTGATCCTGTAAAATCAGCGATGCCTCTGTTAGTAGCTATCACTCTTGCTTGTTGAATAGTCATTTTTGTGGAAACTGAAAATCCCGAGCTTCGGTGGTCTAATATCCAAGTTTTTAATTCTTTTTCTAGTTCCGGTCATTTTGCAATTCCATGTTGCAGATTATGTTTAATACGCATAGCTGTTTTTCGGTCTTCTTCCTGTCTTCTCCAAGTTCTTATCATCTTTTCTGATGGCGGTGATCCGAAATTCCTCTCTGCTGCCCTGTTTCCGTGTTCTTTGGGATACTCAATCACTCGTAGCTTGAATGAAATATCGTAGCAGAATCTGCGTTGTTTTTGAGCCATGTTTCGCAGCAAAAACACGAGAAAGCTTCTTCGGTACTAAAAGTTTACGTTTTGGTTGCCTTGAGGCGCTGTAATCGGTAATGACGCGCCATGCTCGCGCTTTTCGAAAAAATATGCCGGTGAAATGTGATCACGCATGCGCACATTGGATGAATCGTAACCTTGAGATGTCAGTGGATCTGAACTCTATTTTACTGGAATGCTGCCTCTGTCAGTAGTGAAGCATAAAATATATCACGCAACTTATTATTTTTACAGAACAAAAAAAAATATGGAAACGATTTATTTGAAACCATTCTTTCACAAAAGGACAAAATGCAAAAGAATACTTATATAGGTATATTGATATAAACCAAAAGTTTTAGACTGAAATTTCAACTCATAATTTTGATTACCGGCGCATAAGACGCACCCCATATTTTAGGCGCATTTTGAGGGGGGGAAAAGTGCGTCCTATACGCCGGCAAATACGGTAATTGTCTGGTGAAATGGGAAAAAGGTTTGGTATTAGCGCCATCTATTGATCATTGAGGGAACTGTTACAATCGACAATATTATTCTTAGGATCCTTATTTGAAAGAACCCTCATCATTCCTAAGCATATACATTTAATTCAGACCCTACTTGAAAGAACTATCATCATTTCTAAGTATATATTGAATTCAGATCATTTAGTTATTAAGTGAAAAGCATATTTTCCTAATTGACATAATCATAAAGTTTCAAAGAACAAAGCTACCGTTTTATTTATTAAATTATTTAGATAGAGTGAAATCGAGATTGAAAGTTATTTGTGAGCTCAGGTTTTTCTTCAAAATGCGAGTTAATCTTTCGCCTTTTACTAAAGATTACCGTGGAGAAAAGCATTACAATGAGCCTTAAGGTAATTTTTGAAGTCGCCTCAGGGCGATTTATAATTCAAACTAAAAATAGTTATAATTCAAACTTTTTTTTGCCACTAAGTTATTTTTAATGAGTTCTAGGAGGTACGATATCTTCACTCACTCTCTATCAAACATTCCTGCAGACATTAATGGTTAGGATCACATCAATGTCGCAGATGGACCAAAAGAGGACTGTCGAAATTTCGACCTTAATGCTGTGTAACGGATCGGTAGCAGAACAGGAAGATTCTGTTAGTAGATGAGATTTACCAAATAATGTCTTTATACCATAATTAACTGTTTATATTAGTTGATTTGTGCCAAAAGTTGTAAGGAGGTTAGCTTTAGTTCAAAATCTTTAGTTCTTATTTTAACTACCAGATGGCAGGACCTATAAGAAAAGTTTTTTCATTCTGTAGCTCCTGTCAGACCTCTGTGGCAAGCAGCTGCTTGAGGGGGTATTTATTGTCGTTATACCATGTCTTTATACCATAATTAACTGTTTATATTAGTTGATTTGTGCCAAAAGTGGTAGGAGGTTAGCTTTAGTTCTTATATTAACCACCAGATGGGAAGACCTATATGAAAAGTTTTTTTTTCATTCTGTAGTTGTAGGAACCTGGGTTCGAGTCATAGGTAAGGCATGGATGCTTGTGTCGTTTTTCTGCTGAAGTCTCGCCATTCTCACAGACCTTCTACTGTGGTGTATAAACTGACAGGTTCCTGTTAGAACTCTGTGGAAAGCAGCTGCGTGAGGGTTTTTTTTTATAGTTATGCAGACTATCAGTTTTGTATTAAATTATGAGCTTTACATTTAAACCTTTTCATTTGTGATAGTAAGTAGCAAGTAATATCCGTAGTCATGAGCAAATAAGATTCTGTAAGCAAAAAATGGCTATCAGATGTTGATACAAATGTCTGAATAAAAATATTGCAAAAAAGAAAGTTGAAGTTGTTTGTCAGCGCCATCTATTGAACATTATGGAAAATGTATATGATGATGATGATAATATTTTCGGGATACAAAACTATTCTCAGGATCCCAACTTTGAAAGAACTGTCATCATTTCCAAGCATATATATATATTGAATTCAGACCACTTAGTTATTAAGTGATAAACATATTTTCCTAATTGACATAATTATAAAGTTTCAAAGAACAAAGCAACCGTTTTAATTATTAAATTATTTAGATAGAGTGAAATCGATATTGAAAGTTATTTGTGAGCTCAGGTTTTTCTTCAAAATGCGAGTTAATCTTTCGCCTTTTACTAAAGATTACCGTGGAGAAAAGCATCACAATGAGCCTTAGGGCAATTTTTGAAGTCGCCTCAGGGCGATTTATAATTCAAACTAAAAATAGTTATAATTCAAACTTGTATTCTTGCGACTAAGTTATTTTTAATGAGTTTCAGGAGGTACGATACTTCGCTGCATTTATTGAGAAATGGGATGTAAAGCCGTATTGGAGGAGAAGCCATACCCAACGTATTAAAAGTAGAACAATTGGTACTTAATTGTAAATCAACTGCTGAATACATTGTTATATTTTTATATTGAGTTTGTTTTCGTATTATAGTAAGACATTTTACGGGAGAATGTAAAAATTAGGCAGCTAATTTGTCAAGACGTTTTCTCTACTATTTGAAAACTTAAGGCACTCAACATTGAGTACCTCTTCGGTCTCTTTCATAGTACATTAAGAAGTGATCCGCATATTCTTTTGTACAGATTCGTCAAGTAAGGAGATTAAAATTTTTTCTTCTTTCCTGATATATTTAGTTGTTAAGCCGTGTGCGGGAGAACCATACTCTGTGCACGTTAAAGAACACGCTGGACGGCCTTGACGTGAAGCTACCATCTGTCTGTTAGCAGAGGTCTAGTGGGTCCCCTCCCCATAACCCTCTCTGAGTCTCGGGTCCTTGTGACCTTGCCATTTATCCCATTGTGTGCAAAAGAAGTGCCACTAAAGAGGTAAAACAACTCAGCCCACAAACCTTCGTTCCTACTAGTATTTCTAATATTGTTAATTCCAAATGAATTTGTTTTAATTGAATGATCACTGATGATTAGCGACATGCTAATGATTAGCGACATGCATTTGTCTTTTTTTATGATACGTCAGATAATTTTTTCATTTTCTTACTTTATTTTTCGGTTATAGATGTTTTAGCAACATTGCTAGATTCTGTAAGTAAAAAGAGCTGTTAGAAATCTGATTTCAAAAAAAGAATTGCGATCCAATGAAGACGCGCTGTCTGCTGTGGGTGGCAGGCGGTCGCCGTGAGTGCAACCCTTCCTGTTGGCTCGGTGGGGATCGGTGGCGCCCTCTTACGGGAGCCACCTCTTTCTCTCAGCCACCGTAGGTTTGCATGATCTGATTTGCTGGTTTGTGAGTGATTTTCTCTGTTATAAATGAGTGTATGAACGGAAAAAGGCTTCCTCCTATGTACTGTTCTGTAACTCTGCCTTTTTCAGTTTCCTCCTTCCCTTTTTTTCTGATGGAGAATAAATGTGATCTCTTCATTATGTTTCGCAGAGTGAGCTTGCTGTAGCGATGACCTAGTCAAATGGCTAGCGCACGTTGCGGTGGCTGCTGTACCATATTAAAATGGACAATGCATTGCAATTTGAGCGTGGGGGGAGGCCCCACCCTCATGTCCAAAAAGCAAACCGTTGTTACTAAGCAAACTGAAACGTTTGCCAGTTTAATAGACCTGCAGTTTCAGTCTAATGGAAAGAGGCTTAATATTAGGAAAGAGGTGTAATACAAAGATGACGACTTCATCGATGATGTGGACAACCGAGTGAGTCCCTTGCTGCTTCCAATGATACTCTACAGTTCACTATATATTCAGAAGTTTATCCTATCATCAAAGATCTCAAGGCAAGGAAAGCACCGGGAAAGAATTGGGTTAGGTTGTTTTACCTCTGAGCGGCACTTTTTTGCACACCATGGGCTAAATGGCCAGGTGACAAGGACCCCGAAGGCTCAGAGAATGTTGGGGGTTGGGTGTTTTACCTCTGAGCGGCACTTTTTTGCACACCATGAGCTAAATGGCCAGGTCACAAGGACCCCGAAGGCTCAGAGAAGGTTGAGTTGTTTTACCTCTGAGCGGCACTTTTTTGCACACCATGGGCTAAATGGCAAGGTCACGTGGACCCCGAAGGCTCAGAGAAGGTTGGGGGTTGGGTTGTTTTACCTCTGAGCGTCAATTTTTTGCACACCATGGGCTAAATGGCCAGGTCACAAGGACCCCGAAGGCTCAGAGAAGGTTGGGGGAGGGGACCCACTGGAACAGCTGTTGGGAGACAGATGGTAGCTTCCCGTCAAGGCCATCCAACGTGTTCTTTAACGTGCAAAGGGTATGGCTCTCCCACACACGGCGACACGGCTTAACGTCCAATCCGATGGACGGTGGCTTTTCCAAGCCCATCGGTGTCCCCTACTGACCGTGGGCAGGGCGGGGAATTTTGCGGAAGTCAGTCTCAGGTCCCTTTAAGCCGCCACGATCGGTGTGTGTGTGTGAAGGTCCCTTTAAGCCACCACGATCGGTGCGTGTGTGAAGGTCCCTTTAAGCCGCCACGATCGATGTGTGTGTGAAGGCCCCTTTAAGCCGCCACGATCGGTGTGTGTGTGAAGGTCCCTTTAAGCCGCCACGATCGGTGTGTGTGTGAAGGTCCCTTTAAGCCGCCACGATCGGTGTGTGTGTGAAGGTCCCTTTAAGCCACCACGATCGGTGTGTGTGTGAAGGTTCCTTTAAGCCGCCACGATCGGTGTGTGTGTGAAGGTCCCTTTAAGCCGCCACGATCGATGTGTGTGGAAGGCCCCTTTAAGCCGCCACGATTGGTGTGTGTGTGTGTGAAGGTCCCTTTAAGCCACCACGATCGGTGTGTGTGTAGACCGCCTTAGTCCTAACAGAAATTACACTGAATTGCTATTTTGTGACCTATTGACTATTGTTTTTCTACTCATCGAAGAGTTTTTTTCGAATCGTTTGCCTCGCGATAATCAGTTTACGTATCAGATGAACGGAGTTTTAGACATTTGCAGAACAACGAACCTTGCGAGGCCCAGCAACATGTGATTTAAATTGGTTAATTTATCAGTTTTCATCGTCCGAGTTCGAAAGAGCAATGATCATTAACCCACACCCTTCGTTGCCGGCGAGAAAGGATCATTCATCAAGTTGCTCGTCAGCGCTCTTATAACAGATCACAGACAAGGAAACGAGCCAAACGAGAATCGTATTCGTTGATACACGCGTTCAACTAGTTGTTAAGGAGTACGCCTTGATGCCTTGATCGGCACCTATAATCGTTTTCATGGTAATGAAGTACGATATATAAGAGATTGTCAGAGGCTGCTTTCTTCGCATCGCCATTTTGATTCGTGTGTCGGCAGTTCTCGCTTGAAGGCATCTCTTTTGCAATACTATTAATATTGCCGCTATGCTGAAAAAACTTTTAATCATTTTATTTTATTTTTTAATACTTTTTTTAGGGGTGGGGTGGCTCAGTCGGTAGCGCGCCAGGCTCGTAATCTGTAGTTCCCAGGTTCGAGTCCCAGCTGGGTCAGCGTTGAGATTTATCTCCGCAAAATTCCCCGCCCTGCCCACGGTCAGTAGGGGATACCGATGGGCTTGGAAAGGCCGCCGTCCGTCGGATGGGACGTTAAGCCGTGGCCCCATGTGCGGGAGAGACATACCCTGTGCACGTTAAAGAACACGCTGGATGGCCTTGACGGGAGGCTACCATCTGTCTCCCAACAGCTGTTCCAGTGGGTCCTCTCCCCCTACCTTCTCTGAGCCTTCGGAGTCTATGGGACCTGACCATTTAGACCATGGTGTGCAAAAAAGTGCCGCTCAGAGGTAAAACAACCCAAGCCAACTCGGTGCTTTTGCAACCAAAAAGAGTTGTTCGGGTGGAGGGTCAACCTTTCACTGTCTTCAAATTTGTCATCTTTCATCTCTCTGCTTCTTTCTCTCTTTTTTGTTGGAGTCTTTCTTTCATTTTTTTTTATTGGAATCCCCTTTTCATTAAAAATTTCTCTCCTTTTTATTGGAGTGTTTCTTTCTATTAATTGGAATTCTCTATTTATTGAAATCTTTCTCCCTATTGGAGTCCTCATTTATTGGGATCTTTCTCTCTATTGGAATCCTCTATTTATTGGAATCTTTTCCTCAATTTATTGGATTCTCTCTGTTTTTATCGGAATCTTTCTCTCTACTAGAATCCTCTATTTATTGGAATCTCTATCTCTTTTTATTGGAATCTTTCTCTCTATTGGAATCCTCAATTTATTGGAATCTCTCTCTCTTTTTATTGGAATCTTTCTCTCTATTGTAATCCTCAATTTATTGAAATCTCTCTCTTTTTATTGGAATCTCTATCTCTTTTCATTGAAATCTTTCGCTCTATTGGAATCCTCAATTTATTGGATTCTCTCGCTTTTTATCGGAATCTTTCTGTCTATTAGAATCCTCTATTTATTGGAATATCTCTCTCTTTTTATTGGAATCTTTCTCTCTATTGTAATCCTCAATTTATTGAAATCTCTCTCTTTTTATTGGAATCTCTATCTCTTTTCATTGAAATCTTTCGCTCTATTGGAATCCTCAATTTATTGGATTCTCTCGCTTTTTATCGGAATCTTTCTGTCTATTAGAATCCTCTATTTATTGGAATATCTCTCTCTTTTTATTGGAATCTTTCTCTCTATTGGAATCCTTTATTTATTGGAATTTTTCTCTCTATTGGAATCCTCAGTTTATTGAAATCTCTCTCTTTTTATCGGAATCTTTCTCTCCATTAGAATCCTCTATTTATTGCAATCTCTTTTTTTATTGGAATCTTTCTCTCTATTGGAATCCTCAATTTATTGAAATCTCTCTCTCTTTTTATTTGAATCTCTCTCATTTTATTTGAATCTTTCTTTCTATTAGAATCCTCTATTTATTGGAGTCTTTCTCTCTATTGGAATCCTCAATTTATTGAAATCTCTCTCTCTTTTTATTTGAATCTTTCTCTCTATTAAAAATCTCTCTTTTTATTGGAATCGTTCTCTCTGTTTATTGGAATCTTTCTCAAAATCTTTTAATCATTTCCTTCCTTGAGGTTGTGGTCCCCAACCATTATCTTAATCGAATCCTAATTCCCAAAAAACTTTGAAATCATACAGCATAAAAAAAAAAAACTTGTTGACTACATAAACGCTTAGATGCTACTTTTGTTAATAAATAAAAAATAATTAAAACGCTCAAAAATATTAAACCCACCTATAAACAATATTCAAAGATCGGAAGTAAGTTTCGGAACGTATGATAAGACAACACTACAGCACACGGGGGTTGAAATAACGACACCTTTTTCGGATTCCAAAGCAGGTAGACAAGTTGCCTCAAACTGATAATAAATGATTTAACGGTTGGGTTGTTTTACCTCTGAGCGGCACTTTTTTGCACACCATGGGCTAAATGACCAGGTCACATGGACCCCGAAGGCTCAGAGAAGGTTGGGGGAGGGGACCCACTGGAACAGCTGTTGTGAGACAGATGGTAGCCTCCCGTCAAGGCCATCCAGCGTGTTCTTTAACGTTGGGTTGTTTTACCTCTGAGCGGCACTTTTTTGCACACCATGGGCTAAATGGCCAGGTCACATGGACCCCGAAGGCTCAGAGAAGGTTGGGGGAGGAGACCCACTGGAACAGCTGTTGGGAGACAGATGGTAGCCTCCCGTCAAGGCCATCCAGCATGTTCTTTAACGTTGGGTTGTTTTACCTCTGAGCGGCACTTTTTTGCACACCATGGACGAAATGGCCAGGTCACATAGACCCCGAAGGCTCAGAGAAGGTTGGGGGAGGAGACCCACTGGAACGGCTGTTGGGAGACAGATGGTAGCCTCCCGTCAAGGCCATCCAGCGTGTTCTTTAACGTGCACAGGGTATGGCTCTCCCGCACACAGCGCCACGGCTTAACGTCCCATCCGACGGACGGCGGCCTTTCCAAGCCCATCGGTGTCCCCTACTGACCGTGGGCAGGGCGGGGAATTTTGCGGAGATAAATCTCAACGCTGACCCAGCTGGGACTCGAACCTGGGAACTACAGATTACGAGCCTGGCGCGCTACCGACTGAGCCACCCCCGCCCCTGATTTAACGGTAATGCTCACATTATTATCCCTTGAAGAAGTAAGATTTGCTTCAGCTATTAGTTTGTTAAATTGATCGTTGCTCCTCGTAGCAAATCAAAAATAGCCTCACAATTCATCTGTAAGCTTGGACTTCCTCTAAAATGCGTTACACTTCAGCGAACAAATCAGTAAATCGAAAATTAAATCTGATAAAAGTGTGCTACGTTTGAATGTCTTGACCTATCCATAAGCTCCTTAATCTATCACCGTTGGCAACAAATTATTGTTTATTGCGGTTGCCACGCAACCGAACAGCAATAGGCCGGTGATTTTGCTTCTGAAAGTGTTTTGACACTTAAGGCTTCGCTTTTAGCCATTGTCATCTGTCTCTTTGCTGTTTGTTCCACTTTGAGAGGAGAGACAATAATTGTGATGCAGAGGAGACTTCAGAATCCGGAAAAAGCCTCTGATTAATGAGAAGATAACTACAACTTCGTGATTGCCCGGATGCAGCTTCCCTGAGGCATTGCAGACACTTCTTCAGAATGAAACGAAAGATTCGACGATTTCATTCTCCCCCCGAGGGGCAGGGGTGGCTCAGTCGGTAGCACGCCAGGCTCGTAATCTGTAGTTCCCAGGGTCGAGTCCCAGCTGGGTCAGCATTGAGATTTATCTCCGCAAAACTCCCCGCCCTGCCTACGGTCAGTAGGGAACACCGATAAGCTAGGAAAGGTCACCGTCCGTCGGATGGGACGTTAAGCCGTGATCCCGTGTACGGGAAAGCCATACCCTGTGCACGTTAAAGAACACGCTGGATAACTTTGACGAGAGGCTACCATTTGTCTCCTAACAGTTGCCCTGTGGGTCCCCTCTTCTAACTCTTCTGAGCCATCAGGATCCATGTGACCTGGCCATTTAGCCCATTGTGTGCAAAAAAGTGCCACTTAGAGGTAAAACAACCCAACCCAATCCCCCAATACACACAGAAATAAGTTTTTGAGTAACCACAACGCTTAAACCAAAAAGTAACTTTGAGAATATTCTTGCTGCTTTGGGTTTCTTTGCGAATGTAGACTTCGATCACTTAAGACCTAAATTCTGCAACAAAGCTCATAAACAGAAAAGTATGTAATCCCTCTTAGTTTAGGGGCGGGGGTGGCTCAGTCGGTAGCGCGCCAGGCTCGTAATCTGTAGTTCCCAGGTTCGAGTCCCAGCTGGGTCAGCGTTGAGATTTATCTCCGCAAAATTTCCCCACCCTGCCCACGGTCAGTAGGGGACACCGATGGGCTTGGAAAGGCCGCCGTCCGTCGGATGGGACGTTAAGCCGTGGCCCCTGTGTGCGGGAGAGCCATACCCTGTGCACGTTAAAGAACACGCTGGATGGCCTTGACGGGAGGCTACCATCTGTCTCCCAACAGCTGTTCCAGTGGGTCCCCTCCCCCAACCTTCTCTGAGCCTTCGGGGTCCATGAGACCTGGTCATTTAGCCCATGGTGTGCAAAAAAGTGCCGCTCAGAGGTAAAACAACCCAACCCAACCCCTCCCCCAACCTTCTCTGAGCCTTCGGGGTCCATGTGACCTGGCCATTTAGCTCATGTTGTGCAAAAGAGTGCCGCTCAGAGGTAAAACAATCCAATCCAAAAGCCTACGGTCAGTAGGGAACACCGATGGGCTAGGAAAGGCCACCGTCCGTCGGATGGGACGTTAAGCCGTGATCCGTGTACCGGAAAGCCATACCCTGTGCACGTTAAAGAACACGCTGGATGACTTTGACGAGAGGCTACCATCTGTCTCCTAACAGTTGCCCAGTGGGTCCCCTCTTGAAACTTTCTCTGAGCCCTCAGGATCCTTGTGACCTGGCCATTTAGCCCATGGTGTGCAAAAAAGTGCGGCTCAGAGGTGAAACAACCCAACCCAAACAACCCATGACCACCTGATAACATGTCAGGTGCTCTGACCGCTAGCTACCGACTGCTAAGATCGAAATCTCCTCTATTTGATAACATAAACCTTCTTACCTGCAGTAAAGTAAAACAGCGAAGACCCTAGCCTAAATACACATATTTGTATGTCTTTAGGCTAGGGTCTTCGCTGTTTAGCAACACATGAAACCAAGAGTGATTACATTCATTTCTTAATTTGAAACTAACATCGAGAGTTGGATTGTTTTACCTCTGAGCGGCACTTGTTTGCACACAGTGGGCTAAATGGCCATGTCACAAGGACACCAAGGGTTCAGAGAAAGTTGAGGGGAGGAGACCCTCTGGACAACTGTTAGGAGACAGCTGGTAGTTTTTTTGTCAAGGCCATCCAGCGTGTTCCATCCAAGGGCCATCCAGCGTGTTCTTTAACGTGCTCTCCCGCACACGAGGCCACGGCTCAACGTCCCATTCGATAGACGGTGGTCTTTCCAAGCCCATCGGTGTCCTCTACTGACCGTGGGCACGGCGGAGAATTTTGCGGAGATAAATTTCTACGCTGGCTCCAGATGTTAGGAGACTAATGGTAGCTTCTCGTCAAGGACATCCAGTAACATGCACAGGATATAGTTCTTCCGTACACTGCGGTAATGTTTAACGTCCCATTCGATGGACGGCTGACTCTCTAAACCAATCGACATCCACTTTCTCGACGGGGCAGAACTGGGGTTAGCGAATGTATATCTCAATTGCAGATTACGAGTCTGATCTACTTCCTACTCAGCCCCGGGGGGTTAGGAGAGTTTAGCACGGGTGTGGAGGGGGGGGGGGTCTGAATGACAGGCCCCTTTTACAGATATTCACCACGAAATACATCACTGATGTTGGTGTCCTTTAATAAGCCTCACGGTGGACAGAATCGAATTGCACTGCTTAACCGCGTGATGGCGTGAGGACAGGTCATCGCACTGACAAAAACATTCCAACGACTGCTCCCAATTAAAGTGAGGTCACCTCCGCGAAGGTAGAGTGTGTGGGTGGAGAGGTCACAGAGGTCAGCGTGGAAGACAACTTCAAGATGGATTTTGAATAAATGCATTCATGTTTCGCTCTTTTCTTCCTAATTGATAAGAGCTGTTTCTTTTTTTTTTCCATCGCTTGAAAGACATCAATCAGCTCCTCCTGGGGAAGATCTCATTCTCAATGGCTGAGGAGGAGATGACTGACAGACAAGGAAACGGGCCACGAAATGGGAGTGGAAACGAATGCCAAATGGGAAATCTTGAAAAACATCGTCTGTGGCTCGGGTCGTCGCAAACATGGGGACATGCTAATTTATTTCATTTCTTCATTGTAGCCTGGGAGTGAAAATTTTTCGCATTTAAAGAGAAGAATAGATATTTACTCTGGCGAATATGGGATGATCTTTGGGTTGTTTTACATCTGAGCGGCACTTTTTTGCACACCATGGGCTAAATGGCCAGGTCACATGGACCCCGAAGGCTCAGAGAAGGTTGGGAGAGGGGACCCACTGGAACAGCTGTTGGGAGACAGATGGTAGCCTCCCGTCAAGGCCATCCAGCGTGTTCTTTAACGTGCACAGGGTATGGCTCTCCCGCACACGGGGCCACGGCTTAACGTCCCATCCGACGGACGGCGGCCTTTCCAAGCCCATCGGTGTCCCCTACTGACCGTGGGCAGGGCGGGGAATTTTGCGGAGATAAATCTCAACGCTGACCCGGCTGGGACTCGAACCTGGGAACTACAGATTACGAGCCTGACGCGCTACCGACTGAGCCACATCCCGCCCCCAGGTCACAAGGACTCCGAAGGCTCAGAGTAGGTTGGGGAAGGGGGCCCACTGGAACAACTGTTAAGAGACAGTAACCTCCCATCAAGACCATCCAGCTTGTTCTTTAACGTGCACAGAGTATGGCTCTTCCATACACAGAGCCACGGCTTAACCTCCATTCGAAGGACCTCGGCCTTTCGAAGTCCATCGGTGTCCCCTACTGACCTTGGACAGGGCAGGGAGTTTTGCGGAGATAGAATCTTAACTCTGGCCCAGCTAGGACTCGAACCTGGGAAATGCAGATTTCGAGCCAGGTGCGCTACCGGCCCTGCTCGTGGAATGATCGTTTTCAAAGAAAAGGAAATTTTTTCATTTTCCACCTTTCACGGCTTGTAAAAATCGAAATTTGAACTAATGGACATGTTAACTAACATAATGAATTGTGGGAAACCCATTTGGTACAGATCTTTCGGAACTTTGAATCTTGATGATTAATTGTTTCCACACTGCCAATCGATACACTGACATCTAAACCATTACCTGAACGGTGATGTGCGGATTTTCCTTAATGAGTTCACGAACAGCAGCGATGGTTCTGTCGTTCACGGCCTCCTTCGATCTGTCTGCACGTGGGACTTCTTCGAAGCTCTGCCGTCCTCTGAATTTGCGCATCCATCTTGAAAGAGTGCTACATGAATAGGGTTGGGTTGCTTTACCTCTGAGCGGCACTTTTTTGCACACCATGGGCTAAATGGCCAGGTCACATGGACCCCGAAGGCTCAGAGAAGGTTGGAGGAGGGGACCCACTGGAACAGCTGTTGGGAGACAGATGGTAGCCTCCCGTCAAGGCCATCCAGCGTGTTTTTTAACGTGCACAGGGTATGGCTCTCCCGCACACGGGGCCACGGCTTAACGTCCCATCCGACGGACGGCGGCCTTTCCAAGCCCATCGGTGTCCCCTACTGACCGTGGGCAGGGCTGGGAATTTCGCGGAGATAAATCTCAACGCTGACCCAACTGGGACTCGAACCTGGGAACTACAGATTACGAGCCTGGCGCGCTACCGACTGAGCCACCCCCGCCCCACATGAATAGGTATGATCCACATATAATTATGATAAATCGGCATAAATTTGTTTTGCGCATCCTCCCCAATCTGCATCCCTGTGTGCAATCTGTAGTTCCCAGGTTCGAGTCCCAGATGGGTCAGCATTAAGATTTATCTTCGCAAAACTCCCCGCCCTGCCCACGGTCAGTAGGGGACACCGATGGGCTTGGAAAGACCGCCGTCCGTCGGATGGCCCCGTGTGCGGCCCGTGGCTCCGTGTGCGGGAGAAACATACCCTGTGCAAGTTAAAGAACACACTGGATGGTCTTGACGGGAGGCTACCATCTGTCTCCCAACCAATGGAGGCTACCATCTGTCTACCAAGCTGTTCCAGTGGGTCCCCTCTCCCAACCTTCTCTGAGCCTTCGGGGTCCTTGTGACCTGGCCATTTAGCCCATGGTGTGCAAAAAAGTGCCGCTCAGAGGTAAAACAACCCAACGTTAAAGAACACACTGGATGGCCTTGACGGGAGGCTACCATCTGTCTCCCAAAGCTGTTCCAGTGGGTCCCCTCCCCCAACCTTTTCTGAGCCTTCGGGGTCCATGTGACCTGGCCATTTAGCCCATGGTGTGCAAAAAAGTGCCGCTCAGAGGTAAAACAACCCAACGTTAAAGAACACACTGGATGGTCTTGACGGGAGGCTACCATCTGTCTCCCAAAGCTGTTCCAGTGGGTCCCCTCCCCCAACCTTTTCTGAGCCTTCGGGGTCCATGTGACCTGGCCATTTAGCCCATGGTGTGCAAAAAAGTGCCGCTCAGAGGTAAAACAACCCAACGTTAAAGAACACACTGGATGGTCTTGACGGGAGGCTACCATCTGTCTCCCAAAGCTGTTCCAGTGGGTCCCCTCCCCCAACCTTTTCTGAGCCTTCGGGGTCCATGTGACCTGGCCATTTAGCCCATGGTGTGCAAAAAAGTGCCGCTCAGAGGTAAAACAACCCAACGTTAAAGAACACACTGGATGGCCTTGACGGGAGGCTACCATCTGTCTCCCAACAGCTATTCCAGTGGGTCCCCTCCCCCAACCTTCTCTGATCCTTCGGGGTCCATGTGACCTGGCCATTCAGCCCATGGTGTGCAAAAAAGTGCCGCTCAGAGGTAAAACAGCCCAACAACCTAACTAAGCTGCAGATTGAAGAAGTAATCCTTCTCCTGTTTAATCTCCAACTCCCACTGAACCCCGATGATTTGATCCCTGCGGGCCACGAGTTCTAGTTCCGTCATGTGAACGTCATACGCGTCATGCACACATCAACAACCTTGAGCGGGCCAAGCGGTTTTATGTCAAGGTTACGTTCTTCCTGCAGTTGGTTTGGCTCCTATTAATCACCAGGCGCAGTCTCCAGCTTT